>OX463867.1:1166017-1791489 GCA_949825065.1 Odontocerum albicorne | reverse complement strand
ATGGTCTGAGAACCATCTGATGTCGTTTTTAAATCCACTTTGCACGGATTTCTCCTGTTACACAAAGAGGGTCTGCTTCTAGAGTTAGCTTATTCGTTAGGAAGAATATCAGCCAGGATTCTTCTCATACTGCTAGGCGGTGCCGAGACTATATCCACAGTGTCACTCAGTTGGTTCAATATCTCTATACCACGCGTGACTGTTTAGAACAGAGGGTGATTCCTTGCCTTGCACGGCTATATTTATTAGGTACATATAAACTTAGTGCTTCTAGAGTCTTTCTGGAACGTTAGTCTTTCTGGCATGTTAGTCTTTCTGGCAAGTAAGTCTTTCTGGCACGTTAGTATTTCTGGTATGTTAGTCTTTCTGGAATGTTAGTCTTTCTGGCAAGTTAGTCTTTCTGGCTTGTTAGCCTTTCTGTCATATTAGTCTTTCTGGAATGTTAGTCTTTCTGGAATGTTAGTCTTTCTGGCAAGTTAGTCTTTCTGGCTTGTTAGCCTTTCTGTCATATTAGTCTTTCTGGAATGTTAGTCTTTCTGGAATGTTAGTCTTTCTGGCAAGTTAGTCTTTCTGGCTTGTTAGCCTTTCTGTCATGTTAGTCTTTCTGGGATGTTAGTCATTCTGGAATGTTAGTCTTTCTGGAACGTTAGTCTTTCTGGCAAGTTAGTCTCTCTGGCACGTTAGTCTTTCTGGCATGCTAGTCTTTCTTCATTCATTCTTTTCACATTCCCAAACTATCTCACTTTATTCAACATATCAGCTTTAAGTTTACATTCATCCCTAAACATTTCATTCCGTATTCTATTAAATTTTACCACCCCATGTTACATACTAAGTGCACGCACTTCTAAAGCATTTACAAAGTTCTTTTCATCTTATTCCACGTCCACGTTTCAATCCCATATACCAAAGTAGGCAGTAAAGTATAGAGTTACTTTTTAAATTAAGACTTTTTCTGTTTTTTTTTATCTCCAATATGGATTAACTCGGGGTCCTTCCTAGGTTATCCGGCCCTGTGGAACACCTTCCTAGGTTATCCGGCCCTGTGGAACACCTTCCTAGGTTATCCGGCCCTGTGGAACACCCTTTTAACTATTGTACAAATTGTCGAAAATTCCTCTAAATTTTGGTTGGATTAAAATGAAACGAGTGTTGCTGTTCTCTCTCCAGGTTTTCTCTCCATTATCAAAGATGATGAAGCCACTTTGATTGGTCTGTTGGACTCTGAAAAATGTTGAGGACTAATGTCTTAAAATTAGAAAGGAAATGTGCGCTGGTACTGACCAGGCGGGATGAAGAATATTTAGCAGTGCTTGTCAAACTTTGGAGCCTTAGATAGCTGACAGCAGTATCCTTTGAACCACTAAATAAAAAATAAAAATCGATACCATGACATATTCCACGTCGATACTGCGTGTGGTATTCAGCCACATGGGTATCATGTGGTTTTTCTGGCACATTTCTAGATGTTTGCCAGATATCCTGGTTATTAGGTAATTTATTTAACATTTGTATTGCAAATATAATCTGGTGGGCTTATTGATAGGCGGCAATCTCTTCCAACCAACCAGACAAAAGTAAATTAAGCAAATTACATGGTCGTAAAAAAACATTCAAAGACGAAATCCATGAACACATATATACAAGTACCCGACGGTAAGTAATACACATCGGGCTTAAGAAAGAGACTGTCAGTCATAATCGGCTAACATCGGCTTTGTAGAGCGTCGTCTCTTTGATTCATACACGTGTTCCGTTGCGTCGTCGCTTACACTATCTTAGCGCATCGTGCGACAGAGACGACGCTCTACAAAGTCATGTGTATTACTTACCGCCGGGTACTGTACGTGAGTATACGCTCACAAACCCCACAAAGACGGACCATCCCCTGAACATCCCTTTTCATATGAAGTGAGATATCATCAATCAAAGGAAAAGGATGGGATGGTGGAGAGGAAAGAAAAATCAGGAATGAAACACGGTATTTTACGGACTAGAAATTAAGAGTTTTTTCAGTCACTTCTTAAACATGATGGGCTCACTTGTAGCACGAGATGCAAGTTGCTTTACAGAATGGAAACTTTCCACATGTTGATGCAGGGTTACTCAACTCCAGAGGCAAAGTATTGTCCTTAATGGTTTGTTTATATTACGTTATTTATATTAATAAAGGAGAGCACTAAGTTAGTAGCTATTTCTATATAGTGTTGTGATATTCTGGCGAATACTATATATACAATACTTATATTAAAAATATCTAAATTGTTGCTAAAGTTATTTCCAAATCTTTGCATACGAATTATAGCGGAGTTAATTTTATAATTAGTGTAGCAATTTTCGGTATAAAAGGGAATAAACTGTCTTGTGCATATAGAGACGAACCGAATAAGTGCTTTGTGCTCAATTCCTTCCTACGCTAGCAGGGAAATAGCGTGATGCTTTTATATATATTATTTTTTTTCAGCGAAACTTACAATTTCTTTGAATTTTTATCTAATTAGCCCTTGGAAAGAATACCGGTAAACTAAGTGCATCGGACGTATGCGTCACCCTTTGAATATGTATAGATTCTTGTATGTTTGATTAATATATGTAGATATTTATATATAATATTTCTTGGATATTTGATACTTGAAATTCTTGACTTTTGTTAAAATATTTGTGGTTGTTTGGGTCCGCGCGGCATCGCGACCGCAGAGGAAATGAAGACTTATGAACGGGCGTGGTGACTAGATCGCTGACCGGTCGGTCCAAGCTATGCGCAAAACTCCCGAAAATTGTTGTATTTCGCGAAGTGTGAGCGCTTGTGGTGACCGACTGACCGTTCATAAGAAGGGTCCCTTTCAATTTTAAATACATATTCTCAGTACACTCTACCTACTGTGATTTACTTGAGACCTGTCATTCCTGCCTATTTCTCATCGATCTACGCCTTTTGGAATTGACCAGCATTCTCCGAGCATTGCGCAGCAACCATCGCACCTATTTACACTTGTTGTGCCGTACACTAAAAGTGTCGGGAATTGAGATAGTTTTGGAACCGCTGGAGTACAGTGCTCCGGACTTAGGCCGTTATAAAGATTACGAATAATTCTCACAAGCCCAGTAATGGACTTGTGTCATTATGGACTGAACTGTTAAGTCGACGAAAAATCTATTTCGATAGAATATTTGCTGTGTGTTACAACAAAACTTCTTAGTTTTAAAATAATTATAAACTATTTCTTGAATCTTCGAAAAGACTATAGTTTCACTTTGTGGTGCCATGTTTTATGTAAAAGGTGGTGCCATGTTTTATGTATAAGTCAATAAAAAACTTATTTTATATTTTTGTATTCACCACACCTTCCAGAATTTCAGTTAATTTATCTTCCAGAATTTCAGTACGTGACGAGCCAATTAAACAAACAACCCAGTTCAGATATCTTGTCAGTGAACTGCTCAGCTCTCATGACCTCCCCAGAGAAGTAAGGCCTCAGGTAGATAAAGCTGCAGTGTGGCGGGCTGCCTGAGATATGTCATATGGAGGAATACCTAAAATCTGAACCCAGTATTTATTATATTTATAGAGATATTAAAGTTTTTAGAAGCAATGTGTACTAGTTACACATCACAGGGAAGGAAGGGATATAGTATGACGGAAATACATCTATTTTCTCAATATGACGCTGTGTGTTGTCTTTGTGTTACTTCCTATTGTGGTCGTGTTGCTGCTTCTAGTCCCGCTTGCTCGTTGTGATTGACGCGATCGTCTCTTCCTTTTAACATCTGCAGCTCTTGACAGCAGCCATCTTATTATTTTGATCAATAATAATAATAAGCCTGTTTTTCAATAATAATAATAATACTTTCATTTCAAATTATATCTAACAGAAATAATCAAAAACTTTTAAGGTTATTTTCAAAAACAATTATGAGTTTAATGTTTCCAGAAAGAAACTGTAAATCTAAATTTATTTTTGATGTTTTTTTTATTTAGTGAGTTTATTGCCACGTGGCAATCTCTTCCAACCAACCAGAAATATATTTTAATGGCCCTTAAGTGAAAACAAGACTAGAATTTCATTTTTTTTTAATCTGGGTTCCGGCGGGGATCAAACCTGCAACATCCGGATCAGTAGACAAGCGTCTTACCACCAGGCCATGGTGGTCGTCGATTTAGAATTAGAAGGGAACAACACTGATAACAGATTTTATATCTTATTGAAAGAAAACTTTATATAAACTCGTAAAAACTCAATTTATGTATTTCCATAGCGACAGTATAAAGCAGAGAAATATGTGAATATTCTGAAAATCGTAGAAGTTGTATGAGAAGTTGTATGGGTGTTGTATCTAAGGATATGTGTGTCGAGATAGTAAATTCTGGCGCTCTGACTTCTCTGCATACCCCGACAGGGTATTGACGTGAAAGTATGTATGTGTGTATTCTTCTACAGTATCTGTATGGTTCGTTTTAGTAGTTTTCCATGTCCACGTTTTACTTCCATAAATTAAAGTTGATACTAAAATGCTGTAGCGGACTATCATCTTAGTAGATTATGATACTATCCTATCTTTATTGTATTGCATTGTATTACACTTTCGTTGTATACAGTACAACCTTAACTGTCCCGCCGCACCCTCTTATCTCGCCGAAAATTTTCAGCGTCTTTCCAATCATGGATTAGCGCTACGCTCAAACAGATATTGTTTATTGGCCTTTCCAGTTCACCGCTCCTCTTTCTTTACGTCGTCCTTTACTGTACATGCAGTGAGATTCTGGAATCAGTTACAAACCAATATAAGACTCGCTCCGTCCTTGGCATGCTTTAAGAAGCGACTGAAAAAACTCTTACTTTCTAGTCAGTAAAATAACGTGTTTCATTCCTGATTTTTCTTTTCCTTTCCTCTCCACCATCCTTTCCTTTCCTTTTGATTGATGATATCTCACTTTATATGAAAAATAATATAATTTCGGGTGATTGTCCGTCTTTGTGGGGTTCGTGGGCATGTTCTCGCGTATATGTTTATGGATTTCGTGGGGGGATAGTCATTTGAATGATTTATGCGACCACGTAACTTGCTTCATTTACTTTTGTCTGGTTGGTTGGAAGAGATTGCCACCTGGCAATAAGCCCGCCAAATTGTATTGCAATAAAATTGTTAAATAAATAAACCTGGTGAGCTTATTGCCATGTGTCGATCTCTTCCAACCAACCAGAAAGATGTTAAAGAGGCCTTAAATGAAAAATGGTATTTGAATCCGGAACCTCCGGACTGGGAGACATGCGTCTTAACAACTAAGCCATATAGGTTGTCAGCATGAAACACCATAACTGCTCACCTATCGCTGCTGTAGCGAATACTATAATCATTTAAAAAGATTTTATCGTGTGTGCAGATTTGCTGAAGACTGTTCTTTGTATATGAGTTTACATCAAAATTCATCGATCAAAACGTTGAGAGACTCTTTTGAATAAGAATGTACCACACCTTATTTAAGGGTTGGAAGACAGACGTCTTACCAACAACGCTGCGGAGGACGTATGTGACATTAATTTAAACAAATAACTGTTGAACCATCACTGTGACAACGCTTAATGTTACACACGGACATAAGTACAGACGATTTTATATTGTTTGATTGATTGATTCATCCATACTTCGATTTCTGTATTATGTAATAAAGGGTCTTTCAAATTGAGCGGATTTTTCTTGTATAAAACACAGATGGCGTCGCGAATTTGCCTGGATCTTGTGACATTTGAGAAGTGTAATGTATGACATTTATAAAAAATGGAGTCGTATACAATACAACAACGCGTTCAAATTGTTAAATTATTTTATGTATTGCAATCTCCGGAAACGGTGATGTTAATTGCCCACCAAGATCATGTGATCTGGCACCGTTGGACTGCTGTCTCTGGGGTTACGTAAAAAGCCAGGTCTATAAGAATGACCCCCGATCAATGCCTGAGCTGAAGGACGAAATTATTCGCGTTATTGGTGAGTTAGAACCGCAATTATGCCAAAATTTCATCGAAAATTTTGACAAAAGAGTTGACATCTGTGGAGCTGCAAGAGGTGGACATTTGGCGGATATTGTTTTTTGTGTTTAAATGTCATACATTATACTCGTACTTCAATGACCAATAAAAAGTTTTTTGAAATCAAAGCAAATTGTGTTTTATTCAAGAATTTAAAAAAACCCGCTCAATTTGAAAGACCCTTTATTATCCCAATACTTCTTAAATTCGTTAGCTTGCTGCTGTCTAGCAAGAATGATACAAAAAAATGTTAAATATATATATTATTTTATTTACCAAAGTACATAGAAACGCACGCCATCTTGTGTTGATGACCTGACGAGTTGTCATTATCATTAGCTAGATTTCCCGCCAAGATGGACAAAAAACATGTTGTCTATGGTGAAAGAAAAACTATAGATTAATGTCACCAGGGAGCAGGTAAAAAAAAAACTATAAAATTATGTGGTTTTTACGTACATTTTTTGTGAACAACGTAATCATATATAAAATTAGAAAGAATATTCTCTTGTATTATGTAACATAACGTTGTAGACAGGTCCGGCTCTAGAATATTGAAAGTGCTAAATAAAGCGAGCTTTTTATTTATTTAACACTTTTATTGCAATACCATCTGGTGGGCTTATTGCCAGGCGGGAATCTCTTCCAACCAACCAGACAAAAGTAAATGAAGCAAGTTACATAGTCGCATAAATCATTCAAATGACTATCCATCCATCCCCACGAAATCCATAAACACATACGTGAGCACATGCCCACGAACCCCATAAAGACGGACAATCACCCGAACATTATTTTTCATATAAAGTGAGATATCATCAATCAAAGGAAAAGGAAGGGATGGTGGAGAGGAAAGGAAAAGAAAAATCAGGAATGAAACACGTTATTTTACTGACTAGAAATTAAGAGTTTTTTCAGTCGATTCTTAAAGCTATTTATTTATTTAACACTTTTATTGCAATACAATCTGGCGGGCTTATTGTCAGGCGGCAATCTCTTCCAGCCAACAAGACATAAGTAAATGAAGCAAGTTTCATGGTCGCATAAATAATTCAAATGACTATCCATCCCCACGAAATCCATAAACACATACGTGAGCACATGCCCACGAACCCCACAAAGACGGACAATCACCCGAACATTATTTTTCATATAAAGTGAGATATCATCAATCAAAAGGAAAGGAAGGGATGGTGGAGAGGAAAGGAAAAGAAAAATATCGCAATATTCTTACTGAGTGTTTGTTAAGCCATGATATTCCCTCTGTAAGTTCGTACGTACAAGGTGCGTTTTATGTTCCAGGCCGATGTGTTTTTTGAATAACTTTTAAATAAAACACAATTTTATAATTTATATATAATTAATTGAATATATCTATGGTTATTACCATTATATATGGAATATAATGTCGGTCAAGTGGCCGCCTCTGGACGTGGCGCAAACGCGAGCTCTTTCAAGCATATTTTTCATAACATTCTCGCAGACTTCTGGTGTTATTTCACAAAGACGGAGGGTTCGCCGCGGATGTTGACCATAGAATAAGTATGGGATAGATGAAATTCAGATCGGTAACAGGAGTCTTGTGCGACCCAAAAATACCTATAAAACTGAAAGGAAAGGTATACCAGACTATCGTTAGACCCGCAATTATGTATGGATCAGAATGCTGGACTATGTACAGCTCCTACTCTAGGCAACTTGAAACAGCAGAAATGCTAATGCTTAGGTGGTCGGCAGGAGTATCACTGGAATATAGAATTAAGAGCTCACGCATTCGTGGTAGCCTGGGAGTCACTGACATAAATAGTAAGCGGGAAGAGCGACAGCTGAGATGGTACGGGCACATAAGACGGAGATCACCAGACCATACTGTAAATCAGGCAATGTATGTGGATCTTCATTGACAGCCGTCCAGAGGAAGACCAAACAACTCCTGGATGACTCAATGCTCCAAAATCCTGCAGAGAAACGGCCTAGATGAAAGCGAAACCCAGAACCAAAGAATATACAGCCTGAGAACGAGAAGAGCCGACCCCAACAGCCTACCTAGGCAATGAGTTGGGACAGTGCCAGGAAGAAGAAGAAGACTTCTGGTGTTATTCCAGCAATTTCTTTTCGAATGTAGCCCTTAAGCATTGAGATTGTGGTTGGTTTGTTAGTGTACACCTTTCCCTTCAGGCACCCCCATAGAAAACAATCGGGGGTGGTTAAATCAGGGGATCATGGGGGCCAGTCGATATCACCACTTTTTGACATTATTCGGTCGGGAGGTGAGTATGTATGTACAATCAGAATCAATATTATTTCCCACGCAAAGACAACAAAGATAATATCTGTTAAAATTTTAACAAAACTAAAAATGAACAAGAAAACATTTTTTTGCTGCAAGTTGTTCAATTCAAACGAGTGATTGCAGTTCGTGTGATAATATCCTTAACTTTTCCGTCACCCCTTTTGACCTAGTCGAAACTGTCGTAATATCCAGATTGATACTTGCTGGTTTGTACATGTATGTATGTTATATATTTTGAATTTTTTATTTGATTGTGCGGAGACGGTTCAAATGATGCAATTTTCCTTCGTGAGACGGAATCGCATAAAATCCTTTAAACAGACTGGCCCATAAGCCGTACTCAAGTTTTAACATTCATAAAGGAAGGGAAGATGCAGACTCGGCAGAAGAGACACATGACACGCATGTCAACTGATCAAATGTTCACTATCCCTAGGGTTAAAACATATTTTGCCCAAAGGCAATATGTCTATATAAAGGTAAAGGGAGGAAAACAGTTTAGGCAGTCGATCGGAGCGTGGTTGTTATTGCGACAGGAGTTTGAGTACTTGGGCTTGCAAGAGGAATGACTTATGGAAAAGGTTTGTGTGAGCTCTTGAGTGTGGCGTTTTTTGTTTATATTTTTATATATACGAGTAAGTATGTATTTTTTTATGATTATGTGCGGTATATTGTGGGATGAATGTATTTGACATGTATATCATAGAGTTATGAAGTGTGAGGAGTTTGATTTCGCGTGATGTATACATATGTAATTGAGTGTCACTGTTTGTCAGGTTGATGAGAATGTGCAACAGAGTTTTATATAATAAAAAATCGGAAAGAAGTATCGATTTATTTTTTCACGCTATACTAATATCCTCAGTGAGATACAGGCGAAAGCCTAGTTTACTGGGGACACGAAAAATGAAAGGCAACGAACGCAGATCTATTAAAATTGTGTGTCCAAATTAAATAACCTGTTGTTTTTTGACGAATGATGTATATTGTTTATTGGTCTTTCCAGTTCACCGCTCCTCTTTCTTTACGTCGTCCTTTACTGTCCATGCAGTGAGACTCTGGAATCAGTTACAAACCAATATAAGACTCGCTCCGTCCTTGGCATGCTTTAAGAAGCGACTGAAATAACTCTTAATTTCTAGTCAGTAAAATAACGTGTTTCATTCCTGATTTTTCTTCTCCTTTCCTCTCCACCATCCCTTCCTTACCTTTTGATTGATGATATCTCACTTTATATGAAAAATAATGTTCGGGTGATTGTCCGTCTTTGTGGGGTTCGTGGGCATGTTCTCACGTAGGTATATGTTTATGGATTTCGTGGGGATGGATAGTCATTTGAATGATTTATGCGACCACGTAACTTACTTCATTTACTTCTGTCTGGTTGGTTGGAAGAGATTGCCGCCTGGCAATAATCCCTCCAATTTGTATTGCAATAAAAGTGTTAAATAAATATTTCTTGTCATGTGTAAAATGAATATTTAAAATAATAAACAGGGGGACCCGAGAACCTCCACCCCCATAAATGACTTAAAGACCCACACAGTTCTTCCACGTGAGGACCAAATGAGAGCCTCTAGTTAAAATGAATACCCAAGCATTACAATTAAGTATTGTGCCAAGACTTATGGGACACACTGTAAAAGTGTCTTTTTGCGAGCGTAACAACGTCGTAATTACAGATTTACGGTTTAAGTCCGTTTGAACATTTATTAAATCGTCCAGCCATGCTCTCTGCTCCCTTGAGTATAAAAAACGACTCATATGTAGCACTCTGGGGATTAAATTTGTTATAATGCGAAAGAATCGAACCCATTACAGTAAACTATTCGGTTACATTTAAAGAAAATATGTATATATTTAAACAAAATGATTTACAACTTAAATGTGAAAAAGAGACAGGCCTGTATCGCTTTACTAAAGTATCGTCAAACAGTTTAATAAAACTTTTGTAAAGTGAAACAGGCCTGTCACTTTTTTAATTAATGTACAGATTTTTTCATATTTAATTGTAAAATCCTCAAGTGTTTTTCTTTTTCTTCTTCCTGGCACTGACCCAACTCATTGCCTAAGTAGGCTGTTGGGGTCGGCTCTTCTCGTTCTCAGGCTGTATGTTCTTCGGTTCTGGGTGTCGCTTTCATCTAGGCCGTTTCTCTGCAGGATTTTGGAGTATCGAGTCATCCAGGAGTTCTTTGGTTCTCCTCTGAACGGCTGTCGACGAAGATCCACAGACATATTTAGACTTAATTTTATACATTTTTTTATTTCGAGAATTTCCAAATTGTCAAGCTGCAATCCACCTCGGCTTATGTGTAGAATCCGCAAACCACGATTGATATCGAACGAAAGATTATTTTCAATTAGGTGGTTAGCGAACTTTGCAAAAATATTGTTGTTCAAGCATCTTAAATGTTCCTTAACTCGTTTTTCAAAATTTCTTTTCGTTTTGCCAATATAAAAATATGAACAATCGTTGCATTGCAATTTGTAAACTCCGGATTGAGTTTACTTGCCGTATCTCTATTATTCATAATTAATTTTTTTAATTTATTGGACGTATAAAATGCTGATTGGATATCGTTAGGTATTGTTTTGGACACCGTTTGGGCCAAATTATTATTTATTTAAATTGTTCGGCTCCATTGTTTCTGTGGTATCATAATATAAATAGGCTAAAGCCCGTACGGTTGTCATTCGAAACAGATTGAAATTATACTGAACGTACCGGTGTAAAAAGGGACGATGCCAATTTATTTTGCATTGTAATTCATCAAATAATTAATTCATTTCCTATTATATTGAACCTTATAATAACTTGTGTTTACTACTTCGAAACAGATTGAAATTATACTGAACGAACCGGTGTAAAAGGGGACGATGCCAATTTATTTTGAATTTTAATTCATTAAATAATTCATTTATTTCCTATTATATTGAACCTTATAATTACTTGTGTTTATTTAGTTTATGCTTTTTTTTAATGCAGACAATAATATGTGGCTTTTTGAAGATGTCGGTAACGCGAAAACATTAAAGTAAATATATCTGAAACAAGTCTTCGAGGAAAACTTTATCAAGGATTTACCATAAATTGAACAACAGTAATGTTTATACACAAAACATCACATCGTGTATAAAGAGATTTTTGAGAATTAAATAATTCATCAATCAAGATGGACCTTTTTTTATTTTAAACTTGAAACATTAATGAACCCAAAACACTTTAAGCTGATCTTGCTCCATTCGGTATTTCTAAAATGTATCATTTGTTTTACTTCCGTGAATATTTCACGGGCTGCAACTAGTTTGATTAATTTGTAGATACAATTATTTGTTTGAAAAAGAGTTTTTTGGTTGCTTTTTCAAGCATGCTTATGACGGAACCAGTCTCACATCAGTTTACCGACGGGAATCAAACCCTCGACCTCTAGGCTGAAAGACGGACATCTGACTAACTAGGCCACGGAGTGGAATTAACAAGCAACTATGAAATACCAATTTAACTAGCTTTATATTTAAAAAACGAGAGATTATTTTTTAAACCGAACCGTTTTAGTAAAACAGTTATACTTTCTCAATATTATTTATGGTATTTATGTTAAACATATTCTGTCCGATTATTAGCCTGGCGCAAATGAAACTCAGTTTATGTCGACATAACTTTAAGCAGGGCTACCAACCTTCACGACTTTTCATTTGATTGACACAAACCATAAGTCAACAATCTAATACGAGAGTTCTAGAGATGAATAAGGGGGATGCTGTCTTAATAAAGGTTACAGAAAAAAATTTAACTATTTTATTATTGTGCGTGTGAGGGATGAAAGAGTGTAGAGGGTCGAGATATTGGATTAATGTGTTTTTACCTCTTCACCGGGGTGTCTTGTTTGTTGTGTCTGTATTTCGTGATAAAGGGTGTCTTTGCGATTGCCGATTTTCTTTTTAACCCTTCCTTCCCTGTGATGTGTTACTAGTACACATTGCTTCTAAAAACTTTAATATATATCAATAAATAAAATAAATACTGGATTTAGATTTTAGGTATTCCTCCGTGATACATTTACGCATTGAATGAAAAAATAATATTAATAATAATTAGCACTTATCGGCCACATCAGAGATATTTTGTGACAATCGGAAATAAATTCACCGATACAATCAAACGTGTGCCAGTGTGTGATGTAGATATACAAGTATATTCATTCTAAAAAAAACGTTATGGGTGAGGAAGGGACGCTATTCACGTCTCACTCTCACTCTACTTCGGTATTTATTTATTTAACACTTTTATTGCAAATACAATCTGGCGGGGCTATTGCCAGGTGGCAATCTCTTCCAACCAACCAAACAAAAGTAACTAAAGCAAGTTACATGGTCACATAAATCATTCAAATGACTATCCATCCCCACGAAATCCAAAAACACATACATACGTGAGCATATGCCCACGAACCCCACAAAGACAGACAATCACCCGAACATTCTTTTTCATATAAAGTGAGATATCATCAATCAAAAAGAAAGGAAGGGATGGTGGAGAGGAAAGGAAAATAAAAATCAGGAATGAAACACGTTATTTTACTGACTAGAAATTAAGAGATTTTTCAGTCGCTTCTTAAATTATGCCAAGGACTGAGCCAGTCTTATATTGGTTTGTAACTGATTCCAGAGTCTCACTGCATGGACAGTAAAGGACGACGTAAAGAAAGAGGAGCGGTGAACTGGAAAGGCCAATAGACAATCTCTGTTTGAGCGTAGCGCTAATCCATGATTGGAAAGACGCTGATTTTTTTGGATAGATAAGAGGGGGTGACGGAACAGTTGATGATATTATATAATACGAGTAGATACAGTATGTGAATTTAGCGTCTATTTTTAATATTCAACCAGTTCAGTGCCTTCTGGTATGAAGTTATATGATCGTACTTACGTAGGTTGAAAATATATCTTAGACACACATTTTGAAGACGCTGTAATTTGTCCAGCTGTTTCTCTGTAACATCCAAGTAACAGACGTCCGCATAGTCCAGAATCAGAATAGAAATATACTTGTTTATACACACAATCACGCTGTTTACCTGTCAAGGCACGCAATATGAGAAAGACTCAGATGGTGATGGTAGAGGGATGGTGGAGAGGAAAGAAAAATGAGGAAAGAAACAAGATATAGGTATTACTGACTTGAAATTTAGAGTTTTTGAGTCGCTTTTTAAAACCTGCCAATTAAGGAGTGAGTCTGACATAAATTAGTAACTGGTTCCAGAGTCTCACTGCATGGACAGTAAAGGAGGACGCAAAAAAGAAGAGTGGTGAACTGGGAAATCAATAAATAATCTCTCATTGTCGTGGCGCAAGTTATTGATCGAAAAGACGCTGAATATTCTTGGCGAGATAAGAAGGAGCTACGGGACAGTTAAGAATGTTGTGCAATAGAAACAGAATGTAAATGTTGCGTATTTTTCTCACGTTTAACCAGTTCAGCTACTTTTTTAAGGTATTTATTTTTAAGACGCTCTGATTTGTCCAGCAGTTTCTCCGTAATATCTACATAACAGACGTCCGCATAATAAAAAAATGGAAACAGCGGGGATTGCACGAGAAAAAATAAAGGTTTTAGTAGGAAGGAATGTTTGCAGCACTTTAATGGAATGAAGGCTGAATATCATTCGGTTTACCTCATTTATTTGAACTCATTAAGGAAATGACAATACATAATAGTGTTTTGGTGCCTACCTTGATGAATGGAAGTGAAGCTTGAACTTGGCACAAGAAGGATAAGAGTAAGATTAATGCTGTGGAGATGCGTGCACTTATGAAAATATGCGGAGTGTCAATGTATGAAAGAAGGCGGAATGAAGAATTGTAGCAAAAAGTATGGGTTAACTAGAAAAACAGAAGCAGGTTGATGAGTTCTGTTATCTGTGCAATATGTTGAGGGAGTTGAAAGGTATATTGAAATAAATGTAGCGATTGGTAATAAGGTGAACGGAGCAATTAATGTTATACACAATAACCGCGCAATATCATCAGCAGCAAAAATGATAATACAAAATAGTGGGTTGACTCGCACATTGATGTGTGGAAGTGAAACCTGGATTAGGTAAATATAAAGATTGGAGTAAGATTAATGCTGTGGATATGCGTGCATTAAGGAGAATGTGTGGAGTGTCAATGTTTGAAAGCAGACGGAATGAAGACATCTGAAATGAATGCATGGATAAAATGAATGTTTTAAGTAATACGGAGAAAGGAGCTTTAAGATGGTTTGGACATGTGGAGAGAATGAATGATGAAAGAATGACTAAGAAAGAATATACAAGTCAGAAGTGCAAGGTGTGCGTAGAAGAGGTAGACCAAAGAAAACTTGGCTGGACTAAATGTAGCAGGCCTTTAAAGAAGGTAAAGTGAGAAGTATATATATGATTTATAGAATATTGTGCATAACGAGACGTATGAGTGTAGAGAAGGTGAAAGTCGTATACTTGGATTTAAAAATTAGAGAACTGTTCTTGTTATCTTTGTATTATATGTGTTATCTATTAACCCTTCTAGGTGCCATGAGAGACTGTAATGTGTCCATCTGGTCCTTCGTAACATCAAAATAACATACGTCCGCATAGTTCAAAATCGGAAAGAGCAGAGATTGTGCGAGTAAAATTTTGGTTTTAGTTGGCAGAAATCTTTGCAACACTTTTAAGGATTGAAAGCTGAAGAAGATCCTTCGGCTTACCTCATTTATTTGATCTCGCCATCAGTTCCTCGAAGAAAGAAGAAACACAACATTGTGAAGTGAACAACACAATGTGAAGATATGCCTTTTAGTAAATCAAATCTGTATTGTAAAGGACAACCGAAAAATACGTGGGTTATAGTTTCATGATCTAGACCATACTCACAGTCAGGAATCTCCACAATACCCATTCTGCAAAGGTGTATAGCCACCATGCCGTGGCCCGTCCGCAAATAACAAATGGTAGACACTTCCATCTTGTTCATTATCATAATATTAAACCAAGGTTTCAAGAGAGTGTTATCTATTAGAACTCTTAGATTTTTAACGGTTTTATTTAATGGTATGATATTTTAGGAACTAGTCCTTAACGCTTCCCTTACGGTGATAAAAATAATACGCGTGTTACGGTGTTGGGTAGTGAGTACGCAATAAAAAATTAGCGATTTTAAATAGCGATTCGGAAAAATAAGAACATTCATAGATAATCCCCTTAATTAATTATAATTGAAG
This sequence comes from Odontocerum albicorne, assembly GCA_949825065.1. Lineage (NCBI taxonomy): Eukaryota > Metazoa > Arthropoda > Insecta > Trichoptera > Odontoceridae > Odontocerum > Odontocerum albicorne. The sequence goes on along the minus strand of OX463867.1, from coordinate 1,775,924 downwards.
TTAAAAATTATAATAATTGAGATTTATTTGCTGAAAACATTAAAAAACCATCTGAAAACATTAAAAAACGCTCACGGAACGGGCGTACGTCTAACCTATTTGCGAGCCTAGAGGCAACTAGTGGCGCGGAACATCAGTCGCATACCCTGGCGCATACGCCTTTCCTGGCGACGTTGAGACAGTTCAGCTCCTCGCAATTCAGTCTAGTATGCAAGAGTGAGATGCGAATATAGTGTCGCGCTTCCCGCATACTCTTCACCTATCGTCAAGACGAGGCGTTCGCCGCGTTTAAATGCGAATTTGTTTTCGATCTTTACAAAACACCTCGATGTAGTCGATAAATTCTGATTATTATTAATATTATTTTTTAAATCAATGCGTAAATATATTATGGAGGAATACCTAAAATCTTAACCTTGTATTTATTATATTTATAGAGATATTGATGGTTATTAGAAGCAATGTGTAGAAGATACCCAACACAGGGAAGGAAAGGTTAAGGGAAGAGATGATGATGATAGTTCATTGATAAATAATAAAACACGTTAGATTGCAATCCGGAAAGAGAGTGGAATTTTATTAGTAACGTAGGTATTTATATCTTTTTAGAATGTGCGCGGGAATGCGCTCGCGATATGCCTACGTCTCGTTTCTGCAAATACAAAAACGATTAATTGTTGTATGTAGGTATCATATAAATACGGAACTGGCGAGAAAAGCGTGGTGCGTTCTCTGTCTAGTATGGAATGCGGTCCGCTCGACTATGGGTTGAATGACCGGCGTGTGAACTTCGGACTTGTTTATTTAGATTTGTCGAGGAATGCGAAGGTCATTTCATCGGTCATTGACCGTATGTTTGAACGCCCACAGTGTTCCGAGTGAGCGACTGCCACAATATGATAGAGTTATCAAGTAATATTGGAAGGAGTAAGTCAGTGTTGAATTTACCGAGATGCTGAAGACTGCCAATGAGGATCGCTTGAGACTTCGTAGGATTTATGAGTAAGCCATGCTCCTTAGTCCACTCGGAGATCGATTGAAGGTCCGCATTTAGATTGTTCAACGCCGTGTGAAAGAAATTTTGAACATCAAAATATATCTGACGGATTTATTTTACACAACCCTTAATAAATAAATTTACAATAATCTTAAATCAAAATTTAAAAGTGTGTCCCTAGAAATAATCACAATTAAGTAAAACCCACCTAAACGACATGTCAAGTGACAAATGAAAATAGCGTCTATGTGCAAATGAATTAAGGAGCAATTTCGTTACGAAGAAAATCTTTAGTGCTTGCTTTTTATAGCCCGTAGAATTGCTGTAGTGATTTAACAATTGAAAAGAAATAAAATTGTGAATTCATTTTACATTTTTAATTGATTTGTCGGTCGTATGTGAATCAGTGATTCTCAAACTGTGTTGCTTTATGGGGGATAGTATTTATGTTGTGAATAAAGGAAAATTAAATTCAATATGTGGGTGTGTAATGAAAAATTACAACACGTTGATCAATTCTGATATTAAGGTAGAATTTTTTCAGATGACGGAAGAGTTAAGAAAGATATCGAAAGGTGGGTAGTGATAGGACACAAAGTCAATTGAGGCACTAAGAGTGAATATATGGGTGATGAATGAAATATTACAGCAATTGATCGACTCTGATATTAAGGTAGTATTCTTTTCAGATGATAGAAGAGTTAAGAGGGATATCGAAAGGTGCGAAGCGATAGGAAACAAAGTCAATTGAGGCACTAAGAGTCAATATATTGGTGGGTAATGAAAGATTACAGCAAGTTGATCAATTCTGATATTAAGGTAGTATTTTTTCAGATGACGGAAGAGTTAAGAAATATATCGAAAGGTGGGTAGTGCTAGGAAACAAAGTCAATGGGGGCACTAAGAGTCAATATGTGCGTGAGTAATGAAAGATTGCAGCAAGTTGATCAATTCTTATATTAGGGTAGTATTTTTACAGATGACGGAAGAGTAAAAAGGGATATCGAAAGGTGTTTAGCGATAGGAAACAAAGTCAATGGGGGCACTAAGAGTTGATATATGAGTGATAAATTAAAGATTACAGCAAGTTAATCGATTCTGATATTCAGGTAGTATTTTTTCAGATGGTGGAAGAGTTAAGAGGGATATCGAAAGGTGCGTAGCGATAGGAAACAAAGTCAATGGGGGCTTTAAAACATCTAAACTCGAACGGGACAGTATAAAAATTGTCAAGAAGAAAGTCCACATTAATAATATAGTATCAACTTTGGCGTATAGAAGTGAAACGTGGGCGTTGAACGAAACTGAAAAGAGCCGCAAAACGGTTGTTTTTTTGTTTATTGCCCTTCAATATATCCAAATTCGGGTTTTGGTTATATTGAAGAGCGTGACTGGTAGATAATATTGTCTTTGGCCCTAATAAGAGGCTCTGGAGTAGGTACTGAACTCGCAGTTCGTCATTGAACGTGTTGGTAGCATTACAGCCCTGCGAGAGCGAATATTGTTACAAGACGAACTGTTTTATCAGACTGGCAAGGATTTTTTTGTGTACCATCTGGAATCTAGCCCGCAATCCCAGGGTGGAAGTCAAAATATGAACACTAGATAACAGAAGTTACCCTTGGTCTAGTGGTAACATTGTTAACTTCTGTCGAGAGTGAGTAATAAAATATTAGAGATAAATATTAGAACTCAGACGATTGAAGAGTTATGAGATATCGAATGGTGTATAGCGATCGAAAACAAAGTCAAAGTGGCACAAAAACATTTATATTCGAACAGGACAGTATCAAAATCAGCCAAAAAGATAGTCCATAACAGTATTCTATAGTATAATTATACTGACTTTGATATGTGGGAGTGAAACGTGGGCTTGGAAAAAGCCTGAAAAGAGTTATGAATAAATAGTGAAGAAATACATGCACTTAAAGAACACATGGGGAGTCAATGTATGACATAATACCGAATCTTTAATAATAATAAAATAATAAAACAATAAAATTGATGTTTTAAGTAAAATTAAGTAAGGAACTTTAATATGGTATGGACAAGTGGAAAGAATGACTAAGCGAGTATACAAGTCAGAAGTGCAAGGTGTGCGTGAACGAGTTAGACCGAACAAAACGTGACTGGATCAAATGGGTCAGATTTTAAAAGAAAATTAAGGGAGAAGTATGTATAAAAAAAGATTGTGCATGACAAGATGTGCCAATGTGGAGGAGATGAATGTTGTGTGATTGAATAGAAAAAAATGGCAATCTGTTCTATTTGCCTACCCGCTAAGAATTTATTATGTTCATATAATTAATTATGTTTAAGTAATTGTTTTCTAATGATCATACATTAGACGCCAAATTTACATACTGTCTCTATTGTATAACATCCTTAATTGTCCCGCTGCACCCTCTTATCACGCCGAAAATTTTCAGCTTCTTTCCAATCATGGATTAGCGCTACACTCAAACAGAGATTGTTTATTGGCCTTTCCAGTTCACCGTTCCTCTTTACGTCGTCCTTTACTGTCCATACAGTGAGACTCTGGAATCAGTTACAAACCAATATAAGACTCGCTCCGTCCTTGGCATGCTTTAAGAAGCGACTGAAAAAACTCTTAATTTCTAGTCAGTAAAATAACGTGTTTCATTCCTGATTTTTCTTTTCCTTTCCTCTCCACCATCCCTTCCTTTCCTTTTGATTGATGATATCTCACTTTATATGAAAAATAATGTTCGGGTGATTGCCCGTCTTTGATGGGGGTTCGTGGGCATGTGCTCACGTATGTGTTTATGGATTTCGTGGGGATGGATAATCATTTGAATGCTTTATGCGACCATGTAACTAGCTTTATTTACTTTGTCTGGTTGGTTGGAAGAGATTGCCACCTGGCAATAAGCCCGCCAGATTGTATTGCAATAAAAGTGTTAAATAAATAAAATAAATAAATACATTCAATAATATGTATGTTAAAAAATCCCCTTATAATCATTTGTGTTATAAACTAAAACCGTTGTGTATAATACAAATGAATGATTTTACTAAGCCCAGCACAGTATTAAAATCTGTTTACCAATAATCATTTAAATAATTGCTATAAAATCATGCTGTCAATTTTTTTAAAAGCTGTCAAAAGTTAAATACACGAATACTTAAAAAAAAGCGACATGAAAAAAGAGCCGCAAGTTTCACAACGAAAATGCAATTAGCATGTTTTGAAACGAGATCCGAAAGTACCTATTGTACAATAAATGAACACCAATCATCGCTGTTCAATTTATGAACACGCACTCTTGATATCGCGTTTTCAATACAATACTGTCACACATCGAAATTGCTTTTTTTATTTTTTTTAAATATTGCAATCCATCCAAACTAAGATGATTTGTGTTTATAGTTAAGGCATTAACACTGTGGAGGTTTAAAGACATTGTAATTTGTTTATCAAACACTTTTTATTCCGTTGTTTATAGTTAAGGCATTAACGTTGTGAAGGTTTAACCTTTCCTTCCCTGTGTTGGGTATCTTCTACACGTTGCTTCTAATAACCATCAATATCTCTATAAATATAATAAATACAAGATTAAGATTTTAGGTAATCCTCCATAATATATTTATGCATTGATTTAAAAAATAATATTAATAATAATCAGAATTTATCGACTACATCGTAGGTGTTTTGTAAAGATCGAAAACAAATTCGCATTTAAACGCTGCGAGTGCCTCGTCTTGACGATAGGTGAAGAGTATGCGGGAAGCGCGACACTATATTCGCATCTCACTTTTGCATACTCCACTGAATTGCGAGGAGCTCAATTGTCTCAATCGTCGCAAGCGTAAGCCACGCCGGGGTACCGCTCCGCGTCGCAGTAGCTTCTGGACTTGCAAATAGATTAGACCTACGCCCGTTCCGTGAGCGTTGCCAGATGGTTTTTTAATGTTTTCAGCAAATAAATCTCAATTATTATAATTTTTAACTTCAATTATAATTAATCAAGGGGATTATCTATGAATGTTCTTATTTTTCCGATTTAAAATCGCTAATTTTTGATCGCGTACTCACTACCCAACACCCGAGCGCGCGTTTCAATTTTAGCACCGTAAGGGAAGGGTTAAAGACATTGTAATTTATTTTATCAAACACTGTTTATTCCACTTTTTGTAACGGTATAACCCTACCGGTTTCAAAGCTTTCACTTCATCATCAGGGGAGTAAAAACAAGACTTTTTATAGTATTTTCTCAGATGAGAGATATAATGTATTTTATTTAGCATTTTGGACATCATCGACTGTCCATGCGACATTTGTAAAAATTCTTCTTTCTTCATCTTAAATACAGCATCTTTTTTCAATCTACGAGTACATTATTTCCTAACATTCTCATTCCTTATTAAGTGATTCATTGTTTTTTTATACATAATAATAAATGGACAATATATACACGTATAGCGTCGTTTAGAGACTAAACTCACCTCAAGGGCGCTCTAACTCGGGATTCAAATCCACTATTATTAACAAATTCAAAATATAAAAAAATAAATATACCGCCTTAACCAATCAGCCTTAACAAATCCTCTAATTTATTCTGAAATGGCTAATCATTGTCACCGTGAAAACCATACTTTTTCTATCGATGATGCCAAATTCTTACATATCAGTAGTAACGGGAATAAATTGGACAGGTTAGAGGCCCTAGAAATTTCTAAGTCAATACATCGATCCGAACATCTGGTGAAGAGATTTTTGGGGCATAACTGATGCCCCAAAAATCTCTCCGCTCTTGGCCGAAATCGTCTCATGCCTCCCGCACCCCTCAGCCCCCAACCGTTGAAGCGTGTATATCGGTAACAGTTCGAACAGAATTTAGTTTTGTTTGTGCTCTCCTGAAGATGAGGTGAAAGCCTTGAAACCGGTAGGGTTATACCGTTACAAAAAAGTGGAATAAACAGTGTTTGATAAAAATAAATTACAATAAATATACATAAGTTGAGTGTAATGATAGATTAGGTAGTGAATGGAAAAAATGTGACACAAACTATAAAGGAAAATAAGTACAACGAATGTTGACGATTTAGTAAGCGATCGTGTGTGTTAAATATAGTTTAAAAAAATCGTAATGATGATACGACACTCAAAGATGGTGTCCACTCTGAAAGGCCAAATGCCACTGATGACGATCAAATCAAGACGTTTTTACGAGACGATAGATTGCTGAGGTGTTTCTTTAACCTTTCCCTTCCTGTGCTAAAAAAATCCGCGTTTTCCGGTGCTGTGTATTCAACATACATCAATAAACATGTAAAGATTAGCGATTTAAAATCGGAGAAATAAGAATATTCATAGCCAATTGCTTAAATTAATTTAATTTGAAGTCAAAACTGATAATAATTGAAATTGAATTGCTGAAAACATGAAAAAAAACATCGGCCGACGTTCGTTTGAGGTGGGCTCGCGAAGAGACCACCTCAAACGAATGCCCGCGAGCTACTGAAGCGAGAGAAGTGAGATTATATTTCTTGCGTTCCCATATACCGAAGTAGAGTGAGAGTAAGACGTGAAAAACGTCGCTTCTCACCCATAGCGGTGTTTTAGAATGAATATACCTACGTCTCACACGGGCACACGATTGATTGTATAGGTGAATTTTTTCCCGATTTTCACAAAATATCTCTGATGTGGCCGATAAGTGCTAATTATTATTAATATTATTTGGTTCATTCAATGCGTAAATGTATAACGGAGGAATACCTAAAATCTGAAGCCAGTATTTATTATATTTATAGAGATATTAAAGTGTTTAGAAGCAATGTGTACTAGTTACACATCATAGGACAGGAAGGGTTAATGTTATAGACGCGAGAGAAGCGAGCGAACTGAGATTATATTTCTTGCGTTCCCATATACCGAAGTAGAGTGAGAGTTAGACGTGAAAAACGTCGCTTCTCATCCATAGCGGTTTTTTAGAATGAATATACCTACGTCTCACACGGGCACACGTTTGATTGTATCGGTGAATTTATTCCCGATTTTCACAAAATATCTCTGATTTGGCCGATAAGTGCTAATTATTATTAATATTATTTTTTCATTCAATGCGTAAATGTATTACGGAGGAATACCTAAAATCTGAACCCAGTATTTATTATATTTACAGAGATATTAAAGTGTTTAGAATCAATGTGTACTAGTTACACATCTATTATCGATAAATCCAATCCTTTTTGTTATATCTAAGCGTTGAATCACTTATAACTAATCTAAATATTTGACTTCCAAAAATGATATAAACTGTTGGTCATGCACGTTAAATATTACCAGTCTTCCTTTTAACAAGTTTGAATTAATGTGTTGATAGTTAAACTAAATCATAAAACTTTTTTCTCTATAAAACTTGTTTTACAGTGTTACGTAAGTCTTATTGGCTAAATTTAGTAATATTTTGTAATATACATACATACCATACCATACCCTCTTTGTGTAACAGGAGAAATCCGTGCAAAGTGGATAAAAAAAAGAAAAAAAAAGTAGATAATTCATAAAAATAATATTAATTCAAACAATTACTTTCTACAGAATGACTAAAGACGTAAATCAGAAAAAAATGTAAGTACACACTAAATTTAAATTGAAGGGACAGCCTGTTTAGACTAGAAACTGCTGAAATGCGCATGCTAAGATGGTCAGCAGATGTGTCCCTAAGATACTAAATAAAAAGCTCACGCATTCGTGGAAGCCTTCATCTTCGCAGAGGTGTTACAGACATCAACAGCAAGACGGAGGAGAGGCGGATGGATTGAGATGGTATGGGCACGTTGGACGCAGAGCACCCGATCACATTGTGAACCAGGCAATTTCCATGGATCTTCCTCGAATAACAACCAGAAGAAGACCAAAGAATTCATGGGTGGTGCAAAAAGATAACCTGATGCAGAGGCACGGCCTGGGGGACGTAGTCCGGGACAGAAGAGCATACAACCTGAGGACGAGGAGAGCTGACCCCAACAGCCTTCGCAGACAAAGAGTTGGGATGGAGCCAGGGAGAAGGACAGGCCTGTTTCGCTTTACAAAAGCATCATCAAACTAAACTCAATACATTTTTTTTACCTGGTGAGTTTATTGCAATGTGGCAATCTCTTCCAACCAACCAGAAAGATGTTTTTATAGGCCCTAATTGTTAACCAGACTGGAATTCTATTTAAAAAAATATGGGTTCCAGTGGGGATCGAACCCGCTACCTCCGGATCGGCAGACAAGTGTCTTACCACCAGGACACGGAGGTAAGGTCATACATTGCTTACCAAGCTAATATAGGAAAATATTTTACCAACAATGGGTTAAACTAACATAAAAACATAACACGAGTCGACCATCCTGACATATTTGGAACTACCAGTTAAAACTCTTTTTGGTTAAAGAAAAAATCTCAATGATTTATTACAAAATTGTAATATTTTGTAATATACATCGGTATTATAAAGGGTCTTTCAAATTGGGCAGTATTTTTAATTCTTGGATATAGCCCAGATGGCGTCGTGAACTTACCTGGGTCTTGTGACATTTGAGAAGTGTAATGTACTATATGACATTTATAAAAATGGAGTCGTATACAATACAACAACGCGTTCAAATTGTTGAATTATTTTATGTATTGTAATCTCCGGAAACGGTGATGTTAATTGCCCACCAAGATCATGTGATCTGACACCGTTGGACTATTTTCTCTGGGGTTACGTGAAAAGCCAGGTCTATAAGAATGGCCCACGATCAATTACTGAGCTGAAGGACGAAATTATTCGCGTTATTGGTGAGTTAAAACAGCAATTATGCCAAAATTTCATGGAAAACTTCGACAAAAGAGTGCACATCTGCGGAGCTGCAAGAGGGTGGACATTTGGCAGATATTGTTTTTTGTTTGTGTTTAAATTTCATACATTATACTTCAATGCCCAATAAAAAGTTTTTTTAAATCAAAGCAAATTGTGTGTTTTATTCAACAATTAAAAAAAGTTGAATTAAAAAAAACCGCTCAATTTGAAAGACCCTTTACATATATTTAATTTAAATATACATATTAATATTAAATTATTTTAAACAATTTACTTTGTTATTATTACAACTGCTTTACTGTATCTCCTGCACATGTTAGTTTAAGATACAGTTTTATATTTTTGTTAATAATTTTTAGAATTTGTATTAACTTGCATTATGTGCATTTGTTTGTTAAAGACACTGTTGTGTCGTAAATTAATTATGCATGTAAATATTGTAAATGGTGAGAATATCGAAAATCAAATATTTTATTTATTTATTTAACTAGCGGGCTCATTGCCAGGTGGAATATCTTTCAACTAAACATTACCAGGTAGAATATCTTTCAACCAAACATTACCAGGTGGAATATCTTTCAACCAAACATTACCAGGTGAAATATCTTACAACCAAACATTGCCAGGTGGAATATCTTTTAACCAAACATTACCAGGTGGAATATCTTTCAACCAAACATTACCAGGTGAAATATCTTTCAAACAAACATTGCCAGGTGGAATATCTTTCAACCAAACATTACCAGGTGGAATATCTTTCAACCAAACATTGGCAGGTGGAATATCTTTCAACCAAACATTACCAGGTGGAATATCTTTCAACCAAACATTACCAGGTGGAATATCTTTCAACGAAACATTGCCAGGTGGAATATATTTCAACCAAACATTGCCAGGTGGAATATCTTTCAACGAAACATTGTCAGGTGGAATATATTTCAACCAAACATTGCCAGGTGGAATATCTTTCAACGAAACATTGCTAGGTGGAATATCTTTCAACCAAATATTGCCAGGTGAAATGTCTTTCAACCAAATATTGCCAGGTGGAATATCTTTCAACGAAACATTGTCAGGTGGAATATATTTCAACCAAACATTGCCAGGTGGAATATCTTTCAACGAAACATTAACAGGTGGAATATATTTCAACCAAACATTGCCAGGTGGAATATATTTCAACCAAAAAGGCAAAAGTAAAAATCAAATGACTTCATTTTATGAAATTTATGAACTCGTAGTAAAAATTAGAATGAGTTTTCGTCAATTAAATATAAAAGGAAGGGATGGTGAATAGGGAAAAAAATCACATGAGAAACATTTCATATTACCGACTAGAAATTTAAAGTTTTTCACTTAGTGAAAAGACGGAGCTAGTCTAACATTGGTTTGTAACTGATTCCAAAGTCAGGGTACGAAATTACTTTCCTGTAAAATAATTCAAACATTTTACGAAAACTTTCGATTTGTGACAGTATTTCATTAAAGGCGCGATTATCCGATTTTTTAAATACCGATCTGTCCACAGACAATAAATAATATTGTCAGAAAGAGAGAGAGTGCTCGATATGAATGATATATCAAAGACAATTTCAACGTCGTTTTTTCAATGCTTTATTTAAACGATTTTCTCTTTAAAGATGTACCATAGATACTAACTTATATATCGACCAATCGGCTGACAGATAAAATATTTATTATTTGATAATTCGAAATCGAATTATGTGATTTTTATCACTGTAAATCGAACATGAAACCTAAAAACAACTTAAGGTGAAGTAAATACTCGTTTAAAATTACAAGTAACACAAATTGATCGTTTTGAATACTGGAAATATCGATTCACACAAATAAATAAATACATTTTGTCAAATTACTCGACGTAAATAAGTTTAAAGTTATAAGCAATACAAATCGATCGGTTTAAGTGTTAAAATGATCGATTCACAAAAATGTATACCATACTTTTATTTCATCAAATTATTAAATGAAACACATTTTAAAATTACAGGCAACACAAATCGATCGTTTTAAGTGCTGAAATTGTCGATACAGAAAAATGTATATATTTCATCAAATTATTTAATGAAAAACATTTTAAAATCATAAGGAACACAAATCGATCGTTTAAAATGCTGAAATTATCGATTCACAAAGATGTATATATTTTATCAAATTATTCGACAAAAAACAGTTTAAAGTTATAAACAACACAAATCGATCGTTTCTGGTGCTGAAATTATCGAATCACTAATATGTATATATTTTATCAAATTACTTAATGAAAAACATTTTAAAATTACAAGCAACACAACTCGTACGTTTCAAATGCTGAAATTATCGATTCATAAAAATGTACATATTTTATCAAATTGTTCGACAAAAAACAGTTAATATTTATAAACAACACATATCGATCGTTTCAGGTGCTGAAATTATCGTATCACTAAAATGTATTATACATATTTTATCAAATTATTTGATGAAAAACATTTTAAAATTACAAGCAACACAAATTGATAATTTTAAATGCTGAAATTATCGATTCATAAAAATGTACATATTTTATCAAATTGTTCGACAAAAAACAGTTAATATTTATAAACAACACATATCGATCGTTTCAGGTGCTGAAATTATCGTATCACTAAAATGTATTATACATATTTTATCAAATTATTTGATGAAAAACATTTTAAAATTACAAGCAACACAAATTGATAATTTTAAATGCTGAAATTATCGATTCATAAAAATGTACATATTTTATCAAATTGTTCGACAAAAAACAGTTAATATTTATAAACAACACATATCGATCGTTTCAGGTGCTGAAATTATCGTATCACTAAAATGTATTATACATATTTTATCAAATTATTTGATGAAAAACATTTTAAAATTACAAGCAACACAAATTGATAATTTTAAATGCTGAAATTATCGATTCATAAAAATGTACATATTTTATCAAATTGTTCGACAAAAAACAGTTAATATTTATAAACAACACATATCGATCGTTTCAGGTGCTGAAATTATCGTATCACTAAAATGTATTATACATATTTTATCAAATTATTTGATGAAAAACATTTTAAAATTACAAGCAACACAAATTGATAATTTTAAATGCTGAAATTATCGATTCATAAAAATGTACATATTTTATCAAATTGTTCGACAAAAAACAGTTAATATTTATAAACAACACATATCGATCGTTTCAGGTGCTGAAATTATCGTATCACTAAAATGTATTATACATATTTTATCAAATTATTTGATGAAAAACATTTTAAAATTACAAGCAACACAAATTGATAATTTTAAATGCTGAAATTATCGATTCATAAAAATGTACATATTTTATCAAATTGTTCGACAAAAAACAGTTAATATTTATAAACAACACATATCGATCGTTTCAGGTGCTGAAATTATCGTATCACTAAAATGTATTATACATATTTTATCAAATTATTTGATGAAAAACATTTTAAAATTACAAGCAACACAAATTGATAATTTTAAATGCTGAAATTATCGATTCATAAAAATGTACATATTTTATCAAATTGTTCGACAAAAAACAGTTAATATTTATAAACAACACAAATCGATCGTTTCAGGTGCTGAAATTATCGAATCACTAATATGTATATATTTTATCAAATTACTTAATGAAAAACATTTTAAAATTACAAGCAACACAACTCGTACGTTTCAAATGCTGAAATTATCGATTCATAAAAATGTACATATTTTATCAAATTGTTCGACAAAAAACAGTTAATATTTATAAACAACACATATCGATCGTTTCAGGTGCTGAAATTATCGTATCACTAAAATGTATTATACATATTTTATCAAATTATTTGATGAAAAACATTTTAAAATTACAAGCAACACAAATTGATAATTTTAAATGCTGAAATTATCGATTCATAAAAATGTACATATTTTATCAAATTGTTCGACAAAAAACAGTTAATATTTATAAACAACACATATCGATCGTTTCAGGTGCTGAAATTATCGTATCACTAAAATGTATTATACATATTTTATCAAATTATTTGATGAAAAACATTTTAAAATTACAAGCAACACAAATTGATAATTTTAAATGCTGAAATTATCGATTCATAAAAATGTACATATTTTATCAAATTGTTCGACAAAAAACAGTTAATATTTATAAACAACACATATCGATCGTTTCAGGTGCTGAAATTATCGTATCACTAAAATGTATTATACATATTTTATCAAATTATTTGATGAAAAACATTTTAAAATTACAAGCAACACAAATTGATAATTTTAAATGCTGAAATTATCGATTCATAAAAATGTACATATTTTATCAAATTGTTCGACAAAAAACAGTTAATATTTATAAACAACACATATCGATCGTTTCAGGTGCTGAAATTATCGTATCACTAAAATGTATTATACATATTTTATCAAATTATTTGATGAAAAACATTTTAAAATTACAAGCAACACAAATTGATAATTTTAAATGCTGAAATTATCGATTCATAAAAATGTACATATTTTATCAAATTGTTCGACAAAAAACAGTTAATATTTATAAACAACACATATCGATCGTTTCAGGTGCTGAAATTATCGTATCACTAAAATGTATTATACATATTTTATCAAATTATTTGATGAAAAACATTTTAAAATTACAAGCAACACAAATTGATAATTTTAAATGCTGAAATTATCGATTCATAAAAATGTACATATTTTATCAAATTGTTCGACAAAAAACAGTTAATATTTATAAACAACACATATCGATCGTTTCAGGTGCTGAAATTATCGTATCACTAAAATGTATTATACATATTTTATCAAATTATTTGATGAAAAACATTTTAAAATTACAAGCAACACAAATTGATAATTTTAAATGCTGAAATTATCGATTCATAAAAATGTACATATTTTATCAAATTGTTCGACAAAAAACAGTTAATATTTATAAACAACACAAATCGATCGTTTCAGGTGCTGAAATTATCGAATCACTAATATGTATATATTTTATCAAATTACTTAATGAAAAACATTTTAAAATTACAAGCAACACAACTCGTACGTTTCAAATGCTGAAATTATCGATTCATAAAAATGTACATATTTTATCAAATTGTTCGACAAAAAACAGTTAATATTTATAAACAACACATATCGATCGTTTCAGGTGCTGAAATTATCGTATCACTAAAATGTATTATACATATTTTATCAAATTATTTGATGAAAAACATTTTAAAATTACAAGCAACACAAATTGATAATTTTAAATGCTGAAATTATCGATTCATAAAAATGTACATATTTTATCAAATTGTTCGACAAAAAACAGTTAATATTTATAAACAACACATATCGATCGTTTCAGGTGCTGAAATTATCGTATCACTAAAATGTATTATACATATTTTATCAAATTATTTGATGAAAAACATTTTAAAATTACAAGCAACACAAATTGATAATTTTAAATGCTGAAATTATCGATTCATAAAAATGTACATATTTTATCAAATTGTTCGACAAAAAACAGTTAATATTTATAAACAACACATATCGATCGTTTCAGGTGCTGAAATTATCGTATCACTAAAATGTATTATACATATTTTATCAAATTATTTGATGAAAAACATTTTAAAATTACAAGCAACACAAATTGATAATTTTAAATGCTGAAATTATCGATTCATAAAAATGTACATATTTTATCAAATTGTTCGACAAAAAACAGTTAATATTTATAAACAACACATATCGATCGTTTCAGGTGCTGAAATTATCGTATCACTAAAATGTATTATACATATTTTATCAAATTATTTGATGAAAAACATTTTAAAATTACAAGCAACACAAATTGATAATTTTAAATGCTGAAATTATCGATTCATAAAAATGTACATATTTTATCAAATTGTTCGACAAAAAACAGTTAATATTTATAAACAACACATATCGATCGTTTCAGGTGCTGAAATTATCGTATCACTAAAATGTATTATACATATTTTATCAAATTATTTGATGAAAAACATTTTAAAATTACAAGCAACACAAATTGATAATTTTAAATGCTGAAATTATCGATTCATAAAAATGTACATATTTTATCAAATTGTTCGACAAAAAACAGTTAATATTTATAAACAACACATATCGATCGTTTCAGGTGCTGAAATTATCGTATCACTAAAATGTATTATACATATTTTATCAAATTATTTGATGAAAAACATTTTAAAATTACAAGCAACACAAATTGATAATTTTAAATGCTGAAATTATCGATTCATAAAAATGTACATATTTTATCAAATTGTTCGACAAAAAACAGTTAATATTTATAAACAACACATATCGATCGTTTCAGGTGCTGAAATTATCGTATCACTAAAATGTATTATACATATTTTATCAAATTATTTGATGAAAAACATTTTAAAATTACAAGCAACACAAATTGATAATTTTAAATGCTGAAATTATCGATTCATAAAAATGTACATATTTTATCAAATTGTTCGACAAAAAACAGTTAATATTTATAAACAACACATATCGATCGTTTCAGGTGCTGAAATTATCGTATCACTAAAATGTATTATACATATTTTATCAAATTATTTGATGAAAAACATTTTAAAATTACAAGCAACACAAATTGATAATTTTAAATGCTGAAATTATCGATTCATAAAAATGTACATATTTTATCAAATTGTTCGACAAAAAACAGTTAATATTTATAAACAACACATATCGATCGTTTCAGGTGCTGAAATTATCGTATCACTAAAATGTATTATACATATTTTATCAAATTATTTGATGAAAAACATTTTAAAATTACAAGCAACACAAATTGATAATTTTAAATGCTGAAATTATCGATTCATAAAAATGTACATATTTTATCAAATTGTTCGACAAAAAACAGTTAATATTTATAAACAACACATATCGATCGTTTCAGGTGCTGAAATTATCGTATCACTAAAATGTATTATACATATTTTATCAAATTATTTGATGAAAAACATTTTAAAATTACAAGCAACACAAATTGATAATTTTAAATGCTGAAATTATCGATTCATAAAAATGTACATATTTTATCAAATTGTTCGACAAAAAACAGTTAATATTTATAAACAACACAAATCGACCGTTTCAGGTGCTGAAATTATCGAAACACTAAAATGTATAGGTATATTTTATCAAATTATTTGATGATAAACATTTTAAAATTACAAGCCATACAAATCGATCGTTTAAAGTGCTGAAATTATCGATACAGAAAAATGTATATATTTCATCAAATTATTTAATGAAAAACATTTTCAAATCATAAGCAATACAAATCGATCGTTTAAAATGCTGAAATTATCGATTCACAAAAATGTATATATTTTATCAAATTATTCGACAAAACACAGTTAAAAGCTAGAAACAACACAAATCGATCGTTTTAATTGCTGAAATTATCGATTCACAAAAAAAAATATTATTCGATGCAAAGCAGTTTTTATTCTTGTCTTGGTCGATTCCTGATTGGTATATACTAGGATTAATGAAAAAATGTTTTTTCATTTAAAAAATAAAATCAAAATTTACACATGACAATGTAATAGAGAATGGTTGTCAGATATCTTGTGGATGTACGACACCTGTGTGTGTATTGGTTTAACGTAAACAAGCTGTTGCACTTTAACAAGCACATAGTATCGACAGATCAAATCCAAATTTACGATTGAAAAGAGATCAAAGTTCCAATATGATTAATTCATTTGCTGTGTAGTCTTTCGTAAGACAGAGTTCAATACACATGTAAAAATGAGCGATTTAAAATCGTAGTGATGTCAAAAGTGATGTTAATTGAAATTTTATTGCTGAAAACATGAAAAAAAACATCGGATGACGTTCACAAAACGGGCAAAGCGACCATCTCGAACGAAAGCCCGCTGGCTACTGAACGAGAGAAGCGAGTGAATTGAGATTTTATTTCTTGCGTTCCCATATACCGAAGTATAGGGAGAGTGAGACGTGAATAGCGGCGCTTCCTCATCCACAGCGATTTTTGAGAATGAATATACCTACGTCACACACTGGCACACGTTTGATTGTATCGGTGAATTTATTCCCGATTTTCACAAAATATCTCTGATGTGGCCGATAAGTGCTAATTATTATTAATATTATTTTTTCATTCAATGCGTAAATGTATTACGGAGGAATACCTAAAATCTGAACCCAGTATTTATTATATTTATAGAGATATTAAAGTTTTTAGAAGCAATGTGTACTAGTTACACATCACAGGTCAGTAAGGGTTAATATCGCTAGAGTACTTTATGCTACAGGGAAAAAAATATTCAGGTGTAAAATATTTAAGAGTAAAAATAGTCTGGAAATGAATCTGCCAGGAATTGAACATAGGGCGCCCGCTTGCTTAGCGTAAATTATTATATAATCTTCAGACGACGGCAGCTGACAACATGAACATGAAGATGTAGAGATATGTTCTCTCAGTTTACCTTAAAAGGGGTATTGCGTGATGGTGTATGTACGAGTATATGTGAAAAAATAACGCGAATCTAATATTTTAAGTTAAAACAATATGAAATCGTTTGTAATTACGTCCGTGTGTGACATTAGGTGTTGCCATAGTTACAATTTAATCATTATTATTTAATTAATGTCACAGTTTAGAACATTTTTATTTTTCAAATATTTTTTCACAGCTGTCACATCTTGATGGGATTATTTATGGCATAATAACATATAACAATGGCAAATAATGTATTCATTTAGAAGAGCTGACTTGACTGTTGAACAGTGCAATATAAATATTAATACGAGAAAGCAGTTTATAATGAGTGAGAATGCTCCGCTCCATTCTTTTAACATTCATAATATTATATGTATTAACACTCAATTATTAGATTCACGTGTCACTGTCACTCACTTTATACTGTTGCTGTGGAAATGGCAAATAATGTATTCATTAAGAAGAGCTGACTTGACTGTTGAACAGTAGAATATAAATATTAATACGAGAAAGCAGTTTATGTTATAATGAGTGAGAATGCTCCGTTCCATTCTTCTAACATTCATAATATTATATGTATTAACACTCAATTATTAGATTCACGTGTCACTGTTACTCACTTTATACTATTGTTATTGAAATACATGAATTTTGTTGCTAATATTTAGTATAAAATTTTCGGTCAATAAGATATATACTCTGTTCTGAGTGTCGTTACATTTGAAATCTATTTCTTCTTCTTCTGGTGTCATGTCAGGTCCCCCCCAACGTTGACTATCACCTGAGAGTAGAGATCTTTGTCCCCGGCAACCCGAAAAAGATCCCCGACGCTCCTTATACCAGTCCAATCACGTATATTGCGAAGCCAGTAGATTTGCCTCCTGCCAACACATCTTCTGTCTTCTATTTTGCCTTGGATGATAAGGTGCAGTAATTTGTACTTTGCTCCTCTAAGTACATGACCCAAGTAGGACACCTTTCGGATTTTAATACTAGTCAGCAACTCTCTATCAACTTTGGCTCTTTGAAGAACCCTTGTATTGCTGACCATATCCGTCCAGGGTATCCGTAGCATTCTCCGGTGCATCCACATTTCAGTCAGTCAGTTCATACTACTAACTTTGAGGGTCCATGATTCCACTCCATGCAATAACACTGACCAAACGTAGCATTTGACTAACCGTTGTCGAAGTTTCAAGTTTAGATTATCATCGCGGAATACGCTTCTTATTTTATTAAAAGCTGCACAAGATGATTCAATTCTGCACTTGACTCCGGTTTCTGGGTCGAGGTCTTCCACTAGGATACTACCGAGGATTCAAAATCTACATTAGGTATTAAAAATTTCATTCTGATTCCTTGATAAAGGAAGCATGTCCTACCGGTTATCCCCAATCGTATTTTTCACAGCCAGTAATCTTTTAAATAAAATTATACATGATAATTGGCACCGAAGGGCTTTAGTTTTTGATATACAACAACTGATTTAAATAAGGGCTCTAGATATAAATCCATCCAACAATCTAACCCTTTGAATCCATGGTTTAACCTGTACACCGCGTTAAAAATCAAATTCCACGAATCCTGTGCGCGGCACAATTTCGGCGTTTTTTAATTTCTAAGTTTAAACGCGTATTTTGTTTAGAACCACTGATATTTGATTACACCACCAAGTAAACATGACAATTTTCTGATAATAAATAATAGTCATTACTCTTAGGGAGACTCATTAAATAAAGGAGATAAACTAAACATTACGTAAAATACACAAAGGAATGCTACATACCAGATCACAGGCGTTTGTGCTTCCCGCGAGGAACACGTTAATATAATAAGAATGAACACGATGGAAGTATCTGTCATGTGTCGTTTGCGGACGTGCCACTGCGTGGTGGCTAGTCACCTTTACATAATGGGTATTATGGATAATCCCGGCTGCGAGTGTGGATTGGATGATAACACTATATACCATGTATTTTTTTATGTCCTTTGCGATATAAATTTGATCTACTCAAAGCCATATTTTTACCCCGTCCAATGAATGTTGCGTTTCTTCTTTCTTCGTGGAACTTTTCCACTTAAAGATCGATTGTTACATTTTTTAAACATAATGAGTTGAAATTTTGAATTATCTAAAATTATTATTTTTTTAAATTACTTTCAGTATTTTAGTAACTCTGCCTGTGCCGCCTAGGAAGGAAGCACTGTCGGTCCCAAGCCCGGATAAATTGAGGATGGAGGAGGAGGAGCCCGGATACCTGAGGTAAAAACACTGTAAACACTCACATAACAGGAGAAGGAGCCTCGGCCATCGGACTGATCACGGACAGGACCATGGCAGGGAAATGGAAAAAACGATTATGGAAACATAACAACAACAAAAAATACAATCCGAGAGGTCTGTGAGGTCCAAGATGTGGTCAGATGGGGACGACAGCGTCGACGATACTGGTACCAACATGTACAGAGAATGAATTCCATACATAGCTCTGCATGGGGTGCCGGATGGACGGTGTCCACCAGGGAGACCCCCGAAACGATGGAGAGATAGCTGTAGCTCAGCATCACAGGAGGACAATCCTGCAGTAACAGACTCTTGAGTCTATAGAAAGTCTAAGAAGAAGAAGACGTTTAAGTATATTGCCTCATATAATTGCATAATGACTTTAATTTGGTGTCACAAATTATTTATTTGAATGGATTGCCTATATTAAAAAAAAATAAAACGAATTTAACTCGTTTAAAATATCTTTAAAATGTCAGTTTTTTTAATTGTTACTGCAAGACAAGGTGTTTCTTTCCTGATTTTTCTTTTCCTTTCCTTTCCTCTCTACCATCCCTTCCTTTTTTCTTTTGATTGATGATATCTCACTTTGTATGAAAAATAATGTTTGATTCCATCTTTGTGGGGTTTGTGGGCATATGCTCACGTACGTGTTTATAGATTTTGTGGGGATGGATAGTCATTTAAATGATTTCTGCGACCATGTAACTTGCTTAATTTACTTTTGTCTGGTTGGTTGGAAGAGATTGCAACTAATTTGTCATGTTTGCCAGCTCCAACAATGAAAAAAAACGTATTTGTATGTATGTATGTACTGAACACCACAGAATTGTCTTAACAAGTTATAAAATCGTGCAGCAAACATTCATTCGGTTGTTACCTTTAAGATCGGGGGGAAGGGAACAAATTGACTGTTTGGTTAGAGAGAAAGAGACGAACATATTCTGCCAGTCTCACCTCGCTCCGCCTACTTTGCTTTCAAAGTTATCAAGTCTTAAACGACGCTGTTTTGCTGAACGATTTTCGACCTTTTGTTGTGAATTTAAATTAAAGAGATTTTGGACGATTTCTACATTAAGTAACCAAGCTAGAAAAATGTCACAATTTGTTATTTGACTGTTTTCGTACATACATAACATTATATGAGGTGTATGGCCGCGCGGTAACTCACAGGCCTTCCATGTGGAATGTCGCTAGTTCGAATCCTACGCTGTGCTACTCTCCTCGAATGACACAGGCAATTTTTCTGCCAAGAGTGATTTCGTTCGTGTCTATTCTCTCAAAAAAATGGGGAAAAAACATTCTGGTGTGTTGCGATCATGTAATTTCTCAAGTGTGACATCAAATCCAGGACAGTGGTATGACTCGTGAATTTTTCTATATACGAGTATAACGAAACGACACGTCTTCTATATGATATAGTTAACAATGCTACTGAAGGTGGATGTATCAAACATTAACTGTAAAGTCGCCTGACCATACAATAGACAGTTATAATGTAAGATATTGAAAGACGCTTTGCTGCAGGTAAGAAGGTCTATCGTGAACTATGTCTGGTTTTACCGATGATACAATCACAAAATCTTCAAAAATGATTGTTTACTATATCTGCTATTACGAAGTTTGATAGAGAAAGAAATTAAAGATAATGGACCAGATTATGATAGAAGGTAAAGTAAGATGTATGAATAATAATAAAATATTGTGCATGACGAGATGTTTGAATGTGGAGTAGGCGAATGTTGTGTGCTTGGATAGAAAAGTTTGAAGATCTGTTCTCTCTGCCAACTCCCAAGGGGCACTGTGTGATGATTTATATGTATAAAAATATATACCAATACAATTTTAGAGCATATCCTTAATATTTTATCGTCATTATTTGACCGTGATAAGTTTGATATCTGTCGAAATATCTCAGGTATAAATTATGATGTCAATTAATGGTCTGGTGAAAAGTATTATATTGTTTTATTGTAATGTACGAGTACTATTGTTGTATAGAGTACAACTAAGCGAGTTTACAACCAATCAGAAAGGTGTTAAACATGCCTTAAGTTCAAACCAACCTAAGATGCCGACGTTAACCATCCCTTCCTGTGCTAAAAAAATCCGCCCGTTCCGGTGCTGTGTATTCAATACACATGTAAAAATGAGCGATTTAAAATCGGAAAAATAAGAATATTCATAGCTAATCGCTTCAATTAATTAAATTTGAGGTCAAAAGTGATAATAATTGAAATTTAATTGTTGAAAACATGAAAAAAAACATCGGCTGACGTTCACAAAACGAGCGAAGCGACTACCTCAAATGGATGCCCGAAAGCTATTGAAACGAGAGAAGCGAGCGAACTGAGATTATATTTCTTGCGTTCCCATATACTGAAGTAGAGTGAGAGTGAGACGTGAATAGCGTCGCTTCCTCACCCATAGCGATTTTTTAGAATGAATATACCTACGTCACACACTGGCACACGTTTGATTGTATCGATGAATTTATTCCCGATTCTCACAAAATATTTCTGATGTGGCCGATAAGTGTTTATTATTATTAATATTATTTTTTCATTCAATGCGTAAATGTATTACGGAGGAATACCTAAAATCTGAAGCCAGTATTTATTATATTTATAGAGATATTAAAGTGTTTAGAAGCAATGTGTACTAATTACACATCACAGGGAAGGAAGGGTTATATTCCAGGCCTTAAGTCACTTTATAAGTATGTTCACTGCGCTGCGTGTCAGTTTCTTTATCCCGTGACGTCGGAACTTAAGTCAGCGTCGCATATATATTATTATAATTATATATTAAATATAAATTATATATTAAATACAATAAAACATAATAATTTAATATAAAATAAAATTAATACTTATTAAATATATTAATATAAAAATAATATATAAGCAACAAAAAATATTTATTTTTCATAATAAATAATAATAATTTTAATATTAATTAATATTAATAATAAATAATTATTATTATTAAAATAATGAATAATAATTTATGAATAAATTAAATATTTCATAATAATAATTTAATAATAATATAACACACCGTTTCACTTTTCGTGACGTTCAGGATAATTTGCCTTACCGCATAGATAGAAGTTTCACTTCAAAAAATTACAATTTCAGGCAATTTAAAGATTCTACTGATTTCTTTAAAAAATCAACAATCGATCTACGTGTATACCAAGGACAACGGAAATGAGAACTCTGCGCGCTATTGCTGGGAAGACTTTGCGTGATCGTGTAAAGAACACCACAATCCGAGAGGTCTGTGAGGTCCAAGATGTGGTCAGATGGGGATGACAGCGTCGACGATACTGGTACAAACATGTATAGAGAATGAATTCCACAAGAATTCCATACATAGCTCTGCATGGGGTGCCGGATGGACGGCGTCCGCCAGGGAGACCCCCGAAACGATGGAGAGATAGCTGAAGCTCAGCATCACAAGAGGACAATCCTGCAGTAACAGACTCTTGAAGAGCCTACAGAAAGTTTAAGAAGAAAAAGAAGGTTTAATTCTAGGGTCTTAATTAATTCTGAAAAGTTGTACACAATCTATGTATCATTGTTAGTTAATTCTGAAAAGTTGTACACAATCTATGTATCATTGTTAATTAATTCTGAAAAGTTGTACACAATCTATGTATCATTGTTAATTAATTCTGAAAAGTTGTACACAATCTATGTATCATTGTTAATTAATTCTGAAAAGTTGTACACAATCTATGTATCATTGTTAATTAATTCTGAAAAGTTGTACACAATCTATGTATCATTGTTTATTAATTCTGAAAAGTTGTACACAATCTATGTATCATTGTTAATTAATTCTGAAAAGTTGTACACAATCTATGTATCATTGTTAATTTTAACATAGAAATTTAATAAAATATTCCTGTCCTTTGGATTATATCTCTTCTGCATTATTGTTTGGGATTGATACATTCTGTCAGCACATGTCTCGGGGGTCTTGTATGTGTCTGTTGGAGGCTTCGCGGGTACAAATAGCGATGGAATAACCTGTTTTGTGTGGAATTGTTTTATATCGAACCTGCGCGCTTTTAAAATGGTGCGGATGCTATCATTTTATCAATTTATTTACTTTTTGACACATTTAAAGACAATTTATTTATTTTATAAAGCTTATATACACAGGTTAGACCCAATTATATACAACACTTTAGGATAAGTTATATTAAGCTGCAAGAAAATAATATTGATAACAGGACATATTAAATTAACTTCCATTACTTCGTCTTCTCAGTGTCATGTCAGGTCCCCCCAACGTTGAATATCACTTGAGAGTAGACATCTTTGTCTCCGGCAGCCCGAAAAAGATCTCCAACGCTCCTTATACCAGTCCAATCACGTATATTGCGGAGCCAGGAGATTTGCCTCCTGCCAACACCTTTTCGACCCTCTATCGTGCCTTGGATGATCAGGTGCAGTAATTTGTACTTTGCTCCTCTAAGTACATGACCCAAATAGGACATAATATTTTTAACAAATATCTAAAAGCATATGCAGCCGCTATCTTCCTATTGTCACACTCTATAAATAACTTTATTCAATCAATCAATTCACAATCTCCGTGGCATAGTTGGCAAGATAACTGTCTTCCATCCCGAGGGCTACGGGTCAGACCCAAGTAGGGCACCTTTCGGGTTTTAATATTAGTCAGCAACTCTCTATCAACTTTGTCTCTTCGAAGTACCCTTGTGCTGCTGACCACATCCGTCCAGGGTATCCGTAGCATTCTCCGGTGTATCCACATTTCAAATGCTTCCAGTCGGTTCATACTACTTACTTTGAGAGTCCATGATTACATTACTAAGAAAGCTCAAAACGCTTTGTTTAAATACATTTTCAAAAATGTTGAAGATGTCAATATCCGAGGCCTTATTCAAAAGCGACAGTCCGTGATACAGAGAAAGAGCACTTGGCATGTTAGTTCTAACATATTTGTTGCCAGTCTAATAAATATATCAATATTTTTGTACCTCGAATAGTTGCCAGGAATTAAAAATGTTATATTTTCCAACATAATAGGATTAGATGTAGCTCCTGTTAGTAACTTAAAATATATAAGGAGAGACCGTCACACCCCTCTTCAAGCTAAGAAGGTAGTATCCCAACATACTAAGAACAAATCTCGTAGGATAGATTATGATACAAGTGTTCCTCATCAGCTCAAATACGAGTATAAAAATAATTTAGAATAAATACGTAAAAATCTTCAGATATCTATGGTACAGAACAAAGGGCGATCACCCTAAATATGCACCCTTAATATAAACTATAGAAGCCTCGAAACAAGAAGGCAAGAATCCATTGCGCTGTTCCTAATAAAGGTTTTTCAAGGTGGCTTTAACTGTCCCGCGATTCTAGAAGCACTAAGTTCAAGAATTTGGGCGTAACCTTCGATGTCGGACTCACGTTCGTTAACCATGTCTCACGTTTGATATCGGACTGTTACAAACTACTCGATTTTGTAATGAGAATATCAAGAGAATTTAACAGCACCGATATCCTCCGAAACTTATATAATTATCTAATTAGAACCAAATTAGAATATGCATCTACGGTTTGGGCTCCTCACCAGCTCAAATATAAAAACAATATAGAACAAATACAAAAAAAATTCCTCAGATATCTATGGTACAGAACAAAGGGCGATTACCCAAAATATGCTCACCATGCCGAACTTCTCACGGTGTGTAACTATAGAAGCCTCGAAACAAGAAGGCAAGAATCCATTGCGATATTCCTAATAAAGGTCTTCCAAGGTTCCTTTAACTGTCCCGCGATTCTAGAAGCACTAAGTTTATATGTACCCAATAAATATATCCGTGCAAGGAATCACCCTCTGTTCTACATACCAAGTTACAGGACGAATATCATGGCTAAACACTCAGTCACGCGTGGTATAGAGATATTGAACCAACTGAATGACACGGTTGATATATTCTCGGTACCGTCTAGCAGTATGAGAAGAATCCTGGCTGATATTATTCCTAACGAATAAGCTAACGCTAGAAGCAAACCCTCTTTGTGTAACAGGAGAAATCCGTGCAAAGTGGATAAAAAAAAAAAAAAAAAAAAAAATGTTTATATGTACCTAATAAATATAGCCGTGCAAGGAATCACACTATGTTATGTTAGCAACTTAAACTTACATAGATATAAGAAGAGATCTTTACATCCCTCCTCAAACTAAAAAGGTAGTATCCCAACATACCAAGAATATATTTTGTTTGATAGAGGTACAGGTAGAAACCGCACTCCCGTAAGTAGGGAAATCACAAAAATATTCTTTTAGAATTTCTCCACCATTTGACAGCAAGGAATTCTCCTAATAGTAAATGTTTATATTAAATAATATAAATATTTATAAACAATATCAAGGATTAAAATCTCAATTATTTGTGTTCATCTCATGCACAGCTCCCTCATGTCAGCAGGTCAGTGGAAATTTTACTTATTATTTGCTATATATGGGAGATACTAAAACAGTCTCATCGGACAATGCTGCCACTAGGAGAACCCTCCTGATCTCTGACAGTGTTGAACTAATATATTCACATTCGAGTCAGGTGTCGCGTTGTACTTTTTTTTTATCCACTTTGCACGGATTTCCCCTGTTACACAAAGAGGGTCTGCTTCTAGCGTTAGCTTATTCGTTAGGAAGAATATCAGCCAGGATTCTTCTCATACTGCTAGGCGGTACCGAGACTATATCCACAGTGTCACTCAGTTGGTTCAATATCTCTATACCACGCGTGACTGAGTGTTTAGCCATGATATTCCTTCTGTAAGTTGGTACGTATTATAGAACAGAGGGTGATTCCTTGCCTTGCACGGCTATATTTATTAAGTACATATAAACTTAGTGCTTCTAGCACACAGTCTTAATGCTGGGTTATAGAAGCCGAAGGTTCTTCTAAATGTAGCTACACTGAACACAGCAGGTCTTCTATGAAAATGAAATGAAGCACATAAATGAATTTAACATAATAATAATAATAAAAATACAATTTATATAGCGCCATTTGGAGAGTAGACTCACCTTACGGATGCTCCAACTTAGGACTTAAACTCACTATTATTGATAGATTCAAATGTAATTCCTTAATGTACAGTACCCGGCGGTAAGTAATACACATCGCGCTTAAGAAAGAGACTGTCGGACATAATCGTCTAACTTCGGCTCTGTAGAGCGTCGGCTTTGTTGCACGATGCACTAACAGTCCGGTTGACAACGACTGACAAATCGCGACGGAACACGTGTACGAGGGTGGTCCGATAAGTACTTAGCCTACAAAAGAATAACAAAAATTTTGGAAAAGTGGCGATTTATTTCTCAACATAATCTCTTTTGAGTTCGATACACTTGACCCAGCGATGCTCCAACTTCTTTAACCCGTCTGAAAAATACGTTTTCTGGAGGTCTGCAAAGTAGGCCTCCGTGGCGGCGATAACCTCCTCATTCGACTCAAATTTCTGCCCGGTGAGTGACTTTTTCAAATTTGGAAACAAAAAGAAGTCGCACGGGGCCAAATCCGTATGAATGACAGAGACGAAGCTCTACATAGCCGAAGTTAGCCGATAATGGCCGACAGTCTCTTTCTTAAGGTCATTGTGTATTACTTACCACCGGGTACTGTACATATGTTGTATCATGAGATGCACATAGTCGTGCAGAAACACATTGGATTTCCGTGCGGAAGGTCACCGGTTCAAACCCCAAGCAGTGCTACTCCTCTCGAATGACAAGTATTTTTTTCACCTAGTGCTTTGGAGTATAAGGAACTATGACTACGGTCATATATGTAGGTATATTCTTAAAAAAAAAACATGTCGGTGTGCTCCGATTGTCTTGTCATTTCAGGTCTGCCATCAGATTCAGTGTAGTGGCGTGGTCATTGGGTTTGCTGGTGCACAACGGCGTACTCACTTAAAGAAGAAAAAAAGAGGAGAAAATTCCATAGCACAGCTTTGTTTCCCATTTGAATTGACGTTGGAATGGCGAGGGTTTCCTCAACTACGAGGCCAAGCAACGACTAAATGTTTAATGTTGAATTTATTGTACATTATTTCATTTACATTAAAAATAAATGTAAAATATGTCTGCTAACACAGTAAAAAAATGTTACAAACTCCATAAACCTTTAAACAACAAATAAAATATTTAAAAATAAATAATTGTTTTTCCTCTACTGACATCAATTCCTGCCATACATTTTTTCTACTTTCTATACAGAGTTGGAATGATCTCGGTTTGTTACGATAGTAGTGGTTAGGTCAACCTGGTGTCATGTTTAAATCACTTTACATTAAAATTGACATTTAATTGATCTCAATGTAGGGTGCCAAGCACTCTTGCTTGCGTCAACTTTATTCATTGAGTTTCAGAGAACGATATTGACTATGGTATTTGGAAGTATATCCAGCAACAGGGTGTAGTGTATTTGTTACTATCATGAATTTTACAACTATTTGAGAAACACATCTATATATTGTAGTTACAAATATAAATAAAAAAATCAGTTTTCTTTGCAAATATTTATAGAACACTCTTTAGAAATATCCATGAAACATGCATACATTTTCTTTGAAACTATTTATGAAACATAAAAATATTCACTAAACATTTATGAACTCTTCTAACGACTATTTACAAAACACATTAAAGCTCTTTACATGTATATGTAAATAAAAGATTCATGAACCTTTCTTACAACTGTTTATGAAACATACAAATATGTGTGAAACATTCATGAACTCTTCTTACAGCTGTTCACGAAACATATCAACGTTCTTTACAAATATCCATGAAACATTTATAAACTCTTTTTACAACTGTTCATGAAACACATCTATATTTCATATAAATATTCATAATTCATTAATTAACTCTTTTTACAAATGTTCATGAAACATAGCAAAGTGGTTTACAAATAATATCAATGAAACATTAATGAATATTTTATACAAATATTCATGAATTATTAATGAACTCTTCTTACAAGAATTCATGAAACACTTTGACGATTCTTTACAAATATTGATAAAACATTCATGAGCTCTTCTATCGATAAAACATTCCAGTATTATTTTAAACACGCATCAATATTTTTTACAAGTATCCATGAAACATCTAAGGTCTGTCCTTAAAACTATTGATGAAACACAACAGTATTCCTTACTCTTTTTACAACTATATTCATGAACTCTTTTTACAACTATTTACGAAACACATATCAATATTCCTAAGAAATATCCATGAAACATTCACGAACTCTTCTTGCAAATACAATATTTATGAAATACAACAACATTTTTTTTAAATATTCATGAAAAATTGACGGTTTCTTCTTACAACTATTTATGAAACACATCAATATTCTTTCCATGAAATATTGATGAACTCTTCATCTTATTATTAATGAAACACGTCAATATTCCTTACAAGTATCCATAAAACATTGATGAACTCTTCTTACAACTACAATATTTATGAAACATATCAATATATTTTACAAATATCCATGAACTCTTCTTATAACTACAATATTTATGAACCACATCACTATTCTTTACAAATATCCATGAACTCTTCTTATAACTACAATATTTATGAACCACATCACTA
This sequence comes from Odontocerum albicorne, assembly GCA_949825065.1. NCBI lineage: Eukaryota > Metazoa > Arthropoda > Insecta > Trichoptera > Odontoceridae > Odontocerum > Odontocerum albicorne. The sequence goes on along the minus strand of OX463867.1, from coordinate 1,746,539 downwards.
TTCTTTACAAATATCCATGAACTCTTCTTATAACTATAATATTTATGAAACACATCAATATATTTTACAAATATCCATAAAACATTGATGAACCCTTCTTACAATTACGATATTTATGAAACACATCAATATTATTTACAAATATCAATGAAACATTCACGAAGTCTTCCATAAATACAATATTTATGAAACACATCAATGTTCTTTACAGATATCCATGAAACATTCATGAAGTCTTCTATAAATGCAATATTTATGAAACACATCAATATTCTTTACATATCCATGAAATATTCATGAACTCTTCTTACATGAAATTTTTTTATGAAACACGTCAAAATTCTTTACAAATATCTGTTAGACTAATATTTATGAGACACATCAATATATTTTACAAATATCCATAATACATTGATAAAGTCTTCTTACAATTACGATATTTATGAAACACATCAATATTATTTACAAATATCAATGAAACATTCATGAAGTCTTCCATAAATGCAATATTTATGAAACTCATTAATAATCTTTAAAAATATCCACGATACTTATATTAATGAACCCTTCCTTTAACTAATTATGAAAATTCTTTATAAATATCGATGTATCATTCATTTTAACACATTTTCATGAAACACGTTAATATTCTTTACAAATATCCATAAAACATCCACGAACTCTTCTTACAAGTGCAATATTTATGAAACACATCAATATTCTTTACAAATATCCGTTAAATATTAACTAACTCTTCATGTAACTAACTAAGAATATTTTTTACATTATTATTTTCCTAGAGTATACCAAACGATTGTCAGACCCGCACTCCTCTATGGCTCCGAATGCTAGACGATGTATAATTCTTACTCTAGGCAACTAGAAACTGCTGAAATGCGCATGCTAAGATGGTCAGCTGGTGTGTCCCTAAGAGACAAAATAAAAATCTCACGCTTTCGTGGAAGCCTAGGTGTTACAGACATCAACAGCAAGATGGAGGAGAGGCAATTGAGATGGTATGGGCACGTTGGACGCAGAGCACCCGATCACATTGTGAACCAGGCAATCTCAATGGATCTTCCTCGAATAACAAGCAGAGGAAGACTAAAGAATTCATGGGTGGTGCAAAAAGATAACCTGATGCAGAGGCACGGCCTGGGGGACGTAGTCCGGGACAGAAGAGCATACAACCTGAGGACGAGGAAAGCTGACCCCAACAGTCTTCGCAGACAGTGAGTTGGGATGGAGCCAGGGAGAAGAAGAGTCTATGAATTACTTTTCTTTTACATTTTTTTATGAAACACATCAGTGTTCTTTACAAATATTCACGAAACATTCATGAACTGTCTATTCTTTTAGAACTAAGTCTTAAGAACGAACGTATAACGTGGTATAATATCAGCAAACACGAATGTCGACCATAGTTAAGAGTTGTCTATCAAACACGCGAATCGAAACACCTACAGTAATATACTAATAAATAGAATCAATAGTCAATCAATACGGTATACTTATGTATGTAATCATTTCGAATTATAATAGTTGTGTTGTGTTGTGTTGCGTTGCGTTCCGTTTACCATATATTTAATATCTCTATCCGGAATAATTGCATAATAACAGAAGAGAAAATAAATATAATTCACTCGCAGCAGCATTGGCTGGACTTTATTTATGATTATGTCATAACGGCAACAGTTTAACAACTTTGCATGGTGCAAAAAAATCGCAAAGCGTCCTACAAGTTACTTCTTAAAAAACGTTTCTAGAACTTGGGATATTAATCAAGGAGAAAGCGTTAACAAATACATACGTATATATTATCGTACAATTTCTTTATCGAGGTAGGCAGAGAGGACAGAGTACCTGACTTTTCTATGTCGCCAAAAATCTTAAGCCTCTTTTACATCCATACATGCTGTCATACAACTTCTAGGATTTCTCGGATTTGGCAAATCTCGTATGTGTGTGTGTGTGTATACACGACAACCAGCTGTCAGTTGATGTGTCGGGGTGGTACTGTTGTATTTAATTTGGTAAATTTGTGTAAAATGTGTTTATAATAAGTAGTTAACCTTTTCCCCTTTTTCCACATCCACATATCTTCTTGAACACCTCTTACGACTTATATTACTCCTTACATTTTTTTACTTTTAAAATGTTATTCACTTGATGCAACCATACTTTCTTTGCAAATCCTCTCATACGCCTGCAAGTTACTTCTTTTGAATACCGTTTCAAGCACTTTAATTATTAATCACATATAAAACATAAACAAATACATATTGTTACACCATTTCTTTGTCAGGGTAAGCAAAGAGCACAGAGTGTCATACTTTACGATAATAGGGGCATTACAAGACGTTTTAATGCCCGGGTTGTAAAAAAATGCAACCCTTGCGTAATACAATAAAATTGTATCTTTGATAGCGATTTGAACGTGTAATAAAGTATCTTTGGACAAACGTATATACAATACTTACCTACATTCATGCCATTTTCCTATCGTGATTCCTATTCCTTATCCTGTTCTGCATCCATACAACTTACACAATTTCTTGGACTTTCTACATTTCCTTCTTAAAAATTTTAATTCACATGATCCGACCATACTTTATTTATTATTCCTCTCATATGTTTGCAAGTTACTACTTTGCTTACCCTGACAAAGAAATGGTGTAACACTATGTATTTGTTTATGTTTTATATGTGATTAATAATCAAAGTGCTTGAAACGGTATTCAAAAGAAGTAACTTGCAGGGGTATAAGAGGATTTGCAAAGAAAGTATGGTTGGATCAAGTGAATAACATTTTGAAAGTAAAAAAATGTAAGGAGTAATATAAGTCGTAAGAGCTGTTCAAGAAGATATGTGGATGTCGAATAAGGGAAAAATGTTAACTACTTATTAAAAACACATTTTATATAAATTAACCAAATTAAATACAACAGTACCACCCCGACACATCAATTGACAGCTGGTTGCTGTACATACATACGTACCATTACGTCATTTCCAGAACTTCCTGGTTTTCCATCGTTATCCATTCCATTTCAATCTCTCTTCTTTCCCTCACCATCGATGAGGCTGTGTTGATTTTCTTTTTTTTTTTAATTCAGTGTGCTTTTTTTATTTATATAAATATACACCGTCACACCCTGTTGCAGTAGGCAGAGAACCAGCCTATCCCATCTCAACATACATCCATTCGTCTTTTCATAGAATTCCTCTTCTTCTCTCAAGTTTTAACACTTCTTTCTATCAAAATATCTAATCATACTTTCCTCCACCTTCATCTATTAAGTACACGCTCCACTCACATTTGCATTGTATTTCTTAGTATTTCTTCATTCATTCGTTTTACATGTTCAAACCATCTCAAAGTGCCCTTCTCCATCTTACTCAGCACATCAGCTTTAAGTTCACATTCATCCCTTTTCAATTCATTCCAAATTCTGTCATACATTGTCACTACTTCAATTATTTATCTATCAATTATTAGACTATCTTTTTAGAAGATTTCGATAATGTTTATTGCCCCATTGACTTTATTTCTATCGCTACATACCTTTCAATATCCCACGTAACACTTTCGCCATCTAAAAAAGTACTGTTAACATAAGTTTTTTTATTTATTCAAAAATTTTATTGCACAACCAAAAAAGTATTAATTTTATTTTCCTTTCACAATTTTCTATAATGACTTCGCAATATTCATTCAAATATTTTCTTTTCTCAAACAATTTACTTATCAACAAACTCTGTTATTAAACATAAACTCAGTCTAAAAGATTTTCTAGATATCTTAACCCTTCCCTTACGGTGATAAAAATAATACGCGTGCTCCGGTGTTGGGTAGTGAGTACGCAATAAAAAATTAGCGATTTTAAATCGGAAAAATAAGAACATTCATAGATAATCCCCTTAATTAATTATAATTGAAGTTAAAAATTATAATAATTGAGATTTATTTGCTGAAAACATTAAAAAACCATCTGAAAACATTAAAAAACGCTCACGGAACGGGCGTACGTCTAACCTATTTGCAAGCCTAGAGGCAACTAGTGGCGCGGAACGTCAGTCGCATACCCCGGCGCTTACGCTTATGCTTGTGACGTTGAGACAATTCAGGTTCTCGCAATTCAGTCTAGTACGCAAGAGTGAGATGCGAATATAGTGTCGCGCTTCCCGCATACTATTCACCTATCGTCAAGACGAGGCACTCGCAGCGTTTAAATGCGAATTTGTTTTCGATCTTTACAAAACACCTCGATGTAGTCGATAAATTCTGATTATTATTAATATTATTTTTTAAATCAATGCGTAAATATATTATGGAGGAATACCTAAAATCTTAACCTTGTATTTATTATATTTATAGAGATATTGATGGTTATTAGAAGCAACGTGTAGAAGATACCCAACACAGGGAAGGAAAGGTTAAAAAGCTTTTTTGCGTCTATATTTCCCTTCCATACATCAAATTTGATACGAAAATATTGTTGTGGTCATCTTGAATCAACATCATCAAAATATTGATAACAATAAAAAAAAATTAAAATCTCGCAGCTACAATACTACCATTCGCTTTGTCCATCAACTAATTTGAAAAACCTCGTCTTGTAGGTCGATTTCCCTCCACAAGTAATGTCATATTTAAGCCATCAAGCCCCGCCCATCATCAGAGAATCAAATACTTCCATCTCGTTCTTTTACATTCGAAACGAAAGAGAAAATGATACATCGGGTTGTGCGGTATTGTACTAAGAAAACGGTAGGCGGGGCCAGCGCAGAGCTGAGCTGTCAAGTGCCCTAATATAGTTATACTCGGTTATTGCATCCTCTATCATTGAGGAGCGATGTCGGTTGTCAAGTTGGAACAAATTCTCAGTTGAAAGTTAAATTTCAACAATATTATCTGGATTTTTATTGATTTTTCTTTGAAATTAAATTAAAAAAAAGTGATTAAGACATTTTAAACTCGTTTTTTGAAGACTTGAGTGAAAAATATACAGTGATTTTCAAGACATTTGATATTTTTTAATGACGTTTTTTGAAAAAAATACGTTTATGTGACTTTAAAATCAAAATACGTGTAAAATAAACATTTTTTCACAATTATTCACGTAATTCAGACTTTTTTCTAAATTATCTTGTATATAATTTTACAGTATTTAGTGTGAATCAAGGTGTTCTTCGACCATATTTCCTGTACATTGTTTCGTTGCAGACGTTGAATCGTGTTGCAAAGACCGTGTCGAATGGTCAAAAGGATTGCCATTTCACGGTAAATTTCAAAAAATATTGTTGAAAATAAAATGTAAGTAATGAAATTTTATCGAACATTAAAAATCAAATTTAAAAAACAAAACTAAATACAACAATTTAAAATGTATTCATGTGAAAATTTTGACATTTCTCTAATAACAAATTCTGTCTGATTTTGTCATTAATAAATTATATTCTGTTAAATATTAATTTTTTTCCGTTTATTATTTATACAAGCAGTTGTCGTGATTGATTCAAAACTAATGCGATGATTTGTGTGGTTTTTTTTAAGGTAAATAAAGAAAAAAAAAAACAAATAGAAAAACTTTTGACGCACCCAAAGTGTTTTGTGGAAAAATCAATACTTGGATAGAAAAACGGTTGAATACGGTCAAGCACTTTTATTCAAGTTAAACTGACAGTGATTTTACTTTACAAAAAAAATACTTTGTATTTATTATCTGTACATTTTCAATACTTTGATAAAACGAATTGACATTTTGATAGATTATTTAAAAATATTTAAAAAAAAAAAAAGCTAAAATTATGAATATTTAAATAACAGTTTAAAAAATATTAGTTACGTTAAATAAATAAATATTTAAAATAAACTAAAGCCATTTTATTATAAAATAAATACCATTACTTGTTAAATAAGGGTTTATTTAAATATCTACATAAAAATATATTAAAATATGGACAAACAAAGAAAAATAGACAATTACTAACAAGAAAAATAGACAATTACTCGCAATAATTAAATGTGTATTTTAAAATAAAGTTTGATAACAAATTTTGCTAGTTTTGGGTTTACTGTTTGAAAAATTGTATAGCGTACTGTTTTACAAATATGGCTTTTGAAGATAGATGTAGTCCGAATCAAGCGAACAGTCCTGGACCTGTACCGAACGGGATCCCATCATCAAATCTAGAAAACCCAACGAGTCCAAACCCAAACGAGAGAAATTTAAAACCATACACTTGCACAACGATGACTAAAATTGAAAGAACAAAATCTCCATCATCAAGAATAAGTCCTATAATCTCTTACATCAAACCACAACCTGTTTCTCCAGTCGAGACTTCTACAATCAATCCAGTAAATCCAAATATCGTTCCTCTAGTCTTCAACCCATATTATAACCCATATTTAATGAATACTTTACCAATTCATCCAGATTATTTAAGACTCTATCAACAGAATCAGATGTTACCTCCTGTGGAGATGAAACCAATGTTTGTTGGACAAGAACAAAATCAAAGATCACATCAGAATGAAGAAAATAGAAGAATTACTGATGATAGAAGACGTCAAGATGTTACAGACGAACAGGCAGATTTGCTTTTCTCTATTTCAAACATTTTAAAGCCAGAGTTTGGACTTAACGCTATCAGGAAAACAACTTACAAGAAGGAAGGACCTAAATCAGGAGGACCTTTACACAGTATTCTGTACAAACCTTACGACCTTGCTAAAGGTATCACAGATACTAAAAACGTCTTAGAAAAAACAGGTTCAGACTATAGCGTAACAAGCAGAAACTGTTTTGAAAGCAAAACCTTGGAACGAAGAAATTTAGAATATACACCTAACGGAATACCAACTGTGCAAGAATCATCATTGAAACCAGCACCTTTGGGAAGTTTGTGCAATACTGTATCACAAATCGGTAATTCGAAGCATTTCCCCTCAAAACCTTTTGGTACTACTTCAAATGGGTTTAGATCTGATTCCAAGAGTTCTTTGGGTTTCGGAATCAGAGAAGATTACAGTGCTATCAGGAGGCCGGATTCTGCGAATTCTTCCATCTCCACGTCTTCCTCGACTGTTTCCTCGCAGCAGGGTGCCACCAACGGGTCTGACGATACGCAGGCCAACAAGAGTGAAGGTGGTGCCAACCCTCAATGGCCCGCCTGGGTCTACTGTACTAGGTACAGCGACAGACCTAGCTCCGGTAGGTGTTAGTTCATTTTATATTACAAATTTTCACAATTGATTTTTTTTTACAATGATAACGTTCGTAGCATTGTTCTTCTTAATTAGATATCTCATAATAAATGGTAGTCATAAATGGTAGTCATAAATGGTAGTCATAAATATAGTCATATTGATTCGCTTCTAAAAAAGTCTACATTGGCTCAAGTGTCACGAACGTATTGATTTCAAACTTTGTATCTTTGTATTCAAGTCCCTTAATGGGATGACTCCATTGTATCTTTCCAATATGTGTCTGAAAGACGTTCCTTTATAGAATTTTTAGGTCGATTTTGTTTTCATCGATAAAATTGATTATTCCGAATCGATTTAACAGGACGGAGTAGCATAATAATGACAGATATTTTGCCGTTGCTGATTCTGTGCTGTGAAATAACCTGTTTCTTAGTGTTAGAGATACGGTTGGCGTTTGCAGCTTTAGGAAGCACTTGAAGACAACTCTTTTAGTGGCGTCTTATCAAAACTAATGATTATTTATTTATTTATTTATTATTTCACATGACAAGAAATATACACAATTTGCGAAAAAAACAACAGGTTATTTGATTTGGACATACAATTTTAATGTATCTGGGTTTGTTGCCTTTCATTTGTCGTATCCCCAGTAAACTAGGCTTTTGCCTGTATCTCACTGAGGATATTTAGCATGAAAAAATAAATCGATACTTCTTTCCGATTTTTGATTACACAAAAACAAAACCCCGTTGCACGCTCTCATCAACCTGACAAACAGTGACACTCAACTACAACTGGAAACATCTTGCGAAATTCAACTCCTCACACATCATCACTCCAGAAAGACCAAAAATATTCATCCCACAATGTACCGCACACAATCATAAGAATAAAAATTAAAATTAAAATTAAAACATTATATATGAACACTAAACGCATACACTACACCTAAAGCAGAATATGTTTCATCACTTTGTAGTTCGTCTTTCTGTAGTAAGTTTTCTTACAAAATATGTTTTATATTATAAACACTTGCAGATGCGAAGAAGTATCTAATCAAATGGCCGCAGTCACTACCTTCCTATTTTTACACTCAACTTATATATATTTATTTTTTAATCTGTCACTAATAGTGGATTTGAATCCCAAGTTAGAGCGCCCTTGAGGTGAGTTTAATCTCTAAAGTGCGCTATACGTGTATATATTGTCCTATTATTATGTATGAAAAAACAATTTATCACTTAATAAAGAATGAAGACATTAGGAAGTAATGTAGATGGAAAGAGATGCTGTATTTAAGATGAAGAAAAAAGGATTTTAACAAGTGTCGCATGGACAGTCGATGATGTACTTAAAAATGCTAAATAAAATACATCATGTCTCTCATCTGAGAAAATACTATAAAAAAATCTTGTTTTTACTCCCTTGATGATGAGGGGAAAGCCTTGAAACCGATAGGGTTATACCGTTACAAAAAGGGGAATAAACATTGTTTGATAAAACAAATTACAATGTATTTAAACCTCCACAATGTTAATGCCTTAATTATAAATAACATAAAAAAAAGAATTCTTCAGCTTTCTTCAATATTTCATTATTCAACCATAGATCGAATGAAACTTGTAACATAGATCGAATGAAACTTGTAACATAGATCGAATGAAACTTGTAACATAGATCGAATGAAACTTGTTACATAGATCGAATGAAACTTGTTACATGTTGTAAATTCGTCAAGGCATTTATATATTTTTCAATTCTGTGTATACCAACATTATTTCCGATTTAAATTTAATTTATTTCCATTTAAATAAGAAACGTGTTCATAATTTTAATTGTAAACTGGAATAACGAATTTTCACATATTGATATTTTTAAAGTATCATTGATAAATTGAGGATTATTTGCACAGGGGATATTTTAATTTTCTATTGCAGGACATCTTTAGCAAAGAAATCGAACCGAGACCATTAGATATCTCGCATTATTCATAAACAATAAGCATTTGTCTTCAAAACATTTTGTTAGTTCAAATGTGTTTAGATCTAAGCACAAGGATTCTTTGGGTTGCGGAGTCAGAGAAGATTACGAGAAGGTGTGTTAAATGTGGTATGGTATATTGGTATAAAAAGGCGTCTTTTATCACCCGATCGATGAAGAAAAAAAATAGTTTTAATTTTGATGAAAACTCTTCACAGTGTAATCTTCAGCAGGTGTGCACACACGATAATAAATTTTCCAATGATTATTTGCTACAGTAGCGGTAGATGAGCATTTATAGTGATTTATGCCGGCAACCTCTGTGACTTAATTGGTAAGACACTTGTCTCACAACCCGGAGGCTGCTCGTTTTATTTAGTTTTTCATTTAAGACCTCTTTGACATATTTTTAGTTGACTGGAAAAGAGGTAAGCCGAAGGATCTTCTTCAGCCTTCATTCCCTTAAAGTGTTGCAAAGTTCCTACCAACTAAAACCAAAATTTAACTCGTACAATCTATGCTCTTTCCGATTCTGGACTATGCGGACGTATGTTACTTGGATGTTACAGAGGAACAGCTGGACAAATTACAGCGTTTCATCGTCTTGCCAATCATGGATTAGCGCTACGCTCAAACAGAGATTGTTTATTGGCCTTTCCAGTTCACCGCTCCTCTTTCTTTACGTAGTCCTTTACTGTCAATGCAGTGAGACTCTGGAATCAGTTACAAACCAATATAAGACTCGCTCCGTCCTTGGCATGCTTTAAGAAGCGACTGAAAAAACTCTTAATTTCTAGTCAGTAAAATAACGTGTTTCATTCCTGATTTTTCTTTTCCTTTCCTCTCCACCATCCCTTCCTTTCCTTTTGATTGATGATATCTCACTTTATATGAAAAAGAATGTTCGGGTGATTGTCCATCTTTGTGGGGTTCGTGGGCATGTGCTCACATATATGTTTATGGATTTCGTGGGAATGGATAGTCAGTTGAATGATTTATGCGACCACGTAACTGGCTTCATTTAGTTATGTCTGGTTGGTTGGAAGAGATTGTCGCCTGGCAATACGCCCGCCAGATTGTATTGTAATAAAAGTGTTAAATAAATAAATAAGTGTTAAATAAAGATTGCCACATGGCAGTAAGAGTAATAAGACAACCTTCTAAACTCATTGCCATGTGGCAATGAGTTCATAAAGGTGTAAGTCTTTTTATTTTTGGGTAGACATTGATTAAGATTTCTTAAGTCTGATGGAAGTAAGTACATAGTTTCATCGAAGACTTTTTGTGAAATTGTGAAATAATTGTAGAAAAATTAAAAGAACAGATATTTACAATCACCCAATCTAAAAGTACGCCTGTGTTCTTAAAATAATGTAGAATTATTGAGAAGATACGAAAAATTGGGATTGAGATTATTAGAAAAAGAATTAGGATTGTTAAGGAGAATTGGGATTATTTAAAAAAAAAGAATTGGGATTGTTAAGGAGAATTGGGATTGTTAAAAGAAATAATTGGGATTGTTAAAAAAAGAATTGAGATTGTTAAAGAGAATTGGGCTTGTTAAAAGAAATAATTGGGATGGTTTAAAAAAGAATTGGGATTGTTAAAAAAAAGAATTGGGATTATTAAAAAAAAAAGAATTGAGATTGTTAAGGATAATTGGGATTGTTAAAAGAAATAATTGGGATTGATAAAAAAAGAATTGAGATTGTTAAAAAAAAAGAATTGGCATTATTAAAAAAAAAAAAAGAATTGGGATTATTAAGGAGAATTGAGCTTGTTAAAATAAATAATTGGGGTTGTTAAAAAAATTATTAGAATTGTTAAAAAAAAGAATTGGGATTATTAAAAAAAAAAAATTGGGATTGTTAAAAAAAAGAATTGGGATTGTTAAAAAGTTAAAATATCATAAAGTCGACAGAACTTGAATGTTCCTTCACTGCTTGATTTTAATCCGTTTTCTAACAGTACAGTAGAGAGTTAGAAATTTGCTATCAGTACAGTACATGCGTCTCTCTAATTGCATCAAATTAATGATCACTCATCAATTTGTCGTCAATCTCTTTAATGACTCGCCGAGTCATTCTCACATCTTCGACGAATTTCCAGCGAGCTATTCGTGAGAATTCTCATTAAGAATATCATCTTATGGATTCCAAATAGATTCTATTTAACTATATTTCGATTAGGAATTAAATTGCAGGGGTCTCCAACTAGTTTTTTTACTGTCAAAAATATTAATTGTGTTAGTAAAAAAAAAAATAATTGACATAGCAACATTTTGAAAGCAAACCCTCCTCAAGGGCTATCTTAATCGATAATTGAGCCCAATATTATTACAATATTTAAAACTTCTTTGCAAATACAATCTGGCGGGCTTACTGCCAGACAGTAATCTCTTTCAACCAACCAGATAAAAGTAAATAAAGCACTTAAAAAAATATTTAAAAGCTTATTCATATTTATGAAGTTTATGGACATAAACATATTAAAGTAAAAGTGGGATATCATCAATAAAAGGAAAAGGAAGGGATGGTGGAGAGGAAAGGTAAATCAGGAATGAAACACGTTATATTACTGATTAAAAATATTACAAAAATAAAACACAAGTTGACAATAAGAATAGGAAAGCGGTGGCTGAGGCCATTAGATTAGGAACATCCCCACATATTTTTTATAAAACTATATTTGTTAATAAAACTTTAGAAAAGTAACTTTTTTTAAACCTGGCGAGTTTATTGCCATATGGCAATCTCTTCCAACCAACCAGAAATATGTTTTTATAGGCTCTAAGTGTTAACCAGACTGGAATCCTATTTAAAAAAATCTGGGTTCCAGCAGGGATCGAACCCGCAAACCTCCGGATCGGCAGACAAGTGTCTTACCACCAGGTCACGGAGGTCGTCTGGTGGTAAGACACTTGTCTGCCTAACCTAACCTAGTCTTTGTAAAAAGCAAACTCAAGGGCGTCCTGACGCGGGACTCGAACTCACTAATATTAAACGGACCATGTCTCTCAGCTATAACAGCGCCCGAGCGAATCATGTATAACCTTTTTTTGTATACAGTATAACCTTGTGGGATTATTGTCATGTGGCAACCTCTTTTAACCATCCATAAATATGTTTATTAGGTCTTAAGTGTAAATTAGACAGAAAACCTTGTTTTTGTAAACTGGGCTCCATTGTCAAATTGAAACTGCAAACTCCTGGTCGGAAGACAGACGTCTCACCAACTAAGCTACGAATGTTGTCAATGAAATATTAATAAAACAAATCTGAATGGAAGACGTATGAGAGGAAGACCAAGGAAAGTATGGTCAGATCAAATGAATGATATTAAGAAAGAAGGAAACGTTGATAGTCAGAGAAATCGTAAAGTTGTGTGAGAAAATGTATTGATCTAGAGGTGGTTAAGGGTGTGGAGGATCTGTCCTCTGCCTACCCCGACAGGGAAACAGGTTGATGGTATGCACGTTAAAATAATTCTTATCCTTATACTTGAGAAAATGTAGGATGGTCCCTGTGACATTTGAAATGTCATGTCTCAAAGGAATGGGGTAAAGTCGTTTTTTTACACAAATCGAATCGTTTTTTTATAAATCGAAAAATTGTTTTTTTCTAAACTGACGTTTTAATTGCTAATTTTCATTATACTGACTTTCTAATGTATTGTATGATTTGTATCTATCTTTAAATAGGCCAAGATCCACTATGAATTAATACTAATTACTAACATTTAATTTTAGTTATAAAAAAATCGAAAAACTAATTATCGTATACCCCATCCCTAGCCAATGCAGACTAACGTAGTGACTTTTGACAAACGTCACCAAATATTATTTGATTTTAACAAACTGCCACATTTTTGGCTAATTTGTAACAAGATGTATTAATTTGTCATTATTGTTAGTTTTATGTAATGTATTTACCTAAATAACTTGCTATTTATTAGAATCGAGGCTTATATTAAAGTTGATAAAATAATTAAAATTACTGAACGTCGTTATAAGGTTGTATTGGGGCAAATTTGTGAACTGTCACAGGGACCATGTTACATTTTCTCAAGTATAGTAGCCATTAACTCTTAGGAGCTAAAAAAAAAAACCCGTCAGCAACGAAAGTTCAAGATATAAAATAATACACAAACATGTTTTAAAAATCAATGTTGATATGTTTCGGCAACCTACAATTAAGGTGGATGGTCCAGTTGTCGAGCATAAAACACCGTTTAATCAGCTGTTGGTTGTATGTGAGTCAGATGGGATATATGACGGAATCCCAAAATCGAAACCGGTTTTCTACCTTTCAGACCGTCTCAAAGGAATTGGTACCCTGATGAACGTTACCTGTCAAGTCATGAATCCTACCATATATCGTTTGGACAAAATAACAAACGTTTATTTATTAATATTATCATTAATTACTACTACAAAGGCGCCATCTAGTGACCGAAATCAATCAGAAAACGCCTGAATTGAAATGTACGTTTTTTTACGATTTTCATTGTAAATACCTATACAGTACACACATATACACGCCGTCTCCTTTTCGGGGAAGGTAGAGAGGAGAGCGCGACATACATTCTTATTGCGACACATTTATTTCGCTTCATCTACATCCGTCCGACTTTTCTTACAAATCTTCCGATTTTGTGAATTTTTTACAATAAGGTATACATCATTATTATTATTATTATTATTTATTACACATGACAAGAAATATACACAATTTGAGAAAAACAACAGTTATTTGATTTGGAAATACAATTTTAAAGGATCTGGGTTTGTTGCCTTTCATTTGTCGTATCCCCAGTAAACTAGGCTTTTGCCTGTATCTCACTGAAGATATTTAGCATGAGAAAAATAAATCGGTAATTCTTTCCGATTTTTGATTACTAAAAAACAAACACCCATTGCACGTTCTCATCAACCTGACAAACAGTGACACTCAACTACAACTGGAAACATCTTGCGAAATTCAACTCCTCACACATCATCACTTCAGAAAGACCAAAAATATTCATCCCACACTATACCGCACACAATCATAAGAATAAAAATTAAAATTAAAAAAAAACAAAATTAAAACAAAAAAAAAAAAAAATACACAGAAACACAAATACAAAAACAACCAAAATTAAAACAACAAGAAGAAACCTACACTCACGAGCTCACATAAATCCCTTCCACTCGTCATTCATCCTGAAAGCCCAAGTACTCAAAATCCTGTCGCAATAACAACCACGCTCCGATCGACTGTCTAAATGGTTTTCCTACCTTTACCTTTATTGAAGTCGGCACGCCATTGTATGTAATGGGAACCAAATAAGCATATTAGCTTTGGGCAAAAGAGGTTTTAACTCTAGGGATGGTGAACATTTCATTAGTTGCCATGCGTGTCATGTGTGTCATTAAAAATATCATTCTCTTGATCCAATTATACTTTCCTTGGCCTTCCTTTCTATCACGTTTCTATCACGCTCACATTTACACTATATATATATTTTCTTAATTTTTCTTGTTTCATTCCTTCTACATTCCCAAACCATTTCAGCGCACCCTTCTCCACCTTACTCAACACATAAGTCTTAAAGTCAGATTAAACCCTAATCAATTAATTCCTTTTCTATCATAAAATGCATTGTAACATTTTTCATTGCACATGTGTTCTCATTGCACGCATTTCTAAACAACATTTATTCGTCTCCTTTCAGTCCTTTTCCACACCCACGTTTCACTGCAATACATCAAAGTTAATAATAATACACTATTGTGGACTATCATCTTAACAGATTTTAATTCTGCCCGGTTCGAGTAGATATGTGTAATAGTCCCATTGACATTGTTTCTTATATCTACACACCGTTCTAAATGGTCTTTCAAATTGAGCGGTTTTTTTTATTATATTTTTTTTAATCTTGAATAAAACACACAATTTGCTTTGATTTCAAAAAACTTTTCATTGGTCATTGAAGTATAATGTATGACATTTAAACACAAACAAACAATATCCGCCAAATTTCCACCTCTTGCAGCTCCACAGATGTTCACTCTTTTGTCAAAATTATCGATGACATTTTGGCATAATTGCGGTTCTAACTCACCGATAACGCGAATAATTTTATCGGTTAGATCAGGAATTGATCGGGGGTCATTCTTATAGACCTGGCTTTTCACGTAACCCCAGAGAAAATAGTCCAACGGTGTCAGATCACATGATCTTGGTGGCCAATTAATTAACATTACCGTTTCCGGAGATTACAATACATAAAATAATTCAACAATTTGAACGCGTTGTTGTATTGTATACGACTCCATTTTTATAAATGTCGTGCATTACACTTCTCAAATGTCACAAGACCCTGGCAAGCTAGCGACGCCATCTGTGTTTTATCCAAGAATTTAAAAAACTGCTAGATTTGAAAGACCCTATCTCGTTACTAATCGACTGTCTAGAAACATACTGTATGAATAGCGAAATTCCAACTTGCTCCAATCTTTCATTTCTCACCAATATATAAAATTAAGTGTAATTTGTTTAATCAAACACTGTTTATTTCACTTTATGTAACGGTATAACCCTACCGGTTTTAAGGTGTTCACCTCATCATCAGGTTTCACCAACAAGAGTCTTATTTGCGCTCCCCTGATGATGAGGTGAAAACCTTGAAACCGGTAGGGTTATACCTTTAGATAAAGTGGAATAAAAAGTGTTTGACTCAACAAATTACAATGTCTTTAACCCTGCAATGTTAATGCCTTAACTATAAATAATGTATCACTATTACTTTTCTTAACCATAAAGAATATATCACTATTACTTTTCTTAACTATAAAGAATGTATCACTTTTACTTTTCTTAACTATAAATAATATATCACTGCTACTTTTCTTAACTTTAAATAATATATCACCATTACTTTTCTTAACCATAAAGAATATGTCACTATTACTTTTCTTAACTATAAAGAATATATCACTATTACTTTTCTTAACGTTAAATAATATATCACTTTTACTTTTCTTCACTTTAAATAATATATCACCATTACTTTTCTTAACTATGAATAATATATCACTATTACTTTTCTTAATTTTAAATAATATATCACCATTACTTTTCTTAACTATAAATAATATATCACTGTTACTTTTCTTAACTATAAATAATATATCGCCATTACTTTTTTTTTCAAACTTTTTTATCAACATAATTTTACACTTCAAATATATCTTACTACAAATAACAATGTCTTAGACTACAAATTACAATGTCTTTAACCCTCCAGTGTTAATGTCTTAATTATAAATAATGTATCACTATTACTTTTCTTAACCATAAAGCTCTTTCCGATTCTGGACTATGCGGACGTATGTTACTTGGATGTTACAGAGGAACAGCTGGACAAATTACAGCGTCTTCAAAATGTGTGCCTAAGATTTATTTTCAACCTACGAAAGTACGATCATATAACTTCATACCAGAAGGCATTGAACTGGTTGAATGTTAGAAATAGACGCCAAATTCACATACTGTCTCTATTGTATAATATCCTTAACTGTCCCGCCGCACCCTCTTATCTCGCCGAAAATTTTCAGCGTCTTTCCAATCATGGATTAGCGCTACGCTCAAACAGAGATTGTTTATTGGCCTTTCCAGTTCACCGCTCTTCTTTTTTCACGTCGTCCTTTACTGTCCATGCAGTGAGACTCTGGAATCAGTTACAAACCAATATAAGACTCGCTCCGTCCTTGGCATGCTTTAAGAAGCGACTGAAAAAACTCTTAATTTCTAGTCAGTAAAATAACGTGTTTCATTCCTGATTTTTCTTTTCCTTTCCTCTCCACCATCCTTTCCTTTCCTTTTGATTGATGATATCTCACTTTATATGAAAAATAGTGTTCGGGTGATTGTCCGTCTTTGTGGGGTTTGTGGGCATGTTCTCACGTATATGTTTATGGATTTCGTGGGGATGGATAGTCATTTAAATGATTTATGCGACCACGTAACTTGCTTCATTTACTTTTGTCTGGTTGGTTGGAAGAGATTGCCGCCTGGCAATAAGCCCGCCAGATTGTATTGCAATAAAAGTGTTAAATAAATAAATAAATAAATAAAGAATATATCACTATTAATTTTCTTAACTATAAAGAATATATCACTATTACTTTTTTTAACTATAAATAATATATCACTATTACTTTTCTTAACTTTAAATAATATATCACCATTACTTTTCTTAACTATAAATAATATATCACTATTACTTTTCTTGACTTTAAATAATATATCACCATTACTTTTCTTAACTATGAATAATACTACACCATTACTTTTCTTAACTTTAAATAATATATCACCATTACTTTTCTTAATTATGAATAATATATCACCATTACTTTTCTTAACATTAAATAATATATTACCATTACTTTTCTTAACAATAAATAATATATCACTATTACTTTTCTTAACTATAAATAATATATCACCATTACTTTTCTTTTCAAACTTTTTTATGAACATAATTTTAGACTTCAAATATATCTATACGATCTCATATATTTCATATTTCTCACTACCTCTAAATATCCGCCATTTATTAATTTGAATATAATATGCTATCCACAACTTATAACAATAACCAAGGTGGTTTAATATCACAGGAAAAACATAAATGATATAGAATTAAGTAATTCGAAACCAGAACTATTGTTCACCACCCATTTTCGTAAACCACCCAGTCATGGCAGTCTTTACTTATGTAAACATCATATCGATTAACCAATTAGAGTTAGACGATGCGTTACCTTTGTGGTTTCTCTTGTATCAGCGTATAATACACAGGGCTAGGCCTAGTTTGTTGGGCACTTGAAAAGACATAGCTTACGCACGAATTTTTCATTATCAATTAATTATTAAATAAATAATTGTATATAAATTTGATGAGCTTATTGCCATGTGGCCATCTCTTCCAATCAACCAGACAAAAGAGAGAGTAAGGTAATGGCCCTGGCTTTATCCAGTTGTCTTCTAACTAAGAATACTTAGTTACAGATCATTAGAGAGAGGATCTCTTCGATTAGATGTCCAGTTTTTTGTTTGCTCTGAGGTAATTTAGTTAACAGATCCGTCCTAAACAATGAGGTGAAAGCCTTGAAACCGGTAGGGTTATACCGTTACAAAAAGTGGAATAAACAGTGTTTGATAAAACAAATTACAATGTATTTAAACCTCCACAAAGTTAATGCCTTAACTATAAATAATATATAATGTATTATTGACTATTATCTTAGCAGATTTTGATACTATCCGGTTGGAGTATACGTGTATAGATGTTTTATTACCCCCATTGACGTTGTTTCCAAACGTTACACGCCGTTCGATATCCCTCTTAACTCTTCCATCAGAATTTACTTTAAAAAAATTAATAAATAAAAACAAATCACGTCTGACAGATACAGCAACGCCCGAACGTGTAATGTAATATATACAATGAAAATTTAATACAATACAATGACATGACTATACTCAATCACGGGGGATAGCTTATTGTAGGTATTGTAAAAATGTTACATGTCAGAAAAAAAAAACTCCAATTTTATCGAATTCTTTGATAATCGCTCGTTTGGGCAGTCGATTTACACCCATCCAGTTGTGCGTGCATGTCATACCGCGACTTCCCTCAATTACCATGCATTGTTGGCGAATTTCCTATAATAATGTCATTTGTAACATGCGTTCCCATTGTTTGCAATCAATTTCGCATACGCCGTGCATGCCGCATGCATGCGTGCTATCATGCATACCTTGATTGCTCTCGTTTTTTTTTTAAATTTTATTTTATTGTTGCTCTAAATTTTTATACGCTTTTCGTCGATATCAATAAAGGGTAATTTATAAAGCGCCGTTTAAGGAGTAAACTCTCCCCAAGGGTGCTTCAACACGGAACTAGTAAACATTAGTATTTAAACAGATTTTGTTAAGCTAAAACATATAACATATACTCGAACAGGACAGTATAAAAATCTGTTAAGGTGATAGTCCATAATGTTTTTTGGTGCCAATTTTGTTGTATAGGAGTGAAATGTGAACATGGAAAAAAGCTGACAGGAGCAAAATACCATAAATGCGTGCTTTGAGACGAATACATAAGAGGGTTATCGAACGGCGTAAAGGGATAGGAAACAAAGTCAATAGGGTACTAAAACATATATATTTGAACCAGACAGTATCCAAATGTGCTAAGATGGTAGTTAACAATATTTTTTGGTGCCATATTTGTTGTATATAAACACAGACGTGGAAAATGACTGATCGAATAAATGCGTGCTTTGAGACAAATACACGGAGTTACAATGTATGACAAAATACGGAATTAAGTGATTAGGGATGAATGTAAACTGAAGGGTGATGTGTTGAGTAAGATTAAGAATAGCACGTTGAGATGATTTGGGCATGTGGAACGAATTAATAAAAAAAAACTTACAAAACTCGTATAGTAGAAATGTGAGTGGAAGACGTTTGATAGGAAGACCAAGGAAAGTATGGTTTAATCAAGTGAATTATATATTAAAAGAATAAAACGTAAAAAGTCAGAAAAATTGTAGATTTTGTATGGATTATTCCTTCAATCTACCCCGACAGGAAAATGGCGTGACTGTGTATACGTATATATGATTCAACACTTTAATGTGAAAAAAAAATGACACAATAAACATAAATCAAAGTGACAGGCCTGTTTTATACTTTGTAAAGCGATACATACCTGTCACTTTAATTTAAGTTTGTGTAGATTTTTTCCACACATAAGTGTTAAATTATTGTGTTTAAAAATGGAGTTCTGCAATATAAATACCAAATCAATAAATAAATGTTTCTATATAAATTGACTGTAAGGATAGCAACGACTTTATTGCTTTGAAGCAATTTCTTCTGATCTACCAGTCTCTTCTTACTTCATAATTATTATTCATGACCATAACTTCCGATCTTCGAATGGACTAAGGAGCATGGCTTACTCATAAATCCTACGAAGTCTCAAGCGATCCTCATTGGCAGTCCTCAGCATCTCGGTAAATTCAACACTGACTTACTTCCTCCAATATTACTTGATGGCTCTATCATACCGTTACATAAAACTGTTAAGAACCTAGGAGCGCTAATAGATAACACTCTCTCATGGCGAGATCAAATACATGAGGTAAGCCGAAGGATCTTCTTCAGCCTTCATTCCCTTAAAGTGTTGCAAAGATTCCTACCAACTAAAATCAAAATTTTACTCGTGCAATCTCTGCTCTTTTCGATTTTAGACTATGCAGACGTCTGTTATTTGGATATTACGGAGAAATGTCGGAAATAATAACAGCGTCTTCAAAATGTTTGTCTAAGATTTATTTTTCAACCTACGAAAGTACGATCATATAACTTCATACCAGAAGACGCTGAACTGGTTAAACGTGAGAAACAGACACCAAATTCATAGAAATCCTTTATTGTATAATATATTTAACTGCCCTGCCGCTCCCTCTTATCTCGTCGAAAATTGTCAGCGTTTTTCTGATCATGGACATACGCTACGCTCAAACAGAGGTTGTTTATTTGTCTTTCCAGTTCACCGCTCTTCTTTTTTTACGTCGTCCCTTAATGTTCATGCAGAGAGACTCTGGAACCAGTTACAAACCAATGTTAGACTCGCTCCGTCCTTAACATGCTTTAAGAAGCGACTGAAAATACTCTTAATTTCTAGTTAGTAATATAACGTGTTACATTCCTGATTTATCTTCCCTCTCCACCATCCCTTCCTTTTCCTTTGATTGATGATATCTCACTTTTACTTTTATTATACTCGTATGTAAGTCCAGTTCACCGCTCCTCTTTCTATACGTCGTCCTTTACTGTCCATGCAGTGAGACTCTGGAATCAGTTACAAACCAATATAAGACTCGCTCCGTCCTTGGCATGCTTTAAGAAGCGACTGAAAAGCTTTTAATTTCTAGTTAGTAAAATAACGTGTTTTATTCCTTATTTTTCTTTTCCTTTCCTCTCCACCATCCTTTCCTTTTTTTTATTGATGATATCTCACTTTATATACTCTTAATTTCTAGTCAGTAAAATAACGTGTTTCATTCCTGATTTTTCTTTTCCTTTCTTCTCCACCATCCTTTCCGTTCCTTTTGATTGATAATATCTCACTTTATATGAAAAAGAATGTTCGGGTGATTGTCCGTCTTTGTGGGGTTCGTGGGCATATGCTCACGTATATGTTTATGGATTTTGTGGCGATGGATAGTCATTTGAACGATTTATGCGACCACGTAACTTGCTTAATTTACTTTTGTCTGGTTGGTTGGAAGAGATTGCCACCTGGTAATAAGAGCACTAGATTATATTGCAATAAAAGTGTTAAATAAATAAATAAAAGTGCATAATTTTTATAAAGATGAATAATCATTTGAAATTTTTTTGCGACCATGTATGTAACTTGCTTTATTTATTTTTGTGTGGTTGGTTGAAGGAGATTGCCGCCTAGCAGCAAGCCCGCCAGATTGATTTTACAAACAAGTATGAAACAGATAAAAATAAATTATCGTGTCTTATATTTAATAAATGAAGAGTTATTGCGCGTGACTTTGAAGAAGTTGCAAAATATAATATTATACAATACGTTTAGAATTTCATACGTGGTAGTTAAAGATTACATTTGGTCTTTTTTCTACTGTAAATAATCTTACACGTTTCGATGAAACGTATCGTTCATCAGTTCTCAGAAGTAAGGAGCAATTATCGTCGCCTGTCGACGTGTATGCCCGCACACTGCACTTTAACTTCGACCCGCGACTTTCATCGTACTTTTAAAAGCATCGTGTATACGTCAACGCGTCGATTTAGCATCATTTATCGAACTTGGTAAACGGTGATGTCGAAACTCGGTTTATAATTATGTTACTGGTATTTTGAAGTTTGGTTTTAAAACTGCTATTTATTAATTTATTATTTAAAATAAACAATGTACAATTTAAATAGTTAATTAATTGCTACATTCACTCGAATTGGGTGTTCACAGCCAGTAAGCAGTGTTCACAACCAGTAAGCAATGTTCATAGCCAGTAAGCAGTGTTGAGTTGATGACATATAAAATCTTATATGTGGTACATTAACATATATTACTTCACTATCCACTACCCTGTCTGGCAATGAGGGCGATTCTCCCCTCGGCGACACAGAGACTGACATAATGTCAGGGCCAGCTTGCAGGATTCCAGGGGCAAGCAAAATAAAGCAGAAAAAAGCCAGTCGTTCAAGGTTTTAAAATATAATAGCCATAATTTGGAACCTGGGAACGCTTACAGCAAAATCAGGCAATGTCTTTGGATCTTCCTCGGCAGCCGTTCAGAGGAAGACCAAAGAACTCCCGGATAATTCAATGCTCCAAAATCCTGCAGAGAAACGGCCTAGACGAAAGCGACACCCAGAACCGCAGAACATACAGCCTGAGAACGAGAAGAGCCGACCCCAACAGCCACCTAGGCAATGAGTTGGGACAGTGCCAGGAAAAAGAAGATAATATATTGCTTCAAATATATTGGGAGATTATTTTTGAAGATGTTGTTCAAACGTCCAAATGAGTTCCATGCTAGTTTTGTTCTTCGTGCTATTTCCTCTGATATGCCACCTACAAAAGAGACCTTATAAATATGTGCAAAATAATGAAGTGGCAATGGGCAGGACACGTAACCAGAATGTCGGACTCCCGATGGACATCAGAAATAATGCAATGGCACCCAAGAGTCATAAAGAGGCCCAGAAGAAGACCGAAGGAATGCTGGATAGATGAAATCAGGAAGAATGGCAGCATCACATGGTATCAACGAGCAAAAAACCGAACTATTTGGAGTCAACTTAGGGAGACCTTCATCCAGCGATGGATCGATCCTGGTTAACAATGATGACGATGGTGAATAATATAATATATTATATAATCGATCGTACTTACGTCCGTGTGTAACATTAGGTGTTGCCATAGTAATGGTTTAATAGTTAATTATATAATGAATGTCATAGTTATAACATGTTAGAACGTCGAATATATATGACGTTGCACACCAGCAAATTCACGCGTCACACAGCAGCACTGGATTCGATGGCACACCGAAGTGAGACGATGGGAACACATCGGCATGTTTTTTCCTTTTCTCTTTTGAAAGAAAATGGTTGAATGTTAGAAATAGACGGTAAGTTCACATACTGTCTCTATTGTATACTATCCTTAACTGTTCCGCCACCCTCTCTTATCTCGTCGAAAATTTTCAGCGTCTTTCCAATTATGGATTAGCGCTACGCTCAAACAGATATTGTTTATTGGCCTTTCCAGTTCACCGCTCCTCTTTCTTTACGTCGTCCTTTACTGTCCATGCAGTGAGACTCTGGAATCAGTTACAAACCAATATAAGACTCGCTCCGCCATTGGCATGCTTTAAGAAGATACTGAAAAAACTCTTAATTTCTAGTCAGTAAAATAACGTGTTTCATTCCTGATTTTTCCTTTCCTTTCCTCTCCACCATCCCTTCCTTTCCTTTTGATTGATGATATCTCACTTTATATGAAAAATTATGTTCGGGTGATTGTCCGTCTTTGAGGGGTTCGTGTGCATATGCTCACGTATGTGTTTATGGAATTCGTGGGGATGGATAGTCATTTGAATGATTTATGCAACCACGTAACTTGCTTCATTTACTTTTGTCTGGCTGATTGGAAGAGATTTCCGCCTGGCAATAAGGCATGCTTTTTTTATGTTTTTTTTAAAAGAAGGGATATTACCGAAGGTATATGTGTCCTTGTACCCTCAAATACTTGATGGAAAAATGCCTATATCATTCGAGGGGGATGCACAGTGCGGGATTCAAACCAGCGTCCTTCCGAACGGAAACCCACTGAGTTATCATGTAGGCATGTATCTTGTAGTATGTATAATAAATCAGTATATAAATGGACGAAAATTAGTAAATAAAAATCGAAAGCATTTAGAATTTATCGTTACATTTTTAAAACAGTGTTGAAATATTAATGCGCTATTGAAATACTTCGATGATTGCTACAGATATGAATGGAGCGTATGGAAAAACACTGTTAACGACGCGATAATGGGCCGGTACTCATGTTAAAAGCGGATAAAGCGTTACGGTGATTGTCTAGTTCGATGGTAATCAACGCACACATCAATTCTTCATTAACACATTTATAATGTTACGTTTTTTCCGGTTTTGATGATAATATTTTTTTAATTTGAAAATGGACCGTCCGACTAAAAAAGGTTGAGCAAAAAAATATTTTAATAAATATTGTAGTTATTTTTTTTTATTTATAAGTGTAAATGTGAGAGAAAGACGTGGTAGAAAAAGATGAAGTAAAGTGTGGTTGAATCTAGTGAATTATTTTTTAACCTTTCCTTTCCTTTGCTAAAAAAATTCGCCCGTTTCGGTGCTGTGTATTCAACACATATGTAAAAATGAGCGATTTAAAATCGGAAAAATAAGAATATTCATAGGCTATCGATTCAGTTAATTCAATTTGAAGTCAAAAGTGATAATAATTGAAGTTTAATTGCTGAAAACATGAAAAAAAAAGCATCGGACGATGTTCACAAAATGGACGGAGCGACTACCTCGAACGAAAGTCAGAAAGTCGAACGCAAGAATGAATATACCTACATCACACACTGGCAAACGTTTGATTGTTTTGGTGAATTTATTCCCGATTTTCACAAAATATCTCTGATGTAGCCGATAAGTGCTAATTATTATTAATATTATATTTTCATTCAATGCGTAAATGTATTACGGAGGAATACCTAAAATCTGAACCCAGTATTTATGACATTTATTGAGATTTTAAAGTTTTTATAAGCAATGTGTACTAGTTACACATCACAGGACAGGAGGGGTTAAAGAAATAAAACGTAAAAGGTCACAGAAGTACGTGGAATAAGCGCAAGATGTGTGTAGATATAGGAAAGTCTGACATTTTGTCGTCTCCGCTTACCCCGACAGGGAAATGTCCTGATGTTATGTTTCTATGTATGTTATTGTCACTACAGACATTATTTGTAACTGGCTGTCGTGCGTTATATGATAGATATGTACAAGGAAATAGTATCATGGAAGGTATTACACAGATTCAGAAGGTACTGTCAATTGTGAGTCATTACGAATGAACCAGCGATGCCAGCGCTTTGAAACTTTTACGGAAGATAGTCAAAATGTGTCGCTAGTTAATTATTTTATCCATCTACAGATGGCGCTGGTAGTTACGTGAAAATAAAATCAGTCACCTTTCCCATCGGACGACCTGTGTACGTATGTCCAATACGTGCATGTACATTCTTCTGAAATTGGGGATAGCTTTACGACGTACCTTATAGTGGTGCGACACCTCTGTTACATATTTGTAACAAATGTATCATCTCAATTATCTTAAAAGCAGTTTTCAAAAGAGGTCATCTCCATTTATATAATTTTCTCTCAATAATTCAAAAATATTTTAATATTTCTCCCTAAAATTTGTTAACATTATCAAATCTTCACATCTTTTAAAAAAGAGATTTATTTAAAAAAAAAAACGCGTTATACAACGTCAATATATATATCGTTTTAACGATAGATTAACGTCGGCCCGTCTAGTGATCTGATGCCAGAAATAACAGCGACGCTGGCGACATCTAACGACTCTATATTGAGCGTGAAATGTTAAAAAAACACACGTGACACGCGGGTCCAGTTAAACTTAATTTTAAATTTAAAAAAAGATAAAAGGACATTTATATTTTAGAGTTATGATAAATGGAACATAATTTGTTAAAAAACGTACGCAAAAGGTACAGGCATTTCTCGTTTTACGAGATTAAATACGATATATAGGTTAAAAATGAAATATTCCAGAAAGTTGAGGAATTCTGCTATTTAGGTAGTATATTCTCAGACTCCTTGGACAGCATGGCAAACTACGCTTCCATTGTAGACAATCTATGTCTTCGGCGAGTCCTCCGATTAGGGCATATTGCTGGTGGCCACGGAGACAGTTTGGAGAGGTTTATGGTAACTGGAGGCGTGGAAGGACGACGCACAAGAGGAAGAATCCCAATGCGTTGGACTGACCAAGTGAGAGACGCAACTGGACTACCCTTAACAACTGCCCTTCGAGCCGCGGAGTGCAGGGATGGATGGAGAGCAGTCGTCAGAGACTATCATGGGAGTCACGATGCTCAGTCAAGACCTGATTTGTGGCTATTGGAGGCGTGGAAGGACGACGCACAAGAGGAAGAATCCCAATGCCTTGGACTGACCAAGGGAGAGACGCAACTGGACTACCCTTAACAACTGCCCTTCGAATTGCGTAGTACAGGGATAGATGGAGAGGAGTCGTCAGAGACTATCATGGGAGTCACGATGCTCAGTCAAGACCTGGTTTGTGGCTATTGGAGGCGTGGAAGGACGACGCACAAGAGGAAGAATCCCAATGCCTTGGACTGACCAAGTGAGAGACGCAACTGGACTACCCTTAACGACTGCCCTTCGAGCCGCGAAGTGCAGTTAGGGATGGAGAGGAGACGTCAGAGGTTAACATGGGAGTCACGACGCTGTCATGAGTTACACGACAAGGTGGATGGATTCTCAAATCTATCACCGTTTAATGATCAAACTCACCTCAAGGGCGTTTTAGCTCGGGATCCACTATTCTCGGCTCAGGACACTACAGTATACAGTACAACCTTGTGAGAATATTGCCATGTGTCAATCTCTTTCGTCCAACCAGAAAGACGTTTATGTAAGAAAACCAGACTGAAACCTATTTTTATTTTTCAACTGGGTTCCAGCTGGAAGACAAGGATTCTTACCAGCTTGGTCGTTATAAGCTACAGAAAAGCATATTGTAAAATGGTTTGAAAGTAAAACTCGACTTTACTCTAAGACCAGTGCTTTTTTGCGGTGGTACGCAGTGTAGCGTCGCTCCATCACCTTTTTTACGGTATACAAAAAGCTTGACAAGAAGAAAGCTCCGACACCTTTTTTATATTAAAAAAAACGCACTGTCAGTGCGTTTTTTGGGATGGAGCGCAGTGGAGTAACGCTCCACAACCTTTTTTACGGTATACAAAAAGCTTGACAAGAAGTAAGCTCCGACACCTTTTTTATATAAAAAAAGCACTGTCAGTGCGTTTTTTGGGATGGAGCGCAGTGGAGTAGCGCTCCACAACTACGGTTTACAAAAAGCTTGACAAGAAGTAAGCTCCGACACCTTTTTTTATATAAAAAAAGGACTGTCTTAGACTATCAGCAATCGAAGATGGTCTGCCTGCTTGTTAAGGGTAAATGCTAACCACTAGGCCACAGGTTTTAAACTTTAGATTAACTTCTTTGAATACATATTTTTTAACCCATAAACGTAATATAAAATAAATAACTAAGAATTAAATCCTGCAGTTAAACGAATCGAATAAACCACGTAACCTTTCACGCACGTCAATTCTAGTTAAGTGTCCGATTATTTACGTTTACCTATCCAATTCCCCCGTTTCACATCTATACATTAACGTTATGATACATACAAAGCGCCTCACGTACAAATTGAAAAGAAATTATGTCAGCGCAATACTAAATTGCTCTTTTTCAGTAAGGATAGTTACCGTGTCTGACTGACGAAGGCCTCTGCGTGACTTGTCAACATTAACTTTTTGTTTATTCACTGAATGTAAAAGTCGATTGCAGTTCAACGTGTAAGTTGATTCTTGCAATAGTCAAGAATAATTGGGTTGAATGCGCTTTTCTGAAATACTCGTACATTAAAATATTAGTTTGAGATGTCTCTATTGTATATTTCATATATGTTTGAGATGTCTCTATTGTGTATTTCAAATATGTTTAAGATGTCTCTATTGTATCTTTCAAATATGGTTGAGATATCTCTATTGCATCTTTCGAATATGTTTGAGATATCTCTATTGTATCTATCAAATATGTTTGAGATATCTTTATTGTATCTTTAAAATATGTTTGAGATGTCTCAAACATATTTAAAAGATACGATGTAAAAGTCGATTGCAGTTTAACGTATACGTTGATTCTTGCAATAGTCAAGAATAATTGGGTTGAATGCGCTTTGCTGAAATACATTAAAATATTCGATTGAGATGTCTCTATTGTATCTTTCAAATATGTTTGAGATGTCTCTATTGCACCTTTCAAATATGTTTGAGATATCTCCATTGTACAATATCTTTCCAATATGTTTGAGATATCTTTATTGTATCTTTTAAATATGTTTGAGATGTCTCTATAGTATCTTTCAAATCTGTTTGAGATGTCTTTATTGTATCTTTCAAATATGTTTGAGATGTCTCTATTGTATATTTCAAATATGTTTGAGATGTGTCTATTGTATCTTTCAAATATGTCTGAGATGTCTCGATTGTAAATTTCAAATATGTTTGAGATGTCTCTATTGTATCTTTCAAATATGGTTGAGATGTCTCTATTGTATATTTCAGATATGGTTGAGATGTCTCTATTGTATATTTCAAATATGGTTGAGATGTCTTTATCGTATATTTCAATTATGTTTGAGATGTTTCTATTGTATCTTTCAAATATGTTTAAGATGTCTCTATTGTATATTTCAAATATGTTTGAGATGTCTCTATTGTATATTTCAAATATGGTTGAGATGTCTCTATTGTATATTTCAAATATGTTTGAGATGTCTCTATTGTATATTTCAAATATGGTTGAGATGTCTCTATTGTATATTTTAAATATATTTGAGATGTCTCTTTTGTATATTTCAAATCTGTTTGAGATCTTTCCATTGGTTCTTTCAAATCTGTTTGAGATGTCTCTATTGTATCTTTCAAATCTGTTTGAAATGTCTCTATTGCAACATTGAAATATGTTTGAGATGTTTCTATTGTATCTTTCAAATATGTTTGAGATTTCTCTATTGTATCTTTCACATGTTTTTAAGATGTCTCTATTGTAACTTTCAAATATGTTTGAGATGTCTCTATTGTATGATATATTTCAAATATGTTTGAGATATCTCCATTGTATTTTTCAAATCTATTTGAGATGTCTCTATTGTATCTTTCAAATCTGTTTGAGACGTCTCTATTGCATCTTTCAAATCTGTGTCTGATATATATTTTATGTTATTTTAAATAAGATACAGATTTAACCCAATTAGATCAAATAACAACAAATAAAAATAATTAATCAAATGTCCAAAATGAAGTGAAGTGACTCAGTTATATGTGTAGAGTGTATCAAGGACTTTAATCCTCAATTTATCCACCGAGATGTGGTAGATATCGACATTAGAAAATTCATTCAACAAGGTCATTTCGTGTGCGAGTGGTGATGCTTTTAACAGAGAGTTCGTGAATACAGCACCGAAAACAGCTTTAATTTATGATAAATAATTGTCTGGTATATTGAACAAAAGTTTGTAAATACAATTTTTCCTATTAGCAATTTGTATAATATGTATAAACAGGTTTGCACCGATGGGCGTTGATTTGGGAAACAACTATTGTAAATAAGGGCATTAGATATAAACCAATCTACCCCTTTGAAACCATGGTTTAAAATAATAATAATTAACAAGATGGAAGTAAGTATCTGTCATGTGTCGTTCGTAGACGGGACACTACATGGTGGCTAGTCATATTTACAGAATGGGTATTGTGGAGAATTCCGACTTCGATTGTAGTCTGGATGATGAAACTATAGACTATATATTTTTCGGTTGTCTTTTGCGAGACATATCTGATTTACTAAAAGCCGCATCTTTACCGGATTCAATAAATGTTGCGTTTCTTCTTTCTTCGTGGAACTTTTTCACTTTGACGCCAAATTCACATACTGTCGCTATTGTATAATATCCTTAACTGTCCCGCCACCCCCTTTTATCTCACCGAATATTATCAGCGTCTTTCCAATCATGGATTAACGCTACGCTCAAACAGAGATTGTCTATTGGCCTTTCCAGTTCACCGCTCCTCTTTTATTACGTCGTCCTTTACTGTTCATGCAGTGAGACTCTGGAAACAGTTACAAACCAATATAAGACTCGCTCCGTCCTTGGCATGCTTTAAGAAGCGACTGAAAAAACTCTTAATTTCTAGTTAGTAAAATAACGTGTTTCATTCCTGACTTTTCTTTTCCTCTCCACCACTTCTTCCTTTTCCTTTTGATTGATGATAGCTCACTTTATATGGAAAATAATGTTCGGGTGATTGTCCGTCTTTGTTAGGTTCGTGGGCATATGCTCACGTATGTGTTTAAGGATTTCGTGGGGATGGATAGTCATTCGAATGATTTATGTGACCATGTTACTTGCTTCATTTACTTTTGTCTGGTTGGTTGGAAGAGATTGCCGCCTGGCAACAATCCCGCCAGATTGTATTTGCAATAGAACTGTTAAAAAAAAATTTTTCACGAGGTAATAACTTCAAGGTTGTACTTTCAACAGTATAACACAATATAATAATTCTCTTGAACCCATTTTATTGTAAAGAAATTCACAGATCAAAGGATGTGAATTTGATATTGGCAAACAAAAATATGAGGCTTTGAGGTGCCACTACAACCTCCAAAAACCAATATCTCCTCTACCCTCGACTCTTCGCAGCCAGTAGAGTGCTCTTTTGTGGGTGAAAAAGGAGTTTATTTGATTTTCTATATAACGTACAGAGCTGTATTC
Source organism: Odontocerum albicorne (assembly GCA_949825065.1). NCBI lineage: Eukaryota > Metazoa > Arthropoda > Insecta > Trichoptera > Odontoceridae > Odontocerum > Odontocerum albicorne. The sequence continues at coordinate 1,715,587 of OX463867.1, read as the reverse complement.
AGAAAAGGGGCATTTCATATTTTTTTCCCTTATTTTTTTACTGAAAAAATATAACCAAAAGTTTGAAAAATTACAGTTTTTTTCAATTTTCGAGTTTCTTCATATCAGTTTTATAAAGTCTTTCGAAGTGTTATACCGCGTGGTTTAGTTTATTAAGACGACGTTTCGAAAAAGCTGTAGTTTTGTTCTTCAGTTTGTAGTCAACTCATGGTGCAGTTAACTATAAACAAGTCCTGCACAATACAAGGTACAATACTTCGAAATGCCTTATACAAATGAGAGTATGTAATTGATTTGTTTTTAATCCTTCCTTCGCTGTGATGTGTAACTAGTACACATTGCATCTAAAAACTTTAATATCTCAATAAATATAATAAATACTGGGTTCAGATTTTAGGTATTCCTCCGTAATACATTTACGCATTGAATGAAAACAATAATATTAATAACAATTAGCACTTATCGGCCACATCAGATATATTTTGTGAAAATCGGGAATAAATTCACCGATACAATCAAACGTGTGCCAGTGTGTGACGTAGGTATATTCATTCTAAAAAACCGCTGTGGGTGAGGAAGCGACGCTATTCACGTATCACTCTCACTCTACTTCGGTATATGGGAACGCAAGAAATAGAATCTCAGTTCTCTCGCTTTAGTAGCTCTCCGGCATCCAATTAAGGTGGTCGTTTTGCCCGTTTTGTGAACGTCGGCCGATGTTTTTTTTTTTGTTTTCAGCAATATAATTTCAATTATTATTCCTTTTGACTTCAAATTTAATTAATTTAAGCGATCGGATATGAATATTCTTATTTTTTCGATTTTAAATCGCTCATTTTTACATGTGTATTGAATACACAGCACCGGAATGCGCGATTTTTTTAGCACTGGAAGGGAAAGGTTAACCAGTAAACCCATTAAAAATAATCAGCTTTCAAATATAATTAAAAATGAATTTGAGTTAAAAATTATGTGTTTAGTAAAAAGAGATATTGAACGAAAAGGTGAAACAGGAAATAAAACTAATTGGTCATTAAAATATATAATTTGAAACTAATAAATATCTAGATCTGCTGAAATACATACAAGCATTTTATCACGTAATTTTCCTACAGGAGTAGGCAGAGAGAACAGAGGGCCAGACTTTTTTTAACGGTACACACTTTTTCGTTATTTTTACATTCATGCACATTTTCACACAGCTATGAGAAAGATCAAAGAATGTATAATTGGATCATATGAATAATAATTTGAAAGAAGGAAATTTGAAAAGTCTGAGAAATCGAAGGAGTTGTAGGTATGAGAAGGTGTATGAATGTAGAAAAATATAAGGATATGTGTCGAGGATAGGAAGTCTGGCGCTCTGTCCTTTCTGCATATTCCGACAGGAAAATGGCTAAATTATATTTATGTATGAATTTGATGAAAAAACTTTTAAGTGGTAATAAATATTGAACCGTGAGTTGCAATAGGAAATAAAGTGAATAGAGCACTAAACAATATATATTCAAACTAAGAAATATCTAGATCTGCTAAAATATATCATCATCATTGTCAACCAGAGTCGATCCACTGCTGGATGAAGGTCTCCTCAAGTTGACTCCAAATAGTTCGGTTTTTTGCTCGTTGATGCCATGTGATGCTGCCATGCTTCCTGATGTCATCTATCCAGCGTACCTTTGGTCTTCTTCTGGGCCTTTTTATGGCTCTTGGGTACCATTGGATTATCATATTTCAGATGTCCATCGGGAGTCTGACATTCTGGCTACGTGTCCTGCCCATTACCACTTAATTTTTTTCACACCTTTACAACGTCTTCTACCTTTGTTATATTGCGAATCCAGGTGTTTCGTTTACGGTCTATTTTAGTATATCCCAACATGCATCTCTCCATGCCCCTTTGTGCGGTCTGGAGCTTTTGTGTGTTCTTTACTGTGAACGTTCATGTCTCACAGCCATACGTTAGTACTGAGATAATACACTTGATACATACTTGTATTGTACATATATACCATCAAGCCGTTACCTACCCTGTTAGGTTAGGCCTAAATACATTTCTTATCATAACACACATTTTTCGTCTACACTACAAATAAACTCATTCTTATCAACTCCTATGATTTCTCTAACTTTTACATTTCCTTCTTTCAACATATTCACTTGATCTAACAATACTTCCATGGTATTCCTATACCTTAATTCAATCGTTGTACATCCCCAAACTGTTTTGGAATGAGCTTCTCCACCTTACTCAACACCTAAGTCTTAAGTTCTGTGAAGTATCCCAACAGGCATCTCTCCATGCCCCTTTGTCCGGTCTGGAGCTTTTGTGTGTTCTTTACTGTGAGCGTCCATGTCTCGCAGCCATACGTAAATACTGGAAGAATACACTGGTTATAGACCTTTCGCTTCAAATATATTGGTAGATTACTTTTGAAGATGTTGTTCAAACGTCCAAATGAGCTCCACACTAGTTTTGTCCTGCGTGCTATTTCCTCCGATATGCCACCTACAAAGGAAATAAGTTGGCTTCACTTGATCTAACCATACTTCCATGGTATTCCTATACCTTAATTCATTCATTGTACATCCCCAAACTGTTTTGGAATGAGCTTATCCACCTTACTCAACACATCAGGCTTAAGTTCACATTTATCCCTTATCACTTAATTACGTGTTTTGTTGTACGTTCTTCTCAGTTCAGGCATTTCTTCAACATTAATTATGTCCTTTTGTTGTACGTTCTTCTCAGTTCAGGCATTTCTTCAACATTAATTATGTCCTTTTGTTGTACGTTCTTCTCAGTTCAGGCATTTCTTCAACATTAATTATGTCCTTTTGTTGTACGTTCTTCTCAGTTCAGGCATTTCTTCAACATTAATTATGTCCTTTTGTTGTACGTTCTTCTCAGTTCAGGCATTTCTTCAACATTAATTATGTCCTTTTGTTGTACGTTCTTCTCAGTTCAGGCATTTCTTCAACATTAATTATGTCCTTTTGTTGTACGTTCTTCTCAGTTCAGGCATTTCTTCAACATTAATTATGTCCTTTTGTTGTACGTTCTTCTCAGTTCAGGCATTTCTTCAACATTAATTATGTCCTTTTGTTGTACGTTCTTCTCAGTTCAGGCATTTCTTCAACATTAATTATGTCCTTTTGTTGTACGTTCTTCTCAGTTCAGGCATTTCTTCAACATTAATTATGTCCTTTTGTTGTACGTTCTTCTCAGTTCAGGCATTTCTTCAACATTTATTATGTCCTTTTGTTGTACGTTCTTCTCAGTTCAGGCATTTCTTCAACATTAATTATGTCCTTTTGTTGTACGTTCTTCTCAGTTCAGGCATTTCTTCAACATTAATTATGTCCTTTTGTTGTACGTTCTTCTCAGTTCAGGCATTTCTTCAACATTAATTATGTCCTTTTCAATATTTTTCCACGTTTCACTAAGTTAGTTTTAAAATACTGTCGTGGACTACCATCTTGACTTAAAAAAAAGTTCTTCAAGCCTTATAAAATATTTGTTGTAGTTCGCTTTAGTTATATACAGTACTGTCTTCATACAATAGGGAACAAAATATTTTAGCCAAGTCATTGGGAAGATTAAAGGTGGAAAAAAAAATAACACAATATAATGCAACAAAAGCAAAAATCTGTAAGAAAACATCCCTCCTCCGCACAGTTAATCAATTATTCGTCTTCTTTTTTCTACTCTTAACCCCCTCCCCTCTCAACACCACTCTCTCTTACAGCATCAACACCATCTGTTTATTTTTCCAAAATATCCACCCCTCGTCCATTTCCACAACATCATCCCTTATTCAATTCGACGGGGTGTGAAGTATTTGTATCAGATCTTATTGCCTGTTTGCGGCTCCGTTTATTGCGCCCTTGGGGTGAGATGCTGTTCATCCACCCCTACGCCAGTTTCCCCGGTTCATCCCCCTTCTAAAAACACCCCTTAGGGAGGAAAGGGAAACGAGAACAAATCGGGATTAATTCTATTAAAAGGAGAGGGGGTAGATTTTTCAGCGGTGGATGTTACGAATTTGTTACATTTAAATATATTTTTATTAACGTTATATTAAATTATTTTATTTACTTACCACCATAAATAAGAGATGGATGGTAACTTAAGGCTAATGTGATGAAGAAGATCACACTGATATGGTTTGAGCGTGTAGTATGAATGAAAGTAGAAAGGCTAACGATGTACATTACAAATGTGAGTGAAAGGCGTAGAAAAAGAAGACCAAGGAAGACGTTGTTGCAATAATCGAATGGTGTTCTTGAAAAAATAAATGTATAATGTTTGAGGAATCCTTGGAATTGTATGAGATAGTGTATATACGAGTATGTAGAAGAGTTGAAAGGCGTGTCTCGCGATAAGAAAGTTTGGCGCTCTCTCCTACACGACAGGGAGATGGCGTGAGGGTATGTACCAAATATAAAGGGTCTTTCAAATTGAGCGTTTTTTTTTAATTATTGGATAAAACACAGATGGCGTCGCGAACTTGCCTAGGTCTTGTAACATTTGAGAAGTGTACTGTATGACATTTATATAAATGGTGTCGTATACAATACAACAACGCGTTCAAATTGTTGAATTATTTTATGTATTGTAATATCCGGAAACGGTGATGTTAATTGGCCACCAAGATCATGTGATCTGACACCGTTGGACTATTTTCTCCGGGGTTACGTTAAAAGCCAGATCTATAAGAATGACCCCCGATCAATTCCTGAGCTGAAGGACGAAATTATTCTCGTTATTGGTGAGTTAGAACCGCAATTATGTCAAAATGTCATTGAATTTTTTGACTAAAAAGTGAACATCTGTGGAGCTGTAAGAATTTGGCGGATATTGTTTTTAGTGTTTAAATGTCATACATTATACTTCAATGACCAATAAACAGTTTTTTTTAAATCAAAGCAAATTGTGTGTTTTATTCAATAATTTAAAAAAATGAATTAAAAAAACCGCTCAATTCGAAAGACCCTTTTGTAGTATCGTTACAACCTGGTGGGCTTATTTTGCATGTGGCAACTTTTCCAATCAACCAGAATTATGTTAAAGAGGCCATGAGTGTAAACCAGACTGACACGGGAATCGAACCGGTAATCTCCGAATTAAGGAACATGGGTTTTACCAACTAGGCCACGGAGATCATCACACAAAATATTTAAATGAGGAGTGAGACAAAAAAGGAAGGCAGGAGTTGCATGAGAAGGTTTATGGACGTGAAATGGGTGAAATACGTGCATTAATATTGAAAAGTTTGATGCTCTGTCTTCTTTGCCTACCTCAGCGGGGAAACAGCTTGATGGTAATACAAATTATGTTTTGTTCATTTTTAAATTATCTATTTCGAAATTAATATATTTAATAAATATTAAAAAAAATGAATACGGTTTTTACACGTCACTGTATTTCAAACAGTGGCACGCAAAATGCGCGTAACGAAAGAATGACAAATATTAACTGTTGTTAAGCACTGTTGTAACGATTGGGTCTATAAATGGAAAGGAGTGTAGAAAGGGGAGATTAGTAGATGAACTAGAAGAGCGAGAAAAGGGGGAGAGAAAGAAAGCCTGAGAGACAGGAGGTAGGGTCGATCGGGAGGGATGAAATTAAATTTTCATAGCGTTGAGTGAATCAAACGATTTGTACGAGGGGAATAAATAGATGCTGGGCGAAATTGAGATAAAGCAAAATTTAAAAATTAATCAAGAACGGATCTGCAAAACTATGGTTTACAATAGCGTATTAGTGAATAACAATTTAAGAAGTATTTTCTCAGATGGTGAAAAAGTTACGAGATATTGTATATTGAATGGCGTGCATCGACAGAAAACAAAGTCAATAGAACACTTGTATCGGACGTATGCGTCGCCATAAAACATAATTGTTTTCTAGTTGTTTATGTTATTAGAATTTTGGTATTTTGATGTATAAATCTTTGGTTATATTTTGATGTTATTTGATATTTTTCGATTTTGTATGTATATTTTATGTTTGTTGGGGTCCGCGCTGTGTCGCGACCGTAACGGAAATGTGACGTATGCACGGCCATCGTGCGACAGTATCACGAGTCTGCCGGCCTATGCATGCGCAAAACTTGCGAAAATTGTGACATTTTCGATGCACGGGCGAAAACAGGTGCTTGTGATGAGCGATCGGCTGCATATAACGAGCGCCAAATGCTTTGGAAATACATTCTCAGTTTAATCTGCCTACTGCCTTTTACTTGCGACCATCTTCTAGCTGTCTAAGAGGAATCTCTTCTACCTTTCACCGATCTACGACTTTTCAACGTGAGCTGAATTCTCCAAGCATCGAGCAGCAGGCATGCATCTATTGCTACAGTCTTTAAACCTGTGCCGTACAGAACTTAAATATATGAACTAGACGGTATCAAGATGTACTCAAATGATAGTCCACAACAATATTCTTGTATCAACCTTGATGTAAGGGAGTCAAATGTGAATGCGGAAAAATAAAGATGGTGAATAAATACATAGGGTGACCATTTATGATTTAATAGACAGTGAAATGATTAAGGATGAAAGTGAACTTAAGGCTGATGTGTTGAGTAAGGTGGAGAAGGTCACGCTGAGATGGTTTGGGCATATAGAATGAATAAATAAAGGAAGACTAACAAAACAAATGTACACTGCAAACGTGAATGAAATGCAGGAGAGAGGAAGACTAAGGAAAGTGTTGTTGGATTAAGTGAATAATATATTGATAGAAATAATTGGTCAAAACATATGTGTGGAGTATTTTGATGTATGGCTGCGAGACATGGTGCATAGGCGAAAGGGATCGAAAAAGATTGGAGGCCTTCGAGATGTGGACCTATAGACGAATCCTAAGGATTTCCTGGAGAGACCACATTACAAATGACGAGGCTCTCAGCAGGATCGAAGGAACCAGGCACCTGTCAAACACCATATCGGAAAGACCATACTCTTATGTGGTACCGAAAGGTATCGTTCAAAACTTACATAACTATTTAATAAGAACTTAATTAGAATATGCATCTGCAGTTTGAGCTCCTCGTCAGCTCAAATATAAGAATAATATAGAACAAATACAAAAAAAAATCCTCAGATATCTATGGTACAGAACAAAGGGCGATTACTCAAAATATGCTCACCATGTCGAACTTCTCACGGTGTGTAACTATAGAAGCCTCGAAACAAGAAGGCAAGAATCCATTGCGATATTCCTACTGAAGGTCTTTCAAGGTTGCCTTAACTGTCCCGCGATTCTAGAAGCACTAAGTTTATATGTACCTAATAAATATAGCCGTGCAAGGCAAGGAATCATCCTATAATACGTACCAACTTACAGAAGGAATATCATGGCTAAACACTCAGTCACGCGTGGTATAGAGATATTGAACCAACTGAGTGACACTGTGGATATAGTCTCGGTACCGCCTAGCAGTATGAGAAGAATCCTGGCTGATATTCTTCCTAACGAATAAGCTAACTCTAGAAGCAGACCCTCTTTGTGTAACAGGAGAAATCCTGCAAATTGAAAAAAATCAATCAATTTAAAAATAATTGATGCAAAGAATCAAACTCGGTATAAAGACGTCTTATAAACATGGGCATGAAGGTCGTTTAAACGTCAAGGTGGGCACCAAAACATAATTGTTAATAGTCATTTCTGTGTCGTTTGATTTATATCTTGAATGATAAAGATATAAAATAAATCTTTGATAGTCTCTCACTGCCAATCGGCGTAAAACAAGGCGCGATTGTATAATTTTCGCATTTGCGAATGTGTACCTATATTCAGTTGTGTGTATTTCTCGGAAGAACGGGGTGATAAAAAAAGGCTCGCGGTGGGATCGCGGATCGCTTACAAATGACGAGACCAGCTCTGCACAATGGGACATTAACGCTCACCGCGCGTCGGTCCTTCGCATGGGTGACCTCCCGCTATAACCACCCACCGGACTTAGTTGCTGGATGAATTATAATCAGTACATAGACATTATAACTACTTGTTAATTCTAATGAAACTCATAAACGTTTCCGAATTTATGATTAAGTCATATTGAAGAGCGTGGCCTGGGGACCACATTATCTTCGGTTTCATTAATACTATATTTTTTATTTTATTACACTGTACGGCCCAAACTTTTTGATAGCTTCTCTCTCAAATATATTTTCATCGCCATTATTTTTAAATATTTATACAGTTTCAAGATACACACATGTACATACATACAATGTTGTTTATAGTTAAGGCATTAACGTTGTGGAGGTTTAAAGACATTGTAATTTATTTTTAACAAACACTGTTTATTCCACTTTTTTATGACGGTATAACCCTACCGGTTTCAAGGCTTTCACCTCATCTTCATGGGAGCGCAAACAAGACTTGTTTGCGCTCCCCTGAAGATGAGGTGAAAGCCTTGAAACCGGTAGGGTTATACCGTCATAAAAAAGTGGAATAAACAGTGTTTGTTAAAAATAAATTACAATACATACAATGTTGTTTTCAATAAACCTATTTTTTTATATAATATAACATTGAATGTACAAGAATTGCGGTTATAAACTGATACTGACATTTCGATTAATCGCGAATTTAACAACACGTAAACGGTTAAATTGTTAAATTAACCTGAATAAACTGCTAATAGACGACCATAGTCGGACAGCGGTTAATTATCGCATTTTTGTTATCATTGCAACACTGTGTTGAATGAATTCTTAATTGGACTTAGTCAACAAAAGTACTAACGCAAGAAATATTCAACGTATGTAGTGCAAAGCGAACTATAATTATTTGCAATTTAATTATTTATTTAATGATAAAATAAACTACACAAAGGTACAGTACCCGGCGGTAAGTAATACACATCGGGCTTAAGAAAGAGACTGTCCGATATAATCGGCTTTGTAGAGCGTTGTCTCTGTCATTCATACACGTGTTTCGTCGCGATTTGTCAGTTAATCGTGCGACAGAGACGACGTTCTACAAAGCCGAAGTTAGCCGATTATGGCCGATAGTCTCTTTCTTAAGCCCGACGTGTATTATTTACCGCCGGATACTGTATATAACTGTCGTTTACACAGTAGAAATTCCAGTTTTTTTAAATACAATTTAAAATTGAAACACTGTCATATGCGACTCGTCTTCAGGGTTCCTCCGAACTGACTATCCTACTGAGGAGTACTCCGTTCTACGAATAGTCAATTCGAAGTATCCCTGAATGGAATCTGAAGCAGATTCGTATGAGACTTGAAACCAGTTGGGTTAAATATTAGGTGTTAATATAAATTGTGTCCGTTTTTTTTCAATTTAAAAAAATGAGCACCAAAAGTAAAAGAAAATGGTAAAGGTTATACGTCATTCGAAAGATAATTTTCTGCTCTACAAGATATTGTGTTTGCTTTTACGTTACATATATTATTTTACTTGATTACAAGCCCTCAAAATGGAATGTCAAGCAGACGAAAGTGAGCATTTTCGACACCTCCTTTTGTCAAAATTTTCGATGACATTTTGGCATAATTGCGGTTCTAGCTCACCGATAACGCGAATAATGTCGTCCTTCCGCTCAGGAATTGATCGGGGGTCATTCTTATAGACCTGGCTTTTCACGTAATCCCAGAGAAAATAGTCCAACGGTGTCAGATCACATGATCTTGGTGGGCAATTAACATCACCGTTTCCGGAGATTACAATGCATAAAATAATTCAACAATTTGAACGCGTTGTTGTATCGTATACGACTCCATTTTTATAAATGTCATACATTACACTTCTCAAATGTCACAAGACCCAGGCAAGTTCGCGACGCCATCTGTGTTTTATCCAAGAATTTAAAAAACAGCTTAATTTGAAAAACCCTTTAGAATGAAAAAACAAATCGATACTTCTTTCCGATTTTGGATTAAATAAAACCCCGTTACACATTCTCATCAACCTGACAAGCAGTGACACTGAATTACATATGTATGTTCGCTGAATTGCAACAGTTTTCACATAATAAACCAATATACTCACAGGCATATTTTAACGATCGTAACAAATAAATGTTTAAAACGTTGTTTTATAATGTTTATACTTTCCTACATAATTATATTTGATTTTTCGATATATTATGATAATTTAATTCCTATATATTTTTTCATCGACATGTGCTATAGTATAATATCGAAATTCTTTGGGCAGGGAAGCGCCAATTCCTTATCGGGGTTCACACTGGTATTAATGAGTTTATTATACTGCACTTTACAAAGTGCACACTCAGTCTTAAATTATGCATGGGGTCAGGGACACAAAATTATAACTTTCATGTTTCTACAGCAGTTTTTTTTTAAGTTTTAAAAACTCTCATACAATTGTTCTTTCGTTCGTATTACAAGATTTATGCCTAACTCCAGGTAAGTCTATTATCTAGTAGCAACTGTCACTGCCTGTTTAAATTCTATAATACCACAAATAAAGGCGTTCTTTTTCGTGTGCATGTCCGGCACCTGTGACGTTGGAAATGTGTACTTTTTGTGTCTTTGACGGCACATAATATATACTTAACTGTCTGGATAATAATGGTAATACTAAAAGGACAATTTATATAGCGCTGTTTAAGGAGCAGACTTCCCCCAAAAGCACTCTTGCTTGGTATTGAAATATTATATAATATTGAAAAAATCACGTAAATACAATAAAATTAGTGTTAGGTTAGGTTTTTTTTTGGAGTGAGTTGTTTTCGACTGACTGCCTTGCTTATGACGTACAAGGCTTAAGGATAGGCTAGGCTTAGTTAGGTTAGGATAGGTAAGGTTAAGTTAGGGTAGATTAGGTTACGTTATGTCAGGTTAGGATAGGTTGGGTTAAGTTAGGATAGATTAGGTTATGTTAGGTCAGGTTAGGTTAAATTAGGATAGATTAGGTTATGTTAGGTCAGGTTAGGATAGGTTGGGTTAAGTTAGGATAGATTAGGTTATGTTAGGTCAGGTTAGGATAGGTTAGGTTAAATTAGGATAGATTAGGTTATGTTAGGTCAGGTTAGGATAGGTTAGGTTAAGTTAGGATAGATTAGGTTATGTTAGGTCAGGTTAGGATAGGTTAGGTTAAGTTAGGATAGATTAGGTTATGTTAGGTCAGGTTAGGATAGGTTAGGTTGTGTTAGGTTAGGTTAGAATATGATGATGGTGATAACACCCATAAGATTGAGTACGTTATTGCGTTTAGAAAAAAAAACATATTTGATCAGAAAACATGCGATGGGAAGACAAGTTACAAAGAAACTTCTGTAGATCTTCCGATATGGGAACCCAGTAGTATCGACAGAATAAAAATATGATAAAATAAGCATATTTAAGTCGAGTATAAGGATAGGAAAGATTAGGTACTTCCCCGTTTTTGCATAAGTAAGTTTAAAAAAACATATTTGGTAAGAAATCTGCACAAGTTACCAGAACTTATCAAGGGAAGATAAGCTACAAATAAACATTCAGCTTTAGGTGGAGTGTAATATATGTGTTAAGTGTTTATATATAATCGTTATATATGTGAGTGAAACGTGGAGGTGGAAAAATACTGAAAAGTGTGTAAAAAATAGTGTAGAGGTGCATGCAGTGAGAATAAACACAGAGGGGCAATTCATAACAGAAGACGGACTAAAGTAATTAGGGATGAATATGAACTTTATACTGATGTTTTAAGTAAGATGAAGTAGAAAATGGAAGATTAAGGCATGTGGAACGAATGTAAGAAGAAAAATTAACAAACAAATATCAAATGAATTCTATTTAGAAAGAAGGGAATGCAGAAAGTGAGAGAAATCATGCGAGCTGTATAATAAGGAAGATGGATATACAAAAGGCGAAAATTTTGTGTCGAGGAAGTCTGGCGCTTTCACCTCTCTGCCTACACTGATAGGGAATCAGCGTGACGGTGTTTATATGTTGTGTGATAGTTTAAAATAAAATATGATTAGCAAAAAGTCTACAAGATTTTTGAACAACTAAAATGGGCCAAATATTAAAAGAAAACGAAATTTAAAAAAAAATAACCAATTTTTTCGTGTTTTATCACAACATTGCTCTGACCCCGTACGCAATTAATAGCAATTTCTTATATTTGCAAAACGAAACTGCACAATTATTATGAGTCGATGTACCGCCTTCATCATTAGGAACTTTCCTACGCATAATGCATGCGCAGGACGCTGCCAAGTTTGTTGTACTCGACAGCTGTACAAGTTACTTTTTTTTTCATATTTTTATGGACGAACCGATCACCGGGGAATCGTTTCGAATGGAGGCATTTTGGAATTGTTTTTAATTACTATCTCATTACCATTGTTATTACATCATTAATAAGTGGTAGGGCGCTTGTTTTTTTTTGTCATGGGGCTACATGCTTGATTCCCAGTGGAGAATAAAAAGCTATAAAAAATATTCATGCATACACAGTACCGCTGTTGTTGGCCCTTGAAGTCGAGGATCCCTTCGCCATTCCAACGGCAATTCAGTTGGAAAGTTTATATATTTTTTCTTTTTAAGTAAGTGCGCTGTTGCACACCAGCAAACTCACCTCTGTACTGGATCCGATGGGATACCGGAGTGACACGTTCGGATCACACTGGCATTTTTTTTGGATGAATATACTCGTATAATATATCCGTATACTCCCAAATACTAGGCAGAAAAATCCGTGTGTCATTCGTGGGGAGTAGCACAGCGCGGGATTCGAACCGATAATCTTGCGCATGGAAGTCCAGCGTATTACCGCGCGGCCATGCACCTCAAATACCTACAACTTATATATCCTACTCTTATTTAGTCAAATACTCGTACTATTTATTCCACTTTATATAACGGTATAACCCTACCCATTTCAACGTTTTCACTTCATCATCAATGGAGAAAAAAACAAGAATTTTGTTTGTGCTCCTCTGATGATGAGATAATACCTTGAAATCGGTGGGGTTATACTGTTATATAAAGAAGAATAAACAGTGCAGGACTGAACAAATAATGTCTTTAAACCTCCACTTATTTTTCTTTAATGTCTTTCTGGTTGGATGGAAAAGATTTCTACGTGACAATATTATAAGTCCACCATGTTGTAATGTATACAATGAAGTATAATACAATACAATCCATTTGAAATTGGCTGCTTTGGCTTTCTTCTTTCATATTTTTCCTTGAGTTTTTTTTTTCAGTCGTTCCTCAAGCATACCAAGGACGGAGCAGTGAGTCTAACATTGTTCATATTGTCCGGGTCGAGTTAATGTATTTGCTTTAATAACCCATTGACTTTCTTTCCTATCGCTACACGCCATTCGATATCTCTCGTTACACTTCAATCATCTAAGAAAACACTGACTTTCTCTAATCTTAAATTACTCACGCATATAAAGGGTCTTTCAAATTGAGCGATTTTTTTTAATTCTTAGATAAAACACAGATGGCGTCACGAATTTGCTTGGGTCTTGTGACATTTGAGAAGTGTAATGTATGACATTTATAAAAATGGAGTCGTATACAATACAATAACGTGTTCAAATTGTTGAATTATTTTATGTATTGTAATCTCCGGAAACGGTGATGTTAATTGCCCACCAAGATCATGTGATCTGACACCGTTAGACTATTTTCTTTGGGGTTACGTGAAAAGTCAAGTCTATAAGAATGACCCCCGATCAGTTCCTGAACTGAAGGACGAAATTATTCGCGTAATTGGTGAGCTAGAACCGCAATTATGCCAAAATGTAATAGAAAATTTTGACAAAAGAGTAGACATCTGTGAAACTGCAAGAGGTGGACATTTTACGGATATTGTCTTTTTTTGTGTTTAAATGTCATACATTATACTTCTAATGACTGATAATCTGAAAAAGGTTTTTGAAATCAAAGCAAATTGTGTGTTTTATACAAGAATTAAAAAAAACCGCTCAATTTGAAAGACTTTACTTTTCATTTCTGTACTAGTCCACGTGTGTGTATAAATATTTAATTTACTTTTCATTTCTGTACGAGTTCACGTGTGTATATAATGGAATAAATAAGAAAAAAAACACAACAATTAAGTACCCTTTGAAACAGGTGATAAAGTACTAAATTGGAGTATTTAGTGTGACTTTGTCGATCAATAAATACTCAGGAAGTTATACCAATAAATACAATCCAAGCGTTATTTTTACCTTGTAAGTACGCATTTATATTCTCATTACATATTTTATCGCCATGTTCGTATCTCTTAAAACAATCTTGTTTATAAAACAAACAGAGCACCAAAAAATGCCCCACAAAAACGTCAAGTAATAAATTCATAAAAAGTCCACAATAAATAATTCGTGCTCACTGTACGCAGATATATCCCTGTCATTTCAACCCCACTCTCCCCCACAAGGGCCTACCCTTTTCCCAGCGCGGGCTGTGGGGGTAGGGTCGGCCGGAAAATAGAGCGCTGATTGGCCGAATTCCACAAGGGCGTGACGCACGAGGGTGGCACTTTATTTGTACAGTTGGAAATTGGGATACTTCACCATTCGCGGTTTTGACTTTTAACGATTTGTATTTGATAAATATTAATTATTTTTTTCGTGTCGAGAGTAATTATTTTTAATTATGGCTGTTTTCTTAATGGTGTACGATTGACCTGTCAACGTTTCAAACAATTTAAAGTGTATTTGAATAGAAAAACAAAGATCGTCAATATATATCATATGTTATAATATATATTTTCTTTAACCCTTCCCTTACGATGTTAAAATTGAAACGCGCGCTCCGGTGTTGGGTAGTGAGTACGCGATCAAAAATTAGTGATTTTAAATCGAAAAAATAAGAACATTCATAGATAATCCCCTTAATGAATTATAATTGAAGTTAAAAATTATAATAATTGAGATTTATTTGCCGAAAACATTAAAAAACCATCTGGCAACGCTCACGGAACGGGCGTAGGTCTAATCTATTTGCAAGTCCAGAAGCTACTGCGGCGCGAGCGGTACCCCGGCGTGGCTTACGCTTGCGACGATTGAGACAATTGAGCTCCTCGCAATTCAGTGAAGTATGCAAGAATGAGATGCATATCGTCAAGACGAAGCACTCGCAGCGTTTAAATGCGAATTTGTTTTCGATCTTTACAAAACACCTACGATGTAGTCGATAAATTCTGGTTATTATTAATATTATTTTTTAAATCAATGCGTAAATATATTATGGAGGAATACCTAAAATCTTAACCTTGTATTTACTATATTTATAGAGATATTGATGGTTATTAGAAGCAACGTGTAGAAGATACCCACACAGGGAAAGGTTAAATAAAGTATAACACAGTGTTGCTGCTGGGCAAAAAAAATGTTGATATGTTAAATTCTTAAAATGTAATCTGTGTTGAGAAAGATGAATAAGAAACTCAGTGATGGTTTAGGCATGTAGAACGAATGGAAGAAAAATACTGACAAACCAAATATACTGTGCAGATATAAGTGGATGGAATAGTAGAGAAAGATCAAAGAAAGTTTGGTTGAGTGAACGATATTTTGAAAGGAGGAACATTAAGAAGAAAGATAAATCGTAAGAGCTGTTTGAGAAGGTGTATGAATATTAAAAAGCGAAATAAAGTTTTGCTCCTTCTTCTCTCTGTCTAGCCCAACAAGGAAGCGACGTGATTTTATGTATGTATAAATAATGTGTTGAGTTGACAGAAAAAAATAAACGCGTTGAGTTGGTTTGGATACATTAAACGAATGTGTGATGAAACACTGACTAAATTAATTTGTCATCCAATCGTGATTGGGAGTCGTGGTAGAGAAGGACCAATAAAAGTGTAGTTAGACCAAGTGAATAAATATGTGAAAGAAGAAAAAGTATATAGTAAAAGACACAGAATGAACTGTATGAGAAAATGTTTAAGATATTTAAGATAGTGGAGGATGTGAAGGAAGTTTTCACTCAATTTTCTTCGCGAATTCACAATTGAACAATTATTTAAATAAAATGTTTAAATAACTTCAACACGTTGTTAGATGCTCCATAATAAATTGTTATCGACCATTTTCAACGACTGTCAAATGTGAACTGACAAATAACAGCCAAATCAAAATGGTGGCCAAACAAAATCGGTCTGGAACATAAAACGCACGTTGTATGTCGTGTTAGGAAAATTTTAACAGAAGAGAGACAAAAAATAGATAACCCAGTGACAGATAAAAGTCAATGTAGGTATTTGATTGAACTAAATTGTTACTATAAAATCACTGTAAATATGGTATCAATTATAAATGTTTTTAATTAATATCTATTAGATATCTTTCTGGTTGATTGGAAGAGATCATCATATAACAATAAACCTCTCAATATTGATTTAAAATAATTATATTTTTTTATCAAATATATAATTGGACCTTCAGCCCTTTCTTCCCTGTGATGTGTAACTAGTACACATTGCTTCGAAACACTTTAATATCTCTATAAATATAATAAATACTGGGTTCAGATTTTAGGTATTCCTCCGTAATACATTTACGCATTGAAAAATAATATAAATAATAATTAGCACTTATCGGCCACATCAGAGATATTTTGTGAAAATCGGGAATAAATTCACCAATACAATCAAACGTGTGCCAGTGTGTGACGTAGGTATATTCATTCTAAAAAACCGCTATGGGTAAGGAAGCGACGCTATTCACGTCTCACTCTCACTCTACTTCGGTATATGGGAACGATGACATCAGAAATGTAGAGATGCATGCACTTAGGAAAATATGTAGTGTCAATGTTTGGAAGATAGTGGAATGAAGACCTCAGAAATGAATGTACTATATGTATAAAATGTATACTTTAAATAAGATAAAGAAAGGAGGTTTAATATGGTTTGGACATGTGGAGAGAATGAATAATGAAAGAATGACTAAGCTACTATATACGTCAGAAGTGCAAGGTGTGCGTAGAAGAAGTAGACTCAGGAAAATGTGACTAGATCAAATAGATCAGATTTTGAAAGAAGGTAAAGGGACAAATATAAATAATAAAAGATTGTGCCGTACGAGATGTATGAATGTAAATAATGATATAATAAAGCGAGGATTTGTTCTCTCTACCTACTAGAACTAGATATAAAGAATTCTTTGAATAATAAAAAAAGGGAAAAAAAAAGAAAAATTAATTAACATAAAGCAATTTGTGCATAACATATTTATTTTGTCATGAAGGTGATGGAATACAAGTAGCCTGAACGAGTGGACTTGTTTTTGCTAAATATAATTGTTATCTAGTTATAAGTAGTATGTAGTGTAAGAATTGTTATCTAGTTATAAGTAGTATGTAGGTGTTAATTATTTCTAAGATCTCATATATTATTTTTTTTTGTCAGAAGTGCAAGGCGTGCGTAAAAGAGGAAAACGTTTTAAGAAGGTAAAGTGAGAAGTCTGAATGAAGTAAGAAGGCGATAGTTGTATCCTTTGATATAATAGTTTGGAGTTATGTTCTCTTTACCCATCTCACAAGGGATATGACACGATTATTTGTTTGTAAATAAAGAAATAATATTGCACTATATCCCGGTTTTACGCGCGATGTTTAAAAAACGACGTAAATCGAGACAGCGTTCCATTCTCCCATCAAATGGTCTCTATTGTAATTTATAGTCAGTTTCGGAGAATTAATCCACTCCCGAGGATAGGGGAATTGTCAATGCATGTTTGTTTTCAATTATGTCCTGTTATCATGCCATGTACCTACTTTGTAACAATGCTGTCGTGTTGTTTGGATCGCATAACGCCCTCATCTGAGTGACTTTATGTGTATTTGTTGTCCAAAGATGATCACTAATATTTGGACATAATCACGAAAAATATAACATCCCACAGTGACTTTTAGAAGAAAAGTTTAAAACAGGTCTTTCGGCAAATGAAATCTTAATTTTTAATGTACTGTATAACACTTTCGTTATATACAGTACAGCCTGGCAGGCTTGATGCCATGTGGCAATCTCTTTCATTTATTTTAATTCTTTTGTGTGCATACGAGTAGTTCGATAAGTATTCTTCTTCTTCCTGGCACTGTCCCAGCTCATTGCCTAGTTAGGCTGTTGGGGTCGGCTCTTCTCGTTCTCAGGCTATATATTCTTCGGTTCTGGGTGTCGCTTTTATCTAGGCCGTTTCTCCGCAGGATTTTGGAGCATTGAGTTATCCAGGAGTTCTTTGGTCTTCCTCTGAACGGCTGTCGAGGAAGATCCACAGACATTGCCTGATTTACCGTATAGTCTGGTGGTCTCCATCTTAGGGTACCATCTCAGCTGTCGCTCTTCCAGCTTACTGTTTATGTCAGTGACTCCCAGGCTGCCACGAATGCGTAAGCTCTTAATTCTATATTTCAGTGATACTCCTGCCGACCACCTAAACATTAGCATTTCTGCTGTTTCAAGTTGCCTAGAGTAGGACCTGTACATAGTCCAGCATTCATAGTACATAGTTCAATAACTATATTTATTTATTTTATAAAGCTGACATACGTGTATAATACAGGCTAAACCCAATTATCTACAAATCTTTAAATATTCAGAAACCATCCATCCTGTTGTGTAGCCCATGACTGAGCATCGTGACTCACATGATAGCCTCTGATGACTTCTCTCTCCTCATCCATCCCTGCACTTCGCGACTTGAAAGGCAGTTGTTAAGGGTAGTCCAGTTGCGTCTCTCACTTGGTCAGTCCAAAGCATTGGGGTTTATTTCTCTTGTGCGTCGTCTTTCCACGACTCCAGTAACCACAAACCTCTCCAAACTGTCTTTATCGCCACGAGCAATGTGCCAAAATAATCGGAAGACTCGCCGAAGACATATTGTTGACAATCTGTCGGTAATTCTCAGTTCTTCGAGAATGGATACGTTAGTTTGCCTTGGAATTCGTAACATCCAGAATATGCAGAAACAATAAATTTCTGCCATATTGAATATGTATATTACAATAAGTATCCGATACCCCATTCAAAAAGGACAGCCCGTGAAAGTACAATACAATTTGACGGGTTTATAGTCAATCTTATCCAACCAAATAGAAAAATAATCAAAAGGGGTACAGAGAAAACTAGACTAGAATTCTTTATAAAAAAAATCTTGGTTCCAATGAGAATCTGGGTTTAAAACCAGCTTCTTATCCACTAGGCCACGGATATGGTTATGTACGGATTAATTTTAATTTATTCACATTGTGTTGTACATTTTATACTGATACGTTGGTTGCCAAGTGGCAATCTATTCCAACGAACCAGTAAAAATGAATTGAGTTCAAGTTCCTTCAACATATCCGAATCTGTTAAACGGACATATTAAAAAGCATGTCTGACAGACAATATTGTCTTCGCTCCCATTAATCGAACCTTTGAGTTGCAACAGCTGGAGTAAGCACGTTAGTGACAAGAGGCAACAATACTCACGCACGTATTACGCAAGCGAGTTACTAAAATATTTATTAAACTGGGACCCATTAAATATTTTTTTAGGATTCGTAAAAAATTTGATTGTATTGTAATAAAATGTCAATAATGGTAATTTGGTGCCAATTTTGATGTATGGAATATGGAAGGGGTTAAAAAAATTATATAAGTCGAATAAATCATGTACAAATGCGTGCAGTATGAAGGGTATATGGGGTGACAATATATGGCAAAATACAGAATTATTTGGAATGAATGTGAACGTAAGGCTGATGTATTGAGGTGAAAAAGAGCATGCTGAAATAGTTTGGGCATGTATAACGAAGAAGAAAGATTAATAAAATAAATATTAAGTGCAAATATCAGGAAAATACGCTTAATAGGAACACCAAGGAAAGTATGGTTGCATCAAGTGAATGATATTTTGAAAGAAGGGAATGTAGAAATTTAGAAAAATCGTAGAGCAGGCTAATGGTACGCGTCGAAATAAAAACGTCTGGCGCTCTGTCCTCCATGTAAGCCCCGACAGGGTAATGACGTGATATTGTGAATGTATGTAAACCATAAATACTATGTCGAGAAAATCTAGAGCCCAGTACAGTAACTTTAGATTTTCCGTCCCTAGCATGAATGCCTGCCCCTGTAATAGCAATAAATCAGTGGTGCATTTATTCTATGGTCACCCGGTGCCCCCTATGGGACCGTTCTGTAGCGCTTTATTTATTACACACCCTGTAGCACACATTCTCTGCAGAGAAAGGAGAATTTATTGGCCCAAAGCTTTGTTCACGTTCACGTATGTATTTGAAATATTTTTTATTTAAGATTGTAATTTATTTTCTGTATTTTTTGTGTAACATTTATTGACATTCTATATATAAAAGTGGAACAGATGTTGAAAAAAGTTTCGTGCGATAGTTTTCACTTTGGTTTAGGCTAAGGCCACACCAAAGTGCTTCGCTAGGTGTTACGTGACTATAGACTAGGTAACTTCAGGCATGCCCACACCAAAGTGCTTCGCACAAATTCATTTGACATTTGGGAGCCGTCGAGTCAACAAACGATGCCACTCTCAAAACTAACCAATTTCATTACAACTTACCTTATCTGTATTTACTTCCTGTGTAACTTCATTCCAAAGTGATTTTATTACAGGTACATTTTTGTATAATTTGCTCGATGGGTTCCACAAAGGCTCCCTTTTATACACAGCTGTTATTCAAACTTCCGTTATCTTGTAAAATCACTTGGTGACACAATAAAATTAACCAACACGCCGTTTCGCTAGGAGATTCACTCGGTTACTAATCGTCAAATAGCGTGGCGCGAAGCGTGCAGTGGGGCCATTGTGATAGTATGGGGTGCGTTGGTTCGCTAGAATATGCTAGAATTTGCTTCGCTAGAATTTGACTTCCACATGAAGCTTCCATGGCGACGACCTCCGTGTCCTGGTGGTAAGACACTTGTCTGCCGATCCGGAGGTTGCGGGTTCGATCCCCGCTGGAACCCAGATTTTTTTTAATATGATTCCAGTCTGGTTAACACTTAGGGTCTATAAAAACATCTTTCTGGTTGGTTGGAAGAGATTGCCCCATGGCAATAAACTCGCTAGGTTAAAAAAAATGTTATAAGAAATTACTACATTATAATAATAAGACCTCCGGTGGGGACATATAAAACGAAAGTTAAATTAGTGTTAAATAGAAATTGTATTTTTATTAAGTGGATTCGAAATTAACTTAAATAATATAAAAACATGTTTTTAAAATGTATTTACAATGTCCATATTATTTGTAAATTATATAATTTAAAATACCTCTCATTTTCTGTATTCGAATTTAATTTATCCTAATAAACAGCAAATATAGGGCCCAAGCGAGAGCCTTGAGAAACCCCCATTTTTTTTTCGGTGTCACGCCTTATACACAGTACTAATCATAATTGTTCTCTCCGGCTTATTGTGTTGTCCCCCATTAATCCACCCATCTCCCACGGGGATTGTGTGCGAGAAGGGCGTGTCGACGCATATTATGAATGATAAACCCTGATGCCATGATCGCTGCTAATATGGCGTCATTTTAGTTAGACAACGAATTCGGAGGGGGGAGAGTTTCAATTTGTGATCATGTATTTATTACGCTTTTGTCGTGATGTTGTTATTGATTCATGATGGCGGTTTTATAAATGTGTACCCTTCGTTTGTTTATGCTGGTTCATCTCAAGGGTGGTTCGTGTCAAGGGTGGTTCTTGATATCGTTGTATTAATTTAATTTTGTTTGTTTATAAAAAGGGAAAGCATATGAACACATTTTTTTAATAAGTAACTTGATAATAAATTTTCAACATTTTAGAATATAACGAAACCACACGTCTTCTATCGGCTTTAGTTGACATACTATTGAGATAAAATATATCATATTGTAACTACCTATACATAATCTAACTTGTTCAGCCCAAAAACTTTACGACTTAAGTGCTAACTTTGAAAGAGAAAAACGTGAAAACTTTTCAAGTAATAAATTAATAACTAGTTGCAGCCCGTGAAATATTCACGGAAGTAAAACAAATTCTACATTTATGAAAATATATATTCATAAATGTAGAATTTGTTTATATATATCATTTATACATCGTCCCCTTTTACACCGGTTCAAAAATTGTTACATACATCGTCCCCTTTTACACCGGTTCAAAAGCCAGGTATTTAAAATTCGTTCAGTTATCACGGACCCACCGAGATTCAAATTTCGAATTACTTTCGGAGAGAATCCAAGTATTCCTCTCTCGTTCTGTTGTATTCAAAATTCAATTCTCGCATTCTTTCTTTGACGACAACCATCGTATGGGTGTTGGCCTATTTATACTATGATATTCTGAAATAACACATAAATTTAAAGCAATGGAAAAGAAAATGCATTTGAGTGAGAAGTGTTACCACACGGTCTGGGCTCATCTCCTAGCATCCATCCAATCAAAATACACCCCCAATAATAGAAGGCGAACCGGGCCACGAGGACGTCAGATGTTTTTCAGTCCAAATGCTTATAGTAGAAAAGTATGAATATATAACGAGATGTCTTAGAACAGGCACTGAACCCAGTAAGATAACTGATATAAACCATTGTTTTGTATCACTTTTTTGTTGTATGCAATACACCCTGGTGGGCTTATTGTCATGTGGTAATATTCTCAAGCCAACCAAAAATATGTTCAATAAACCTTAAGTAAAAAACAGACTTGAATCTTTATTTAACACTTCCTGTCCTGTGATGTGTAACTAGTACACATTGCTTCTAAAAACTTTAATATCTCTATAAATATAATAAATACTGGGTTCAGATTTTAGGTATTCCTCCGTAATACATTTACGCATTGAATGAAAAAATAATATTAATAATAATTAGCACTTATCGGCCACATCAGAGATATTTTGTAAAAATCGGGAATAAATTCCCCGATACAATCAAACGTGTGCCAGTGTGTGACGTAGGTATATTCATTCTAAAAAACTGCTATGGGTGAGGAAGCGACGCTTTTCACGTCTCACTTTCACTCTACTTCGGTATATGGAAACGCAAGAAATAGAATCTCAGTTCGCTCTCTTCTCTCGTTTAGTAGGTCGGCGGCTTTCGGTAGATGTGGTCGCTTTGCCCGTTTTGTCAACGTTTGTCGATGTTTTTGTTCATGTTTTCAGGAATTAAATTTCAATTATCATCACTTTTGACTTCAAATTTAATTAATTTAAGCGATTTGCTATGAATATTCTTATTTTTCCGATTTTAAATCGACCATTTTTAAATGTGTATTGAATACACAACACCGAAACGAGCGGATATTTTTAGCACAGGAAGGGAAAGGTTAAAAAAAATCTGAGTCCAGCGGGGATTGAACCCGTAACCCCTAAGTTGAGAGACCAACTTGGCCACGGATGTCATTGTTGTCATTAACCATTGTCTTTTGTAAACATACATGCACTTTTGTCTTAGTTTAGAACCACTGGAGTACCATTTTATTAAAAGGCCATTTTATAGGTAGACACTATTCACATATTTCATTCCTCCCTTTTACATATTATTCCTCGCAACAACTTTGTGTTTCTCTCATCAACAAGTGTTTTTTTTTTCAGTACGATCGATGATAATTTTGACGTTTAAAATAAACAACCCTCTTTCTTTTTTTTCCTCAGGTCCAAGATCCAGAAAGTCCAGAAAGCACAAGAAGCCGGTGGCTGCGCAGACTCCAGAAGACAAGAGACCAAGAACTGCTTTCAGCAGCGCGCAGCTTGCTAGATTAAAGGTATGTAGTTCTCTACTTCTTGGTTTTCATAAGATATCCAATATCGTAGGTTCGAATGAGGCATATACCTTCAAATCATTATTCCGTGTCAATGATCAAAGACAGAAAGCTAACAGATCTATACGTCTTTCAATCCATTCACACGATTCTCGTTCATCCATATCCATACGTCTCACTCTACATGTTCTCCTGTTTCGATAGTACTCGTATTTTGTTTAGTCTGATGTGGAATAAACAACACAATTAAAACGCATTTCTAGAGTGTATTTTTAATAAAAAGTACTATTTATTTATTTATCATATTGGCCCGACTATAGGGCGAGCCTGATTATAAGGCGACCCCTATTTTTTAATCTATTTTTGGAGAAAAAAAACATTTCCCGCACCATTATAATTTCTGCGCTAAAATTGCGCTACGTCGCCGCAAACTCAATCCTTATCAAACCATCATTCGCCTGCACCAACCCATGCTGGCTTTAAAATTATCTTCTGATATATTTTCGTTTCTTGCGATTTCGCGAACTTTCAACTGCAATGCTTCTCTTGTTACGGGGAACCCCTTTCCGCGTATTTCCATGACATACTATAGTCTGTTACCTTCCTGCCAATCGATTCAAATCGTCCTATCTTAGGCCCCCGGAATGCTTTTCTTGAGGAATGTGCTTTCATCGAGTCATGTTTTTGTAAACGCCAACGTCTAACATTATTTTCCGTGATACCAAATTATCTGGAAGCCGTACAGTTGTTGGTTGTTTCTGCAGCACGCACCGCCATAACCTTAAAATTGGAATCATAGCTTCTGCGTATTCCTTGATTCACTTGATTTTTTGAGCTCCTCGTCTTTCAATATGGTCAGTCACAATATTTTTTAGATACCAAAGATGCAAAACGAAGCACGGTACAAAAAAAAACACCTCAAAAACTGTCAGAAATGACTACGCACAGGCTATGTGTAAACAATGACACCTTTTAAACGCTCTCATTAAAATGTTGCCATTTCGCTAATCGCTAGTAGTGAATTTACCCACTATGTCCCCACTATGTTACCCACTATGTCTGTGACTCGAATATAAGGCGACCCCTCCTATTTACGTGTCGCCTTTTTAAATTAAAACCTCGCCTTATAGTCGGGCTAATACGGTTAATACTTCATTGTAAAACAATCTGGCGGGTTTATTGATAGGAAAAAATCTCTTCCAGCCAACCAATATCTTACCATTCCTTCAGTTACTATTTCTTCATCTATCCTCCTTCCTCGGTCTATCATTATCTCGATCCCCATTAATTTTTAATCATAAATCTTTCGTGACTAAAGTTCTCAATGCGATCCAACCATCTCAACTTTCCTTTTTTAGTTCTATTGTAAAACCAAAAATGAACCCAAAATGAATTCAAAATAAAACCAAAATAAAACCAAAATTTTAATTATTTTATCAACATCAGTAATTTAAATTATTTTATCAACTTTAATATAAGCCTCGATTCTAATAAATAGCAAGTTATTTAGGTAAATACATTACATAAAACTAACAATAATGAGAAATTAATACATCTTGTTACAAATTAGCAAAAATGTGGCAGTTTGTTAAAATCAAATAATATTTGGTGACGTTCGTCAAGTCACTACGTTAGTCCGCATTGGCTAGGGATGGGGTATACGATAATTGGATTTTTTTATACCTAAAATTAAATGTTCGTAATTAGTATTAATTCATAGTGGATCTTGGCCTATTTAAAGATAGATACAAATCATACAATACATTAGAAAGTCAGTATAGTGAAAATCAAGAAGTAAAACGTCAGTTTAGAGAAAACAATTTTTCGATTTATAAAAAAATGATTCGATTTGTAAAAAAAAAACGATGTTACCCCATCCCTTTGAGATATGACATTTCAAACGTCACAGGGGCCATCCTACATTTTCTCTAGTAGGTATAGGCTTTTGCCTGTATCTCACTGAGGATATAGTATTAAATTTAAACTGTAATATCGCCTAACCATGTGGTGGGTGTTACTAGTGTGTTATCTATCTTACTTAGGCCGGAAAGTTTTAGAACTTAGTGATAAATAGTGATAAATAAAATAATTTATGTATAAAATTATCAACTATGAAGGTCTTTTTACTTAAACACACAGGGGTTTTTGGAACCCCACGCAATAATTTACATCCCATAAATTAGCTCCGCTAATCCAAGGTTAGTACACACGTAACACAAACTCCTTCCACCTTGACAGAAGGGAACCTCGCGTCGTATCGGTTTCTACTTCTTGGGTGGCGCAGATCTGGTATAATCGATATTAAGAAATAACAGAGAGACGTCTTAATATACTCGCGGATACCTAATGCCAAAACTTATTCAAAATCCCACGCAAGAACATTTTGCTAAATAATCTGAACAACTTTATAAGAGTCCAGGACCGACAAAAAAGATGTTGGCGCCTCCTTCTAATATTATCGCATTTATTTATATTATTTAATTAACGACGCAACAGTGTCTTTATATACAAATGAACATGTGACAGATTAGTAAACTAGGCTTTTGCTTGTATCTCACTGAGGACATATAGCATAAAAAAATAAATCGATATTTCTTTCCGATTTTTTATTATATAAAACTCCAGTGCACATTCTCATCAACCTGACAAACAGTGACACTCAATTACATATGTATACATCACGCGAATCAAACCCCTCACACTTCATCACTCCAGACAGACCAAAATGTTCATCCCACAATATACCGCACATAATCATAAAAAAAATACCACAAGAGCTCACACAAACCTTTACTACTAGTCATTCCTCTTGCAAGCCCAAGTATTAAAACTCCTTATTAAGACTGCCTTAATTGTTTTCCTCCTTTTGCCTTTATTGAATTTGGCACCCCATTGTACCTATGTCATGGGAGCTAAATAGGCATATTGCCTTTGGGAAAAATATGTTTTAACTAGGGATGGCGAACATTTGATCAGTTGCCATGCGTGTTATGTGTCTCTGTTGAGTCTGCAACTTCCCTTCCTCTCGATGATATATATTATGTTTTAGAGTCTAATTGACTTTCTATCGCAAATTTTTTCTACAATCTGAGAAAACTCTACTTAAATACCAGAATGTGTTGTTACTTTGATCATCATCATCCCGTCTCCGTCCAAAGTTGAACATAGGCCTCCTCTCTCCTCCTCCACTCCTCTCTTTCTTGGGCACATAGCTTACAGCTGCTCCCGGCCACTCTTCTAATGCAGTCCGACCACTGTGTCTGAGGACGACCCACACTTCTTCTCCTCTGTCTTGGGCGCTGCTCTAGCACTCTGTGGGTCCATCTATCATATGTGCATCTGGCAATGTGTCCCGCCCAGTTCAACTTCTGAATGTTGACTCTTTCGGTGACATCAGCTACTGTGGTCTGCTGCCTTATCCATCCATTGGTTCTCCTATCCCTCAGAGAGATATTTAACATTCTTCTCTCCATGGTCCTCTGCATCACCATGAGCTTGTGCATAGTCTGTTTATTCAGCACCGATGTTTCCAGCCCATATGTTAGCACAGGAAGGGCACAGGAGTCGAATACAAATTTTTAAAGATGTCTCGCGTATTTTGGGGATTTTAGAATAAAGGACAGCTTTCCTCATGTAGCCCAGGCTTGGCCTCGTCTTCTCTCAATTTCAGCATCTTAATTCTTCTTACCCAGTCTTGTTATATGTCCCAGATATACATAAGAAGAAACCTTCTCTATTGTCTTTCCCTTGACTGTGACAGGTGTTGTCTGACCTGTGTTGCTCACGATCTTTGATATAACATGCTTAACCACTATATATCTCGTCGATTTAGCACTCTCTATTTTGATTGACTCTTGTTGGTTATTCGACTCAGTCAAACCATAGACCGCCCCTGTTTCTGTTAAATTTAACAAACAAAACATATCCAGGAGAATTATGCATCAGGATTTATGACATTCTTATTATCTCAAACGGGTCCATATTTTACTGGATAATAATAATAAAAAAAGCCATCGCATCGGTCGTGTAACTGAGACCAATGGAGTTTGCTTCTGCAAAGATGTGTTGACTCATCAGCGTCAAAAATCATCATCATTACGTTGTCTTTTTGGGTCGAGGCTGCAGTGTCGCCAGTGGAGATTTAGACCTATCACGATATTTATGTTTAAAGAACACTATCTGGAAAATGCGGATGTTTAAATAACACTATCTTGAAAAACAAGTATATGAACATCCAAAGCAAGGTGAGGATATACAAGACCTGTGTCCGACCCATAATGACATTATACCGGATATGGTACAAAGAACTGTAACGTAGGTGCGATGGTTCCATTGCTTAAACCAACCAGTCAGTGATCTAGTCACGACACCCGTTCATAAGTCCACATTTTCTCTGCGGTCGCGACAACGATCGGACCTAAAGAAACATAAATATTTACATAGAAAACACACAAATATTGAATTATAACAAGAATCTATGTACATACAAATCAAAATATATCAATAATTTTCACTACAAATTACTAATATAATTCACATATAAAAGGGTGACGCATACGTCCAATACAGACATACAGCATAGAGTTCAGAGCCGACACTGTCAGAACCAAAAACCTCCTTCGAACCAGCGAAATGAAGGTACTCAGGAGTATCGCTGGCAAAACCCTTCGTGATAGAGTACGAAACACAGAAATCCGAAGGATGTGCGAAGTTGAAGATATTGTCAGATGGGGACGACAGAGAAGAAGGTTCTGGAACGAACACGTATCCAGAAAAACATTCAAATGATTATCCATCCCCACGAAATCTATGAACACATACTTGTACATATGTGAACATACGCCCACGAACCTCACAAAGACGGACAATCACCCGAACATTCCTTTTCATATAAAGTGAGATATCATCAATCAAAAGGAAAGGAAGGGATGGTGGAGAGGAAAGGAAAAGAAAAATCAGGAATGAAACACGTTATTTTACTGACTAGAAATTAAGAGTTTTTTCAGTCGCTTCTTAAAGCATGCCAAGGACGGAGCGAGTCTTATATTGGTTTGTAACTGATTCCAGAGTCTCACTGCATGGACAGTAAAGGACGATGTAAAAAAAAGAGGAGCGGTGAACTGGAAAGATAAATAAACGTTCTCTGTTTTAGCGTAGCGTTAATAAATTATTGGAAAGGCGCTGAAAATTTAAGGCGAGATAATAGGGAGTGGCGGGACAGTTAATGATATTATACAATAGAGACAGTAATGTGAATTTGGCGTCTATTTCTAACATTCAACCTGTTCAATGCCTTCTGGTATGAAGTTATATGATCGTACTTACGTAGGTTGAAAATGAATCTTAGACACACATTTTGAAAACGCTGCAATTTGTCCAGCTGTTCCCGAGGAATATCTTCCAATCAACCAAAAAGATGTTAAAGAGGTCTTAAGTGATAATCAAACTGGAAATCTTTTTTAAAAAAATCTGTGTTCCAGACGGAATCGAACCCGCATCGTACTGGGAGTGGGAGACAAGTGTCTTACCAAGTGGGCCACGGAGGTCGTCACGCTGTCTACATATAATCACGCTTATTCTCTGTCGGGGTAGACAGAGAGCGCCAGGCTTTAGCTTTTTATTACACTGCACTGTTAAAGCAATCTGGCAGTCTTATAGCCAATTGGCAATCTCTTCCAACCAAACAGACAAATATAAATTAAAGGAGTTACATGTTCGCAAAAATATTCAAATGATTATTGATCCTTATCAAACATATGTATATATGATATAACATACATAATAAAAGTAAAAGTGAGATGTCATCAATCTAAGGAAAAGAAGAAAAGGAAAATCAGGAATGAAACACGTTATGCATGCCAAGGATGGAGTGAGTCTTACATTGATTTGTAACTGGTTCCAGAGTCTCACTGCATGAACAGTAAAGGACGACGTAAAAAAGAAGAGTGAACTGGGAAGGCCAATAAACAATCTCCGTTTACGCGTAGCGCTAGTCCATGAACGGAAAGATGATTACAATTTTCGTTGAAATAAGATAGGGTGACGGGACAGTTAAGGATATACAATAAATATAGTATGTGAACCAAGCGTCTATTTCTCACGTTCAACCAGTTCAGCGCCTTCTGGTATGAAGTTATATGATCGTACTTTCTCAGGTTAAAAATAAATTTTAGAGAAACATTTTCAGGACGCTGTGTATGTAATTTATCCAGCAATTCCTCCGTTATATCCAAATAGCAGACGTCCGCATAGTCTATAATCGAAAAGAGCACATATTGCACGAGGAAAATTTGATTTTTAGTAGGCAGGAATCTTATATTGGTTTGTAACTGGTTCCAGAGTCTCGCTGCATGGACAGTAAAGGACGACGTAAAGAAAGAGGAGCGGTGAACTGGAAAGGCCAATAGACAATCTCTGTTTGAGCGTAGCGCTAATCCATGATTGGAAAGAATCGCTGATAATTTTCGACGAAATAAGAAGGGGTTGCGGGACCATTTAGGGTATTATACAATAGAGACAGTATATCTGAAGAGAAAGTAGTATCTGGATAGAAAAATTCAAGATATATATCTCTGATCTGTGATGAAACGTTTATATTTTAGAATCTCTGCTGAATCATGAAATAACTCTCGTTAGACAGTTTTATAAAGTGTATTGACCGACGAGGATACACTTTTTTTTTTATTTCTTTGCTACAAAGCATGAAGATTGTTGATGATAGCTGACGAATAAATATTTACTCTAACTAACACGCAACGGACAGTTTTGTTTACGTGTTTTTAAATCAATATATGTTGATGGACTTGTATATACCACAGCTTTGATCAAGTGTTTCTCTGTTTTGATCCAAGTATTTTTTTTA
This sequence comes from Odontocerum albicorne, assembly GCA_949825065.1. NCBI lineage: Eukaryota > Metazoa > Arthropoda > Insecta > Trichoptera > Odontoceridae > Odontocerum > Odontocerum albicorne. The sequence continues at coordinate 1,685,006 of OX463867.1, read as the reverse complement.
TAATTATTAAAAGATAATTTATATAGCGCCGTTTAGAGAGCGGACTCTCCTTGAAGGCGCTTTAAATCGAGGTTCCACTGTACATTTTTTTTGTTTTATCCACTTTGCACGGATTTCTCATGTTACACAAAGAGGATCTGCTTCTAGTTAGCTTATTCGTTAGGAAGAATATCAGCCAGGATTCTTCTCATACTGCTAGGCGGTGCCGAGACTATATCCACAGTGTCACTCAGTTGGTTCAATATCTCTATACCACGCGTGACTGAGTGTTTAGCCATGATATTCCTTCTGTAAGTTGGTACGTATTATAGAACAGAGGGTGATTCCTTGCACGGCTATATTTATTAGGTACATATAAACTTAGTGCTTTTAAAATCGCGGGACAGTTAAAGCAACCTTGAAAAACCTTCAGCAGGAATATCGCAATGGATTCTTGCCTTCTTGTTTCGAGGCTTCTATAGGTACACACCGTGAGAAGTTCGACATGGTGAGCATATTTAACGACATGGTTAACGAACGTCCGATATCAAACACAAGACATGGTTAACGAACGTCTGATATCAAACACGAGACATGGTTAACGAATGTCCGATATCAAACACGAGACATGGTTAACGAATGTCCGATATCAAACACGAGACATGGTTAACGAACGTCCGATATCAAACACGAGACATGGTTAACGAACGTCCGATATCAAACACGAGACATGGTTAACGAACGTCCGATATCAAACACGAGACATGGTTAACGAACGTCCGATATCAAACACGAGACATGGTTAACGAACGTATTATTAGAATATAAAAAAAAATAACAAGTCAAATAAAATAAGTTGGGTCTAAGGATAGGATGGAAACGACTGCGGTCATTAAATTGGATATTTGACTGCATTGGGAACATATATATTTGGTAAGAAAACCGCAGAAAATTTTGGATGGGAAGACGAACACTGAACTTTTATAGATCTTCCGATGTGGAAATGTAGAAAGTCAAAGAAATCGTAGGAGTTGTATGGGAAGGTGTATGAATGTATAAGAGGCGAAATATGGTGTATATCACAGTCTGGTGCTTTATCTTCTCTGCCTACCCTGACAGGGATAATAACGTTATGGTATGTATGCATGTAAGTTAAATTATAGATGATTAAGTTGAGTTGGAAAAGGTTAGGTTAAATTAGGAAAGGTTAAGTTAAATTAGGAAAGGTTAGATTAAATTATGAAAGGTTAGATTAAACAAGGACAGTTTAAATTAAAGTATGTGTGGTTAAGGTAAATTAGGAAAGGTTAAGTTAAGTTATGAAATATTTAATTGAATAAGGAAAGGTTAGGTTAAATTAGGAAAAGTTATGTTAAATTATGAAAGGTCAGGTTAAATTAGGAAAGTTTAGGTGAAATTAGGAAAGGTCAGGTTAAATTATGAAAGGTTAGACTGAACAAGGACAGGTTAAATTAAAGCATGTGTGGTTAAGTTTAAGGTAAATGAGGAAAGATTAAGTTATGAAATATTAAATTGAATTAGGAAAGGTTAGGTTAAATTAGGAAAAGTTATGGTAAATTATGAAAGGTTAGATCAAACAAGGACAGGTTAAATTAAAGTATGTGTGGTTAAGGTTAAGGTAAATGAGGAAAGGTTAAGTTAAGTTATGAAATATTTGATTGAATAAGGAAAGGTTAGGTTAAATTAGGAAAAGTTATGTTAAATTATGAAAGGTTAGTTTAAATAAGGACAGGTTAAATTAAAGTATGTGTGGTTAAGCTTAAGGTAAATGAGGAAAGGTTAAGTTAAGTTATGAAATATTAAATTGAATAAGGAAAGGTAAGGTTAAATTAGGAAAAGTTATGTTAAATTATGAAAGGTTATGTTAAATTATGAAAGGTTAGTTTAAATAAGGAAAATTTAAGTTAAATTACGAAAGTTTAAGATAAATACTGAAAAGTTTGGTATAAAGACTTCATATCTTTGAATAGTTGCTCTGTCTCTCTCCAACAATATTGAATGAACTATATACTCGTATATTCAGCAAGTGTTCTAACAGCATTCTCCTCTCTTTCACAGCACGAATTTGCGGAGAACCGCTACCTGACGGAGCGCCGGCGGCAGCAACTCTCCGGGGAGCTGGGGCTGAACGAGGCGCAGATCAAGATCTGGTTCCAGAACAAGAGGGCCAAGATCAAGAAAGCCAGCGGGCAGAAGAACCCCCTGGCGCTGCAGCTGATGGCGCAGGGACTCTACAATCATGGCACAGCCAGCTGCTCTGAAGGGGAGGAAGACGATGACATCAGTGTTGCTTAAATGAAGATGGTTGTTCTTCTCTCGAAACGTGTCACCAATTATTTTATAAAAAAATATAATGTCCAAAAAGGTGTTTCAAATTTATCAGACAGATAATAATAATAATAATAAAGGGTCAATTTATACAGCGCTGTTTAGAGAGCAAACTTTCATCAAGGGAGCTCTAGCTTGGGACTTGTACCCACTATTATGATATTTACAGAATAATTATAAATATCGTTATGACGAATTTTTCGTTGCTAACTTCCTTTTAATCTCTTCAGACCTGACGTCCATTATAATGGACACATATGTGCTTTGTGGTATATTTCTATTCTCAATGATAACAAACGAAGTATAGGATACTTTATTATCGAATTTGAACGTTTTGAGCGCCATCTATATAAACTAATACAACATAATGTTGCATTCAGTTCAAATAATACACTTATATTAAATTTGTAAAATTCGATTTTAAAAAATCCGTTATGGTGATGCGATACGAGGATGGTGTCCCTCTGAAAGGCGATTTTTACTGATGACGGCCAAATCTTGACTTTTGCCGAGAACAACCATTTTTCTACGACACGAGAGATACTGAAAATGAAATCCATCGTCCACAAGCCTTGGGTGTGGTTGGACGTTTGAATTGGACCTAAAAATTCGAAATTACTTTTTGTTATATTAGATTAAAAAATACATTTTTTGTAAAAAGTTTTAAAGATCACTATTTGTGTGTTTAGCTTTAAAGCTTTTGCGTAGCTTATAGTATAATAATTTATTATAAACTGCAGAAAAGCTCTAAATCAGATGTGAAATAGTCTAATGGTAAAACCAGTTGTTAGTTTTAATGCTCATCTGTTAAACTAAGTTACACGATATTTCACTATGTAACAAAAAGTTTCCAAATATCAAAATAGTCTTCCTTCAAATACATTTTAATAACGATCTCCGTGGTCAAGTTGGAAAGACACTTATTTGTCTTTCAGACCGAGAATGGCGGGTTCGAATCCCGTTGAAACACAATTTATTTTAAAAAGAGTTCCAGTCTGGTTTTAACTTAAGGCCTCTTAAATATCTTTCTGGATGGTTGAAAGATATTACCACATGGCAATAAGTCTATTAGGTTGTACAACTTTATACAACAAAAATGTAATATAGTAAAATAACTTAATATTTTCTCATTTTAATGGAATAAAAAATTACGAGTATATATAAGTTTGATATCTCACTTATTAAAATCGCGAAACGTGTTACTTTTTTATATTCCGAGGCTTTCATCAGGTAAGCTGATTTTTTTTGTAATCAGAGCAATGCTTTAGGTCTATCAGTTCTAGTTTGTAAAAAAAAGTGCAGTGATAAGTGGAAATTAAATGGTTTTTTTTGTAGAGTTATCGAAATTATAAAGTTCCACAAAGTTTAAACCTTAAAATATTTTAATTTATAAAAAAAAATGAACAAAATTGTATATTTATAAACACTGTAAATAGAAAAACTGTAATTAAAAAATAATAATTAAATTTTTAATAGAATTTATATAAATATTGTAAATTGAATTTTTAATTTGAAAGTTTTCATTGAAATGTGAGAAAATTCACGAGGTCAACTTAAGGCCGTCTTAACTTGTCTTAGCAAGAGATCGAATAATTAAGTCAATGGGGCACTAACATGTAAACTCAATCCGGACAGTGTCAAAATTTGCTAAGTTGATAGTTCATGATGGTATATTGGTGTCAACTTTGATATATGTGAATGAAACGAGGGCGTGTAAAAAAAAACTGAAGTGAGTCGAATTAATTTTGTAAAAATGCGAGCACTAAATAAATAAGGGGTGACAATGTATGACAGAATATGGAATAAGTTATTAGGGATGAATGTAAACGGAAGACGTGAGTAGAAGGCATGGAACTTTGCAAAGTCATTTTGAATATTCAACTTCAAACATTATGAAGGATGAATTTGAGTTGAAAAATGTGTCAAGTAGGAAGAGATATTGAACGAATGGTTGTAATAGGAAACAAAGTTAACTAATTCAAATTGAGCGGTTTTTTTAATTCTAATATTTTTAATTATTGAATAAAACACACAATTGGCTTTGATTTCAAAAAACTTTTTATTGGTCATTGAAGTATAATGTATGAAGTTTAAAAACAAAAAACAATATCCGCCAAATGTCCACCTCTTGCAGCTCCACAGATGTCCACTCCATTGTCAAAATTTTCTATGACATTTTGGCATAATTGCGGTTCTAACTCACCAATAACGCGAATAATTTCGTCCTTCAGCTCAGGAATTGATCGGGGGTCCTTTTTTATAGACCTGGCTTTTCACATAACTCCAGAGAAAATAGTACAACGGTGTCAGATCACATGATCTTGGTGGGCAATTAACATCACCGTTTCCGGAGATTACAATACGTAAAATAATTCAACAATTTGAACGCGTTGTTGTATTGTATACTACTCCATTTTTATAAATGTCATACATTACACTTCTCAAATGTCACAAGACTCTGGCAAGTTTGCAACGCCATCTGTGTTTTATCTAAGAATTAAAAAATCGCTCAATTTGAAAGACCAATTACATTCAAACTGAGCAATATCTAGATCTGCTAAAATACAATACAAACATTCTATCGCGTCGTTTCCCTACCAGAGTAGATAGAGAGAATATAGTGCCAGACATTTCTACATTCATACACATTCCCATAAAACTACGAGAAAGGCCAAAAAGAGTATGGTTGAATCAACTGTATGATATTTTGAAAGATGGAAATCTTAAAAGTAAGAGAAATTGTAGGAGTTCTATGATAATGTGTATGAATATTGAATGAACGACCTCCGTGGCTTAATTGTTAAAACGCTTGTCTCCCAGCCTGGAGGTTTCGAGCTCAAATTCACTAGAACCCAGATTTAAAAAAAAGGCTTCCAGTCTGGTTTTCACTTAAAGCCTCTTTAACATCTTTCTGGTTGGTTAGAAGAGATCGCCACATGGCAATAAGCCTACCAGGTTATACTGTATACAATGAAAGTATAATATAATACAATACAATGCTGAAGAAGCAAAGGATGTGCGTCAAGATTGTGAGATAAGTCTGGCACTCTGTCCTTTCTGCCTACCCAGACAGGGAAATGGCGTGATTTATAAAGCAAAATAGACTTAGTCTATATTCTATATATAATTTTTTTTACATTTCTATGAAAATTATTCATTTATTTTTTTAATTCACGTCTACCTATATAATGTATGGATAACTATAGAGTGGCGCAACAAGAATTGCAATTTAAAATTTCAATTAATTTCTGCAATCGTGTTCCACTACATGTATAATTTATAAGTCATGTAGACGACGTGTGTCCATTATAAATACGAGTATTATATGCTTTACAGCTGAAAAATGGCGACAAATTAAAAATTGCAGTTTTTGTTGCGCAGCCTTGTATAATATTATTACTAATTAAATTATTTAACCCTCTTGTAACTAAAAATTCATTGTAAATAAAATTAAATCAATAAGAGGGTTACCTATTGAAAACTGACAACTCTTGATCTCTTGTAGTGTGTAAAAAAATATATATATTTTAGTATAATTACAATTTGAATATTCTAGTTAAAAATAATCATGAATTATTCGTGTACATATTAAATAAGACAAAAATATATATTCTAGATATAAATCTATCAAATAATTATAAAACCAAAATGTAGTGAAGAGAAAACAAACCAATTCATAAAAAAATAATAAAACAATTGAATAATTATTATCATTTTGTTTCATTTTTCCCTGTTGTGTAAAGCATTGGTTTCCTAAGAAAGTGGTGTCGTTATATAGCGCACGTAACAAAACATTGTCTATGCAAACCATATAGCGTGGTTTCCTAGAGAGCGTTGGTTGTGTCGTTATATAGCGCACGTAACAAAACATTGTCTATGAAAACCAATGGCGTTGGTTTCCTAGAGAGCGTTGGTTGTGTCGTTATATAGCGCACGTAACAAAACATTGTCTATGCAAACCAATGGCGTTGGTTTCCTAGAGTGCGTTGGTTGTGAGTGTAATGTCAAATAGCAATGCTGCCATTTGCATAATGGCCGTTATAGCGGAGCAAACAGTCGTGCAACGATTTTTCCCGTGTAGCGGACACCGTTTTACAATAAAAATTTAGTGCAAACGTAATTTGGACCAGCGAAAATAACGAAATATTGATTGATTTTTTATAAATAATGAAGCTTTATATAATGTGAAGAGCAAAGACTATAGAAAAACCCAGTTGGAACAAAATATGAGGAATCAGATTTGGTTTCCACTGGCAGTTGTGGGTTCTCATTTCTGCCGTCTGGCGGCGTGCCAGGAGGATGCGACGCAAACGTTATTTAATTTGGATCAGCGAAAATGACGAAATATTTATTGATTTTGTAAGAAATAGTTAAGCTTTATATAATATGAAGAGCAAATACTATAGAAAAGCCCAGTTGAAACAAAATATGTGGAATAAAGTTTTCAACTGACAGTTGTGGGTTCTCATTTCTGCCATCTGGCGGCGCGCCAGCTTCACGTCATGTAACGTGCGCTATATAAGGAACCCGCTTTCTTAGGAAACCGTAGCTTAAGTGAAAATATGTAAAGGACCTTTCAAATTGAGTAGTTTTTTTAATTTCTGGATAAAACACAGATGGCGTCGCTAACTTGCCTGGGTCTTGTGACATTTGAAGCGTAATGTATGACATTTATTAAAATGGTGTCGTATACAATACAACAACGCGTTCAAATTGTTGAATTATTTTGTATATTGTAATCTCCGGAAACGGCGATGTTAATTGCCCACCAAGATCATGTGATCTGACACCGTTGGACTATTTTCCCTGAGGTTACGTGAAAAACCAGGTCTATAAGAATGACCCCCGATCAATTCCTGAGCTGAAGAACTAAATTATTCGCGTTATTGGTGAGTTAGAACCGCAATTATGCCAAAATGTCATCGAAAATTTTGACAAAAGAGTGGATATCTGTGGAACTGCAAGATGTGGACATTTGGCGGATATTGTTTTTTTGGTGTTTAAATGTCATACATTGTATTTCAATAACCAATAAAAAGTTTTTTGAAATGAAAGCAAATTGTTTTATTAAAAAAATTTAAAAACCGCTCAATTTGAAAGACCCTTTTTATAAGAGGTTCAAATAATTTATAATTTGTTTAATGAAACACTGTGTATTCCACTTTACGTAACGGTACAACCCTACCGGTTTCAAAGTTTTCACCTCATCATCAAGGGAGCACAAACAAGACTCTTTATTAGTTTTAGAGCACAATCAAGACTTATGTATTAAATTAACCTTTTGACGCGTTGACATATAATTTATTATTGTGACCCCAATCACAAACGTTTTGGAGATCAGTCTGAATATCTAAGCAGTCAGCAAAGGAACGAATCTTTTAAAAGATTTTCAGGTCATCAGAAAACAGTAGAAACATGGATTTTTTTAAATATTCTCGAGTATATTACGTTGCTGTCAATAAATCTATATTTATTTATTTTTTAAATTTATTTAATCAAACACTGTTTATTCCACGTAATATAACGGTATAACCCTACCGGTTTCAAGGTTTTCGCCTCATCATCAGGGGAGCACAAACAAGGCTCGTTTGTGCTTTCCTGATGATGAGATGAAAACCATGAAACCAGTAGGGTTATAGCGTTACATATAGTGAAATAAACAGTGTTTGATAAAAACAAATAAGTGTCTTTAAACTTCCACAATGTTAATGCCTTTACTACTCGTATAAAAAATGTATGATACATTGAGTTATTTTACATTTAAAACAGGTTTAATACAATAACATCAATAAGCAAGATAAAAACATCAATAAGCAAGAGGACACAGTTTTATTTTAGTTTTATTCACTTCAAATGTCACAAGACCCAGGCAAGTTCGCGATGCCATCTGTGTTTTATCCAGAAATTAAAAAACCGCTCAATTTGAAAGACCTTTTACATATTTTCACTTAAGCTATGGTTTCCTAAGAAAGCGGGTTCCTTATATAGCGCACGTTACGTGACGTGATGCTGGCGCGCCGCCAGACAGCTTATTGGTAAGAAGCAGTAGTTGGTAAGAAGCTTGTCTTCCAACCTGGAGGCTGCGGGTTCGATTATCTTTCAATTAGAATCTTCACAACTATAATATAATATCATCGTTTCCAAGCCATACGTTAGCACAGGGAGGACGCATGCATCGAAGATTTTTCTTTTTAGGGAGGCTTATTACCATGTGGCAATATTTTCTAACCAACCAGAAAGATTTTAAAGAGGCTTTACGTGAAAACCAGTCTGGAATCCTTTTTAAAAAATATACCTGTGTTCTAAAAAATAATCGAATCCGCAGCCTCCAGGTTGGGAGACAAGTTTCTTACCAACTAGGTCTCGGAGATTATCGTTTTCTTTTCTTTCATAAATATAATTAAAACAAAACATCCCCGTGCTTCAATTTAATTTCGGTATGCCATCAGACCCAGTACAGCGATGTAAGTTTACTGGTGTGCAACGGTTCACTCAAGTAAAATAAAAAAAAACCACCTGGCACAGCTTCGCTTTCCAATTGAATTGACGAGGGTATCCTTTACTTCGAAGTTCAGTATCGAAGGGGAGAACATTTTTATTATTTAAATATTATTTTACAGCTGTCATTTCTTGATATGATTATAAGACGAAAAATTTACGTGCGTCGTCCAGAAAGTAAAGAACGCTTTGGCATAACTAAATAAATACGAAAGATATCAACACAAAACTTTATTTACAAAGTCACAGTACCTTACTCTATTTTTCAATGTAGTCGCCATAGCTGTCAAGGCACTTGTTGTAACGTGGAATCAATCTTTCAATTCCGATGTTATACTCTTCTACTGCCGAATCAAATCCACCTTTCCCGACAACATTCCACGTCTCTTGTTTTGGATGGCGCGTCTAAGTCGTTGAAGAGTTTCACAATAGGCCTCTGAGTTTATTGTGTGTCCTCTTGGCATAAACTTTACGTGGATCAAACCCTTTCGGCCCCAAAAAAACTGTTGCCATCACTTTTCTGGTGTTGAGATTCGGTTTTTCTTTTCCGAGCACACAATTTTTTTGTAGACAAGGTGCTCTGTCACTATTTCATGTAGGAGCGAGCGTGAAATTTGTGGGATAGATTCATCATGCACTGTGCATAAAGTTGCCTATAAATTTCGATAGGCCGAACATTTTGTGCATTCAGAAAACGAATGACACTACGCACTCACATTTGGCGGGATTTTCGATGGGCGCAGCCATTTTGAAAGGTTACAGAACAAATACGCACGACCGTTGAGCAACAACACTCGGCTTGCACTGAAGCGAGGAAAGGAGCTAACTGGTGCGCATACGATCGCGGTGGAGGGGTATCGGTGCAGGGCGTGGTGCGCAATCGTTCCTTACTTTCTGGACGCGCCTAGTATTTATCAAAAATAATATACGAGTATTTATCAAAAATAAATAACTTTACCGTTACAATGAAACATCACACAAAAAAGTTTTTTGACGATAAGTTTTTGAGGTATAAGAAATTATGACATCAAACAATGTAAAATCGGGTGTAATTACGTCCGTGTGTGACATTATTTTTTTTAATTTTTTTTTTATCCACTTTGCACGGATTTCTCCTGTTACACAAAGAGGGTCTGCTTCTAGAGTTAGCTTATTCGTTAGGAAGAATATCAGCCAGGAGTCTTCTCATACTGCTAGGCGGTGCCGAGACTATATCCACAGTGTCACTCAGTTGGTTCAATATCTCTATACCACGCGTGACTGAGTGTTTAGCCATGATATTCGTCCTGTAAGTTGGTATGTAGAACAGAGGGTGATTCCTTGCACGGATATATTTATTGGGTACATATAAACTTAGTGCTTCTAGAATCGCGGGACAGTTAAAGGTACCTTGGAAAACCTTTATTAGGAATATCGCAATGGATTCTTGCCTTCTTGTTTCAAGGCTTCTATAGTTACAAAGCTTCTAACACCGTGAGAAGTTCGACATGGTGAGCATATTTTGGGTAATCCCCCTTTGTTCTCTACCATAGATATCTGAGGATTTTTTTTGTATTTGTTCTATATTGTTTTTATATTTGAGCTGGTGAGGATTAGACGTCATCACAGTTACAGTTTAATAGTAATTATTTAATTAATGTCTGTCACGTGTCGTTTACGGACGGGACACTGCGTGGTGGTTAGTCACCTTTACAGAATGGGTATTGTGGAAAATCCCGACTGCGAGTGTGGTCTGGATGATGAAATTATACACCATATATTTATCGGTTGTCCTTTGTGAGACAGATTTGATTTACTAAAAGCCATATCTTTGCCGCGTCCAATTAATGTGAAATTTTTCTTTCAACGTGAAATTTTTCCATGTATAGATCTTTAAATTATCTAGAATTGTATTTTTTTAAAACGGGTTTTTATTATATTGACTGATGTAATTCGCATGATGTTTCCAGTTGTAATTGAGTGTCACTGTTTGTCAGGTTGATGAGAACGTGCAACGGGGTTTTGTTTTTGTGTAATCAAAAATCGGAAAGAAGTATCGATTTATTTTTTCATGCTAAATATCCTCAGTGAGATACAGGCAAAAACCTAGTTTACTGGGGACACGACAAATGAAAGGCAACAAACCCAGATCCATTAAAATTGTATGTCCAAATTAAATTACCTGTTGTTTTTTTTCACAAATTATGTATATTTCTTGTCATGTGTAATAGTAAATAAATAAAAATAAAGTGAACAATAACTTTAATTTGATGGCACAAATTATCCCAGTTTGGGTGGGTTGCCTATTAAAAAAAAAAATTATGTCAGAGATAGAACATTTTTATTTTTTCAAATATTATTTGACAACTGTCATTTATAAAACATGACAGCTGTCACATCTTGATGTGATTATAAAACATGAAATAACAATGGCAAATAATGTATTCATTAAGAAGAGCTGACTTGACTGTTGAACAGTGCAATATAAATATTAATACGAGAAAGCAGTTTATAATGAGTGAGAATGCTCCGCTCCATTCTTTTAACATACATAATATTATATGTATTAACACTCAATTATTAGATTCACGTATCACTGTCACTCACTTTATACTGTTGCTATGGAAATACACGAATTTAGTTGTTAATGGATTATATAAAATTTTCTATAAATACAATGTTATTGACGACCTCCGTGGCTTCGTCTTGCCACCAGGGTAAGACACTTGTCTGCCGATCCGGAGGGATTAAATAGGATTCCAGTCTGGTTAACACTTAGGGCCTATAAAAACATATTTCTGGTTGGTTGGAAGAGATTGTCACATGGCAATAAACTCGCTAGGCTAAAAAAAATGTTGTCTACTCTGGTTTCATTTCATTCAAATTCTACATTACCGTATTAGCCCGACTATGAGGCGAGGTTTTTTTATTTAAAAAGGCGACGCGTAAATAGGGGGGTCGCCTTATATTCGAGTCACAAACATAATGGGTAAGAATAAATTCACTACTCGCGATTAGCGAAATGGCCACATTGTAATGAGAGCGTTCAAAAGGCGTCATTGTTTACACATAGCCTGTGCGTAGTCATTTCTGACAGTTTTTGAGGTGTTTTTTTTTTGTACTGTGCATCGTTTTGCATCTTTGCTACCTAAAAAAATATTATGACTGACCATATTGAAAGACGAGGAGCTGGAAAAAATCAAGTGAATCGAGGAATATGCAGAAGCTATGATTCCAATTTTAAGGTTATGTTGGTGCGTGCTGCAGAAACAACCAACAACTGTGCGGCTGCCAGACAATTTGGTATCACGGGAAATAATGTTAGACGTTGGCGTTTACAAAAACATGACTCGACGAATGCACATTCCTCAAGAAAAGCATTCCGAGGGGGCTAAGATAGAACGATTTGAACCGATTGACAGGAAGGTAACAGACTACGTGATGGAAATACGCTGAAAGGGGTTCCCCGTAACAAGAGAAGCATTGCAGTTGAAAGTTCGCGAAATTGCAAGAAACGAAAATATACCAGAAGATAATTTTAAAGCCAGCATGGGTTGGTGCAGGCGAATGATGGTTCGATATGGGTTGAGTTTGCGGCGACGTACAACTTTAGTGCAGATATGTGAAGGAAATGTTTTTTTCTCCAAAAAGCAGATTAAAAAATAGAGATCGCCTTATAAACAGGGTCGCCCTATAGTCGGGCCAATACGGTATTTAAAATTTCCAGTTTTAATCAGGATTTACATTTAACCTTAAAATGTAAGTTTTTTTATTGTTTCTGCTAGACATCATTAAAGTATTACAGACTTATTATTATGGACCAATCAAATGATAAGATGGCTGCTCCTAAGAGCTGCATATGCTAAAAAGAAGAGACGATCGCGTCAATCACAAGGAACAAGCGAGACTAGATAATCAACACTTTGACAAGCACGAGATGTAGACTAGACAAAATACATACATGCATAACATCACAACACTTCCTTGCCGGGGTAGGCAGAGAGGACAGAGCGCAATAATTTTCTCACTCGAAGCGCATCCTTAGTCTCTTCCAAGTCCATGCAGCTTCTCATACAACCTCTACGATTTCTCTGACTTTCTTCATCAGAATATCATTCGTAGCTTCTTCTCCCTGGCTCCATCCCAACTCACTGTCAGCGAAGACTGTTGGGGTCAGTTCTCCTCGTCCTCAGGTTGTATGCTCTTCTGTCCCGGACTACGTCCCCCAGGCCGTGCCTCTGCATCAGGTTATCTTTTTGCATCACCCATCAATTCTTTGGTCTTCCTCTGGTTGTTATTCGAGGAAGATCCATGGAGATTGCCTGGTTCGCAATGTGATCGGGTGCTCTGCGTCCAACGTGCCCATACCATCTTAATCGCCTCTCCTCCATCTTGCTGTTGATGTCTGTAACACCTAGGCTTCCACGAATGCGTGAGTTTTTTATTTTGTCTCTTAGGGACTGTCTTATTCGTAGCATTGTTACTATTGTACATACATGCATGCATTCCATCACGATATTTCTATGACGGGGTAGGTAAAGAGGACAGTGGACCAGGTTTTTCTATTTCGACAAACTTAAGTATTACAGACTTATTATTATGTATCAATCAAATGATAAGATTGGGGTCCGTGGGCATATGCTCACGTATGTGTTTTCTGGTTTCGTGGGGATGGATAGTCATTTGAATGATTTATGCGACCATGTAAATAAATAAATAAGATGGCTGAGACTAAATTATTAACAAAAACATATTTCGCTTCTTCTGCATCCATTCATCTCTTACAATTTCTCTCACTTTCTACTTAAACTTCATTCAAAATATTATTCATGACCAAAGTCATGGTTATCTTAAATACCCTCGAACACTAGACGGAAAAATTGCCTGTATCGTTCGAGGGGAGTAGCATAGCGCAGTGTTCAAACCGACGATCTTCCGCACAGAAGTCCAGCGCGTTACCGCGCGGACACGCACCTCATGAACTTATGGCATGCACTTTTATTTAGCTTGCTTTATTTACATTTATCTGCTTGGTTGGAAGAGATTGCCGCCTAGCAATAAGTCCGCCAAATTGTATTTGCAATGAAATGTTAAATAAATAAATATGCAAACTTGCTTAGATGATTGTTTATAACAGTATTCTGGTGCCAACTTTGATGTAGATCGTATATGTGTGAGGGAACAGTAGACTGAAAGAAGCCGAATAAATTATCTCATTTTTGCCTTTACTTCGAGCATATTGTTCATAAATTTCATAAAAATTAATAATTATTTAAATATTATTTTACGACCTTGTAACTTGATTTATTTACTGTTACTGTATTGTTGTTACTGCCAATTTCCAGATGTTTAAAGAACACTATCTGGAAAAACAAGTATATGAACATCCAAAGCAAGGTGAGGATATACACGACCTGTGTCCACCCCATAATGATATTATACCGGACAGGGTACAAAGAACTGTAACGTAGGTGCGGTGGTTCCATTGCTTAAACCGACCGGTCAGTGATTTAGTCACGAACACCCGTCCATACATCCACATTTCCTCTGCGGTCGCGACAACGATCGAACCCAAAGAAACATAAATATTTACATAGAAAACACACAAATATTGAATTATAACAAGAATCTATGCACATACAAATCAAAATATATCAATAATTTACACTTCAAATTACTAATATTATTCACATATAAAAGGGTGACGCATACGTCCAATACAGACGTACAGCATAGTCTAGACCCGACACTGTCAGAGCCAAAAATCTCCTTCGAACCAGCGAAATGAAGGTACTCAGGAGTATCGCTGGCAAAACCCTTCGTGATAGAGTGCGAAACATAGAAATCCGAAGGATGTGCGAAGTTGAAGATATTGTCAGATGGGGACGACAGAGAAGAAGGGTCTCGAACGAACATGTATCCAGAATGACGAAACCATGAGCTCTAAGAATGGCCAGGGACAGTATCCCCCAAGCAAGCAGATCTCCAGGATGACCTCCCAAAAGATTGAAAGACAGCTGGCAGTCGACGTCACAAGAGGGAAACGATGATACAGGACCATAACAGGCCAACAGGTCTAAAATAAAAGGAAGAAGAAGAAGAACTGTCTTGTTGGTTGGAAGAGATTAACGCTTGACAATTGGCCTGCCAAATTGTTTTTGCTATGAAGTATAAATAAATAAAATTGAGCATAAATAATTGGAGACGTTTAATACATCAAATGCATTTCGTTCGTCAAATTAATATACCGAAAATACTTTGAACGTGCTCGCGCTTCAATGCATGGCAAACACAGTTTTCAGCGCATCGTATCGCATCACAAATCACATAACGCGGAGAGATGGGAGAAGGGAAAAGAAAAGTGGGCATAATTAGATGCGAAATAGTACGGCGTCGGCATTCGGCTGTAAATCAAATATAATTGGCGCCTCTTTAAAGTAATTAGAGGCCAATAAATTAAATGGAGGTAGTATATTTAAAGAAAGAGCAATGTATGTGACTCGCTAAACACTTTGTTGACATGATATGTTACAGTTGTCCTCAAATATTTATTTGTTTATTCGAATAAACAACGTATAAGAAAGTAACATACATATATAACAGGGATGGACACTAAAAAAAATCATGTTCGATGATATTATTATAATTATATATTAAATATCAATGATATATTAAATAAATATTAAATTAAATGATTTCAATAAAAATAATATGTAACAAAAAATTTTTTTTTTATTTTTAATAATAATTTTATTAATGATATATGTAATATACTTAATAATATTAAAATAACATTTTTTCAGTCGCTTTAGGTTTTTCAGTCGCTTCTTAAAGCGTGCCAAGGACGGAGCAAGTCTTATATTGGCTTGTAACTGATTCCAGAGTCTCACTGCATGGACAGTAAAGGACGCCGTAAAGAAAGAGGAGCGGTGAACTGGAAAGGCCAATTAACAATCTCTGTTTGAGCGTAGCGCTAATCCATGATTGGAAAGACGCTGAAAATTCTCGGTGAGATAAGAGGGGGTGGTGGGACAATTAAGGATATTATAAAATCGCGACAGAGATACTTTAAACATGATTGGAAATATATATGTATGGATTTACTTGCACATAAACATTCGTCGTCGCTGGTTGCTGGGCCTCGTAGTCAAAGGCCCCCCTCGCCATTCCAACATCAATTCCTTTCTTCTTATTTTTTTCTCATATTTAAGTCAGTGAACTGTTGCACACCAGCAAACTCACCAGCCACATCGGTGTACTGGATCCGATGGCACACCTGAAGTGAGACGATAGGAACACATAGGGATATTTTTTGGGAAACAAACGTCTTACCCACCAGGCCACATAGGTCATCATCTCTCTGTCTACCCTGACAGGAAAATAGCGTAAAGATATATATGTATATTGTACATCAATGTCTTCTATTTTCTTTTTCCAAAACTATAATATCCTTTCCTTAGAACTCTTCAACGCATCTTTGAAACCTCGTATTAACACCCATCAGACCAGGAGACCAAAAAGAAAGCCATCAACGTCTTCTAAATAGTAAGAAGACACCGTTTGAAGTATGTCCTACAGATCTCACGATAAAGAATGATACATACTTCTGGGTGTCCTTTGGAGTAGCCCTAATTAACGGAGTCAATGTGTTCTGCATAAATCATTATAACTGCTCATCTGTCGCTGCCGCAGCGATTAATCATCGAAAACGATCGTATCGTGTGTGGAGAACTGCTGAAGACTGAGGAATATGGAGAATTTTCATCAAAATTCAAGGTTTTTAACCCTTCCTTCCCTGTGATGTGTAACTAGTACACATTGCTTCTAAAAACTTTAATATCTCTATAAATATAATAAATACTGGGTTCAGATTTTAGGTATTCCTCTGTTAATACATTTACGCATTGAATGAAAAAATTATATTTATAGTAATTAGCACTTATCGGTCACATCAGAGATATTTTGTGAAAATTGGGAATAAATTCACCAAAACAATCAAACGTGTGACGTAGGTATATTAATTCTAAAAAACCGCTATGGATGAGGTAGCGACGCTATTCACGTCTCACTTTCACTCTACTTCGGTATATGGGAACGCAAGAATAGAATCTCAGTTTGCAGTTGTGTTTCTTCCTTCGAGGTGTAACATTCACAGTGTAAGTCCGTCTCAACTCTCAGTAGCTCTAGGACATCCATTTGAGGTGGTCTCTTGGCCCGTTTTGTTTTTTTTTTCATGTTTTCAGCAATTAATTTTCATTTGTAAAAATGAACGATTTAAAATCGGAAAAGCAAGAATATTCATAGCCAATCGCTTAAATTAATTAATAAGAAGTCAAAAGTGATAATAATTGAAATTTAATTGCTGAAAACATGAAAAAAACATCGGCCGACGTTCACAAAACGGGCGAAGCGACCACCTCAAACCAAAGCCCGCGAGCTACTGAATCGAGAGAAGCGAGCGAACTGAGATTATATTTCTTGCGTTCCCATATACCGAAGTAGAGTAAGAGTGAGACATGAATAGCGTCGCTTCCTCACCCATAGCGGTTTTTTTAGAATGAATATACCTACGTCACACACTGGCACACGTTTGATAGTATTGGTAAATTTATTCCCGATTTTCACAAAATATCTCTGATGTGGCCGATAAGTGCTAATTATTATTAATATAATTTTTTTCATTCAATGCGTAAATATATTACGGAGGAATACTTAAAATCTGAACCCAGTATTTATTATATTTATAGAGATATTAAAGTTTTTAGAAGCTCGACTCTCCAAAACCCGCTTCCAATCCATCACAAAAAAGATAATAATTCAAGTATGGGGTTTTTGATCCTGAAGAAACTGTTCCTCTGCCATTTCTTAGTGTCCAAGTGCAGTCCATTATTCTGACACCATGAAAACAACTTATTTGGAACCAGTTTGTATAGTATTACTTTACAATCATCGATACATCGGATTGCTTTAAATATCTTGATATCCACGAAAACCAGAAATTCAATTCCACCGAAACACCTGGATATTTCCATAACCATTATTCTCCACTGTTCTGTCATATTTTGTCAGAGCTTGTCATTGTGGTCTTCGCCATTATCATTCTGCGCTTCACCTTTTAGTCGAGTTATCTTTTTATGGTAGTTAGTTACAGTGAATCTAAGGTACACAAACTCCTCCACAACATCCATGCCTTTGAGGAACCAACTGAGGTGCAGTTGACTTACTTAACTGTACGATTTTCTACAAGAACTGCCGACATTGATGGCGTCTAATTCTTAACATAAAAGTCTACATTTGCTCAAGTGTCGCGAATGGATTGATTTCAAACGTTCTGTCAATATATTCGTATTTTATTTCTGCTACCTTCAAGTATATAAATATTTGCCTTTCCACTTCACCGCTCCTCTTTAGGCCTTTCCAGTTCACCGCTCCTCTTTCTTTACGTCGTCCTTTACTGTCCATGCAGTGCGACTCTGGAATCAGTTATAAACTAATATAAGACTCGTTCCGTCCTTGGCATGCTTTAAGAAGCGACTGAAAAACCTCTTAATTTCTAGTCAGTAAAATAACGTGTTTCATTCCTGATTTTTCTTTTCCTTTCCTCTCCACCATCCCTTCCTTTCCTTTTGATTGATGATATCTCACTTTATATGAAAAATAATGTTTGGATGATTGTCCGTCTTTGTGGGGTTCGTGGGCATGTTCTCACGTATATGTTTATGGATTTCGTGGGGATGGATAGTCATTTGAATGATTTATGCGACCACGTAACTTGCTTCATTTACTTTTGTCTGATTGGTTAGAAGAGATTGCCGCCTGGCAATAAGCCCGCTAGATTGTATTGCAATAAAAGTGTTAAATAAATAAATATAACATACAAAAGGCCAAGATATTTCTGGTTTTTCTCTGTAATGTCATATTTTGACTAGGCTTGTAATTGCATCCATCACCATTCTTGCTCTGCGCTTTTGCTCCATAGTTGAGTCGCTAAGCTACTCGTGGTTACAGTGGATCACAGCTTCACAAATTCCATCACAACATCCATGTCCGTGAGGAGACCCTTAAGTGTAGTTGACGTGTTCGGTTGACGATCATAAGTTTGATTATTTTCATTGAACTTCAACGACCTTATTCCATATTTTTATTGAAGTTCAACGACCTTATCCCATATTTTTATTGAAGTTCAACGACCTTATCCCATATTTTTATTAGAGTTCAACGACCTTATTCCATATTTTTATTGAAGTTCAACGACCTTATCCCATATTTTTATTGAAGTTCAACGACCTTATCCCATATTTTTATTGAAGTTCAACGACCTTATCCCATATTTTTATTAAAGTTCAACGACCTTATTCCATATTTTTATTGAAGTTCAACGACCTTATCCCATATTTTTATTGAAGTTCAACGACCTTATCCCATATTTTTATTGAAGTTCAACGACCTTATCCCATATTTTTATTGAAGTTCAACGACCTTATCCCATATTTTTATTGAAGTTCAACGACCTTATCCCATATTTTTATTGAAGTTCAACGACCTTATCCCATATTTTTATCGAAGTTTAACAGCCTTATCCTATATTTTTATTGAAATTCAACAGCTCTATCCCTTATTTTTATTGAAGTGTTAATTTTATTTAATGCGGGACCCAAGTGATACATAGTTAGCTCTTACATAGGGCAAGACAAACTTGTAACAACACTGTACTAAATACATTCGGAGCATTGTGACACATTCAATATAGTGAATATGAAATGTACTCACATATCAAAATGAAGATCATCGGCCTTATCCCACATTTTCATTAAAGTTCAACGGATTCATCCCATATTTTCATTAAAATTCAACTGGCTTATACCAAATTGTTTATTGAAAGTTACAAAAACCATATGGGATAAGCCCGTCGATCGGAATTACCATCTCGCGACAGAGTGTCGCATCTTTATTGTAAATATTAATCATCAGTTCTGCTAACACGGTATTATCATGCGAGGCAATTAACGAGCATTGTGTTAATTAATATTTATGGCAAAATGTTTCATAACAAAGCGCTAAATAATTGCACATTACTTGGATTGCGTGAGGTCTAACTCAGTTATGTTATCTTGCAACGAAAGTTGCCCATAACTACGAGAGGCAGGACGCCTAATTATTCTTAGAATAATATCATTATTGCAGCGAGCTGTCGTGAGAAATAAACACATTTTTTGTCAACATTGTGTTAGAAAACGATGATAAAATGATATAAACAATTTTAAGAGATTTATTTCTTGAATCTTAGAAAAGACTGATCATATAGACCAGGCGCTAGAAGGAATTAAGTGCACATAATATGAGGACCGCATTTTCTCAATTGATATAGATTCAGGAGAGCTCCTATGGCTCTGAATGCTGGACGATGTATAACTCTTACTCCAGGCAACTAGAAACTGCTGAAATGCGCATGCTAAGATGGTCAGCTGGTGTGTCCCTAAGAGACAAAATAAAAAGCTCACGCATTCGTGGACGCCTAGATGTTACAGACGTGACGGTGTCAGGAAGCCTAGGTGTGCAAGAATACAAATGCTGTCACTCCCGTAATGCAAATGGATGGAGAAACATTATCAAATTGTGACTCCTTTAAGTGTCTTGGGTCACTCATCCATAGCGATGGAGGATGTGCAGCAGATGTAACACATGGAATTAGTGTGGGATGGATGAAGTTTAGATCAATGACGGGAGTTCTATGTGATCCGAAAATGTCAGTAAAGTTAAAAGGAAAAGTATACCAAACGATTGTCAAACCCGCACTCCTCTATGGATCCGAATGCTGCCATGTACGATGTATAACTCTTACTCCAGGCAACTAGAAACTGCTGAAATGCGCATGCTAAGATGGTCAGCTGGTGTGTCCCTAAGGGACAAAATAAAAAGCTCACGCATTCGTGGAAGCCTAGGTGTTACAGACATCAACAGCAAGATGGAGGAGAGGCGATTAAGATGGTATGGGCACGTTGGACGCAGATCACCCGATCACATTGTGAACCAGGCAATCTCATGGATCTTCCTCGAATAACAACCAGAAGAAGACCAAAGAATTCTTGGGTGGCGCAAAAAGAGTTGGGATGGAGCCAGGGAGAAGAAGAAGATATGGATTCAGGAGTGCCATGATTAGAAAGACGATGAAATTTTTCGGCGAGATAAGAGGGTGCGGCGGGACAGTTAAGGGTATTCTACAATAGAGACAGTATGTGAATTTGGCGTCTATTTTTAACATTCAACCAGTTCAATGCCTTCTGGTATGAAGTTATATGATCGTACTTACGTAGGTTGAAAATAACTCTTAGACAAACATTTTAAAGACGCCAGGGTGTACTGTATACAACTAAAATGCAATACAATACACTTAGAAGAATACATGGGGTGATAATCTATGACAGAATATTGAACGAAGAGATTAGGGATGAATTTGAACTTAAGGTTGGTTCAGTTAAGATGGTCCAGGGGTGTCTCTATCATAGAGAGGAGTTGCAAAGGCCGTGGCCTCACCAAAGTGTTTCGCTAGATTTTACGTGACTCATATACTAGGTGACTTAATGCCTGGCCACACCAAAGTGCTTCGCACAAATTCATTTGACAGTTGGGAGCGGTTGAGTCAACAAACGACGCCACTTTAAAGTAACCAATTTCATTATAACTTACCTTATCTTTATTTACTTCCTGTGCAACTTCATTCCATAGTGATTTTATTACAGGTACATTTTTGTATAATTTGCTCGATGGGTTCCACAAAGGCTCCCTTTTATACACAGCTGTTATTCAAACTTCTGCCATTTTGTAAAATCACGGTGACACAATAAAATTAACCAACACGTCTGTTTGCTAGGAGGAACCCATCGAGCAAATTATACAAAAATGTACCTGTAATAAAATCACTTGGAATAAAGTTGCACAGGAAGTAAATAAAGATAAGGTAAGTTGTAATGAAATTGGTTCGTTTTGAGAGTGGCATCGTTTGTTGACTCAACCGCTCCCAAATGTCAAATGAATTTATGCGAAGCACTTTGGTGTGGCCATGCATGAAATCACCTAGTCTATTAGTCACGTTTCACCTAGCGAAGCACTTTGGTGTGGCCACGGCCTAAGTGTTCTTAGGTTGTACAGTGAACGATTGTCTTTTTTCTAACTTCAATCGCTTGAGACTAGACGTATTTTTGATCTTATATTTCTTTACATAGTCTTGACTTTCTTTACATTCCCTTTGGCTTTCTTAGAAGACCTGCTTTGTTGAGTATAGCTACATTTAGAAGTAACACCAGCTTCTATAACCCTGTAGTAAGAATATGCTGAGAGTACAACACGGTAACTGACTCAGATGTGGACTTACAGTGGTACCTCGGGTTACGAACTTAATTCATACTTTGATTCCGTTCGCGAGCCGAAATGTTCGCAAACCGAAAATTTTTTTCTTAGGAGCCATAATAAGGGTTTATTTAATGCTAAATATATTTTATATATACTGTATATTATATATATAAAAAGCAAAAAAAAATTGTATCAAGAACAACGAACGCAACGACAAACAATGTTCACAACGCGCGTACCTGAGAACAACTAATGCGTAATTGCGTAATGCGCCGTTACAACTAATTCGTGAGCCGAGGCATTGTACGCAGGTCGAGTCAACATTTGTTCGGAAATTGTGTTCGTAAGCCAATTTGTTCGTGACTAGAGGCGTTCGTAACCCGAGGTACCACTGTATTTAATCCAATTTTCAACAAGAAGGCAAGAATCTATTGCGATATTCCTAATAAAGGTTTTCCAAAGTTCCTTTAACTGTCCCGCGATTCTATAGTAGAAGCACTAAATTTATATGTACCCAATAAATATAGCCGTGCAAGGCAAGGAATCACCCTCTGTTCTACATACCAACTTACAGGACGAATATCATGGCTAAACACTCAGTCACGCGTGGTATAGAGATATTGAACCAACTGAGTGACACTGTGGATATAGTCTCGGCACCGCCTAGCAGTATGAGAAGAATCCTGGCTGATATTCTTCCTAACGAATAAGCTAACGCTAGAAGCAGACCCTCTTTGCGTAACAGGAGAAATCCGTGCAAAGTGGATAAAAAAATAAAAAAAACACTCAGGGTTTCGGAAGATGATGGCTGCATTGACTGAGGAATTATTGTTTTTTTTGGTCCCCATCAACATGATTAAAACATTTTTATTGACGTGCTGTTATGACAGAATTATGCGTGTGATGAATGCTGTTAATAGACCTTTTAATCCTTGGTATTATGTATACATATTAGCTGTTGTATATGAATATTAAATGATTATCTCTCAAATTGTATGTCAATAAATTAAATTTTAAATCTAAGAAAAACGGAATAACTCAGGGGTGGCTTAACCGCGTAGATAACATCTTATTAATGGGGATGGTTAATCAGCTATGGGTGTTGGTATCTTTCTAAAAGAAACCTTCAAATTTCTGTGTGTCTGTCTTGATAAAGGGTCTTTCAAATTGAACGGTTTTTCGGATTAATTTTTTTTAATTCTTAAATAAAACACACAATTTGCTTTGATTTCAAAAACCTTTTTATCAGTCATTGAAGTATAATTTATGACATTTAAACACAAAAAAAAAACAATATCTGCCAAATGTTCACTTCTTGCAGCTCTACAGATGTGCACTCGTTTGTCAAAAATTTCGATGACATTTTGACATAATTGCGGTTCTAACTCACCAATAACGCGAATAATTTCGTCATTCAGCTCAGGAATTGATCGGGGGTCATTCTTATAGACCTGGAAAACGTAACCCCAGAGAAAATAGTCCAACGGTGTCAGATCACATGATCTTGGTGGGCAATTAACATCACCGTTTCTGGAGATTACAATACATAAAATAATTCAACAATTTGAACGCGTTATTGTATTGCATACGACTCCATTATTATATGTTAAATGTCATACATTACACTTCTCAAATATCACAAGACCCAGGCAAGTTCGAGACGCCATCTGTGTTTTATCCAAGAATAAAAAAAATCGCTCAATTTGAAAGACCATTTATTAAGCTCTCCTTTGTAAGGAAGAATATCAACCAGGATTGTTCTCATACTGCTAGGCGGTGCCGAGACTATATCCACAGTGTCACTCAGTTGGTTCAATATCTCTATACCACGCGTGACTGAGTGTTTAGCCATGATATTCCGTCTGTAAGTTGGTACGTATTATAGAACAGAGGGTGATTCCTTGCCTTGCACGGCTATATTTATTAGGTACATATAAACTCAGTGCTTCTAGAATCGCGGGACAGTTAAAGCAACCTTGAAAAACATTAAGTAGGAGTATCGCAATGGATTCTTGCCTTCTTGTTTCGAGGCTTCTATAGTTAACACCTTGAGCTCGGCATGGTGAGCATATTTTGGGTGATCCCCCTTTGTCCTGTACCATAGATATCTGAGGATTTATTTTGTATTTGTTCTATATTGTTTTTATATTTGAGCTGATGAGGAGCCCAAACTGTAGATGCATATTCTAATTTAGTTCTTATTAGATAATTATATAACATAAGTTAGGAAGGATATCGGTACTGTTAAATTCTCTTGATATTCTCATTATAAAACCGAGTAGTTTGTAACAGTCTGATATCAAAAAGGATACATGGTTAACGAATATGAGTCCGACATTAAAGAATGCGCCCAAATATCTGAATTCAAAAACCCTTTTTAACCCTTCCTTCCCTGTGATGTGTAACTAGTACACATTGCTTCTAAACACTTTAATATCTCTATAAATATAATAAATACTGGGTTCAGATTTTAGGTATTCCTCCGTAATACATTTACGGATTGAATGAAAAAATAATATTAATAATAATTAGCTTTTATCGGCCACATCAGAGATATTTTGTGAAAATCGTGAATAAATTAACCAATACAATCAAACGTGTGCCAGTGTGTGACGTAGGTATATTCATTCTAAAAAACCGCTATGGGTGAGGAAGCGACGCTATTCACGTCTCACTTTCACTGTACTTCGGTATATGGGAACGCAAGAAATAGAATCTCAGTTCGCTCGTTTCTCTCGCTTCAGTAGCTCTCGCGCATCCATTTGAGGGGGTCGCTTCGCCCGTTTTGTGAACGTCGGCCGACGTTTTTTTTTTCATGTTTTTAGCAACTAAATTTCAATTATTATCACTTTTGACTTCAAATTTAATTAATTCAAGCGATTAGCTATGAATATTCTTATTTTTTCGATTTTAAATTGCTCATTTTTACATATGTATTGAATACACAGCACCGGAACGGGCGGATTTTTTTAGCACAGGAAGGGAAATGTTAACTAATTTGGAGATCCACAAAGTTAAAGCTGAAACCTTGGATACTTTTATGTGAATTTGTTTAGTCAAGTGTTCTGTTATATAAAATATATTGAAAATAATTTTAAAAAAAAACTTTCTTGTGTAAGCAAATTTTGCTATAACAATGGATAAAATAGTGTCAGTTAGAACATGTGTATTGAAAATATAAAGACGTGTTTATAATTTTTAAACTTTCGACTGTCCTTAATCTAACGTGAACTTTGTTTTTTTAATCAATCAAATATGACACACGAGTTGTAATGGAAGTTTCATATTGTCAATGATTTATTTTTCAGTTAGATGGATTATTTTCATGAAAAGAGGTGGAAATGTAAAAAATACAAAAAAAGTTTAGCTGGAATCCACAGTAGATGTCGTTAAAAATTACCACTGTCGTCTTTTACTATACTAAAGAAAATGTAGCATGGTCCCTGTGACGTCTCACAAATTTGCCCCAATACAACCTTGTAACGACGTTTAGTA
The DNA here is from genome assembly GCA_949825065.1 of Odontocerum albicorne. NCBI lineage: Eukaryota > Metazoa > Arthropoda > Insecta > Trichoptera > Odontoceridae > Odontocerum > Odontocerum albicorne. The sequence continues at coordinate 1,659,356 of OX463867.1, read as the reverse complement.
ATTTTAATTATTTTATCAATTTTAATATAAGCCTCGATTCTAATAAATAGCGAGTTATTTAGGTAAATGCATTACATAAAACTGACAATAATGACAAATTAATACATCTTGTTACAAATTAGCAAAAATGTGTCAGTTTGTTAAAATCAAATAATATTTGGCGACGTTTGTCAAAAGTCACTACGTTAGTTTGCATTGGCTAGGGATGGGGTATACGATAATTGGATTTTCGATTTTTTACACCTAAAATTAAATGTTCGTAATTAGTATTAATCCATAGTGGATTTTGGCCTATTTAAAGATATATACAAATCATACAATACATTGAATGTCAGTATGATGAAAATTAGGAATCAAAACAACAGTTTAGTGAAAAACTATTTTTCGATTTATGAAAAAACGATTCGATTAGTAAAAAAAACGATTTTACCCCATCCCTTTGAGACATGACATTTCAAACGTCACAGGGACCATGCTACATTTTCTTGAGTATAATAATAGAAATAATGAAATGACAATTCATATTACGCCATTTAGAGTGCACCTCACCTCAAGGGCGCTTTAGTTCAGGATTTGAGCCCACTTTTATTGAGAGATTTAAAATATTACAAAATATATATGTACATACAGTACCCGTCGGTAAGTAATACACATCAGGCATAAGAAAGAGCCTGTCGGTCATAATCGGCTAACTTCGGCTTTGTAGAGCGTCGTCTCTGTCGCACGATGCGCTAACAGCCTGCTTGACAACGACTGACAAATCGTAACGGAACACGTGTATGAATGCCAGAGACGACGCTCTACACAGCCGAAGTTAGCCGACTATGGCCGAAAATCTCTTTCTTAAGCCCGATGTGTATTACTTACCGCCGGGTACTGTACGAGTTTACACATATACCCCAACCAGCATGCACTAGACAACACAATGCAGCATGGAGAGGTGCATGCTAGGTTATACCAGAAGATACCGCAAACGCAATGAGTGGATACACACCCAAATATGGGTTGACGATGTTATATATATAGAGCAACGATTCTTAATCGGGGGGACGCAAAATGTTTTTTGAAGTACCTCGTGGCGCGCGGGGCGACCGCCTAACTCTCCCCACCTTCGCTTTTTTTTTTTAATTATTATAAACATTAAATAAAATCACCATTTTAAAATAAATGTTAATGATTATTATGTTAATAAAAAGTAGGGGCCACGAAAATATTTTAGGATATTTAGGGGTCGCGAGTGGTGAAAAGTTAAGAACCTCTGTTATGAAGACTTGGGTTCCCTATATCAGGCACATTAAAAGCCTTGAAATGTTCCACCAGCGTTTCCTTCGTTGAATTCTTCGGATCTACTGGAGTGATCATGTTACAAATGTTTCGGCCCTGCAACGCTCTAACAGTAGACCTAAAGAAGACATGGTTGTAAAGGCGAAATTGCGGTGAACCGGGCATGTGAACGCATGGACGATTATAGACTCCTAAAACGCATCTTGTACGGGGAAGTGGTGGGCAAGCGAAGAGTTGGTGGGCAGAGGAAACGCTATAAGGACAGTCTGCGAGAGTCGCTTACTTTGTGCGGGATGCCTGAATACTGGGAGCAGGTGACTCGGGACCGTGAGGGGTGGAGAGCTGTATGTTCTCGGGCTGATGGCGTCTCAGCGGCTAGAGGTGTGAGAAACAGTCTGCGCGCTGCGAACATGCGTCAGCATGGCCGGGCGGCTCAGCAGGATCCACATGTATGTGGCATTTGCGGGAAGGAGTGCGCATCTAGGAACGGGCTGTTTTCTCACAGAAGATCACGTGATCGACGTGGAAGAACGGTTCAAGATTGACGTTAGAGTGGCGATGAGATCCTCGACTACGATGCCGAGCAACGACGATTGTCAAACCATTTCAGAACGCTCTTCTTCAACTTACTTAATAAGTTCATATTCTTTCTCTTAAATCACTTCATTCTGTGTTCAATCATATATTGTTCTCTGTGCACGCCTTTCTACAGCATCTTACTCAACACATTACCCTTAAGTTCACATTCATCCCTAACCCCTTCATTCCGTATTCTGTCATACATTGTCACCTCATGTATTCTTCTCAGTGCACGCATTTCTTCAGCATTTATTCGGCTCCTTTTAGGCTTTTCACATCCACGCATCACTCACATACAGTACCCGGCGGTAAGTAATACACTTCGGACTTAAGAAAGAGACTGTCGGCCATAATCGGCTAACTTCGGCTTTGTAGAGCGTCGTCTCTGTCATTCATACACCTGTTCCGTCGCGATTTGTCAGTCGTTGTCAAGCGTTCTAGGGACAGAGACGACGCTCTACAAAGCCGAAGTTAGCCGATTATGGCCGACAGTATCTTTCTTAAGCCCGATGTGTATTACTTACCGCCGGGTACTGTACATCATAGTTGGCACCGAAATACTGTTAAGTATTCTCATCCTACCAGACTCAGATATTAAATTGTATTGCATTACACTTTCGTCGTATACAACACAACGTGATGGTCTTATTACCATGTGGAAATCTCTTCCAACCAACCAGAAAATATTAAAGAGAATTTAAGTGAAATTTAGACTGAATTCATTTAAAAAAACTCGGGCCTCCAACGGGATTTGAACCCACAACCTCCGGGCTGGGAGACAGACGTCTTTTCAACTACGCCACGGAGGTCATCACTATCCCTTTCGAGTATATCTGTTTTAGTACCGATATTACTAATTCAATGTATTTTTTTGTATTCTCCACTGTTTAATTAATTAAGATCATAACCATGTCTTCTGTGTCAGGTGAGAGTTTCTCAACGCGTTAAATGTTCCTAACAATTACACTAGACTGCGCCGGCAAGAACTGTTCTCAATAACATACGCAAGAACGGGTCTTCCAGCCGCTATGCCTGTTGGAAGGGCCTTAACTCTTCTGAACGGGACTGCTTCGTATATTGACAAATTTCATATCACATTACCAAAAGCAAAAGTAAATTATCTTCTAAGATTGAGCGCGTTAGAAAGCACTCATCAATGTATTTAAGTGACTTTGAATATATGTGTAGGTTTGTGTGTATATATGTATGCATATATTGGGTGTTAACATAAGTTGTGTCCGTTTTTTTCCAATTTAAAAATAAGAACCAAAAAATAAACAAAATGGTAAAGGTTATACGTCATTCGAAAGATAATTGTCTGCTCTACAAGATATTGTGTTTGCTTTTACGTTACATATATTATTTTATTTGATTACAAGCCTTCGAAATGGAATGTCAAGTAGACGAAAGTGAGCATTTTCGACACCTCCTTTTGTTCGTGTTTAATTGAGGGAATTTAGCTGCCAAAGCTGCTCGCGATATTTGCGAAATGTACGGTGAAGATGCTATGAATTAAATGACAGCTCGTTGATGGTTTTTGCGTTTCAAAGACGGTAATTTTGACCTGAAAGACATGGAGCATTCCGGACGAACAGTCTTCGATGTGGACCGCTTAAACCATATTATTCATGAAAATACTCACTTTCGTCTACTTGACATTCTATTATGAAGGCTTGTAATAAAATAAAATAATATATGTAACGTAAAAGCAAACACAATATCTTGTAGAGCAGAAAATTTTCTTTCGAATGACGTATAACCTTTACCATTTTGTTTTACTTTTGGTGCTCATAAAAATGAGAATTTTGGTGCTCATAAAATCCAAATTTAAAAAAATTTGGAAAAAAACGGACACAACTTATGTTAATACCTTGCTGACAGTTAACCTGAGGTGGTATATGTAGGTTTACTTTTTATTTTGTTTTCTGCCATACGTTTTTGTTTTTTTCTATTTATTATTTAATCTAGATATGCAGGGGTGTGGGATGGAAGCCCCCTGATGCCCTTGCGGTCGGGCTCGCCCTACATTGGTGGGGTGTATCTCGGCCGGGGGAATGTTTGTGGGATGAGCCCGGACCTTTTAGTGTCTTCTCTCTTGAATGTATTTTTTTTTGTCATCTATTTATTTTCTGTGTTTTATTTTTTTTATATTGTATATTCTTGTTCTACGTGTTCAAGGGTGTGGGCTGAAAAACATCTGGTGTCCCCGTGGCTGGGTTCGCCCTATATTGGTGGGGTGTATCTTGGCCGAGGGGATGCTATTAGATGAGCCCAGACCTCTTGATAGCTTCTGTATTTAATGTATTATCTGCAATTTATGTGTTTTAGAAGTGTTATTTAAATATAATCTGTACATACTATGTTGCTATCAATAAACCTAATATTTATTTATTTATTTATTTATTTATACATACTTTTAACATATCTTGTATTTTTCAATGTAATTGGGCTTAGCCTGTTTTGAGAAAATAAATAAATAAACACCTGTCGAAGAAAACAGATCTGAGATGAAACCGGTAGATAACTCAATTATTAAAATAGTGTTTAATTTATTACAGTAAAGCATGGTGGTATGCATGTGCTCAAAAATAAAACTCATTTTCAGCACTGAAAATCACGTGACAATATGAAAATTTGAACATTGTAATTTTTTTTAATATGTTAATTTGGACACTGATTGTAAAATGACTATTGAATAAATTAAACCCATCAACAATAAAATTGTGACTTATTGAGAGATACAAAAAAAAGGTTATCTCACTGCATTGCATCAAAATCCATCTTCTTATTGCATTGTATTGTACTCGTATTACACTTTTGTTGTAAATACTATAACCTGACGTGCTTATTGCGATGTGGCAATCTCTTTCAACGAACCAGAAATATGTAAAAGATGTCTTAGACCTCGGTCAATAAGAGCTACGCTGCGAGCTAGGTGACATGTCCTAGCGAACCAACGCATCCCATACTATCGCAATGGCCACACTGCGCGAACAGACGTGTTGGTTAATTTAATTGTGTCACCAAGTGATTTTACAAGAAGGCGGAAGTTTTAATAACAGCTGTGTATAAAAGGGAACCTTTGTGGAACCCATCGAGCAAATTATATTATACAAAAATGTACCTGTAATAAAATCACTTTGGAATGAAGTTGCGCAGAAAGTCAATAAAGATAAGGTAAGTTGTAATGAAATTGGTTAGTTTTGAGAGTGGCGTCGTTTGTTGACTCAATCGCTCCCAACCGTCAAATGAATTTGTGCGAAGCACTTTGGTGTGGCCAAGCATGAAGTCACCTAGTATTTTTTTCACGTAGCACCTAGCGAATCACTTTGGTGTGCCCTTAGCCTTAAATGAAAACAATACGGGAATCGTTTTTAAAACAATCGGAATTCCAGCAGGATTTGAACCCGCAACCTCTGGGTTGGGATACAAGCCTCTTACTAATTCCTGCAGTGGATGAATGTGGGCTGATGATGATGGTGATATACATACATAAGTTGAGTTTAAGGATATGAAGGTAGTTGCTGCGGTCATAAGATTAGCTTAAAGCCGGTTCTTAAAAAAAAGTTCTTCTGTCGTACGAAAGTACTATCATACTGGTATAACTTCATACCAGAAGGCATTGAACTGGTTGAATGTTAGAAATAGACGCCAAATTCACATACTGTCACTATAATATTCTTAACTGTCCCGCCGCCCCCACTTGCCTCGCCGAAAATTTTCAGCGTCTTTCCAATCATGGATTAGCGCTACGCTCAAACAAAGATTGTCTATTGGCCTTTCCAGTTCACCGCTCCTCTTTCTTCCCGTCGTCCTTTACTGTCCATGCAGTGAGACTCTGGAAGCGGTTACAAACCAATATAAGACTCACTCCGTCCTTGGCATGCTTTAAGAAGCGACTAAAAAAACTTTTAATTTCTAGTCAGTAAAATAACGTGTTTCATTCCCGATTTTTCCTTTCCTCTCCACCATCTCTTCCTTTCCTTTTGATTGATGATATCTCACTTTATATGAAAAATAATGTTCGGGTGATTGTCCGTCTTTGTGGGGTTCGTGGGCTTATGCTCACGTATGTGTTTATGGATTTCGTGGGGATGTATTGTCATTTGAATGATTTATGCAACCATGTAACTTGATTCATTTACTTTTGTCTGGTTGGTTGGAAGCGATTGTCGCCTGGCAATAAGCTTTGCAATAAAAGTGTTAAATAAAAAAGTACCCTTCAAAATATCGGAATCGTTGACGTATTGAATAGTATTTGGTCTTCAGTTTAAGGACCACTTCAAAAACCTCTTTGTACAGCACCGATACAAAGACTGTAGAATAGGTGGATGATGGTTGCCGCTTGGTAGACTGACCAGCTTTAACCTCCAGACCCACCTTCAACCTTTACGTCCCTCATCTTGAAGATGAACTGGTCCATCTGATGTCTTCTCATATAATATAATCTCCAAAACTCTTTGGGTGTGTGTATCTCCGCCGAAGAGTTCAACGTTTTCTCCGGAATACTACACACTTCACTCCACCTAAATCCGAATGTGTTACTACCATATATCGAAAGATATCTTCAGAGTTTTTGTAGTTCATATATAAACTTTATGTGCTGACTGTCATAATTTATATATAGGAAAGACAGGAAGATCTTTTGAAAAGAGATTTCGTGAACACAAATCCGCCTTAACAAATCATCTAATTTATTTTGAAATTGCTAATCATTGTCACCGTGAAAACCATACTTTTTCTATCGATGATGCCAAATTCTTACATATCAGTAGTAACGGAAATAAATTTGACAGATTAGAGGCCCTAGAAATTTCTCAGTCAGTACATCGATTCGAACATCTGTTGAACAGTTATTTCCCAAAAATCTCTCCGCTCTTGGCCGAAATTGTCCTGTGCCTGTCTCACTCCTCAGCCCCCAACCGTTGAAGCGTGTTTATTGGTACAAGTTCGAACAGCATTTAGCCTTGTTTGCGCTCCTCTGAAGATGAGGTGAACGCCTTGAAACCGGTAGGGTTATACCGTCATAAAAAAGTGAAATAAACAGTGTTTGAGAAAAATAAATTACAATCATCTTCTCCTAGTAAATTTTCTACGATATTTTTCTTCGTCTTCTTCTCAGAGTCATGTCAGATTTCCCCAACGTTGAATATCACTTGAAAGTAGACATATTTGTCCCCGGCAGCCCGAAAAAGATCTCCAACGCCCCTTATGCCAGTCCAATCACGTATATTGCGGAGCCAGGAGATTTGCCTCCTGCTAACACCTCTTCGACCCTCTATTTTGCCTTGGATGATCAGGTGCAGTAATTTGTACTTTACTCCTCTAAGTACATGACCCAAGATGGAGACGATATTTTTAACAAATATATTTTTCCACATATGTAAATGCTGTAAAATACCCATCTAAAAGCATACGCAACCGCTATCTTCCTATTGTCACACTCTATAAATAACTTTTTTCAATCAATCAATTCACAATCTCCGTGGCATAGTTGGCAAGATAACAGTCTTCCATCCCGAGGGTTACGGGTCTGAATCCTGTTTTCACTAAAAGCCCCTTTAACACAGCAAAAAATGTTCATTATGCCGAATCATTAAAACGTGATTCGTCAAACATATTATTTAACGCAATTTCGTTCGATTCAACATAAAAATATTCGTTATTCGGAAAATTTCGTTATTTCGGCATTCGTTTTAATGAGGTTTGACCAGTGATAGTAATGTTTAAAACGATAAACTCAATAAAGAAATACCTCACGAACACACTGACGGACGCCGCTAAACCGAAAGTTCAAAAATCATTAATAAGATATGCAACTAAGGGTTCACTCGAGAAGAATTCGCGCAGCCGAATGATTAACCCATTGGAATCCGATATTTTTAGAGAGTTAAAAAAATATCCAACCTACGTTACTTGGAGATAATTTAATCTACAATTATAATGTCTAAGGCGAAATAAGTGGTGTACACTAACATATATTAAAAGCAAGAAAAAATACCAAAGGAGCGTTTCTGTCGAATCTTATGGAAACGTATGTTATGTCTTATATACACACATACCACACATACACACACACACACACACTCTCACACATACATACACACACACATACACACACTCACTCACACACACACACACACACATACTTACACACAAACCTAGGAGTGCTAATGGATAACACTCTCTTATTTATTTAACACCTTTATTGCAATACAATCTGGCGGACTTATTGCCAGGCGGCAATCTCTTCCAACCAATCAGACAAAGTAAATGAAGAAAGTTACGTGGTCGCATAAATCATTCAAATGACTATTCATCCCCACGAAATCCATAAACATGTACGTGAGAACATGCCCACGAACCCCACAAAGACGGACAATCACCCGAACATTCTTTTTTATATAAAGTGAGATATCATCAATCAAAAGGAAAGGAAGGGATGGTGGAGGGGAAAAGAAAAATCAGGAATGAAACACGTTATCTTACTGACTAGAAATTAAGAGTTTTTTCAGTCGCTTCTTAAAGCATGCCAAGGACGGAGCGAGTCTTATATTGGTTTGTAACTGGTTCCAGAGTCTCACTGCATGGACAGTAAAGGACGACGTAAAGAAAGAGGAGCTCTCTTATGGCGAGATCAAATAAATGAGGTAAGCCGAAAGATCTTCTTCAGCCTTCATTCCCTTAAAGTGCTGCAAAGATTCTGCCTACTAAAAACCAAATTTTCGTCGTGCAATATCTGCTCTTTCCGATTATAGACTATGCGGACGCCTGTTATTTAGATATTACGGAGGAATTGCTGGATAAATTACATATACACTCTCTTATGGCGAGATAACACTCTCTTATGGCGAGATCAAATAAATAAGGTAAGCTGAAGGATCTTCGTCAGCCTTCATTCCCTTAAAGTGTTGCAAAGATTCCTACCAACTAAAACCAAAATTTTGCTCGTACAATCTCTGCTCTTTCCGATTCGGGACTATGCGGACGTATGTTACTTGGATGTTACAGAGGAACAGCTGGACAAATTACAGCGTCTTCAAAATGTGTGTCTAAGATTCATTTTCAACCTACGAAAGTACAATCATATAACTTCATACCGGAAGGCATTGAACTGGTTGAATGTTAGAAATAGACGCCAAATTCACACACTGTCTCTATTGTATAACATCCTTAACTGTCCCGCCGCACCCTCTTATCTCGCCGAAAATGTTCAGCTTCTTTCCAATCATGGATTAGCGCTACGCTCAAACAGAGATTGTCTATTGGCCTTTCCAGTTCATCGCTCCTCTTTCTTTACGTCGTCCTTTACTGTCCATGCAGTGAGACTCTGGAATCAGTTACAAACCAATATAAGATTCCTGCCTACTAAAAACCAAATTTTCGGAACACGTGTATGAATGACAGAGACGACGCTTTACAATGTCGAAGTTAGCCGATTATGGCCGACAGTCTCTTTCTTAAGCCCGACGCGTATTACTTACCGCCGGGTACTGTATATATATTTTATATTTGACCATTTAAATAAATAGTCAATTTGCGTGTTGAAATAAAATGTTTAATCAAACACTGTTTATTCCACTGTATATAATGGTCCAACCCTACCGGTTTCAAGGTTTTCACTACATCATCAGGGGAGCATAAACAGAGAAGCACAAACAGGAGAGCGCAAACGAGAGTCTTGTTTGTGCTCCCTGATGATGAAGTGAACATCTTGAAATCGATAGGGTTATACCGTTGTATAAAGTGGAATACACAGAGTTTCATTAAACAAATTATACATTCTGTGAACCTTCACAGTGTTTATTTACTTAACACTTTTATTGCAAATACTATCTGGTGGGTTTATTGCCAGGCGGCAATCTTTTCCAACTAACCAGACAAAAGTAAATGAAGCAACTTACATGGTCGCATAAATCAATCAAATGACTATCCATCCCCACGAAATTCATAAACATATACGTGAGCATATGCCCACGAACCCCACAAAGACGGTCAATCACCCGAACATTCTTTTTCTTATAAGACCTCCGTGGCCTGGTGTTAAGACACTTGTCTGCCGATCTGGAGGTTGCGGGTTCGATCCCCGCTGGAACCCAGATTTTTTTAAATAGGATTCCAGTCTGGTTAACACTAAGGGCCTATAAAAACATCTTTCTGGTTGGTTGGAAGAGATTGCCACGTGGCAATAAACTCGCCAGGTTAAAAAAAATGTGAGATATCATCAATCAAAAGAAAAGGAAGGGATGTTGGAGAGGTAAGGAAAAGAAAAAAAATCAGGAATGAAACACGTTAATTTACTGACTAGAAATTGAGAGTTTTTTCAGTCGCTTCTTAAAGCATGCCAAGGACGGATGGAGTCTTATATTGGTTTGTAACTGATTCCAGAGTCTCACTGCATGAACAGTAAAGGACGACGTAAAAAAAGAGGAGCGGTGAACTGGAAAGGCCAATAGACAATCTCTGTTTGAGTGTAGCGCTAATCCATGATTGGAAAGACACTGAAATTTTTCGGCGAGATAAGAGGGGGCGGCGGGACAGTTAAGGATATTATACAATAGAGACAGTATGTGAATTTGGCGTCTATTTCTAACATTCAACCAGTTCAATGCCTTCTGGTATGAAGTTATATGATCGTACTTACGTAGGTTGAAAATGAATCTTAGACACACATTTTGAAGACGCTGTAATTTGTCCAGCTGTTCCTCTGTAACATCCAAGTAGCATACGTCCGCATAGTTCAGAATCGGTAAAAGTAGATATTGTACGAGTAAAATTTAGGTTTTAGTTGGTAGGAATCTTTGCAACACTTTAAGGGAATGAAGAGAGGTAAGGAAAAGAAAAAAAATCAGGAATGAAACACGTTACATTGCTGACTAGAAATTGAGAGTTTTTTCAGTCGCTTTTTAAAGCATGCCAAGGACGGAGCGAGTCTTATATTGGTTTGTAACTGATTCCAGAGTCTCACTGCATGGACAGTAAAGGACGACGTAAAGAAAAAGGAGCGGTGAACTGGAAAGGCCAATAAACAATTTGTGTTTGAGCGTAGCGCTAATCAATGATTGGAAAGACGCTGACAATTTTCGGCGAGATAAAATGTGGAGGCGGGACAATTGAGGATATTATACAATAGAGACAGTATGTGGATTTGACGTCTATTTCTAACTTTCAACCAGTTCAATGCCTTAACTGGCTTTGACTGTAAACAATACATTGAAATATAACAACATCTGAACATAAAGATATGGAAAGTACTGAAAGTGACGATTTAAGGAGGAATTCGGATAAGCCGCAGTCAGCCAACGGGTTAAGTCAGAAGTTATCTCAGCATATAAAGGAGAAAGAGTGGAAACGTAGAAGGTAAGGCGCCTGTTGGCTACTCCGGTGGTCTGGACCACCCAAGAAGACGCTATTTGCAAACACCAACACAGCGAGGCCGGCGTGTGCAACTGCGGACACGCGCACACTCTCATATAATACCATACCGCCATACCATACCGCGACACGCCGGCCTGCGCGAGTATAAGAGACCCAACTTGTACTGGAGTATGCAATTCTTGGGTCGGCCGGATTTTTCGCGGTGGACAGAGTAGGACTTAGATTTAATTAAATTAATATCATATTTTATTTATTAATTTAATACTTCATTGCAAATACAATCTAGAGGGCTTATTACCAGGAGGAAATTTTACCCAACCAACCAGACAAAAGTTAACAAAAAAGTATCATGGACGCTAAAAAATTCATGAAAATTAGGCAGTCAACATGAATAGATAAATTTATACATACCATCACGCCTTTTCCCTGTCGGGGTATTCAGAGAGGACAGTGCGTCAACTTTTTCATCCAAATACCTCATGTAACTTCTGCGATAACTTTATTTATTTATTTAACACTTCATTGTAAAAATAATCTGGCGCGCTTATTTCTAGGTTGTAATCTCTTCCAGCCAACCAGATAAAAGTAAATAAAGGAAGTTACAAGGTCTCAAAAAATATTTGAACGATTATTTATTTTTATAAAATTTATGACCAATGTACATAGTAAAATGGAGATGTCATCATTCAAAGGAAAAGGAAGGGATGGTGGAGAGGTAAGGTAAATCAGGAATGATTTTTTTTTCAGACAGCCGCCATTTAACAATTGGTACCAACTATAACGACATTATTTTTTATCAAGAAACTGTGTGTTAATTTTGTTTTAAAGTTACGAAAGGGCTTCAATCATGTCGACCAGCTCACCCCCTTTTTACAAGATATAACAGCTGATATCTGGAATAAAATAAAAATCTATTTTTTTTTTGTATATTCTCAAATCGTCAATTAACAAACTGTAAAAAATGTAAAGGAAAAATGTTTTTAGTTTTTTTTAATTTAGTCTAAAAAAACACCCGAAATTCACGCCTCTAGAGTAAAACACTTTCTCTCTCCGTGGTTGCAGTCCTAAGACTGGTGTGCAGCAATTTCAACTCTTCTCCTCCATTCCCCCCTGTCCTGTGCGGCTCTTTTTAAATCTGTATATGTTGAGCAGCGCACGTCCACCGACAGGTCCTCCAGGTACTCTCGGCGTGGGCGTCCCCTAGAGTTTGTCCCCTCGGTCATACCCTCCATTATGGCATGCAAGAGGCCCTCTTGTCGTATTATATGACCGATCCATCTTGCACGCCTTTCGGACAGGATCCTGAGCAGGTGCCTTCCTCCTTCGATTCGTTGGAGAACCTTTTCATTCGTGATGTGGTCTCTCCAGGAAATTCCTAATAGTCTTCTATAGGACCACATCTCAAAAGCCTCTAGTCTCCGTCTATCTCTTTCGGATAGGCACCATGTCTCGCAGCCGTACATCAAGATACTCCATACATAGGTCTTGATGAGGAGTATTCCCAGTTTTAGGTCTATATTATTTGATTCTATTATTTTCGACCTTTTATTAAATGCAAGTCTAGCCTGATGTATACGGCTGTCGACCTCGCTCTCGGACCGACCGTCCCATGTTATTTTGCTCCCGAGGTAGACAAACTCTTCGGTGTTCTTTAGTGGTTTACCCGACATCACTATTCTCATCTGGTGTTGCGCTCGGCCTACAGTCAGCAGCTTTGTTTTGTCTTTATTTATCTTCATACTGTAGTCAAATTCAACAACATTAAAACACCTTAATGTTGTTGAATTTGACTGTCGCAAAACAATTTTTGTACAGAAAAAAAAATTACAATTAAGTGTCAAGATAAATTTAATGCACAATAATAATAGTTATAAACTGATAATTTATATAGAGCCGTTTAAAAAGCGAACTCTCCCCAAGGGCGCTCTAACTTAAGGCGCATTCTCACGGTTCAAGTTTAGTTGACCGATTAACCTCTAAACGAGTATGGCCGTACGGTGTACGGCGAGCGAATTTTTACATCAAGAGAGTATGGACGTACACGGTACGTCCGATGTTTTTTTCCCGAATACATGAATTCATCATAAAACGGACATGGCTCAAATGTTTTTATCTATTCAATTATTTTGTATATGGCGGCCGCAATTGCGTTTTTTTATATTACTTACAAGTTAAAGTTGATCAACATAAGTTGAATGAAATCTATAGTGAAGGCGCGTTCTCACGGTTCAAGTTTAATTGACCGATTATAGTTGATCAACAAATGTTGAATACAGGCCCGTTCTCACGGTTCAAGTTTAGTTGACCGATTAAAGTTGATCAACAAAAGCTGAAGACGACTTGAATCAATTTTTGTTCGCACGTTTTAATAGAAACTGATTCAATACTTTTGTTTCCATTTAATTCAGTTAAAAATGGCGTCGAAAGCATTTTCTCTTGCACCTTTATTTTTATATTTATCGAGTTGAAAGCGAACTTGACAATCAACTTGAATTCACACGTTTCAAGACAGGTTTCAACTTGAAAGCAAATGGCGGATGACTCATAACTTGAACGATAAAGTTTGACTGGGTCAATATTTTCTTGATCAACTAAAAAGTTGATCAACTCTATTGAAACAAAGGTTCTCACAACAGATTTCATTCAACTTTTGTTGATCAACTTTAATCAGTCAACTAAACTTGGACCGTGAGAACGGTCCTTGAATCAGTTTCTATTGAAACGTGTGAACAAAAACTGATTCAAGTCGTGATCAAGTTTTGTTGATCAACGTTAATCGGTCAACTAAACTTGGACCGTGAGAACGGTCCTTGAATCAGTTTCTATTGAAACGTGTGAACAAAAACTGATTCAAGTCGTGTTCAACTTTTGTTGATCAATTTTAATCGGTCAACTAAACTTGGACCGTGAGAACGGTCCTTGAATCAGTTTCTATTGAAACGTGTGAACAAAAACTGATTCAAGTCGTGTTCAACTTTTGTTGATTTACGTTAATCGGTCAACTAAACTTGAACCGTGATAACCGGACCTTTAGGATTCGAAACCACTATTTTAAACAGATTCATAAAAGTAACCCATAAAACAGAAAACTTGTCCCATTTCGTCCCTGTAAGTTCCTGTCGTTAAACGACCACGCATACGATGGCATTTTAACTGAGCAAACACACACACACACACCAGCCCAGCCCAAATAAAGACCGAGCACGCGCATTCTCACACATTCGCACGCGTAACAGTGATGCCAGTCGAGATCTGCAAAAAGATTGAGTCATTACGCTCAGACAATCGGTGACATTGTGCTGTTTACCCATTGTTTAATATATGTAGCCGAAACGGTCGCTGGTATCCCGAGCACATGTCCCAGCCAAATTTATTTGAACCGACAAGTTGAAGTTGGAAACATGATAGATGCCTCGGAGATGTGGTGGCCCATGGACCGCAAGGTGCATCAATATCGGATTCCTCCAAGAATAAACGATTACCGAAAGTTTTTGACATCATGTCGTAGTTGTTTGTCATGGATGTAATATATATCCTGCAAGAATTAGTGGTAGAGGTGGATGATCCGTTTCCCATGGACCACAAGGCAAACCATGGTCTCTTTACTCCAAGAATAATAAGTGAATTCCTAAAAATCTTTCGACAGTGTGTATCAAATCCCATAGATGTAGTAATCTATAGATGTGGTATCCTATGAACGTGGTATCTTATGGATGTGTTATTATATGGATGTGGTATTTTATAAATGTGATATCCCACGAATGTGGTATCTTATGGATGTGGTATCCTGTGGATGTTGCATCCCATGAATGTGCTATCCTATGGATGTGGTATCTCATGGGTGTGGTATCCCACAAATATGGTATCCTATGAATGTAGTATCTTATGGATGTGGTATCCTATGGATGTTGTATCCCATGAATGTGGTATCCTATGGATGTGGTATCCCATGGATGTGGTATCCCACAGATGTGGTATCTTATGGATGTAGTATCCTGTGGATGTTGTATCCCATGAATGTGGTATCCTATGGATGTGGTATCGCATGGATGTGGTATCCCACAGATGTGGTATCCTATGAATGTGGTATCTTATGGATCTGGTATCCTGTGGATGTTGTATCCCATGAATGTGGTATCCTATGGATGTGGTATCGCATGGATGTGGTATCCCACAGATGTGGTATCCTTTGAATGTGGTATCTTATGGATGTGGTATCCTGTGGATGTTGCATCCCATGAATGTTCTATTCCATGAATGTGCTATCCTATGGATGTGGTATCTCATGGGTGTGGTATCCCACAGATGTGGTATCCTATGAATGCAGTATCTTATGGATATGGTATCCTATGGATGTTGTATCCCATGTATGTGGTATCCTATGGATGTGGTATCCTGTGGATGTTGCATCCCATGAATGTTCTATCGCATGAATGTGGTATCCCATGGATGTGGTATCCCACAGATGTGGCATCCTATAAATGTGGTATCTTATGATGTGGTATCCCATGAATGTTATATCCAGTGAATGTGGTATCCTATGGATGTGGTATCCTATGAATGTGTTATCTTATGGATATTGTATCCTGTGGGTGTGGTATCATATGGATGTCGTGTCCCATAAATATGATGTCCTATGGATGTATTATAGTATACTACAAATGTGGTATCCTATGGATATGATATCCCATGCATGTGGTAACCCACAGATGTGTTATCATATGAATGTAGTACTCTGCGAATGTGGTAGATTTTGTCTCCCATGAATGTTGTATCCCATGAATTTTTTATCCTATAGATGTTGTATCACAATGTCCATATTAATTACTCAATCTAAGCAGTCGTGTTAAAAAAGAGTTGTAACACATATTTTATTGAAACCACTTTACTATTAAATTGTATTACAATTAATAAAGAGAGATCGCCAGACTCTTATCGTGACATGCACCTATCGCCTCTTCTACATCCTTTTCATACATCTCCTACAATTTATCTGACTTAAAATTTCCTTCTTTCTAAAGCCATTCACTTGACCTACCCATTCTTTCGTTGGTTTTCCTCTACCACGTCTTTCACTCACATTTGTTTTGACAGTCTTTCTTCATTCATTCGTTTCACCTACCCAACCTATATTGTAGTGTTCTTCTCCCCCTTACTCAACACATCAGTCTTACATTCTCATTCATCCCTTATCACTACATTCTTCTAAATGCACTCATTTTCTCAACATTTATTTATCTCTTTTTAGTAGCTTACAGTACCGTATTCGTCATTACTGGGCCTCGTAGTCGAAGATCTCATCGCCACTCCGACGTCAACCTTGAGTTGTTCTTCCACGTCGATCATGTGATATTCTGTGAGAAAATAGCCCGATCTTAGATACGCACCCCCTTCCGCAGATGCCACAAACAAGTGGATCCTGCTGAGTTGCCTGTCAATGCTGACGCATGTTCTCAGTACGCTGACTGTTTCTTAAATGCACTTTTGCCATCTCATAGGTAGTTCATCGATCCCTTTACTAAAAAAACCATTCGGACGGGAATCAATAAAATCTTTGAAGTCGGTTTGGACTGCCCCATCGGAGTTGAATTTTTTCCCTTGCAAGAAGTTATCCAAATTTCGAAAAAAATAGTAATCTGTTGGGGCAAGGTCCGGAGAGTACGGTGGATGTCTTAGACATTCCAATTGAAGCTCTTCTAATTTGGTAGCCGTCTGTTGTGCAGTGTGTGGTCTAGCGTTATCATGAAGCAGCAGTGGCCTAGAGCGATTAACCAGCCTCGGTTGTTTAGCAGCTAGCTTTTCCATCATGGTTTGCAGTTGCTGACAATAGACATCTGCCGTAATCGTCTGGCCAGATTTAAGAAAGCTGTAGTGAACGACACCAGCACTAGTCCACCAAACGCTCGCAAGTAACTTTTTTGGAGTCAATTTTCGCTTGGGGCATGGTTTGGCTGGTTCGGCAGGGTTCAGCCATTGCGATGAGCGCTTCCGATTATCATACAGGATCCACTTTTCATCACAGGTAATGATTCGATTCAAAATCCCTTCATTATTGTGCCGGTTGAGTAATGCAACGCAGCAGTCAACGCGCGTTTGTTGATTTGCTTCACTCAATTCGTGAGGTACCCACCTTTCAAGCTTTTTCACCTTCCCAATTTGCTTCAAGTGGATTAAAATAGTTTTATCACTAACACCGCAGCCTGCAGCTAACTCGGACGTGGTTTGCGATGGATCCGCTTCCACAATAGCCTTCAATTCTTCATTATCAACTTTGGTCTCCGGCCGTCCACGGGGCTTTTTCTGCAGGTCGAAATTTCCAGAACGAAAACGTTGGAACCAAAAACGCACTGTGTTTTCTTTTGCGGCACCGTCGCCATACACATCATTAATCCTTCGAGCCGTTTCTGCAGCACTGGTGCCACGGTGGAACTCGTACTCGTAAATAACGCGATATTTCAAGTTTTCCATTTTGTAAACTGAGTGACGCAAAGAAAAAAAACAATTGAGGAAAAAACAAATGAATTATAATTTTCGAAACACAAATACTTGAGTAAATAGCTGTATAAATTTGAATTTGGAATTCCTAACCAAAGAGAAGATATTTGAGATCAAAGTTGCCAGTACGGCAAAACGCCAATTTCATATGTAAGGACCTAATATCTATGATTCCAATAGGTAACTAATTAAGAATATTTATCAATATTTGTACTTATTTTGAATTAACATATTTATTTCATAAATGTCAAAAATGAAAAAAAAACTCAGCTCGTATTTTTTTGCTTTTATTTTGGTCAGCGCAGATTTCAATATTAAATGTTGCGCAAGATAATGCAACGCATAATCCGTAGTCCTTTTCTCTTTTTCAATCCTTAATTACAAGTGATTAAAATGAAAAGATTGTTATCTAGCGAAATATTTAATATCGAGTACTGTACAAACTTATTAATTTGAGGAGGTCAAGTAAATGACTAGGGGGGGGGAGACGGTTTTAAAAGTTTTTGGTAAAGGTGGCTGCGGCCGAAAAAAGTTTGGGAACTCTTGGTCTACATGTACAAGGGTGTAGGCTGAAAAACATCTGACGTCCTCGCGATCGGGCTCGCCCTATATTGGTGGGGTGTATCTCGGCCAGGGTGATGTTATGATATAGGTCCAGACCATTTTATAGCTTCTCTTTTAAATGTATTTTCTGCTATTTATCTTGAGATACACGTGCGATTTAGGAATGTATTTATTGATACCTTGATCAAAAAGTTTTAGGACTTTATTCATAAACTCGAAAATACAAGTTTATTAATCAAAATCGATATGGTCCCCTTCAAAGTACTCTCCATCGACTGCAACGCACTTACGCCAGCGCTTGATCCAATCCTCGAAACACCGCTGGTACTCAATTTTCGGTATGTCCATCAGAGCCGTCTTTGATTTTTTCATGACATCCTCTCGGGTGCTGTAACGCGTTCCGCGAAACGGTTTTTTAAGTCGGTTGAACAGGAAAAAGTCGCAGGGAGCCAGATCAGATGAATTCAAAGGCTGCTGGATAGTAGTCGTGTTGTTTTTGATCAAAAACTCATGGAAATCATGTCTTTCGCGATTTCATGCCAGCTCTCTGATGGTCAATTTGCGGTTTTCGGTTTTCGACTGCCACTACGTTTGTCATCCTCGACCGACTCACGACCAATTCTGAAGCGTTCGTGCCACCGAAAAACACTTCTCCAACATTTTCAAGGTCGCGGACCGTTAAATCCGTTTTTCACACAAAAATTAATGCAAACTCGTTGATGCACAGTTGATGCCATTTTCAAACTTGTAAAAAATCGAAAACACGCACAAAGGTAGATGTACTCAGTACAGCGTAACTTTTATAAATGTCAAGCTATGACGCTGAAATTTGGAGGGAAGTGTCAATGATAGATGTGGTAACCTAACAAAAAAAAAGAATTCCAATCGAGTAACTGACAGCGCCACACGGTGGCCGTTCCAAAAAATTTTTAACAAGGTAGTATGTACGTACTATGTCGCTATCAATAAACCTTTATTTATTTAAAGGAAAACCAGACTTGAATCAGATGAATTATTGGTTAAAAGAGATTGCCACTTGAAGTATCCAGCTTATTTTAGATACCCTTCGACAACGTTCCCTCTAATTTTTTTCATTGTGTGTGCGGCCCATCAACTTATATTTGCAATAAAAAAAAAAGGGAAGTGCGCAAATATGCATATTCATGCATAGATAAAACTAAGTAGTCAACATAATGTACCACGAAATCATGGTGTTTCCATGTTCCGCACACATCTCAAAGAAAGGAACCTGAGAACTCATAATAAAATATCAAATAAAATATATAATTGTGCAAAACAAAATATGGTTACAAGTTCCTATCTTTGAGATGTGTGCGGAAGATGGAAACATGTGTGCGGACAATTTTTAACAGATGTGCGGCCGCACATGCGCACACCTTAGAGAGAACGTTGCCCTTCAACATATCCGAGTATGTGATACGTTGAAAACAAATTGAAGAGTGTGTTTATTTTTTTTTATGTTATCTTGGGTACCATCAGGAATTGAATCCGACATCCCCCGTTAACAAGACAAGTCTCTTACCAACAAAGCTACAGAAGTAGTCAAGTATTCAGTTCGTAAATAAATCAAACAAGAGTTGTTCCTTAACTATGGTCAGTTTATACAATCAATACCTAGTCGTCAGGCTAGCATTTTTTATCTAGCAAGGTGCACCACGATCTTTAGATAAGACATTAATGTATCCCTCGCGATGATGATGATACGAAAGCAATAAATTGAATCGCTCCAAATAAAGAAATAAATTGTTTTCTGTTTAAACAAACAAAAAATTTACTATAAATAAGGTTGCTAAAAGCAACTTTGGTCATTTATGCGTTTATTTTTTCAGTATAAACAAGTTTTGTCATTACGAAAGGGTTATCCCACATTTTTAATAAAAATATTTTATTTTATTTAATATTAAAATCCGAAAGGTGTCCTACTGGCGTCATGTACTTAGAGGAGCAAAGTACAAATTACTGCACCTGATCATCCAAGGCAAAATAGAGGGTCGAAGAGGTGTTGGCAGGAGGCAAATCTCCTGGTTCCGCAATATACGTGATTGGACTGGCATAAGGGGTTTTGAAGATCTTTTTCGGGCTGTCGGGGACAAAGATATCTACTTTCAAGTGATATTCAACATTGGGGGGACCTGATAAGACACTGGGAAGAAGAAGAAGAAGAAGAAGATATAAATCAATCCAACAATCTATCCCTTTGAAACTATGGTTTAATATAATAAGAATGAACAAGATGGAAGTGTCTGTCATGTGTCGTTTGCAGACGGGCCACTGCGTGGTGACTAGTCACCTTTACTGAATGGGTATTGTGAAGAATCCAGGCTGCGATTGTGGTCTAGAAGATGAAACTATAGACTATGTATTTTTCGATTGTCCTTTACGAGAATGATTTGGTTTACTAAAAGCCGCATCTTTACCGCGTCCAATGAATGTTGCGTTTCTTCTTTCTTCGTAGAACTTTTCCACTTATAGATCGATTGGTAATTTTTTTAAACATAATCTTTAAATAATTTAAATATTTTAAACTTCCACCTTTTCGGCGGCCTTTCTGGTAATCTCCTGCTGCTAGGGTTTTCAGTCTTAGCAATTTTCGCAAGTCTCGTATCCTCCATGCGGTCTACATGACCCCTCTAGAAGCGCCTTCCGCTTCTTCCCCACCTCACTATGTCGTCAACACCACAGACAGGCTGTATCGTCTCATTTCTGATCCAATCTCTAAGAGTTCTGCCTGCGATGGAGCGTAGGGTTCTCATTTCCGCCACTCTGAGAAGGTTTTTTGTCCTGTCGGTATCGGCTCTCACTTCTATCCCATATGTCATGATGGGGCGGACGCATATCTTATATATCCTGACCATACTTTCGGTTAGCATGTGTCTGTTTCTCCATATAGTGTCCCGCAGGCAGCCAGCCGAAGCTGTCGCTTTATTAGTTTGTGCTCGTACTTCACTATATGGTATAGGTATGCTAGTTGCTGGAGATCTCTACACCTAGGTAAGTGAATCGCATGACTTGCTCGATGGGTACGTTATCGATGATCAGTTTGCATCTTAAAGGCTCTTTTGGTATTGTTTTTTTTTAATTAAAAAAACAATATTTTTAAATTTCGAGTGTTAACACTTTAACTATATATATTTAACACTTATTTATTTATTTAACACTTTTATTGCAATGCAATCTGGCAGGCTTATTAGTCTTTGTATCGGTGCTGTACAAAGTGGTTTTTGAAGTGGTCCTTAAACTGAAGACCAAATACTATTCAATACGTCAACGATTCAGATATTTTGAAGGGTACTTTTTTATTTAACACTTTTATTGCAAAGCTTATTGCCAGGCGGCAATCTCTTCCAACCAACCAGACAAAAGTAAATTAAGCAAGTTACGTGGTCGCATAAATCATTCAAATGACTATACATCCCCATGAAATTCATAAACATATACGTGAGCACATGCCCACGAGCTCCACAAAGACGGACAATCACCCGAATATTATTTTTCATATAAAGTGAGATATCATCAATCAAAAGGAAAAGAACGGATGGTGGAGTGGAAAGGAAAATAAAAATCAGGAATGAAACACGTTATTTTACTGACTAGAAATTAAGAGTTTTTTTCAGTCGCTTCTTAAAGCATGCCAAGGACGGAGCGAGTCTTATATTGGTTTGTAACTGATTCCAGAGTCTCACTACATGGACAGTAAAGTACGACGTAAAGAAAGAAGAGCGTAAAGAAAGATAAATATATAATATACAATTTAAGAATATCAATATTCCAGTACGCGGGATGAACCCAACACTTCAACATATGTCGATATTTATACATTAACTATCCAACCAAGTATTTATATATTTACCGCTATTTAATATGTCATAATATACGAGGCATATCCAGAAACTAAGTGTACTGAATTTTTGTAGATTACAATTTTTTTTATTTAAACAAAAAAATTACGTGGTTACCGTAGTACATATGTAAGCTATTTTTCGACATAGTCGCCATTCCTCTCAATGCAGATGGCGAAGCGGGGTATCAACTTTTTGATGCCTTCCTCGAAGTAGTTTCCCGCCAACCCCTCCGTCCACTTCTTCCTTTACCTCCTCGTCGGTTGAAAACCTTTTTCCACCCATGTGCAGCTTCAGGGAGGTAAAGAGATAGTAATCTGAAGGTGCTAGGTCAGGGGAATGCGCGGGATGGTTCAGGACATCCCATTTAAACGAGGCGAGCAGTTCCGTCTGGCATTGTCGTGCAACAGGCAGACTCCCTTTGTCAGCATGCCTCTCCTCTTGTTCTGAATCGCCCTCCGCAATTTTTTTAGGATCTCACAGTATCTTGCAGAGTTGATGGTCTCCCCTTGAGGCATATATTCAATTAAAATTATGCCTTGACAGTCTCAAAACACGGATACCATGATTTTCTTGGCTGAAATGGTGGTTTTGAACTTTTTGGCGGAGGGTGAAGAGGTGTGACGCCACTGTTGAGACTGCCTTTTGGTTTCAGGCGTGTAGTGTGCAACCCAAGTTTCATCTCCAGTAACGATGGAGCGGAGAAATTCATCTCCATGGAGTTTGCAGCGCCTCAAAAACTCTTGCCCGGCCTCCACTATTTCGCACTTGGCGGGAGATGGGGTTGATATTTTTCACGAAACGTGTTGTCGCGTCGACACTTCTCAACGTACTGACCTCGAACCGGTCTCGTTGTGGAGGGGAAGGGTCAGGCTACACGGAATTAATTTCGAAAATAAAATCCATCCGGTCGTGAGAGCCTCAGTACACTTACTTTCTGGATACGCCTCGTATATATTACTCATTAAATATTTTAAAATATTCGATTAAGTAAACGTTTTCTTCTTGACTATAACGAATTTTTTTTTAAATATTCCGACATGTTTCATTCACTAGAAACATTTTGGTTCGTCTGATTCACTAATTTCTAGCCTCCAGTCTGTTTTCAATACAGCTGCTTAGCCGATATATATGCTATACTCAAGAAAATGTAGCATGACCCCTGTGACGTTTGAAATGTCACGTTTCAAAGGGATGGGGTAAAATCGTTTTTTTTTTACAAATCGAATCGTTTTTTTATTAATCGAAAAATTGTTTTTCTCTAAACTGACGTTTTAATTCATAATTTTCATTATACTGACTTTCTAATGTATTGTATGATTTGTATCTATCTTTAAATATGCCAAGATCCACTGTGAATTAATACTTATTACGAACATTTAATTTTAGGTATAAAAAACTCGAAAATCTAATTATCGTATACCCCATCCCTAGCCAATGCGGACTAACGTAGTGACTTTTGACGAACGTCGCCAAATATTATTTGTTTTTAACAAACTGCCACATTTTTGTTAATTTGTAACAAGATGTATTAATTTGTCATTATTGTTAGTTTTATGTAATGTATTTACCTAAATAACTAGCTATTTATTAGAAGGGAGGCTTATATTAAAGTTGATAACATAATTAAAATTACTGAACATTGTAACAAGGTTGTATTAGGGCAAATTTGTGAAACGTCACAGGCACCATACTACATTTTCTTGAGTATAGTCGAAAAATTCTGTCATATAAATCCGCTTTAAAAAAGTTGACATTGGCTCAAGTGTCATGAACGGATTGATTTCAAACTTTATTTCTTTGCATTCAAGTCCCTTAATGGGATGTCTCCATTGTATCATTCGAATATATTTCTGAGAGATTCCTTTCGCAGAGCTTTGAGATCGATTTTTCCTCCATCGAATAAATAGATTGTTTCGAATCCATCCAATAGATCGGGGTATTATGATCGAGCTTTTGTCGTTGCTAGTCCTGTGGTTTTCCTGGAGATTTCTTAAGGATCTCCTGGACAGACCACATTACAGAGATCTTAAGGATTTCCTGGAGAGACCACATTAAAAATGACAAAGTTCTCAGCAGGATCGAAGAAACCAGGCACCTGTCAAACATCATATCGGAAAGGCGAGTAGAATGGATGGGGTATGCTGCGACATGAAAATCTCCTACACAATATGCTGGAGGGAATGATTGAGGGATCGATTGGCAGAGGGCGTCCTCGCCGAGAGTATCTGGAGAAAATATGCCACGACATGGACTGCACCTTCTATACAGAGCTCAAGAGGATCGCTGAAGACCGAGCGGAGTAGAGGAGGAGATGCAGGGCTTTGCTGCTAACCAATCCCCAGGATTGAAACTGTAGAAGGAGAAGTCTTGTGGTGTGGAATGGTCTACCTTTAAATGTTAGAGATATGGGTGACGTGTGCAGCTTCAGGAAGTACTTGAAGACAACCCTTTTTGGGAATGTTTATCAAAATGTATGATTGTATATAACTCTGTATACATACACTATACTCCACCTAAAGCCGAATGTGTTACTGTCACATATCGGAAGATCTACAAAACTGTATTTCTAGTTCATCTTCTTTTGGTAAAATTTTCTGCGGTTTGCTGACAAAATATGTTTTTTTAAACATATCTTTATCTTATAGTTACAGCCACAACCTTTCTATTTTTATACTTAAATCAGTTTTGAAATATTTTTAATCAATCAGTAAAAGCCGACTTTAATCTCAAGATAGAGCGCCATTGAATTCAGGCAGTGGATCGGAGTGTGGTTGTTATTGCGACATGAGTTTGAATACTTGGGCTTGCAAGAGGACTGACTTGTAGCAAAGGTGTCTGTGAACTCTTGAGTGTGATGTGTTTTTATGATTATGTACGGTATATTGTGGGATGAACGTGTTCTGTCGGGAGTGATAAAGTGTGATGGGTTTGATTTCGCGTAATGTATACATACGTAATTGAGTGTCACTGTTTGTCAGGTTGATGAATGTGTGCAACGAAGTATTGTATAATCAACAATCGGAAAAAAATGAACTCATTTTCCATGTTATTTGTGCTCAGTAAGATACAGGCCAAATCCTAGTTTACTATGAACATGAAAAATGAAAGGTAACAATACCAGATCAATAAAAATTGTAAGTCTCAACAACCTGCTGTTTTTGCAATTATATATTTATAAAATTGTATATTTATTTATTTATTTTATTTAACACCTCTGTTGCAAATACAATCTAGTGGACTTATTGCCAGACGGTAATCTCTTCCAGCCAACCAGACAACAGTAAATAAAGCAAGTTACGTGGTCGCATAAATCATTCAAATGACTATCCATCCCCACGAAATCCATAAACACATACGTGAGCATATGCCTACGGACCCCACAAAGACGGACAATCACTCTAACATTGTTTATAGTTAAGGCACTAACACTGTGGAGGTTTAAAGACATTGTAATTTGTTTTTATCAAACACTGTTTATTCTACTTTTTGTAACGGTATAACCCTACCGGTTCAAGGCTTTCTCGTTTGTGCTCCCCTGAAGGTGAGGTGAAAGCCTTGAAACCGGTAAGGTTATACCGTTACTAAAAGGGGAATAAACAGTGTTTGATAAAACAAATTACAACACCCGAACATTATTTTTCATATAAAGTGAGATATCATCAATCAAAAGAAAAAAAGGAAAGGAAGGGATGGTGCAAATGAAAGAAAAAGTAAAACCAGGAATGAAACACGTTGTTTTACTGACTAGAAATTAAGAGAATGTGTAAATAAATACATATATAAAGTGTCTGCCAACAGAACGGCGCTACTTAAATTGTCCTTTACTTCCGGCGCTACTTAAATTGTCGCGATCGGAAAGTGCGACAATCTCCTTTTTAAGTGAACCCCGATAGGGAAATGGCGTGTTGGTATGTGTGTGTATATTCAATAGTGCTATTATTTCGAGGTGCATGGCCATGATAATTTGGTACACTCATTTGTGTATGATATAATGTGGTACACTCATTTGTGTACGATATAATGTGGTATACTCATTTGTGTACGATATAATGTGATATACACATTTGTGTACGATATAATGTGATATACAGTACACATTTGTGTACGATATAATGTGATATACACATTTGTGTACGATATAATGCAATGTGTACGATATCAAATTAACCACAAATGTGAATTGGTTCCTTTTTTTTAATAAGACAATACAATATGTGTTTCATTTAAATTTATAAATGAAAAAAATATTAACAACATTAGCACTGCTAAAATCATTCTATTTTTTGAGAAATTAGCACTGTTTTAACGAGCTATATTGTTTCTCCATTGCTTTTGGATATTTTTAATTATAACTGTATTTTCCTTTTCCTAATCTGTTAGAGCAGAATCCTTCGTAAACGAATGCATCACACATTATCTTCTGCGACGTCGGAATGTGACGAGTATTCCTGACGTGCTAACATCTTTATCGATTCTTCGAAGCATTATATATCTAATAATATAACAAACTTATTTCTTATCTCACATTTTATTGCTATTTTAGCGTGTGTCCTAGTAGGACGTGCTGATGATGTTGATGTTGACATCGCTATACTCGTTTTAGTCGAATTCTGTGTTCCTCTTCGTTCGGGGTCATCAATTTAGCGGGATGCTTAATTTGATACGTCGTGATGATTTTGATTTGTTTGTATTTAAAATAAAATACGTCGATTCAGGAATGCGGGAAGTGAGAGTGAATAATCAATAAATAGTAAACAGCGATGAATGGTCAAGTGAATAATAACAAGTGCTCTTTATTCATCGATAAGTAGGTATATATAGAATTTCAGAACGGGGCGCGTGAATGCGTCCGCGGTATATCTCGATCTCACTCCTGCGCGTGCTGAGGTGGTCACAGACGCTGCGGATAATACAGTGGGTAGAATATTTATTGTCGAAACGGCGAGACGGCGTGATATGTTCTCTTTCTACCGTGGAATGCGATGTAAATATTATTTGCGTGTAAACAGTATTGACGTTCTGGTATGTGACATTTGTACATATCCAGAGGTTGATTCATCGGTCGTTGACGCTGCATGTTGACAATATTTTACGGACGTGGGTAATCCCTACACTATCTTAATCTCTATTATAATTGAGACTTTAATTTTATTGGTAACTTTCCGGTTAGTCAATGGCTACGGTTAGTCAAATGCTACGTTTGGTCAGTATTATTGCATGGAGTGTAATCATGGACCTTCAAAGTTGGGAGTATGAACCGACTGGAAGCATTCGAAATGTGGATATACCGGAGAATGCTACGGATACCCTGGACGGATATGGTCAGCAACACGAGGGTTCTTCAAAGAGCCAAAGTTGATAGAGAGTTGCTGACTAATATTAAAATCCGAAGGGGTGTCCTATTTGGGTTATGTACTTAGAGGAGAAAAGTACAAATTACTGCACCTGATCATCCAAGGCAAAATAGAAGGTCGAAGAGGTGTTGACAGGAGGCAAATCTCCTGGCTCCGCAATATACGTGATTGGACTGGTACAAGGAGAGTTGGGGATCTTTTTCGGGCTGCCGGGGACAAAGATGTCTACTCTCAGGTGATAGTCAACGTTGGGGGGGACCTGACATGACACTAGGAAGAAGAAGATGAACATGGATACCTATGTACCTACAAACCATCACGCCAACTCCGTATCGATGCAGGCAGAGACGACAGAGCGCCATAATTTCCTATCTCAACAAACATACTTTGCCTCTTTTACATCCATACACCGTCTTATACCTTTTCTACGATTTCTCTGACTTCCTACGTTTCCTTCTTTCAGAAAGTCATTCACTTGATCTAACCAAACTTACCTTGATCTTCCTATCACACGCCTTCCACTCATATTTGCACTTTATATATCTGTTCTTTAGTCTTTCTTCATCCAGTTTCCACACCAATACACCTTTTCATGCAACTTCTGCTATTTATTTAACACTTAAATAAAAAAAAACTCGTTAAAAAAAACCATTTGGTAGGATTATTGCCAGGAGGCAATTTATTCCAGCCAGATGAAAGTAAAGAATGGTAGTTACATGTTTGAAAAAAATATTCAAATGATTATTTATTTATTTAACACTTTTATTGCAATACAATTTGGCGGGCTTATTGCCAGGTGGCAATCCCTTCCAACCAACCAGACAAAAGTAAATGAAGCAAGTTACGTGGTCGCATAAATCATTCAATTGACTATCCATCCCCATGATTAATCATCTTCACAAAATTTATGAATAATATACACATTAACACTTGCCACCCTATGATGAATAGTGAGTGACCAGGACTTACAAAATAAAATAATTTTATAGCTAATTACAAAAAATAACCTAGCAGATTTTGCATAATTTTAATTTAAAACATACATTTTTCACTGGATGCTAAGCGTCCAGCACAGTGGCTGGCGGAATTGTTTAGCACAGTAAGGCAAGTGTTAAAAGTAAAAGAGAGATATCATCAATCAAAGGAAAAGGAAGGGATGGTGGAGAGGAAAGGAAAATCAGGAATGAAACACGTTATATTACTGACCAGAAATTTGGACTTTTTTTAGTCGCTTCTTATAACGGGTGGCCACTGAAAGACTGAAGGGTTTGAAAAATCATAACTTGTTAATTTTCATTCATTTTTTCTTTTTTACAAGTTATATAACTTTACTACCCCAAGATACTCAGCAGCGCCTGCAGTATGCCATTAGATTTCAACACCTAGCCAGAGATAACAACAACTTTTTGAACAACTTGATGTTGCCCATTTCCATTTAAACGGGTACATCAACAAACACAACTGCAGATTTTGGAGTACTGAAAACCTCAAGGAATTACACCAGCATTAATTGCATCCTCAAAAATGCACTGTTTGGTGCGGTGTTATGGTTGGAAGAGGAATCGGCCCCTATTTCTTTGAAAATGAGGAAGGTCAGCCAGAAAGAATCAACGGGGTCCTGTATAGGGCAGTGCTTGAATTTTTTTTACTTCCAGCTGTCGAAGATAATCAGGAGGTGTGGTTCCAACAGGATGGAGCTACTGCTCACACTGTCAGGACGACGATGGCAGTGTGCGTAGTACAGCAATGTACATCCTTCAGTCTTTCATGGGCCACCCTATAGAATACTAAAGTATCTCTTTATGAGAGAGTTCGGTGTCTATCCATGGCTTTATCCTACTCAGTTTCTGCTGGGCAAGCTCGGGTATACCTCCTTGAGCGTAAGAAGAGATCTGCGTCTCCTGGTATACGTTGTCAGACTCGTTCGAGGAGTTGTGAACTGTCCAGCATTACTACAAAGATTAGCGTTAAATGTTCCTAACAATTACACTAGACTGCGCCGGCAAGAACTGTTCTCAATAACATACGCGAGAACGGGTCTTCCAGCCGCTATGCCTGTTGGAAGGGCCTTAACTGTTCTGAACAGGACTGCTTCGGATATTGACATATTTCATATCACATTACCAAAAGCTAAAGTAAATTTTCTTCTTAGATTGAGCGCGTTAGAAAGCACTCATCAACGTACTTAAGTGACTGAATATATGTGTATCATATATTTGTGTGTATATACTCGTTTGTATGTATATGCATTATTTTTTATTTTACATAATTTTTAAATATTTTATTTCTATGTAATTTTTCTTCTTTTTCAATGTCTTGTATTTTTCAAAGTAATTGGGCTAAGCCTGTTTTGAAAATAAATAAATAAAGATGGAGCGAATCTAACATAGGTTTGTAACTGGTTCCAGAGTCTCACTGCATGGACAGAAAAGGACACAATGAAAATATATTTTGGCATACGACATAATGAAGATATCAATAAACTTTCTAGAGTAGAATTTAGATAGATTAGGAGAGATTGCCACATGGCTATTAAACCGCCGAGTTTAATTGTATAAACCAAAAATACAATTATCTCGAAATAAGGAGAATGTGGGTTGGTTCTTTTCTGTTTAAAATAACGTCTATATAAGGCTTAGCAACGATCGGAGCCAGAACAGGGAAACCGAGTGAATATAAATTCGCAATTATACCGTTTATGGCCAATTTAACCTGCTTCCGAACTGAGTATTCCGCAGTTAAGTTGCAAATTAATATTAGCAAGTTAAATTGGTGATAAAGACATTAAGACGAGGAGAAGACGAATACGTATTTATGGTTGAATGGAAATAATTATTGCAAAATAAATAAATAAATAAATAAAAAGGTTATTTCGTGTTTTTTCCCAAAAAATAAAAGAAGCTAATAATTTAGCACATGACAGTATTTTTAACAAGCCAATGTTAGACTCGTTCCGTCCTTGGCATGCTTTAAGAAACGACAGAAAAAAATTCTTAATTTCCAGTCAGTTATATAACGTGTTTCATTCCTGATTTTTCTCTCCTCTGCAACATCCCATCCTTTTCCTTTGATTAATGATATCTCCCTTTATATGAAAAGGAATGTTTGGGTGAAAGGACTCTAATCGCTGCCCTGGGGGCTTATGGGAGTAAATCCGACATACCTTTCCGTTATAAGCGCAGGATCCCAAAGCACCATCAGTTGTCTGACTAGTCTACCTACAGTATTAGCTGGGAGGACCAAGGTCTGACTGAATGTGATGGAATGCAAGTGGCCTGAACGAATGGACATGTACGCGCTAAATAATTACTTGTCAGAATTGTTATCTAGTTATAAGTTAGTATATAAGAGTATCATAGGTGTTGCCTAAGTTAGTCCGACCTACATTTCAGTTATAAGTACAGGCTCCCGAAGCATCATCTATTGCTTGTCTGGTCCACCTACAGTATTAGCTGGGAGGACCAAGGTCTGAGGGAATATGACGGAATGCAAGTAGCCTCAACGAGTGGACATGTACGTGATAAATAATAAGTATCAAAATAATTAGTTGTAAGAATTGTTATCTAGTTACAAGTGTGTAGGGGTTCATTATTTCTAAGAAATTAAATATAAATATTATTAAAAATAAAATGCCATGTAGGAAATTAAAATGAAGTTAGTCCATAGTTATAATACGAATATATAAATTAGATTAGTTCTTAAGCTATACATTTGTATATAGATATAGCCTTTGACAAATTTTTGTATTACTTTATCAAATAAATAAATAAAGTGCCGAAAGACAGGGCCATATTTTGATAGAGGAACAATACTTGTACCGTTTCCTAAAATTAATAACGATGGACGTAATTGAGAGTTGATGTGGAATCAGTAGAAGGCACCTGTCATGGTTACGAAACACACTCAAATGGACAGGTATTCAGACGGTTGAGGAGCTCTTCCGTGCCGCAAAATACGCAGATATTTTCTCAAGAGTGATCGCTAACAACAGGGGGACCAGATACGAATCATCAAGAAAAAGATTGCATATCAAAGTTTTGCGCTGTGTCATCGGAGAATGCGATTAGAAAGTAGAGGAATAATTACAAAAAGTGAATTAGAAAGTAGATGAATAATTACAAAAAGTGAATTAGAAGGTGGATGAATAATTTCAAAAAGTGAATTAGAAAGTAGCTGAATAATTACAAAAAGTGAATTAGAAACTAGATGAATAATGAGTAATGGGGTTTTATTTTTGTGTAATCAAAAATCGGAAAGAAGTATCGATTTCTTTTTTCTTTCTAAATAGGTATCCTCAGTGAGATACAGGCAAAAGCCTAGTTTACTGGGGATACGACAAATGAAAGGCGACAAACCCAGATCCATTAAAATTGTATGTCCAAATTAAATTACCTGTTGTTTTTTTTCGCAAATTATGTGCATTTCTTGTCATGCGTAATAATAAATAAATAAATAAATAAAAAAAATTACAAAAAGTGAATTAAAAAGTAGATGAATAATTACAAAAAGTGAATTAGAAAGTAGATGAATAATTACAAAAAGAGAATTATCTTTTTATTTTAAAAGTTTTTAAATGTGTGTTTTTATGTTTGTTTTTAATGTGGTGTTGGAGAAGGCTGTTACGAATTCTATGGACAGCAAGGTGAACTAAAGTCTCCATTCTCGAAGAACCGAGAGCCACTCACAGGTGTGCCATCGGATCCAGTACAGCGGTGTAGCCGGTGAGTTTGCTGGTCTGCAACAGCTCACTCACTAAAATATGAGAAAAAAAGAAGAAGAAAGAAATTGATGTTGGAATGGCTAGGGGATCTTTGACTACGGGGCCCAGCAACTACACAATGACGAATGTTCATATGCAAGAAAATATTGTACATACGAGTACATATGTATTGTGTGTTAACATAAGTTGTGTCCGTTGTTTTCCAAATTTAAAAATGAGCACCAAAAGTAAAACAAAATGGAAAATGTTATACGTCATTCGAAAGAAAATTTTCTAATTTACAAAATATTGTGTTTGTTTTTACGTTACATATATTATTTTATTTGATTACAATCCTTCAAAATGGAATGTCAAGTAAACGAAAAAGAGCATTTTCGACACCTCCTTCTGTTCGCGTTCAATCGAGGGAATAAAACCGCCAAAGCTGCTCGTGATATTTGCGAAGTGTACGGGGAAGATGCTATGAATGAAAGGACCACTCGTCGATGGTTTTTGCGTTTCAATGACGGTAATTTCGACCTGAAAGACATGGAGCGTTCCGGACGACCAGTTGACTTCGATGAGGACCGCTTAAACCATATAATTCATGAATATCCCCTTCAAACCACCGTAGAATTGGCTGAGCAGATGAATTATAGTCACATGACTGTATACCGCCATCTTAAATCAGTAATGATGCGGTAAAGGAACCTTTGCTTGTGGCCATGCGTAGCTCGATGACGCGCGAGCAAACCAGCAGAAATTGTCGAATGTAGATTTTTGTTGTTTCCACTCAAAACATGTGGAACCCAAGTGCCGAACTTCTGGACTTTTCCCATGGATTTCCCTTTACCATTTTGTTTTACTTTTGGTGCTCATTTTTTAATTTGAAAAAAATGGACACAACTTATGTTAACACCTAATATACGAGTATATTTCAAATAATGTTTAAAGTATAATATAACAATAATATAAAAACTATTGTAAAAAAATATGTCCTCGCGTCCGGGCTCACTCTCTTAGTGGAGGGGGTGTATCTCGACTGGGACGATGCTATGAAATGAGCTCAGACCTTTTGATAACGTCTCTCTTCAACATGTTTTCTTTTTCAATTCCTTAACATACATGTGAGACTCTGGAATCAGTTACAAACCATTATAAGACTCGCTCCGTCCTTGGCATGCTTTAAAAAGCGACTGAAAAAACTCTTAATTTCTAGTCAGTAAAATAACTTGTTTCATTCCTGATTTTTCTTTTCCTTTCCTCTCCACCATCCCTTTCTTTTCTTTTGATTGATGATATCTCACTTTAAATGAAAAAATAATGTTCGGGTGATTGTCCGTCTTTGTGGGGTTCGTGGGCATGTGCTCACGTATATATTTATGGATTTCGCGGGGATGAATAATCAATTGAATGATTTATGCGACCATGTAACTTGCTTCATTTACTTTTGTCTGGTTGATTGGAAGATATTGTCGGCTGGCAATAAGTCCGCCAGATTGTATTTGCAATAAAAGTATTATATAAATAAATAAATAAAATATATATTTAACTGAAATCATAGGTACTCCTAAATACTAGGCAGAAAAATAGCGCTGGCATACGAGGGCAGTAGCATAGCGCGGGGTTCAATCCAGTGCGCTACGGCGGGGCCATACACCTCTAGGAAGGGAATAGCACAACGTCGACCAACAACCGGAGACGTTCCGCACTGAAGTTCAGTTCGTTACCACGCTGCCATGTCCTTTTATACCGAAAATTGCTATACTAATTATAAAATAAACTCCTCTATAGGTAATTCGTATGCAAAGACTTGGAAACGAGTTTTGTAACAATTTAGATATTTTTAATATAAGTATATATATAGTATTCGCCAGAATATCACAACAATATTTAGAAATTGCTACTATAGTTCGGAAATTCTAGGATAAGTCCTGTGACAGCTCACAAATTTGCCCCAATACAATCTTGTAACGATGTTCAGTAACTTTAATTATTTTATAAACTTTAATATAAGCCTCAATTCTAATAAATAGCAAGTTATTTAGGTAAATACATTACATAAGGTTGTATTGGGGCAAATTTGTGAGCTGTCACAGGACTCATCCTAGAATTTCCGAACTACAACTTTGAGCTCTCCTTTATTCATATAAATAACCTAGTATAAACGAAACATTAAGGACAATACTTTGCCTCTTCTTCTTCTTCTTTATCTTATTTTAGGCCTGTCGGCCTGTTATGGTCCTCCATAATTGTTTTCCTCTTGTGACGTCGACTGCCAGCTGTCTTTCCATCTTTTAGGAGGTCACCCTGGAGGTCTGGTTGCTTGTAGGATACTGTCCCTGGCCATTCTTACAGCTCTTGGTCCCGCCATTCTGGATACATGTTCGTTCCAGAACCTTCTTCTCTGTCGTCCCCATCTGACAATATCTTCAACTTCGCACATCCTTCGGATTTCTGTGTTACGTACTCTATCACGAAGGGTTTTGCCAGCGATACTCCTGAGTACCTTCATTTCGCTGATTCGAAGGAGATTTTTGGTTCTGACAGTGTCGGCTCTGGACTCTATGCTGCCTCTTGAGTTGATTAACCCAGCATCAACATGTGGAAGGCTTCGATTCTGCAAAGCAACTGGCATCTCGTTCTACAAGTGAGCCAATGTGTTTTCTATATCTCAAGATATATCCATAAAATTCTCAAAAAATTCAATTCTTGTTCTACGTAAGCGTTGTTCCACTAAAAACAAATCTAAGTTCTTTACCACTATAAAATAAGTCTTTCACAATTACGTAAGTCTGCTTGGTAAAGTTTGGTAATATTTTGTGATAAACATACATAACATATATTGAACTTAAATATACATATTAATATTAAATAATTTTAAACAATGACTTTGTAATTTATTATTACTACTGCTTTTTGAATCTCCTGTACATGTTAGTTTAAGATAAAGTTTTGTATTATTTGTCAATAATTTGAAGTACTTGTATAACCTGTCATATGTTCATTTGTATATAAAATACACTGTTGTGTCGTTAATTAAATAAATAAATATTTTTTATCATGAACGTTTAGTGGTAGTCTTTATTCACACTAAAGTCTAAATTTACTCCAAATTTTAAATTACTTTTTCTCGAAAATAACCCCCGATTGAAGGAAAAAAATATTACACACACAAAAAAAACATTGTATGCAAATGTGATAAATAAATTTTTTAGGCAACAAATGTATTCAAACAATGCAAGTTTACTCTCCCGACTTCATACCGAACAGCGTTAAGAAACCTCTCAACACCACATCCTCGCTTGAACCTAGAAGGTCTATAGAAGCCAACAGGACCAGAAGCCAACAAGCATCATCTGTTACCTGACTAGTCCACCTACAGTATTAGCAGGAAGAACCAAGGTCTGAGGGAATGTGATGGAATACAAGTAGCCTGAACGTGTGGATATGTACGTGTTAAATAATTATTTGTAAGAATTGTTAAAAGTTATTTATTTAATTATTAAACACTTCATTGTAAATACAATCTGGCGGGTTTATTACCAGGCGGCAATCTCTTCCAACCAACCAGACAACAGTAAATAAAGCAAGTTACATTGTCGCAAAATATTTTCAAAATATTATTTATATTTATGAACTTTATGGACATAACCATATTAATGTAAAAGTGAGATATCATCAATCAAAGGAAAAGGAAGGAATGGTGGAGAGGAAAGATAAATCCGGAATGAAACACGTTACGTATATTACTGACAAGAAATTAAGAGTTTTATCGGTAGTTTCTTAAAGCACGCCAAGGATGGAGCAAGTTTACCTTGGTTTATAACTGGTTCCAGAGTGAACAAGACGCATTATTAGGTACTTCCTCGTATTTGCATATGTTCATAAAAACATAATTGGTAAGAAAACCACAGAAAAACTTATCACAGGGAGACAATCTGCAAAGAAACCTTTGTTAATCTTCTGCTATAAGATATTAACACATTCGGTTTGAGTTGTAGTGTAGTATACGTGTGTAGTGTTCATATATTGAAGAGCGCGGCTAGGAGACAACACTGTAAACCAAGCCTCTGGGCTTAGAACTATTAGAGTATGCACGGAATTTGTTGTTTATCATCGCAATTGCACATTGTTTATTTAAAATATCGAATTAGGATCCACGTATAAAAGGGCGACGTAAAAATATCGTATAAGGATCCACGGATAAAAGGCGATGTAAAAATATCGAATGAGGATTCCACAGATAAAAGGGCGACATAAAGATGTCGAATGAGGATCCACGGGCGACATAAAGATGTCGAATGACGATCCACGGATAAAAGGGCGACGTAAAAATATCGTATGAGGATCCACAAATAAAAGGGCGACATAAAGATGTCGAATGAGGATCCACGGATAAAAGGGCGACGTAAAAATATCGTATGAGGATCCACAGATAAAAGAGCGACATAAAGATGTCGAATGAGGATCCACGGATAAAAGGGCGACGTAAAAATACCGAATGAGGATCCATGGATAAAAGAGCTACGTAAAAATAAGAAAATTAGGTATTTTCTTCTTATTTTTTATAAGTTAGTATGTAGGTGTTAACTATTTCTAACAAATTCAATATTAATATTATTAAAAAAAATGCCTGTAGTAGGAAGGTAAAATGAAGTGAGTTCATATTTATAAAATATAAATTAGACTAGTTCTTAATATATACATTTGTAATAAATTAGTTTTGCCTTTGGCAAATGTTCGAATCAAACACTTCTTTATTAAATAAGTAAATAAACATTGAGAGTTTCAAACTATAATTTGATTATAAAATACTAGTTTATGTAACGGAATGATCCGCCATTAACATAACCTCTTATTTTGACAGTTATTTTAATAAAAGTTTCAACTATACGTAAACTAAATAAAAATTTACTTACTTGTGAAATGATAAATATGACTCAGATTTCTACTTTTCTGTATTAAATGTAAAACTTCTGTTTTTTTTTAAATGAGGGGTTTTCACACTTAAGTTCAGTTAAAACAACTTATTTTTCTTGTTAAAATAAAATAAAATAAAATCTTAAAATTTCGTTGCTTCCAAAAAAGTGATTACAATCGATCATCAGTTTAGTCGATTCCAAAAAAGTGAGTCCAATCGATCCTCAGTTTGATCGCTTCCAAAAAAGTGAGTCCAATCGATCATCAGTTTGGTCGTTTCCAAAAACGTGAGTCCAATCGACCCTCAGTTTGATCGCTTATAAAAAGTGAGTCCAATCGACCCTCAGTTTAGTCGTTTCCAAAAAAAAGTGTCCAAACGACCCTCGTTTAGCCGTGTCCAAAAAAGTGAGTCCAATCGACCCTCAGTTTAGTCGTTTCCAAAAAAGTGAGTGCAATCGACCCTCAGTTTGGTCGTTTCCAAAAAAGTGAGTCCAATCGACTCTCAGTTTGGTCGCTTCAAAAAAAGTGAGTCCAATCGACCCTCAGTTTGATCTTTTCCAAAAAATTGAGTCCAATCGACCCTCAGTTTGGTCGTTTCCAAAAAAGTGAGCCCAATCGACCCTCAGTTTGATCGCTTATAAAAAGTGAGTCCAATCGACCCTCAGTTTGGTCTTTTCCAAAACAGTGAGTCCAATGGACTCTCAGTTTTTAGCTAGTTATAATTTTTAATTTATTTTTTATAATCGGGTGCCAATGGGGACGGAAGACAAGCGTCTTACCAACTAAATCACGCAAGAATTGAGAGGGTATTGGAAATTCATATTACAGTTAATTTTTCCTACAAAAAATTAATAATATTAAAAATTTCCCCCCTACAAATATACAAGTCAATAAAACATTACATAAAAACTTTTAATCAATGAATCTGCGATATGAGAAGTCATTCGTAGCCCACCCACGTCGCAGCTTCCGGCGGCTGCAGATCTCAAACGGATGCTACGGCACTGTTCAAATGTTAAGCAAAAATGTAGACCAAAGATTTTTCTACATTTCTCCTCAAGACACCATCTCAATCGAACCAACGCGAAAAGAGGAACAATCGATCAAAGACACGTCCATTGACTAAAATGTGTGTGGTCGCAGAATCATTGAAATCGTACCGCCTCTTAAAAACTCCCACATCTCCGAAACTATTTGAGATATTTATAAAATTCAAATAAAATTTTATAGATTGAGGTCTTAGCTAAATGTTTTCTTAGGCTCGTTTTTGCATAACTTCAGCGGTTTTTGAGATGTGGCTGTTTTTTGCGTGCCGCGCGGTGGGTGGTCTCCGACGTTTAATCGGGTTTATTTGGTGTAAACCGAGTTTACGATCGGCAGTACAGTTTAGCGCATGGACGCAACAGTACATGTTTTTAAATATATAAATACAGGATTGAAGCCGTAACCTCGGTTTAAACTCTGTGCGGCCAGGGTTTAAGATGTATCAGAACTCTTTTTATATTTATTAATTAACATTTCTTCTTTACAAAATTAATCTGTTCAAACTAATTGTTTCTGTAATATTTAAGATAAGAATACATTACTGTATAGGAAGTCACCTTTATAAAATCCATATAAAATAAATCCGAAAAAAAACCTTCGACCATGTTTTCTCTAAGTGTCTGCGCACAGCATATAATCTACGAGTATATTCAATACAATAAAGACCAAAGGAGAAAAACAATTCAGGCAGTGGATCGGAGCGTGGTTGTTATTGCGACAGGAGTTTGAATACTTGGTCTTGCAAGAGGAATAACTTGTAGCAAAGGTTTGTGTGAGCTCTTGAGTTTTGTGATTTGTATTGTTTTTTTCATGATTATGTGCGGTATATTGTGGGGTGAACGTTTTGGTCTGTCTGGAGGGATGAAGTGTGAGGAGTTTGATTCGCTTGATGTATACATATATAATTGAATGTCACTGTTTGTCAGGTTGATGAGAACGTGCAACGGGGTTTTATATAATCAAAAGAAGTATCGTAAAGAAGTATCGATTTATTTTTTCATGCTCAGTGAGATACAGATAAAAAGCCTAGTTTACTGGGGACACGACAAATGAAAGGCAACAAACCCAGATCTATTAAAATTGTGTGTCCGAATTAAATTACTTGTTGTTTTTTCGAAAATTATGTATATTTCTTGCCATGTGTAAAATGTCCCCCGTCCGTTTAACATATCCCACCTACTTGCACTTAATTCTCCATTAGTTTAAAGTCACATATCTGAATGCACTGTCTAAAGCTCCTTAAATATTTAGTACTCCAGTAGTTTCTTACATATTCTCACACTGCCTCCTGTTATTGGCACAAATCATCCTCTTTATATAGGATAGAATACCAGAAGGCATTGAACTGGTTGAATGTTAGAAATAGACGCGAAATTCTTATAATGTCTCTATTGTATATTATTCTTAACTGTCCCGCCGCCCCCTTTTATCTCCCGAAAATTTTCAGCGTTTTTCCAATCATGGATTAGCGCTACGCTCAAACAGAGATTGTTTATTGGCTTTTCCAGTTCACCGCTCCTCTTTCTTTACGTCGTCCTTTACTGTCCATGCAGTGAGACTCTGGAATCATTTACAAACCAATATAAGACTCGCTCCGTCCTTGGTATGCTTTAAGAAGCGACTGAAAAAACTCTTAATTTCTAGTCAGTAAAATAACGTGTTTCATTCCTGATTTTTCTTTTTCTTTCCTCTCCACCATCCCTTCCTTACCTTTTGATTGATGATATCTCACTTTATATGAAAAATAATGTTCGGATGATTGCCCGTCTTTGTGGGGTTCGTTGGGCATGTTCTCACGTATATGTTTACGGATTTCGTGGGGATTGATAGTAATTTGAATGATTTATGCGACCACGTAACTTGCTTCATTTACTTTTGTCTGGTTGGTTGGAAGAGATTGCCGCCTAGCAATAATCCCACCAGATTTTATTTGCAATAAAAGTGTTAAATAAATAAATAAATAGAATGCCTAATTAACTAATTACCAGATATCTCCTCAACTTAGCCCTAGATGCTCGTGTCCAATGAATGAGGAGACCCTGGAACACGTTTTATTTGAGTCTCCTCTACGCACCGCATACAATCTTTACTCAATTGTAAATGTCCTCCGTCCGTTCAACATGTCCCACCTACACGCAATCAATTCTCCATTAATATATAGTCCCATATCTGACGTTTGAACAACAACATTTGGACGTTTGAACAACATCTTCAAAAGTAATCTCCCAATATCCTTGAAGCGAAGGGTCTACAACCAGTGCATTCTTCCAGTACTTACGTATGGCTGCGAGACATGGACGCTCACAGTAAAGAACACACAAAAGCTCCAGACCGCACAAAGGGGCATGGAGAGATGCATGTTAGGATATACTAAAAGAGACCGTAAACGAAACACCTGGATTCGCAATATAACAAAGGTAGAAGACGTTATAAAGGTGTGCAAAAAAGAATGAAGTGGCAATGGGCCGGACACGTAGCCAGAATGTCAGACTCCCGATGGAAATCCGAAATAATCCAATGGTACCCAAGAGGCATAAAGAGGCCCAGAAGAAGACCGAAGGTACGCTGGATGGACGAAATCAGGAAGCATGGCAGCATCACGTGGCATAGGCGAGCAAAAGACCGAACTGTTTGGAGTCAACTTGGGGAGACCTTCATCCAGCAGTGGATCGACCCTGGTTGACAATGATGATCTGACTGTATTGTCCAAAATTACTGGGGATTTTTAGTTACAGATCATTAGTAAGGGTAAGATCTCTTCGATTGGGTGGCCACTTTTATTATTTGCTCTGAGGTAATCTAGTCAACCCACCCGTCCTGAACAGTCATGGTTTGTTGTACTATATGTTCCGGATAATTATTTGAGACAACGCTACCATAGATTGTTCTATCGACCTATAAGTGGAACCGACCTGCCTTTGGAGATGCCAGTGGTAGGTAGAGCAATCACACTGTCTAACCGTGTGTGTGTCCTCATATAGACGTGTCTCATGTGTCACTCAGCTCCTTCAGGATAAATCTCTTGAATTTAGTGTAGTACTTGAAATAATTTCATATTATTTAACATGCTACCTTTTGTCATAATGTTTTAGTGTAAAATTTACATTTTTACTATTGTCCTTATCAAATAAGCCTTAAAATGTTGAACTGTACATGTGTTTTTACTATTGTCCTTATCAAATAAGCCTTAAAATGTTGAACTGTACATGTGTTTTTACTATTGTCCTTATCAAATAAGCCTTAAAATGTTGAACTGTACATGTGTTTTTACTATTGTCCTTATCAAATAAGCCTTAAAATGTTGAACTGTACATGTATTTTTACTATTGTCCTTATCAAATAAGCCTTAAAATGTTGAACTGTACATGTGTTTTTTTGTACTTGTTAAGTTTGGTCCTCGTACGAATTAGGAGAAACCTGTAATGTGCAAAGCACCTGAAAAAATAAAAATAAACGGAGTGTAATAAATTAATAAATGGTTTAATAAAACTTTCATCCACTATCAGTTCAACACGTTCCAACCACTTCTAATAT
The DNA here is from genome assembly GCA_949825065.1 of Odontocerum albicorne. Classification (NCBI taxonomy): domain Eukaryota; kingdom Metazoa; phylum Arthropoda; class Insecta; order Trichoptera; family Odontoceridae; genus Odontocerum; species Odontocerum albicorne. The sequence continues at coordinate 1,617,639 of OX463867.1, read as the reverse complement.
ATAAAATTACGAAGAAAAAATTATATTTCAAAGTTAAAAAAAATAAATCACTACTCTACCGCGCCGTGTACTCGAACATGATGTTCTGAAATGGTTTCTCAGTATAAATCCGTCTCTTTCTGACTCATAACGAAAATTTTACAATCAATTACACTATCTCTTTTTCTCCAGCGTTAATCCGTTATATATTTAACTCTTTCGCTCTAATGCAAATTATGTTTGTTTTTACCTTCCCTCTCGCACATTCTCTTGAAATAATAGTTGTTTCAGTGTAAAAAAGTAAATATTATTTATATATATAAAAAAAAATTGACTTATAAATAAAATGAATTTTTGAAAAATATTTTTCATACAGATTTAGAGCTTGTATGCTTAATTGATGTAACTTCTTTTGAACCCACTTGATTGGTCGATTTTAGTGTTGATAAAAGGTCCGGTGTGAATAAAGGTCCCTTTGTCGGCAATCTAGCGTGGTGTCTTACAACCAAGCATCCCATATTCGATTATCTGTGCGTCACGTGGAAAAAGACTGAAAAATTTAGAAATGCGTACTCTGAGAAGAAAATGTGGAGTGACAGTGTATTGTACAACTTGTCGGACTTATTTTCATGTGGCAATCTTTTCAAATAATAAAATAATAATTTATATAGCGATGTTTAGAGAGCAGACTCTCCTCAAGGGTGCTCCAAGCAGGACTGGAACTCGAATACGTTTTTCTTCCAATTTTTTAAAAAGATTTCAATTTAATTTTCAATTAAGGTTTGTTGCATTATTATTTAAAGTTAAGGCATTAACACTGTGGAAGATTAAATACATTGTAATTTATTTTTATCAAACACTGTTTATTCCACTTTATATAACGGTATAACCCTACCGGTTTCAAGGTTTTCACCTCCTCATCAGGGATCACAAACGAGACTACTCGACTCGAGTCATGTTTTTGATCCCCTGATGATGACGTCGAGAAAGCCTTGAAATCGGTAGAGTTATACAGTTATACAAAGAAGAATACACAGTGTTTCTTCTTATTCTTCCCAGTGTCATGTCAGGTCCCTCCAACGTTGATTATCACATGAGAGTAGACATCTTTGTCCCCGGCAGCCCGAAAAAGATCCTCAACGCTCCTCATACCAGTCCAATCACGTATATAATACAGTGTTTGACTAAACAAATTACAATATCTTTCTGGTTTATTGGAAGAGATTGCCACATGGTAATAAGTTCAATAGGTTGTACTGTATACAATAAAAGCTTAATACAATAATTGATACATACATTTTAATGTCTTCTTATAATAATAATAATAAAAAGACAATTTATATAGAGCCGTTAAAAGAATAAACTCACCTCAAGGGTGCTTCAACTCATTTCTTGAATCAACTATTATTGATAGAATAAAAAAAATTACAAAATAAATATAGTATACATTAATTTAATTTCTGGATAGGAAGGTAGTGGCTGCGGCCATTAGATAGAGGGCCTCGAGATAGGATGTAAAAACACATGTTGCTGGGATTAATGTAATTAGTGGAATATCAAATAAATTTACTTTTAAATATTCTAAAATGGAATAATAAATTATTAATTTTATAAGAATAGATATGACCGAAGTCATAGGTATCCTTATATCCTCGAAAACTCGGCGGAAAAAGTGCCTGTGTCGTTCGAGGGGAGTAGCACAGCGCGGGGTTCGAACCGACGACCTTCAGCACGGAAGTCCAATGCGTTACCGTGCGGCCATGCACCTCAAATTGCTTAATATATTTTTGATGCTTGTGCACGTGACTGCACTAAATATTGTACTTGCACAAAGACGATAATACACCTTATTAGATTAAGATATTTTCTGTTTTATATCAGTAACAAGAAAGCTAAACTGTTTTTTTCTCAGAAAATGTGTTATTGTTTTTTTGTACAAGTAAGTTGTTTTTATTTTCACACAACCCACGGATTGAGAACCAGTGGTAATACTCGTATAACGTGTTTCATTCCTGATTTTTCTTTCTTCCCTTCCTTTGTTTCCATAAAGATGAATAATCGTTTGAATATGTTTTGCAACCATGTAATCGGAAAGTTGGAAGAGATTGTCACCTGGCAATAGCAATAACCTCCAACTTATAGTAATACGCTTATTTTTTAAGTGTCAACTTTGATGTATGTAAATTAAACGTAGACACTGAATGGGAGTGACAAACTACCAGTTTAACCTAAACACTGCTCTCGTAACAAACCGTAATCATACCACCTGAAGAGAGCCTCGTGATAGGAATAGAAACACTTGCAGCGGGAATTAATGAAATTATTGGGATAACAAAGTAATTTATTGTTAAATATTTAAAAATGGAGTCCATTAAACATTTGATAATAATAAAATGAGAATTTATATAGCACCGTTTAGAGAGAGAGAGCAAACTCTTCTCAAGGGCGCTCTAACTCAGGATTTGAACTACTCGTAAATTTTGCCATTAGATTTGGTACTTCCCTGCATCAGTATATATTTAGAAAAACTTACTAAGGAAAGACGAACTACAAAGAAACCGTTGTAGGTCTTCCCATATGTGATAGTAACACATTCGTCTTTAGGTGTAGTGTATATGTTTAGTGTTTATATACAATCATAAATTTTGATATACCTCCCAAAAGGGATTGTCTTCATATGCTTCCTAAAGCTGCACACGCCACGCTTTCTGACAGTAGGAGGTAGACTATTCCAAGACACAGAACCAGCAACGGAAAAGCTTTATAATAATATCCCGTTCTATAGAATTGATAAATGATAAGCAATTAAGTTTTTGCAATGGGTCACAATGCTGAAAAGTTAAGAAACAATGGTCTATACTTGTATTGGACGTATGCGTCACCTAAAACATTGACATTGGTTTACATGTATAAATTGCTGTTAAGATTATGTAAAATATTTGTATATATATTTTCCGTCTGCGCTGTGTGTCGCGACCGTAATGGAAATGTGACATATGCACGGCCATCGCGAAACAGTATCGCTAGTCTGCCGGCCTATGTATGCGCAAAACTTGCGAAAATTGTTATATTTCGCGAGTTGTGACGGCATGCACGGGCGAAAACAGGCGCGTGCGATGAGCGATCGGCTGCACATAAGAAGCGGAAAACGCTATGGAAATACATTCTCAGTTCACTCTGTCTACTGCCTTTTACTTGCGACCATCTACTACTTGCTAAAGAGGAATTTCTTTTACCGTTCACCGATCTACGATTTTTCAATGTGAGCTGAATTCTCCAAGCATCGAGCAACAGCAACCTATTGTTACAGTTCTTTCTACCAGTGGCGTACAATACTAAAAGATGTACAAACGAAATATTTTAAATACGCTTAAAAAAATACGACTTGAATCTTTTACAGTTTTAAACTAGTAAAGAATGCAAGTAGACCACATACCGAACATAAAATGTCCACATAACATGTATTTCCATGGGTTCCATATCTAGAACCCTCCCTTGCATTCCGCCAGATACCCCTTTCACCGGGAAGGGTGCGCCGACTCGCCAGATATCGCCACAAACACGTGTAACGGCCCATTAACTACTGTCCCCGATTGGGACTTACCATGCGAGTGCGTTAGGCCTTAATTTATTGTTAAACATTAAATTTATCTACATTCTACAAATATCAAAGAAATAGCAAAAAAATACCTCACGCCATGTCTCCTTTACGGTTAATAGAAAGAAAAAGTCATAATTTTTTTCTATCCTGTCATAATTTCATCGCTACGTCGAAGTTCACTCATTCTGTATATGATGTATTCATTTTTACTGTCATATCTTATTTTTAACAGTTTATTGTGTGATATTACACGTTGTATGCATGTAGGGGCATTGCCGCGCGGTAACGCACTGGATTTCCGTGCGAAAGGTCACCACTTCGAACCCCGCGCTGTGCTACTCCCCTCGAATGACATTGATATTATTTCCGTCTAGTATTCAGAGGTATAAGGATACCTATGACTTCGGTCATATATGTGCTTTAAAAAAACAGATGCGTGAGACTCTCGCGCGGTAGAAGTGAAACTTCTTAGCTCCTAGGAAAAGTTCATTTTATGCATTGCTTTTTTTTCCATTTGTTCACGATTTTTTTTAAGGATTAGGAAATGGTTGGTTAAAAATGTGGAATTTAATTCAAGATCGTACATCGTAATTCAAGATCAATTCGTCGTAATTCAAGATCAATTCAAAATCGTACATGTGATATATCTAAAATCGTACATATGATATATCCTAAATCGTGCACATGATATATCCAAAATCGTACATATGATATATCCTAAATCGTACACATGATATATCCAAAATCGTACATATGATTTATCCAAAATCGTACATATGATATATCCAAAACCGTACATATGATATATCCAAAATCGTACATATGATATATCCAAAACCGTACATATGATATATCCAAAATCGTACATATGATATATCCAAAATCGTACACATGATACATCCAAAATCGTACATAGGATATATCAAAAATCGTACATATCTCGCAAAATAAACTGCAGAAAATACATTGAATAAATGTGAATATTTCATAGTAACACAGGGAAATTTCATAGTTTTCACCCGAGAAACTGCCATTGACGACTAAGTTTACGAATATATGTACAAAATCATGATTGAAATATTTTTTGTTCAACGTGTCTTTGGATTTTTGGTCACAAACCTGTAATTTAGCGATTTTAGAATCATTTGCCCTGATATTTTGCAAATGGAATGAATTCTACTACGTTTTACCAACAAAATCCCCTATTTTCATACAAATGTGCTAGATTTATCAATGAATCAAGGCAAATATGTGATAAACACGCATTTGCGTTAAAACATATTTAAAGCGTGCAAATCCGCTAAATATGCAAGAACATTTGTTAGAAACCGACGGAAATTTCACATTTTTACTCATAAAACTGCCGTGGACGGCCAAGTTTACGAACATTTGTACAAAATCACAACACAATGATCGTTTGTTCAACGAGTTTTCGTGTTTTTCGTCCCAAACCTCTAATTTTGCGAATTTTCAATATTTTTGGTTCAAATTTGCCAGTTTGAATGAATTTTGTCTAACTAAAAACCAATTTTTTGTACAATAATGCTAGAATTATCAATAGTTGTAGACAAAAGTGAAGTAGAAACGCAATTGCGTTATTTATGATATAAAAAGTTAAAATCTACTATATATGTAAGAACATTTGTAAGAAATCGACGGTAATTTCACACTTTTTACTCATAAAATTGTCATTGACGGCCAAGTTAAAGAATACATGTACAAAATCCCAACACAATCATTGTTTGTTCAACGAGTTTTTCATTTTTTTCGTCCCAAACCTCTAATTTAGCGAATTTTCCATATTTTTGGTCCAAATTTGCCAGTTTGAATGAATTTTGACTTACTAAAAATCAATTTTTCGTACAAAAATGCTAGAATTATCAATGATTCAATACAAAAGTGAAGAAAAAAAGCATTTGCGTAAATTGAGACATAAAAAGTCAAAATCTGCTATATATGCTAGTACATTTGTTAGTAATAGGCGGAAATTTCACAAATTTCACTCATAAATCTGCCATTGACGACCAAGTTTAAGAATATGTGTACAAAAACACAACACAAGGATTGTTTGTTCAACGAGTTTTCGTGTTTTTCGTCCCAAAACTCTAATTTTGCGAATTTTCAATATTTCTGGTCCAAATTTGTCAGTTTAAATGAATTTTGACTAACTAAAATTTAATTTTTCGTACAATAATGCTAGAATTATCAATAGTTGTAGACAAAAGTGAAGTAGAAACGCTATTGCGTTATTAATGATATAAAAAGTTAAAATCTACTATATATGTAAGAACATTTGTAAGAAATCGACGGTAATTTCACACTTTTTACTCATAAAATTGCCATTGACGGCCAAGTTAAAGAATACATGTACAAAATCCCAACACAATCATTGTTTGTTCAACGAGTTTTCGTGTTTTTTATCCCAAACCTCTAATTTGGCGAATTTTCAAAATTTCTGGTCCAAATTTGTCAGTTTAAATGAATTTTGACTAACTTAAATTCATTTTTTCGTACAAAAATGCTAGAATTATCAATAGTTCTAGACAAAAGTGAAGTAGAAACGCAATTGCGTTATTAATGATAAAAAAAGTTAAAATCTGCTATATATGTAAGAACATTTGTTACTAATAGGCGGTAATTTCACACTTTTCACTCAAAAAACTAGAATTGACGGCCAAGTTTACGAATGTATGTACAAAATCACTACACAATGATTGTTTGTTCATCGAGTTTTCGTGTTTTTCATCCTAAACCTCTAATTTTGCGAATTTTCAATATTTTTGGTCCAAATTTGCCAGTTTGAATGAATTTTGACTTACTAAAAACCAATTTTTCGTACAATAATGCTAGAGTAATCAATGATTCAATACAAAAGTGAAGAAGAAACGCATTTGCGTAAATTGAGATATAAAAAGTCAAAATCTGCTATATATGCTAGTACATTTGTTAGTAATAGGCGGAAATTTCACACTTTTTACTCATAAATCTGCCATAGACGGCCAAGTTTAAGAATATATGTACAAAATCACTACACAATGATTATTTGTTCAACGAGTTTTTGTTTTTTTCGTCCTAAACCTCTAATTTTGCGAAATTTCAATATTTTTGGTCCAAATTTGCCTGTTTGAATAAATTTTGACTTACTAAAAATCATGCTAGAATAATGCTAGAATTTTCAATGATTCGATACAAAAGTGAAAAAAAAACACAATTGCGTAAATGGAAATATAAAAAGTCAAAATCTCCTATATATGTAAGAACACTTGTTTGTTAGTAATAGGCGGAAATTTCACACTTTTTACTCATAAATCTGCAATTAACGGCCAAGATTACGAATATATGTTTAAAATCACAACACAATGCTTGTTTGTTCATCGAGTTTTCGTGTTTTTCGCCCCAAACATCTAATTTTGCGAAATTTCAATATTTTTGGTCCAAATTTGCCAGTTTGAATGAATTTTGACACACACCAGCTTTTTGTGCAATAATGCTAGAGTTATCAATAATTCTAAACAAAAGTGAAGTAGAAATGCAATTGCGTTATTTATGATATAAAAAGTCAAAATGTGCTATGTATGTAAAAACATTTGTTCGCAATAGAGGTAATTTCACACTTTTCACTCAAAAAACTTTCATTGACGGCCAATATTATGAAAATATGTTTAAAATCACAACACAATGATTGTTTGTTCAACGAGTTTTCGTGTTTTTCGTCCCAAACCTCTAATTTTGCGAAATTTCAATATTTTTGGTCCAAATTTGCCAGTTTGAATGAATTTTGACCAACTAAAAACCAGTTTTTTGTACAATAATGCTAGAAATATCAATGATTCGATACAAAAGAGAAGAATAAACGCATTTGCGTAAATTGAGATATAAAAAGTCAAAAACTGCTATATATTTAAGAACATTTGTTAGTAATAGGCGGTAATTTCACACTTTTTACTCATAAAACTGTCATTGACGGCCAAGTTTACGAATATATGTTTAAAATCACCACAGAATGATTGTTTGTTCAACGAGTTTTCGTGTTTTTCGTCCCAAACTTCCAATTTTGCCTATTTTCAATATTTTTGGTCCAAATTGGCCAGTTTGAATGAATTTTGACAAACTAAAAACCAGCTTTTTGTACAATAATGCTAGAATTATCAATGATTCGATACAAAAGTGAAGAATAAACGCATTTGCGTAAATTGAGATATAAAAAGTCAAAATCTGCTATATATTTAAGAACATTTGTTAGTAATAAGCGGTAATTTCCCACTTTTTACTCATAAATCTGCCATTGACGGCCAAGTTTAAGAATATATGTACAAAATTACAACACAATGATTGTTTGTTCAACGAGTTTTCATGTTTATCGTCCCAAACCTCTAATTTTGCCTATTTTCAATATTTTTGGTCCAAATTTGTCAGTTCGAATGAATTTTGACCAACTAAAAACCAGTTTTTCGTGCAATAATGCTAGAATTATCAATAATTCTAGACAAAAATGAAGAAGAAACGTAATTGCGTTATTTATGATATAAAAACATCAAAAATCTGCTATGTATGGAAAAACATTTGTTAGAAATAGACGGAAATTTCACACTTTTTACTCAAAAATCTGCCATTGACAGCTAAGTTTAAAAATATATGTACAAAATCACAACACGATGATTGTTTGTTCAACGAGTTTTCGTGTTTTTTGTCCCAACCCCCTAATTTTGCGAATTTTTCAATATTTTTGATCCATATTTGTTAGTTTGAATGAATTTTGACAAACTAAAAACCAGTTTTTCGTACAATAATGCTAGAATTATCAATGATTCAATACAAAAGTGAAGAAGAAACGCGTTTGCGTAAATTGAGATATAAAAAGTCAAAAGCAGTTATATATGGAAGTACATTTGTTAGGAATAGGCGGAAATTTCACACTTTTTACTCATAAATCTGCCATTGACGGCCAAGTTTAAGAATGTATGTTTAAAATCACAACAGAATGATTGTTTGTTCAACGAGTTTTCGTGTTTTTCGCCCCAAACCTCTAATTTTGCGAATTTTCAATATTTTTGATCCAAATTTGTCAGTTTGAATGAATTTTGACTAACAAAAGAACAATTTTTCGTTCAAATATGCTAGAATTATGAATTATTCAAGACGAAAATGAAGCTGAAAAGCATTTGCGTCAATTATGATACAACACCTCAAAATCTGCTTAATATGTTAGTAATAGACGAAAATTTCATACTTTTCACACGAAAAACTTCCATTGACGGCCAAGTTTATGAATATATGTACAAAATCACAACAGAATTATTATTTGTTCAACGTCTCTTCGTTTTTTTCGTCCCAAACCTCTAATTGTTTTAAATTTCAATATTTTGCGTCAATATTTTCTAGTTGAATTTAATTATGAGTACTTTTTATTAACGAAAACCCTATTTTTCGTAGAAAAATGCTAAAATTATAACGATTTAAGACAAAAGTGTTGTTTAAACGCATTGACGTTATTTATGATATTAAACGTAAAAACCTGCTAAATGGGCATGAACAGTTTTTAGCAATCGACGGGAATTTCACACTTATCACTCGAAAAACTGCGATTGACGGCCAAGTTTACGAATATATGTACAAAATCTTGACAGAATTATTATTTGTTAAACGTGTTTTTGTGTTGTTCGTTCCAAACCTCTAATTTTGCGATATTTCAATCTTTTGCGTCAATATTTTTCAATTTCAATGAATTTTTCTATCTTTTACCAACAAATCTGCCACTTTCGTGCAAAAATTAGGATTATCAATTTTCATGACAAATGTGTGATAGGTATACCATAAACGCATTTGCGTTAAAAATGATATAAAACGTCAAAACCTGCTTAAATCCTGCAACCCCGCCCCCACCATCTTGAAAGAAGGTAAAATGTGAATAATAGAAGATTGTGCATGTATCCCACGGTATCCCACGGCGGAGCTTTTCAGAGAGTATCAGGTCCTGAACATAGCCAATTTACATCTCAAATCCATTCTCTGGCACTACCATCGAGAGGAAGGGAAGATGCAGACTCAGCAGAGACACATGACACGCATGGCAACTGATCAAATGTTCACCATCCCTAGAGTTAAAACCTCTTTTGCCCAAAGGCAATATGCTTATATGGCTCCCATGACATACAATGGCGTGCCGAATTCAATAAAGGTTAAGGTAGGAAAACCATTTAGACAGTCGATCGGAGCGTGGTTGTTATTGCGGCAGCATTTTGAGTACTTGATGTTTCAGGATGAATGACGAGTGGAAAGAATTTATATGAGATCGTGAGTGTGGGTTTCTTCTTGTTGTTTTAATTTTGGTTGTTTTTGTATTTGTGTTTCTGCGTATTTTTTTTGTTTTAATTTTTATTTTTATTCTTATGATTGTGTGCGGTATATTGTGGGATAAATATTTTTGGTCTTTCTGGAGTGATGATGTGTGAGGATTTGAATTTCGCAAGATGTTTCCAGTTGTAGTTGAGTGTCACTGTTTGTCAGGTTGATGAGAACGTGCAACGAGGTTTTGTTGTTGTGTAATCAAAAATCGGAAAGAAATATCGATTTATTTTTTCATGCTAAATATCCTCAGTGAGATACAGGCAAAAACCTAGTTTACTGGGGATACGAAAATTGTATGTCAAAATCAAATTACCTGTGGTTTTTTCTCAAGTTGTGTATATTTCTTGTCATGTGTAATAATAAATAAAATAAAATAAAAGATGTATTAATATGTGGGGATGACAAAAGTTGTTCTCTCTGTTTTTGTTCTCTCTGTCTACTCCGCAAGAGACACGGCGTGTGTAATATTTTTAATATATCTATAATCCAGAGTTAGAGAATTAATCTATAATCCAAAGTTAGAGAACTAATCTTTAATCCAGAGTTATATAACTTATTTATTATCCAGAGTTTGAGAACTAATCTATAATCCAGAGTTAGAGAACTTATCTATAATCCAGAGTTATAGAACAAATCTATAATCCAGAGTTAGAGAACTAATCTATAATCCAGAGTTAGAGAACTAATCTATAATTCAGAGTTAAAGAACTTAAAAACTTGACTGAAAAACAGTTTGCGCTTTACTCGGTGCTATATACAATAAATTGTCTTTATATTATGTACATGTGTAAAGTGTATAAATATTTCAATAATTGCTTTTTATTGCATTTTTTTATACATCGTTGGTTTTATATCAAATTTCTACATTTAAGTCTTAAACTTCTGTAATAAAATCGTTCCACTTGATTGATATCTCCAATCTAACATCTAATTTTATAATATAAAAAGGGCTGGTGACCGAGAAGGGTGGAGACAGTGCGGAATTAGAGTATGCGTGAAGAATGCGGAGTATTTTTAAGTTAACTAAAGTTACCGATTCGTCACAGTGCGAATTGCAAAAAAGACTGGATCAATTTTTTCCTTTGTTGCAATAATGCACCCAAGTCGGACAGTTCAAGTTCGCGGACAGTGGCTTAACCGAGTTTGTTAAAATTAAGTTAACGCGTTAACTTTTTTAGTTCATGTGGTGCTTCCCATGACATCTGAACATACAGAATATATTTTTTTTAGTTTGTGTGGTGCTCCCCATGACATCTGAACGTACAAAATATATTGTTTTAGTTTGTGTGGTGCTCCCCATGACATCTGAACATACAGAATATACTTTTTTTAGTTTGTGTGGTGCTTCCCGTGACATCTGAACATACAGAATTTTTTTTTTAGTTTATGTGGTGCTCCCCATGACATCTGAACATACAGAATATATATTTTTAATTTGTGTGGTGCTCCCCATGACATCTGAACATACTAGATTTTAGATATTCCTCCGTAAAACATTTACGCATTGAATGAAAAAATAATATTAATAATAATTAGCACTTATCGGCCACATCAGAAATATTTTGTGAAAATCGAACCAATATAATCAAACGTGTGACGTAGGTATATTCATTCTAAAAACCCGCTATGGGTGAGGAAGTGACGCTTTTCATGTATCACTCTCACTCTACTTTGATATATGGGAACGCAAGAAATAAAATGTCAGTTCGCTCGCTTCTCTCGCTTCAGTAGTTCGCGGGCATTTGTTTGAGGTGGTCGCTTCGCCCGTTTTTTGAACGTCGGCCGATGTTTTTTTCATGTTTTCAGCAATTAAATTTCAAATATTATCACTTTTGACTTCAAATTTCATTAATTTAAGCGATTGGCTATGAATATTCTAATTTTTTCGATTTTAAATAGCTCATTTTTACGTGTGTATTGATGTGTATTGAATGCACAGCACCGGAACGGGCGGATTTTTTTAGCACAGGAAGGGAAAGGTTGAGGACGAGATATGACTGAAATCATATGTACCCTTATCATACCCCCGAATACTAGGCTGCAATAATGTATGTGTCATTTGAAGGGTGTGTGCAGGGTTCAACACAGTGCTGGGTTCGTACCAGCAACCTTCCGTACGAAAATCCAGTGCGTTACCGCGTAGCTATGCATATACATAAATACCATCATACCGTATCTCTGTCGCGTAGGCAGAGAGGTGAGAGTGGCCACTTTTCTATCGTACACACATTTTTTTAGCTCTTTAACATATTTACACCTTCTTATAGATGCCCTTTTTAGAGAGTGAAAAAAATTATCTCTTATCTCGCCGAAAATTTTCAGCGTTTTTCCAATCATGGATTAGCGCTACGCTCAAACAGATTGTTTATTGGCCTTTCCAGTTCACCGCTCATCTTTTTTTTTACTTCGTCCTTTAGTGAGACTCTGGACGTCCATGCAGTGAGACTCTGGAATCAGTTACAAACCAATATAAGACTCGCTCCGTCCTTGGCATGCTTTAAGAAGCGACTGAAAAAACTCTTAATTAGTATAATAACGTGTTTCATTCCTGATTTTTCTTTTCCTTTCCTCTCCACCATCCCTTCCTTTTCTTTTGATTGATAATATCTCACTTAATATAAAAAAAATGTTCGGGTGATTGTCCGTCTTTGTGGGGTTCGTAGGCATGTGCTCACGTATGTGTTTATGGATTTCGTGGGGATGGATAGTAATTTGAATGATTTATGCATCCATGTTACTTGCTTCATTTACTGTTGTCTGGTTGGTTGGAAGAGATTACCACCTAGCAATCCACCCAATAGATTGTATTTTGCAATAAAAGTGTTAAATAAATAAATAATAAGCGATATAAACATTTTTACTACGCAACATACAAGCTACAGAAAACCATTAATTATTATACGGTCTAAGAGTGAAACTAACTTGGATTTGAATCCGTCAGGAATCGAACCTGGGGCGCCCGCTTGCTTAGCGTAAATGCTAACCGTTCGCCTACGGTCGTTTTAAAAAAAATGTAATGTAAAAAAATATTTTTACAACTTTTAATATATTTACCGACCCCTTTTTATTTGTTGTTACGCCAATGATCAACACCCCCATTCCATAATAATCGTAACACTTGATTGCTTCCCTCACGAGGAGGGTCGGGGATTTCAATTTAAATTCACCCTCGCGATGGATGGATCCTTCGAGGGGCAGCGCGAGCCGTGAAGGTATTCGGAGATGAGATTAGATTTTACAAAAATGCAATAAAGAGTCACTCTGATAGGCGAACCATCGGAATTGTTCTGAATGTAATTGACAAGTTGATTTCATTTTTTTCTATATTTTCTTATTCTTTATAATTTTATTTTGTTAAGGTTAATTATACGAACCTTCGTCTTTCCATGTCATAAACCCCATTCTAACGAAATTCATTGAGCTTCCCAGATGATGAGGCAAAAATCTTAACACCGGTAGGGTTAAACCGTTATATAAAGTGGAACAAACAGTATTGGACTAAACAAATTACAAAGACCTTTGATAACCTTTCCTTCCCTGTGTTGGGTATTTTCTACACGTTGCTTCTAATAACCATCAATATCTCTATAAATATTATAAATACAAGGTTAAGATTTTAGGTATTCCTCCATAATATATTTACGCGTTGATTTAAAAAATAATATTAATAATAATCAGAATTTATCGACTACATCGTAGGTGTTTTGTGAAGATCGGAAACAAATTCGCATTTAAACGCTGTGAGTGCCTCGATCTTGGGTCTTGACGATAGGTGAAGAGTATGCGGGAAGCGCGACACTATATTCGCATCTCACACTTGCATACTTCACTGAATTGCGAGGAGCTCAATTGTCTCAATCGTCGCAAGCGTAAGCCACGCCGGGAGTAAGCCACTACCGCTCCACGCCGCAGTAGCTTTTGGGCTTGCAACCAGACTAGACCTACGCCCGTTCCGTGAGCGTTGCCAGATGGTTTTTTAATGTTTTCAGCAAATAAATCTCAATTATTATAATTTTTGACTTCAATTATAATTAATTAAGGGGATTATCTATGAATTTTCTTATTTTTCCGATTTAAAATCGCAAATTTTTTATCGCGTACTCACTACCCAACACCGGAGCACGCGTTTCAATTTTAGCACCGTAAAGGAAGGGATAATATCGTCGTTGCTGGACCTCGTAGTCGAAGATGAACAGAGTTTCTGAATTCAAAGATTTTGGCGTGACCTTTGATGTCAGTTTCACGTTCGTTAACCATGTCTCACGTTTGATATCGGACTGTTACAAACTACTCGGTTTTATAATGAGAATATCAAGATAATTTAACAGTACCGATATCCTCCGAAACTTATATAATTATCTAATTAGAACCAAATTAGAATATGCATCTACAGTTTGGGCTCCTCATCAGCTCAAATATAAAAACAATATAGGACAAATACAAAATAAATCCTCAGATATCTATGGTACAGAACAAAGGGGGATTACCCAAAATATGTTCACCATATCGAACTTCTCACGGTGTGTAACAGTAGAAGCCTCGAAACAAGAAGGCAAGAATCCATTGCGATATTCCTACTTAAGGTTTTTGAAGGTGGCTTTAACTGTTCCGCGATTCAAGAAGCACTAAGTTTATATGTACCTAATAAATATAGCCGTGCAAGGCAAGGAATCACCCTCTGTTCTATAATACGTACCAACTTACAGAAGGAATATCATGGCTAAACACTCAGTCACGCGTGGTATAGAGATATTGAACCAACTGAGTGACACTGTGGATATAGTCTCGGCACCGCCTAGCAGTATGAGAAGAATCCTGGCTGATATTCTTCCTAACGAATAAGTTAACGCTAGAAACAGACCCTCTTTGTGTAATCCGTGCAAAGTGGATTAAAAAAAAAAGATAACAACGTTAAATCAGTTGTGCGAAGCCGTGCCGTAGATTTGTTTTGTTTATTTTTGAGTGAGTAAGCCGTTGTTCACCAGCAAACTCACGATAAACTCACGAAGTGAGATAATCGGAGCACACTGGCATATTTATTGATTTATTTAACACTTCATAGTTAATTCAATCTAGTGGGTTTATTGCCAGGCGACAATCTCTTCCAGCCAACCGGCAATAATAAATAAAGCAAGTTACATGGTCGTAATAAATATTCTAAAGAATATTAGTTAAGGATATTATACAATAGAGACTGCATGTAAATTTGGCGTCTATTTCTAACATTCAACCAGTTTAATGCCTTCTGGTATGAAGTTATATGATCATACTTTCGTAGGTTGAAAATGAATCTTAGACACACATTTTGAAGACGCTGTGATTTGTCCAGCTGTTCCTCTGTAACATCCAAGTAACATACGTCCGCATAGTCCAGAATCGGAAAGAGCAGAGATTGTACGAGTACAATTTTGGTTTTAGTTAGTAGTAATCTTTGCAACACTTTAAGGGAATGAAGGCTGAAGAAGATCCTTCGGCTTACCTCATGTATTTGATCTCGCCATGAGAGAGTGTTATCTATTAGCACTCCTAGGTTTTTAACAGTTTTATGTAATGGTATGATAGAGCCATCAAGTAATATTAGAGGGAGTAAGTCAGTGTTGAATTGACCGAGAAACTGAGGGCTGCCAATGAGGATCGCTTGAGACTTCGTAGGATTTCTGAGTAAACCATGCTCCCCAGTCCACTCCGAGATCGATTGAAGGTCCGCATTTAAATTATGAAAAGCCGCGTGAAAAAAATTTGGATCGAAATGAATATATACGAGTATATCTGCAGGTCATCCGTATAAAGATGATTTAAGAGACGAGGGATGACCCCTTCACGCGATTAATAAAGCCTGCCTAGAGGCCCAGTTGTCAGCATGGTAACCACGATGGCGATCATCCCGCGTGGGAACACAGACTGAAGAAATATCAATGAAATTACAAAATAAGGGATGATGGAAAGAAGAAGGAAAATTGAGTGGCGAAGTGCCAAACCAGCTTATACAACGAATATGTTGAAATGAGATAATGGAGCTCAAAGTCTATGAGCTATTATTGGAGTAAAGGCACTTCTGGATTATAAAGAAACGTTATGTGACTCAAGTTTTAACACTTAATCATTTTTTGTTTTGTTGGTTAGGCTGGTTTGGCTCTATGCCTTTCAATTGAAACTACATTACTGACATGAAATTAAGAGTTTTTCAATCAATTTTTCTATTTGCGTTGAATCTTTTTTATAATATAAACGAGCACATTCCATAATGTGTTTGTTTTTTATTTTTATTCTTATGATTATGTGCGTTATATTTGGGATGAATATTTTTGGTCTTTCTGGAGTGATGATGTGTGAGGAGTTTAATTTCGCGTGATGTTTCCAGTTGTAATTGAGTGTCACTGTTTGTCAGGTTGATGAGAACGTGCAACGGGGTTTTGTTTTTGTGTAATCAAAAATCGGAAAGAAGTATCGATTTATTTTTTCGTGCTTAATATCCTCAGTGAGATACAGGCAAAAGCCTAGTTTACTGGGGATACGACAAATGAAAGGCAACAAACCTAGATCCATTAAAATTGTATTACCTGTTGTTTTTTCACAAATTATGTATATTTCTTGTCATGTGTAAATAAAATAAATAAATAAGTTAATAATTGCCCGACCTCGATTTGTAAGTGGAGAAATAACAAGAAACCATATTTCATTCAATCCGACCACCGAAATGGGCCGCCACGCCCTTTTCTCGTTCTTGGCACAACACAGGCAACACCCTGTCCCATATATAACGGTCGTTATTTTTATGCTTTTCCATCATTATGACTCTATTTAATTTCGTTTCTATATTTGTAATTATTGGTACAAGAAATAAACCAGAAATAGATATTTCAAGAGTTCCAACGTTGAACCACTGTGGAACATCATGTTTATTCAAATACAGGCGGCCCTCGACTTTCGCACATTTTAAAAAATTCTACGTTTTAAAGATTTTTGTCTATAATGCAAAAATTGTTCGCTTACATGCAGTCGCTCCCACTTTTTTTGGAAGAACTATAATATGTGGAACTCAATAAATAATATTGGAGACTCGTGGGCTGAAATAAAAGAGTCAACAGTGAAAGGTTCCTGGAAACAATTATGCCCACAAATGATGAGTGATTTTATAAATTCTGAAGAAACTCCAGAAACTATCGTAGATGAAATAGTTAGCCTAATGAATGAACTGTATTTGGACGTTAACAACGAAGATGTTAATGAGTCGATTGAATCTCACTCAGTACCTCTGTCAAATGAATAATTAATTAAGCAACAAGAGTTAAATACACAATGAAAGTGAGGAAGAAGAAGCTGATAAAATCGTTAAGACTTTGACAATCAAAAATATGAATGAAGCCTTCGTGCATCTTGACAAATTTGTGACTATCATGGAAGAATGTGATCCCAATGGAGAACGTATATCTCAAGTACTCGAACGTAGGGCGATTGAGAAAGACACAGCGTGTTATAGAACTCTTTATAAAGAAAAGAAAAAAAAGGGTGGTATTCAACTAACTCTTGACAAGTTTATAAAGAAAACACCTGAAAGCACTTGAACACACCTCGTTAACTTAATTATGTATATTGTTGAATAAATATTTTTAATATAATATTATTGATAAATGAATATTTTCTTTCTTTCGATGGTCTTACAGCCCATATCGAGAAATGGCCTCAGTCAACCTTCGCCTCCAACTTCTCCTGTCTTCCGCCACGACCCTCCAATCCTGCGCCTGCAGCAGCCGGATTGCGTCCCTCTCAACTTCGTCCTCCCATCGCAGCCTTGGCCTGCCCACTCTCCTTGTCCCACCCGGGTGTCTCTCCAGGATTCTTTTGGGTGCTCGTGATGACGGCATTCTCTGCACATGTACGGCACATCTCAATCTGCTCAGTCTGACATGTACAGATAGCCTGGGAGCTTTGTAGATATTATACAGCTCGTCGTTGTATCGTATTCGCCAGGTTTCGCCATCATTCACGGGGCCCAGGATCCTACGTAGTACTCTTCTCTCGAAGGCATCCAGCAACTCTGGGGATTTAGCTGTTCATGCTTCGCATCCATATGCCATCACTTTTCTAACAATTGTTTTGGACGCAGAGCACCCGATCACATTGTCAACCAGGCAATCTCCATGGATCTTCCTCGAATAACAACTAGAGGAAGACCAATGAATTCATGGGTGGTGCAAAAACATAACCTGATGCAGATGCACGGCCTGGGGGACGTAGTCCGGGATAGAAGAGCGTACAACCTGAGGACAAGGAAAGCTGACCTCAACAGTCTTCGCAGACAGTGAGTTGCGATGGAGCCAGGGAGAAGAAGTTTTGTACAGGGTTAATTTGGTTTTTCTATGGACACTTCTAGACTTGAACACCGGCAGTAGGGAGAATAATGGTTTGTAAATTAATATTATTATTGATAAATACATATTTTAAAATACAATTTTTGATGTTTTTTTTTACATCCCTCTACTTTCGAACATTCAACATTCGCACACATTTTCAGGAACCAATTATGTGCAAAAGTCGAGGGCCGCCTGTGTAATAAAAAATTAAAACACTATTTTATCAACTTGAAAATAAATATTTCATTTTTTTTTTAAATTATCATTAAAATGGCGTGTAAGTATTTCTGTATCTGTTCCATCATCGACATCAATGTAAAAATTCTATAACGGAAGTAAATCGTATAAAAAAAAAATAAAACCAAACGTAGCGAACCATGTATGGTTTTTCACCACGGGATCACAACTTAATTGGTCGAAAATACCTTGGACTAATGGCATTCCGACTGGAATTATCGAAAATTGATCGGATTCCGTCTGAAATAGGGTTCGGGTGAATTCGGTCAGTGTCGGCTACCCACACAGCACTCGATGGGAGGTCTATGGTATAACATTATTAATTATTATTCAGTCTTTTATATATGCTACTGATGATCTCCGTGGCTTAGATAGTAAAACGACGTCTACCAGGCCGGGGGTTGTTGATTCGATTCTTATTGGTAATTTTTTTAAAAGGCTCTAGCCTGATTTTTATTCAAGGCTTGTTACCATATTATTGGTTGATTGGAAGAAATTGCAATAAATACACCACGTTGTTCTGTATATAACGAACTTGTTATAAAATAATCTTCTTCTTTTAGGTCTGTTGGCCTGTTATGGTCTTGCATCATCGTGTCCCGCTTGTGACGTCGACTGCCAGCTGTCTTTCCATCTTTTGGGAGGTCGTCCCGGAGGTCTGCTTGCTTGGCGGATACTGTCCCTGGCTATTCTTACGGCTCTTGGTTCCACCATTCTGGATACATGTTCGTTCCAGAACCTTCTGCCAATTATGGTCCTGTATCATCGTTTCCCTCTTGTGACGTCGACTGCCAGCTGTCTTTCTATCTTTTGGGAGGTCGTCCTGGAGGTCTGCTTGCTTGGCGGATACTGTCCCTGACTATTCTTACGGCTCTTGGTTCCGCCATTCTGGATACATGTTCGTTCCAGAACCTTCTGCCTATTATGGTCCTGCATCATCGTTTCCCTCTTGTGACGTCGACTGCCAGCTGTCTTTCCATCTTTTGGGAGGTTGTCCTGGAGATCTGCTTGCTTGGGGGATACTGTCCCTAGCCATTCTTACGGCTCTCGGTTCCGCCATTCTGGATACGTGTTCGTTCCAGAACCTTCTTCTCTATCGTCCCCATTTGACAATATCTTCAACTTTGCACATCCTTCGGATTTCTGTGTTTCGTACTCTATCACGAAGTGTTTTGCCCGCGATACTCCTGAGTACCTTCAATTCGCTGGTTCCAAGGAGATTTTTGGTTCTGACAGTGTCTGCTCTGGACTCTATGCTGTGTGTCATTATGGGGCGGACACAGGTCTTGTATATCCTCACCTTGCTTTGGATGTTCATATACTTTGTTTTTCCAGATAAAATAATAACCCTTATTTATTTTTCGGACTTGAATGTTATAAGTTACCCATATTTCTCAAGTTTTAGGATATTTGAAGCTTCAATGAAATTTCCCGTTTTTGTATATTTGTGGATTTATCCACATTCCACGTGGTTTGGAATATTCGAGGGATCAACCAAGATGTTACCTACTTAAACATATTTGAGGATTAAACCCACATGTTTTGGTATATTGGTTGATTCAACCCACATTTTAGATGGTTTGGAATAAAAGAGGATTCAACCAAGATTTGGCCAACTGTTACATATTTGAGGATTAAACCCACATGTCACCTGTTTTTGCATACTTGTGAATTCAATCCACATTTCAAGTGGTTTGTAATGTTAGAGGATTCAACCAAGACTTTACCAACTTTTACATATTTGAGGATTAAACCCACATTTCACCTGTTTTGGTATATCTGTGGATTCAACCCACATTTTACGTGGTTTGGAATAAAAGAGGATTCAATCAAGATTTTACCAACTTTTACATATTTGAGGGTTAATGTCACTTGTTTTGGTATATTTGTGGATTCAACCCACATTTTACTAGGTTTGGAATAAAAGAGGATTCAATCAAGATTTTACCAACTTTTAAATATTTGAGGATTAAACCCACATATTAAATGTTTTGGTATATTTGTGGATTCAACCCACATTTTGTGTGGTTTGAAATAAGAGAGGATTAAACCAAGATAAAATATTTTACATTTTTGAGGATTAAACACCCACATGTCGCCTGTTTTGGTATATTTGTGGATTCAACCTACATTTTACGTGGTTTGGAATATTAGAGGGATCAACTAATATTTTACCAACTTTTACATATTTGAGGATTAACCCACATGTCACCTGTTTTGGTATATTTGTGGCTTCATCCCACATTTTACATGGTTTGGAATAAAAGAGATCAACCAAGATTTTACGAACTTTTACATATTTGAGGATTAAACCCACATGTCACCTGTTTTTGTATACTTGTGAATTCAATTCACATTTCAAGTGGTTTGGATTATTAGAAGATTTAACCCATATTTTACCAACTTTTACATATTTGAAGATTAAACCCACATGTCACCTGTTTTGGTACATTTGTGGATTCAACACATGTCTACAGTTTTGGAACATTTGTGGATTCAACCTACATTTCACCTTTTTTGTCTATTTGAGAATTCAACCCACATTTTATCTGATTTTACACATTGATAATCTAACCCACATTCCTCTTGTTTTTACAAGTTCATGGATACAATTTGCATTTCATCCAGTTTGGAATATTGAAGGTTACTACTACATTTCACATGTTCAGGCAAATTTCAAAATTCCACCTATATTTCAGACAGATTGAAATATTTGAGGATTTAATCAACATTTCACATAATTTGGAATATTTTAGCATTTAAAAACATTTTATTCAACTCACATTTCACCTGTTTTTGCATATTTGAGAATTCAACCCACAATTTACCTGCTTTTATATATTTAAGGATTATACTCACTTACCGTCTATTTTAGACATATTTGAGGATTCTATTCACATTTCACCTGTTTTTTCATATTTAAGAATTCAACCCACAATTTACCTGCTTTTATATATTTAAGGATGCAACTCACTTACCGTCTACTTTAGGCATATTTGAAGATTCTATTCACATTTCACCTGTCTTTGCATATTTGAGAATTCAACCCACAATTTACCTGCTTTTATATATTTAAGGATGCAACTCACTTACCGTCTTTTTTAGGCATATTTGAGGATTCAACTCACATATCACCTGTTTTTGAATATTTGAGAATTCAACCCACAATTTACCTGCTTTTATATATTTAAGGATTATACTCACTTACCGTCTACTTTAGGCATATTTGAGGATTCTATTCACATTTCACCTGTTTTTGCATATTTAAGAATTCAACCCACAATTTACCTGCTTTTATATATTTAAGGATGCAACTCACTTACCGTCTACTTTAAGCATATTTGAGGATTCTATTCACATTTCACCTGTTTTTGCATATTTGAGAATTCAACCCACAATTTACCTGCTTTTATATATTTAAGGATGCAACTCACTTACCGTCTACTTTAGGCATATTTGAGGATTCTGTTCACATTTCACCTGTTTTTGCATATATAAAAATTCACCTGCTTTTATATATTTAAGGATTCAACTCACTTACCGTCTACTTTAGGCATATTTGAGGATTCGACTCACATAAAATATCACCTGTTTTTGAATATTTGAGAATTCAACCCACAATTTACCTGTTTTTATGGTAAATATTTAAGGATTCAACTCACTTACCTTCGGCTTTAGGCGTATTTGAGGAATCAACTCACATTTCACCCATTTTGGTATATTTTAGGATTAAATCCACATTTCACCTGTTTTTGCATATTTTAATTCAACTCATAATTAACCTGCTTTTAAATATAATACTTAAGGATTCAACTCACTTTCCTTCTGTTTTTAGCATGTTTGAGGATTCAACTCACATTTCACACAATTAGGAATATTTAAGGATTCAACCCACATTTCACATAGTTTGGAATATTATATGATATTTTACCTGCTTTTACAAATTTAAGGATTCAATACACATGCCTCCTGTTTTGGTATATTTGAAGATTCAGCCTACATGTCTCCATCACGCCATTTCCCTGTCGGGGTAGGCAGAGATAACATAATTCAGAATTTTCCTATCTCAACAACATCCTTAGCCTCTTCTACAGTCCTACAACTGCAACGAGTTATCAGCTTTTCTTCTTTTAGAATACCATTCTCTTGATCTAACCATACTTTCCTTGATCTTTCTCTCACACGCCTTTAACTCACATACACTATATGTTTGTTTTGTTATTTTTTCTTCAGTATTCAAGTACAAACCATCTCAGCGTGCTCCTTCTCCACCTTACTCAACACATCAGCCTTAATAAGTTCACATCCATCTCTAATCACTTCATTCCTTATTCTGTTATACATTGTCACTCCACGTAGTCTTCTTAATGTACGCGTACTTCTACAGCATTTATTCGGCTCCTCTTAGTATTTTTTAACGTACATGTTTCTCACCCATGCATCAAAGTTGGCACCAAAATACTATTGTGGACGATCTTAGAAGATTTTAATACTGTGCGGTTCGAGTATATATTATGTTTTAGTGCCGCATTGACTTTGGTTTCAACGTACTTTCGTAGTTTAAAAAGAAATCTTAGACAAACATTTTGAAGACGCTGTAATTTGTCCAGCTGTTGTTCCTCTGTAACATCCAAATAACAGACGTCCGCATAGTCAAGAATCGAAAAGATCAGAGATTGCACGAGTAAAATTTTGGTTTTAGTAGACAGAAATCTTTGCAACTCTTTAAGGGAATCTTTGCAACATAACACTTATACTTTTTCTCCCTGGCTCCATCCCAACTCATTGTCTGCGAAGACTGTAGAGGTCAGCTCTCCTCGTCCTCAGGTTGTATGCTCTTCTGTCCCGGACTACGTCCTCCAGTCCGTGCCTCTGCATTAGGTTATCTTTTTGCACCACCCATGAATTATTTGGCCTTCCTCTCGTTGTTATTCGAAGAAGATCCATGAAGATTGCCTGGTTCACAATGTGATCGAGTGCTCTGCGTCCAACGGGCCTAAACCATCTCAATCGCCTCTCCTCCATCTTGCTGTTGATATATAATATGTAACACCTAGACTTCTACGAATGCGTGAGCTTTTTATTTTGTCTCTTAGGGACACACCAACTGACCATCTTAGCATGCGCATTTCAACAGTTTCTAGTTGCCTAGAGTAAGAGTTATACATCGTCCAGCATTCGGAGCCATAGAGAAGTTCGGGTCTGACAATCGTTTGGTATACTTTTCCTTTTAACTTTACTGGCATTTTCGGATCACATAGAACTCCCGTCATTGATCTAATTTTCATCCATCCCACACTAATTCTATGTGTTACATCTGCTGCACATCCTCCATCGCTATGGATGAGTGACCCAAGATACTTAAAGGAGTCACAATTTGGTAATGTTTCTCCATCCATTTGCATTACGGGAGTGACAGCATTTGTGTTCTCGAATGGTAGGTACAGACACTCTGTTTTCTTTCTGCTCAGTCTCAATCCATTGCCCTCCAAGATTCTTCTCCACCTTTCCAGACTATTTTGCAGGTCTTCGTGTTTTTCACTTATTAATACGATACCGTCTGCAAATAGTAGGATCTTTAGGAGACTGTCCATTTCCTGGTTAGTTAAATAGTCCATGACTAAGATGAACAGTAGCGGACTGAGTACCGATCCTTGATGTACCCCCACCTTTACAGGAAATTCTGGTGAAGTTCCCGAAGTGCATAACACTTACTATATACTATTGTGGAAAATATAATAAAAGCCATTGGATTTTTTGTTAATATTTTTTATTAATTTTCTTTTCTCAAATGAAATAAATCTAATTTTTATAGATTTTCGTGTTTTTTTTAAATTTCTATTATATATTGCATCGTCTACATATTTCTATTATTTTTTACCCTTATAAATCAAATAAATAGATTTTAATTATATTTTCTAAATAATTACACGCCTAAACTAGTATTCACTGTAATAAACTTGACGCCTTTTTACAATTTTCTTGTTTTTTTTTCCTACACTGTTTTACAAATTAATAATTTTTTTTCTGTTTTTCTACAATAGGAAGGTACTTAGAATTTTATACATTTTTTTTACAAATTATATTATAATTTTTTAGTTTTATTTTAAAAATTATTTATTCACATCAGTGCATTACAAATTTTTTTGAGGTGTTCAACCATTGGTTTACGGAACAAAAATTAATTGATTTATTTTAACTATAATTCTTCAACAAATCAGAATCGGTGATTCCAACATATATTAAAGGGTGTTATAAAATACCAAGAAATCTTTTTTGACTGCAGACCCCTTTATCAAAAACTTTTAAAACCGTCCACTTTTTGATCAAGGTAGTATGTCTTCAATGAGATACAGGCAAAATCCTAGTTTACTGGGGACACAACAAATGAAAGGCAACAAATCCATCGCACACAGTAAAACCGGTCAAGGAAACGATTGAGGCGTTTAGTTGGCACATACTTTCGTATGCGGCTTACTCACCAGACTTGGCTCCATCCGATTAATACTTATTTGCATCGATGGGACACGCACTTGCTGAGCAGCGCTTCACTTCTTACGAAAATGGCTCGATGATTGGTTTGCCTCAAAAGAGCAAACGTTTTTTTGGCGTGACATCCACGAATTGCCAGAGAGATGGGAAAAATGTATAGCTAGCGATGGGCGATACTCTGAATAAAATATTTTTAACCATTTTCATACAATAAATGTGTATTTTCTAGAAAAAAAAAACGGTTTCATATTTACAGACCTATGTATGTGTAATGTCATTAGATATTAAAATTTCGAGTATACACTATCAAAGAAATGTTGTACAGTAATTTATTTTTTTCTTTGTTATTTAACATTGACCTGTATCAAATGCAAAATAAAATAAATAAAAAAGAAAACAAGTTGAACACCTCGGCAAAAAAACTTAAATATCATAATATTTTTCGTTAATAACCTGTATTTTAACATTGCAGTTTTCGAACCTCATTTAAAATATTTTATTCGAGTTTCATTTTCAGCGAGTGAACGAGCGTTCAAATTGTTAAGTATTGCACGATACTTCAAAATATGCGTTGCATGGCATTCAAGTGATATTCATTGAGTGAAGAATATATATGATCGGTCGTTCATCAATTAAAAATTTCATTTTTAATTGATGAACGACCGATTTTATTTACATTTATAGTAAGCGTTCGAAATGTAATGAATGTTTTCTCAGTACAACTAAATATTACATACCATACATGCATACCATCACGCCCTTCTACTATCGAGGTAGGCAGAGAGAACAGATCGTCAAATTTTTCTATCTCGACAACACAATCTTCAACTCTTCTACATCCATACACCATCTTATACAACTCATAAGATTTCAACATTTTCTTCTTCCAAAACATAATTCACTTGATCCAACTATACTTTTCCTGATCTTTCTCTACCACGCCTTCCAATCACACTTGCAGAATATGTTCTTGCTTAATCTTCTTTCAAAACTTGGTCTACTTGATCCGATTACGTTTTCCTCGGTCTACATCTACCAAGCGTATCTCGCAGTTCTAATTTTTTATACTCAATTAGTCATTATTTTGCCATTCATTCTCTTCTCATGTTCAAACCATCTTAAAGGTCCTTTTTTCGTCTTACTTAAAACAGCTACTTAATCCATGTATTAATTTCTAATGTGTTCCTCGTTCCGTCTTTCATACGTCTTTCACTCCATGTTTCCAAACCATCTTAATGCTTTTTTCATCATTTTACTTTTAATACAACGCAGTTGTTATTTATTAGATTAAATACATAATATAAAAAAATCTTATTGAACGAAAAAAAAACATTTTTTTCGTTCGGTCACTGAATGAAAATTCACGATATGAAAATACTCGTTCACTCACTGAGTGAAAATTCTATATAAATTCGAAGTGACATACATAGGAAAATTATTACAATTTAAAAATAATTTAAAATGACAAAATAATACTGCTTTGAAATAAATAAATATAATATGGAAATGTTATATTAAAAGATTCAACAAACAATTTGTTAAATTAAACTCAGGTTTTGAAAGTGTGAGTCACAATTGATTAAATTAAACGGAGATTTTGAAAGTGTGAGTCGCAATATTGATTTAATTAAACGGAGGTTTTGAAAGTATGAGTCGCAATATTGATTAAATTAAACGGAGGTTTTGAAAGTATGAGTCACAATATTGATTAAATTAAACGGAGGTTTGGAAAGTATGAGTCACAATTGATTAAATTAAACGGAGGTTTTGAAAGTATGAGTCGCAATTGATTAAATTAAACGGAGGTTTTGAAAGTATGAGTCACAATTGATTAAATTAAACGGAGGTTTTGAAAGTATGAGTCACAATTGATTTAATTAAACGGAGGTTTTGAAAGTATGAGTCGCAATTGATTAAATTAAACGGAGGTTTTGAAAATGTGAGTCGCAATTTATTTCCAGGGGCGACGTGGGATATTTGAAAATTTTAATAATTCCTGGTAATCGTAATTCAATACGCTGTTACATGGTCACAATGATGGGAATAAATATCTAACTGTTTCGAGACCCATTCGGGACCCCACATCCATCTGACTTTACATCGGTAAACAAAGAGAGTATGATTAAGATGTACTCGTATTTCTTGAGTGACAGTACATTAAAAAAATAATCTGTCTATGTGGAACT
Source organism: Odontocerum albicorne (assembly GCA_949825065.1). Lineage (NCBI taxonomy): Eukaryota > Metazoa > Arthropoda > Insecta > Trichoptera > Odontoceridae > Odontocerum > Odontocerum albicorne. The sequence continues at coordinate 1,590,442 of OX463867.1, read as the reverse complement.
GGTTCAGTTTTGGATATCAGTAAAGTATGAAGACTGGCAAATATCAATGGACCAAGTCGAGTTTACGAAAGGCAGACGAGAAGACATTTTGAATATACGAAAAATTATTGAGAAATATCGAGAATTCAATACTCCCGTAATATTGTGTTTCAAAGCTTACAATAAGGGCTTTTGATTTCATGAAATGAAACTATCTCTGAAAAGTTTTAGAATATATTGGAAGAACCGAGACAGCTAATAATAGATTTTGATTCTCAAATTGTAGGTATGTACAAAATACGGCATCTGTGAGAGTAGACGAGTTTCTCTCAGAACCATTTCAGGTGCAGAAAGGAGTACGCCAAGGCTGTATACAATTACCTGATCTTTTCAACATTTCTGAATATGGAGAGTTTATTATAAGAAAAATATTCGTCAGACGGGAAGGTAATATTTTTCTGTCATAATTTGTTACTGCTTGTATTGTATTCTTCTCAATACACGAATTTTTATAACATATATTCAGCTCCTCTCAGTTGGAAGCAATTGCTACATGGAAATTACCTCGCCAGGTTGTATTATTAACAATGAAAGGTTGTACTGTATTATACAATGTTATACAATAGTATAATTGTAGTTTATAGCAGTATAATTGTAGTTTATAGCAGAACACCCAAGTAATTAAATTGCATCACATGTTGTAAGTCAGAAAAAGACAATTCCAAAAAACTAAATTATATTTTTATTTCTTGAATCTTTCTGAATATAATTCAAATTTCCAAAACGAAAAAAAAATTTAACTAAATACTTAAATAAAAATGTCAAATTTTGTTTCTAATTTTTTTTTACAATTTATAAAATAATTATAAAATAAATATTTACAAATATGAGTATTAAAGGTGGAACTTATTTACAATTATCTATTTTTTATTTAATTTAAATATTTTTACATTTTGTACCAAGGTATATTGCAGTTCAAAGTCGTGATATTGACAAAATTATTTTTCTAATTTATACATTTTTATTAAACCACAAAACAACAGCTGATCTTCAGACAGATCAAAAATAGAATAATTCATTTACAGTAGTAATCCCTTCATCAAAGCGGTATTTATTTAGACGGATTCCCTTTAACACGGTTTATTATGTTAAATCGTGGTGATAGGAAAGTGTAAAAGGAAAAAATGAATGCGATATATGGGCGAACAATTAAATATTGGAACAAGTGGAATTCGGTTATTTGGGTAATATTAGAAGAAGAGAAGTGAGGAAAGGAAAATCGGGAGTGAAACACGCTCCTTAATTGAATACATATCAAGCGTTTTATTCGACCATTGTTTGAAAGACGTCAATGACGGGGCGATAACATAAGTTGGTAACAGGTTTCAGAACCTCACTTCACATACAGTAAAGGAAGACTAAAAGAAGAGGAACAATGAATCGGGAATGCCGGGAGCAATGAATTGGGAATGCCAGAAACAATGAAGTGGGAATGCCAGGAATAATGAAGTGGGAATGTCAGGAACAATGAATCGGGAATGCCAGAAACAATGAATCGAGAATGCCAGGAATAATGATTTGGGAATGCCAGGAACAATGTACGAGTATCTAGAATGCCAGGAATAATGATTTAGGAATGCCAGGAACAATGAATCGGGAATGCTGGAAACAATGAATCGGGAATGCTGGAAACAATGAATCGGGAATGCTGGAAACAATGAATCGGGAATGCCAGGAATAATGAATCAGGAATGCCGGGAACAATTAATTGGGAATGCCAGGAATAATGATTTGGAAATGCCAGGAACAATTAATCGGGAATGCCAGGAACAATGAATCGGGAATGCCGGAAACAATGAATCGGGAATGCCAGGAATAATGACTTGGAAATGCCAGGAACAATTAATCGGGAATACCAGGAACAATGAATCGGGAATGCCAGGAACAATGAATCGGGAATGCCAGGAACAATAAATTGAGAATACCAGGAATAATGAATCGGGAATGCCAGGAACAATGAATCGTGTTGCTAATACTGTGTTGTCTGGAAAGTAATTTCGTATTTTTAGGTTAAAAATTACACCAAATTCTCGTGGACGGTAGTTTTCGATATTTTTATGAAGATCTCACCGCTGCTTGCTGAAGTTGTCTTTTATCTCCCTCCACCCAAAATCCCCAATCCGTACTTTTACCGTTAGATGCGTGTGTGTATATCGGTACCAATTCGAATATAATTCAACCTTGCTTTTTGGTTTCCCTGATGATGATATAAAAACCTTGAAACCGGCAGGGTTTTACTGTTATATGGAATAAACAGTGTTTGACTTAACAAATAACAAAATGTTAGCTTTATTGTGTTGTTATCTTATACAAGTTTTTTTTCTATTGTTTTCATTTCAATGTTAAATTTGTGAGGTGCATGGCCCCACGCTGTGTTACTCCCCTCGAATGATACATGTATTTTTTCCGCCTAGTATACGAGGGCAGCGGCAGACGGTCCCGAGGTGCCTTGGTGCTCAACGCACCAAGGCACCTTGAGACGCTGACCGAATATGAAATATCGCTGTCTCACGGTTTATTATACATCTCTGTCTGCCCTATATGAATTAGCGTTTCCGTCCGGTGCGTATTGGAGATCGCTCCGGTAGTATTGGCAAACTTGGCCGGTCTATTTGAAAGGAAGTTTTTAAAAAATTTACTTAAAATTTTTTTTGAATTTTAACTTAAATAAAAATACTCGTAGTCAGTATTCTTAAACATATTTAATCTAAACAAATATTTAACATTTTTGGAAGTCATGTTTGCCAATATATAATTTAATTATTGCGAATTATTTCTCCGGTTCAGCGCACCAGAGCACCTCTAGACCGGCCGCTGCTGTTCGAGGGTATTATAATACCTATGACTTCGGTCATATCTATTCTTCCAAAAAAAAAAAAAAAAGAGCATGCCGGTGTGCTCCGATCGTCTCACTTCGTTGTGCTATCGAATCCAGTACAGCGGTGTTGTAGCTGGTGAATTTGCTGGTGTGCAACACCTCACTCTCTTCACGGCACAGTTTCGCTTTCGAACTGATTTTTTTTAACCTGGAAAGTTTATTGCCATGTGGCAATCTCTTCCAAACAACCAGAAAGATGTTTTTATAGGCCCTAAGTGTTAAACCAGACTGGAATCCTATTTAAAAAAATCTGGGTTCCAGCGGGGATCGAATCCGCAACCTCCGGATCGGCAGACAAGTTTCTTACCACCAAGCCAACGGAGGTCGTTGAATTGACGTTGGAATGGCGAAGGGATCCTCGACTACGAGGTCCAGCAACGAAAACGAAATTCTATCAGACTTTTTTAAATCGTTCTCATCAAAAATGTTCTTTGTTCGTTGAAATGATATTTGGACTCTTTTGAGGCTTTTCTTTTTTTTTTTTTCTCGCTCTTGCTGACAGTTAACCTGAGGTGGTACATGTGGGTTTACTTTTTATTTTGTTTTCTGCCATACGTATTTGTTTTTTTTTTTTTTTCTATTTATTCTTTAATCTAGATATGCGGGTGTGTGGGATGGAAGCCCCCCGATACCCTTGCGGTCGGGCTCGCCCTACATAGGTGGGGTGTATCTCGGCCGGGGGATTGTTTGTGGGATGAGCCCGGACCTTTTAGTGTCTTCTCTCTTGAATGTATTTTTTTTTGTCATCTATTTATTTTCTGTGTTAATTTTTTTTTATATATTCTTGTTCTACGTGTTCAAGGGTGTGGGCTGAAAAACATCTGGTGTCCCCGTGGCTGGGTTCGCAGTATATTGGTGGGGTGTATCTTGGCCGAGGGGATGCTATTAGATGAGCCCAGACCTTTTGATAGCTTCTGTATTTAATGTATTATCTGCAATTTATGTGTTTTAGAAGTGTTATTTAAATATAATCTGTACATACTACGAGTATGTTGCTATCAATTAACCTATTATTTATTTATATGAATTAAAATACGAAATTACTTTTTTAACAGAACGTGCAACAGAAATACAAATCGGTGGACAAAAAAAAGAGTTCTTGTACGAAGACTTATGATGAAGAGATACTTTATATATATACAGTAAAACCCCTCAAGCCTTCGCTTCTCTGGATTCCCTAGCATGCAACTCTTGTAGTTCCTCTTCTTCCTTGCTGAGAGGCACTGTGCTATGGTTGTAGAGACCCTGCGCCATCAGCTGCAGCGCCAGGGGGTTCTTCTGTCCGCTGGCCTTTTTAATCTTGGCCCTCTTGTTCTGGAACCAGATCTTGATCTGCGCCTCGTTCAGGCCCAGCTCCGCGGAGAGTTGCTGCCGCCGGCGTTCCGTCAGGTAGCGGTTTTCTGCGAACTCGTGCTGTAGAAGAAAGGAAGATGCTGTGTTAGATGGATTAGTTCTCTAATCATAATGGACATGGTTCAATATACTCGTAGACAGTTCAGGAGGAAGGTACTATTTAAATATATGAAGTCTTTATACCGAACCTTTGCTCATTTGACTTAGCCATTTATAATTTAAATTAACCTTTCTTAATTTTACCGAACCTTGTCTATTTTAAATTACCTTTCCTCATTTAAATTAAAGTTTCCTAATTTAACTTAACCTTTCCTAATTTAAATTAACCTTTCCTTATTTTACTTAACCTTTCCTTATTTTACTTAAACTTTCTTAATTTAACTTAACCTCTCCTAATTTAAATTAACCTTCCCTTATTTTACTTAATCTTTCTTAATTTAACTTAACCTTTCCTTATTTTACTTAATCTTTCTCAATTTAACTTAACCTTTCCTAATTTAAATTAACCTTTCTTTATTTTAACTTTCTTAATTTAACTTAACCTCTCCTAATTTACATTAACCTTTTCTTATTTTACTTAAACTTTCTTAATTTAACTTAACCTCTCCCAATTTAAATTAACCTTTCCTTACTTTACTTAACCTTTCCTAATTTAACTTAACCTTCCCAAATTTTATTTAACCTTTCCTAATTCAACCTAATATTTCATAGTTTAACTAAACTTTTCTTAATTGAACCTAACTTTACCTGTCCGAATCTGATAATGGAACATTACCAAAGAAATTTCTGTGATACTTTTTTTTCTAGCGAGTTTGGCTTTTCTATGAGTTCGGTAACTACATAGGCCCAAACGCTTAACTTAGTGAAGAGGTACAGAGACTGATCACTCTTGTTTCTGTATTTTCCCCTATTCTCAATCCCAATCCTTTCATTTCCTATCCACATTAGTATACCCTCAAACACAACAACACTCCTGCTTCGAATTAACATCCACAAGTGCACATTTCCTCCGTGACCTAGTGTACTACTCTCCAACATAGTGTGTTGACAGCAGGGCTCATAATATTTACAACATGTAACAATGACAAACCACCGCACGGTATTTTTCAAGAGAATCACATGACTGTGCTTAACAATTTGTGGAGCACGTTTCTCTGTATTAAGGACACGGCGACGAATCTTTCATTAATTTTCAATAAATTTTTTTCTTCTTATGTTTTTTTTTACTTAATTCTTGCTGTGGAGAAAATTAAAGATATATCAGTCACAGGGTGGCTCAATAGAATATAAACACATTTCAAATGATTTCAAATTAAGTATTAATTACGCTATATCTAAAATTAAAACTTCAAATTAAAGAAAATAAACTTATTTGTTTTTTTAATTGTTCGCAAATGCTCTAATAATGACTTTTCTGTCTGCACTGCTGATAGCGTGACATCACAAATTTCAGGAACCATTATTTTTGTTATTTGGCCGCATTATCTTTCAATGGTTGCCCTCAATTCATTAACTGTTGTAGGTTTTGTGCCATTTACTTTAATCTTGATGAGTCTTCACTAAAAAAAGTTCGTGAACATGATGTTTGGGGAGCGCTGTGGTTATTCAATGCTATCTCTATACCCAATCCATCTGTTGGATTGGGTATAGAGATAGCATAAGATATAATTGGCTAATCTGTTTAGCAAATTTTCATCAATAAAGGCTCTCACATCACGACGGTAATGGGGAGGTATATCATTTTACTGAAAATAAGAGTCCTCCTCATTCCTAAATTCTTCACGAATGCGCAGCATAACAAATTTTCGCATCAAGTTCACGTAAATATCACGAAATGAAAGTGTGTATACATTGTTTTGAGACACCCTTACATAAAATATTTTTTTATGAATAGATTTCGTATTCAAAACATAATTCAAAACTTTTTTACAACGTAACAGATAATATTTTTACAAAGTAACATGATATTTTTACGAAGTAACATGATATTTTTACAAAATAACAGATGATATTTTTTCAAATTCAATAGTATTTGCTTGAAAATGATGGACGCATTAATTGAAGTATTAGGAAAATTAATTTTTACTTATTTATTTACAAAATAAAAGCAAATAATTTAATGAAATCGCAGTAGACAGAAAAGAGAGAGCGTCAAACATCAAAAGTTCATATCACCATGTCCATGTCACCAGTTCATATCACCATGTCCATGTCACCAGTTCATATCACCATGTCCATGTCCCCAGTTCATATCACCACGTCCATGTCACCAGTTCATACCACCATGTCCATGTCACCAGTTCATATCACCATGTCCTTGTCACCAGTTCATATCACCACGTTCATGTCACCAGTTCATACCACCATGTCCATGTCACCAGTTCATATCACCATGTCCTTGTCACCAGATCATATCACCATGTCCTTGTTACCAGTTCATATCACTATGTCCATATCACCAGTTCATATCACCATGTACATTTATCAAAAACACACCACATTTAAGACTTAACACATTTGTTTACTACAGCTTTTCTCTCTTGCAAGCTTAAGTACTCGTGTTTAAAAAAAAATACATTTATGAATACCTTAAGTCTGGCCAACTGTGGTCCACTGAATGCAGTCCTTGGCCTCTTCTCCTCCTCTCGCTGGTTGGCAGGACTCCGGTCTCCGGGCTGCTTCTTGGGCCTCCTGGTCCTCGGACCTGCGGAACAGACGGGCCTGATGATGCCGAGAGACGAAACCATGATGGCGTTATAAAGAAGACTTTATCGAGAAAAGTCATTAAAATAAAAGTGTCATCATTAAATTCAGAAATTATTTTTAAAGGTATGTATTGTACCATTTTGAAATCCTGACTAAACAGGCCATCTTTTGATGTATTATAACTTGCCAGGTTAGCGTAGTACATTATTTTTACAGTATGACGAGTTAAAGTTAGCTGATAAAAATATTAATTTTTATGATCGGACAAAAATAATTTTTTTTTCGAACGTGCAGGTTTTTTGTTTTATATCGGACTCCGACTAATAGCAGGGCTATCTAGGATTGCGATACAACCATTAAAATCATAAAATATGGCAATTTGTAGTCACAGCATATAAACATTTGGCGCATGGTAGCTACTTTCACAATTTTCAAAAAAATACCTATAACCAACGTTATATCTAAGGTGTGCGCGTGTGCGGCTGGAGATCTGTTAAAAATTGTTCGCACACATGTTTCCATCTTCCGCACACATCTCAAAGAAAAAGGAACATGTAACCATATTTTGTTTTGCGTAATTTTATATTTTATTTGATATTTTATGATAGGTTCTCAGGTTCCTTTCTTTGAGATGTGTGCGGAACATGGAAACACCATATTATGTTACGTATTTCGAATAAAGACTTGATTAATTATCCCTTGTTCAAAGGTCTTTGTGTTATTTAATTGGTGTTTTTAAATTTTTTACTTCCCTCTTTTTTTCTTGCACATATAAATTAATGGGCCGCACACACAATGAAACAAATAGGGGGAACGTTGCCTATAACTCGAAAAGTATGAGATTTTTTTTTCTGAACTGTCATAAGCTGGTCTTTTCTTCGATACCGGCTTTACGTTAAGTTACGGGACACCATATATATGCGTTTACATATTAACTCATTTTTACATCACTGATTATTTTTATTTTTTTTTGTATGAAAGTTTACTTATGTAAGAATGTGAACTGAAAAATTGACGTCTTTGCGGCTCGACTTCCTATCCTATTGGTGATTGTGAGACGTTTGTCTTCCCATCTGGATGCTGTGGGATCAATTTCCCTACGAATCCATTGTTCTAAAGAGCTCCACCAGGTTTTAGAAAGAAAGTACAGTACAGTACAATGTTGACGGTTTCTGTAACTACTCTGGAAACGATAGAGGTTGTTAGTTAAATTCTCGTTGACCACATTTTTTTATGAAAATTGATCTGGAGTTCACTTAAAACGTCTTTGACATCTTTAATTCTTTCTTATTAGAAGAGATTGCCACATGTTAATTAGCTCACAAGGTTGTACTATATAAAAAAAAGCGTAATTCAGTATTTGATGTTTGAAACTAGAATTAATTCTAATTGAACAGTTTATTTATTTCATTTTTGTGTGCATGGTTAAACACAGAGTATCTGGTGGGTATATTTGCTATACAACAATGTCTTCCAACCTCAAACTATACTCAAGAAAATGTAGCATGGTCCCTGTGACGTTTGAAATGTCATGTCTCAAAGGGATGGGGTATAATCGTTTTTTTTTACAAATCGAATCGTTTTTTTTCTAAATCGAAAAATTGTTTTTCTCTAAACTGACGTTTAAATTCCTAATTTTCACTATACTGACTTTCTAATGTATTGTATGATTTGTATCAATCTTTAAATAGGCCAAGATCCACTATGAGTTAAAACTAATTACGAACATTTTATTTTAGGTATAAAAAAATCGAAAATCCAATTATCGTATACCCCATCCCTAGCCAATGCAGACTAACGTAGTGACTTTTGACAAACATCACCAAATATTATTTGATTTTAACAAACTGCCACATTTTTGCTAATTTGTAACAAGATGTATTAATTTGTCATTATTGTTAGTTTTGTGTAATGTATTTAATTAAATAACTCGCTATTTATTAGAATCGAGGCTTATATTAAAGTTGATAAAATAATAAAAATTACTGAACGTCGTTACAAGATTGTATTGGGGCAAATTTGTGAACTGTCACAGGGACCATGCTACATTTTCTCTAGTATAGTTCAATTTATCTCCTTTAGTAAAAAAAATCTTTGAAAAACACTTTTTTTTATCAATGACATTAAAAAAAACGATTATTCTGAACATACATAAATATAATGTCTTTATACAAAAAAAAGCAATGTTAAAACATTTTTCAGTTAAACATTCGACAAAAAACAAATGCTGTTCATTAAAAACATAATAAACAAATGCTGGGTATTAAAAACATAATAAACAAATGCTGTTAATTAAAAACAAATGCTGTTAATTAAAAACATAAACAAATGCAGTCAATTAAAAACAAAACAAAAGCAAAGATTTAAGACACAACCTGGAAAAAGGAAACACGATTCGGACAACTTTTTTAACCAAAACTTCGAATTATTTTGAGTCATTTTTTATAATAGTCCACTATAAACTATTGTAAAAGTGGAATGAATAGAGGCAATTGAAATGTGGTGGTACAAGTGACTGTTAAAGGTTTCCTGGGTTGACACAGTGCGCCACGAAGAGGTCCTCAGACGCAAGCAAATAACAGAGAGGTGCTGACTTGCATTAAAAGAAGAAGATCGGTATATTTTGGGCATTAATGAGAGGAAACAAATATGAGATCATCCAAGCAGGGGAAGATAAAGGAAAACGGAGTCAAGGAAGACGAAGGAACTCCTGACTGAAGAACCTGAGAGAGTGGTTCAGAGCAGCTGCAGACAAAGTTCAAATAGTCATCATGAGTGCCATCCTCCACCGTGGAGAGGAACGAGAAGAAACCGAACGAAACTATAAATTGCATGCAATGACTTTTAATAAATTGGAGTGAACGACATGTTAAGCTATAGTAGCCTTTGGCCAGTCCTGGGTCATCTTGAAAGTACTCAACTGTTGGTCCGATGATATCTCAAACTCTTCACCTTTGTCTCCAAGTAGCTGTCAGTGCACGGACAGCGGTCACACCCCGGAAACTGCATGAGCTTAAATTACTGGGGAAGCACAGATGTTGGTCATTTCTGCTTCTATGTTTTCCCTATCATGTCTCCTAATACTTTCAACTTCTATCCAAATTAGTAACACTCCTGCTTCCACTTAACATTCACAAGTGTACATTTCCTTTGAGATCTAGTACATCTTCTTCTTCTTCAGCCGTCTCTCCACTGCTGGATGTAGGCCTCTTCTAAAACCTTCCACGCTTCCCTGTCTTGGCCATTTCTCATCCATTTTCTACCGGCGATAAGGGCATAATGTCGTCAGCCCACCTCTTCTGGGGCCGTCCCATCGGTATCTTATCCCACTGCCTTCATTTCAGGACTCTGGATGCCCATCTTTCATTTCGTTGTTGCGCAACGTGACCCACCCATTGCCATTTCATGCCAGCAACACGGTCGATTATGTCGACAACCCTAGTCCGTCGCCTGATTTCGTAATTTCTGACTTTGTCTATCAGACTTATGGCCAACATTCGTCGTTCCATGGACCGTTGTGCGCATTTTAGTCTGTGAATGGTATTGGCAGTCAATATCATCGTTTCCAAGCCATACATTATCACAGGGAGCTTCGATTAGACAGCAGCTTCGATTGTCTTATTATTTACTTTGAGATTTCTGTTGGATGGACTCAAAATTTTCGTTTTATTGATGTTCATTTCTAAACCATGTACTACGATCTATTACTACACTCCAAAATACAATGTTTTGGTAGCAAGGCTCATAATATACATACAACATGTATACAATTCCTATAAAATGTACTGCGATGAGAAACCAGCGCATTATTTTTCGCAAAAAAATCACATGAATATGCTTAGTAATTTAAAAGTCATGTTCCTCGACATTGAGGTCACGACAATGAAGAGAAGATCAATAAATTATTATTGATGGGATGCTGAGGTTGACGAATTCGCACGAATGTAGCAACCAATTCTTGATTCATATAGTTACGAGTACATCAAATCGGGCGACTGGAAAGTTTTGAACGACGGGAGTAGTATATGGACAGTCAGCATTGTAGGGCAACGAAAGAATGACTACGCTAAACTTTGAAGACGAAACTAACCAAGGAAAGACGATATACAAAGAAACTTCTGTAGATCTTTCGATATGTGATAGTAACACATACTTTAAATGGAGTGCAGTGTTCACATATAATCATAAATGTTGATTATTTTTTTCCTAGTGTCACGTCAGGTTCCCCAACGTTGACAATATCACCTGAGAGTAAGCATCCTTGTCCCCGGCAGCCCGAAAAAGATCCCCAACGCTCCTTATATCAGTCCAATCACGTACATTGTGGAGCCAGGAGATTTGCCTCCTGCCAACACCTCTTCGACCTTCCATTTTGCCTTGGATGATCAGGTGCAGTAATTTGTATTTTTTCTCCTCTAAGTACATGACCCAAGTATAACACCTTTCGGATTTTAATATTAGTCAGCAACTCTCTATCAACTTTGGCTCTTTGAAGAACCCTCGTGTTGTTGACCATATCCGTCCAGGGTATCCGTAGCATTCTCCGGTGTATCCACATTTCAAATGCTTCCAATCGGTTCATACTACCAACTTGGAAGTTCAGTGTTGATTACATTTCCGAAAAAAGGTTTTCTTCAAGTGCTTCCTAAAGCTGCAAACGCCACCCATATTTCTCACACGATCGATTCAATTAAAATATTACTAGAGAAAACAAACATTAACCAAAAAAAAAGATCATCAAATCATTGAATATAATGCAATAATAATATGACTGTTGCAACAGTAATATAAATACGTTGAAATTACAAAAAATACACTGTTATCTAGTAAAACCAATCAAGAAATGGACTATATCATAAATATTGTGTGTTGGATTATTGTGCACAGCTTTAGGAATACCCAATCGAATAAATCATAATTCTTCTTCTTCTTCTTCCTCTTCCTATAGATCATGATCTGTTTGTTCCGCTTGCTCCCCTTCTTGTGTCGTGGTTTGCCAGCTGTCGCGCCATCTCTTCGGAGGCCTTCCCGGTAATCTTTTTTCCGCTCTTGCTGACAGTTAACCTGAGGTGGTATATGTGGGTTTACTTTTTATTTTATTTTCTGCCATACGTTTTTGTTTTTTTATTTATTATTTAATCTAGATATGCAGGGGTGTGGGATGGAAGCCCCCCGATGCCCTTGCGTTTGGGCTCGCCCTACATTGGTGGGGTGTATCTCGGCCGGGGGATTGTTTGTGGGATGAGCCCGGACCTTTTAATGTCTTCTCTCTTGAATGTATTTTTTTTTATCATCTATTTATTTTCTGTGTTTTTTTTATCTTCTTGTTCTACGTGTTCAAGGGTGTGGGCTGAAAAACATCTGGTGTTCCCGTGGCTGGGCTCGCCCTATATTGGTGGGGTGTATCTTGGCCGGGGGGGGGGGGGGTGTTATTAGATGAGCCCAGACCTTTTGATAGCTTCTGTGTTTTTAATGTATTCTCTTTTTAATGTGTTCTTGAAATGTGTCTAAATGTATTATTTACATATGTTGCTATCATAAAGCTGTATTTATTTATTTATTAACTCGTTCACCGCGTTAACAATCGAATTCCACGAATCCTGTGCGCGGCACGATTTCGGCGTTTTTTAATTTCTAAGTTTAAACGCATATTTTGTTTAGAACCACTGATATTTGATTACAACACCAAGTAAACATGACACACACGTAATTTTCTGTTAATAAATAATAGTCATTACTCTTAAGGAGACTCATTAATCTTCTTCCGGCTGGGTTTCCTTGAAGGGCGACACGTGGAAGTCTATCGTCTTGCATTCTGTTTACATGTTCGTTCCAGTATCGCCTTCGTTGTCTTCCCCACCTGACGATGTCTTCCGTACTACACTTTCTCCTTATTTCGGTGTTTCTGATTCTATCTCTTAGTGTGTTTCCGGTTATACATCTCAGTGTTTTCATTTCCGAGGTTCTCAGGAGAGATTTTGTTCTAGATGTGTCTGCTCTGGTATCTATTCCTTAGGTGGCTATCGGTCTCACACATGTCTTGTATATTCTGACTTTACTTTCTATTCTCTTGTGTTTATTATTCCACGCCGGTGTTCTTAGGTATCCCGATATTGCAGCCGCCTTATTGACCTGTCTCAAGGTTTCATCATACAGATTTCCATTGCTACTGATGCTCACTTCAAGATACCTCAACTCCATCACTTGCTCTATTATTATTTTGTTATTCACTGCTAGTTTGTATCTCACCGGGGTCTAAGATATTGTGAGGCGCTTCGTTTTGCCCGTGGATATCAACATGTTATATTTTAGCGAGGTTTGATGGAGTCTATATAACATTCTTTGGAGGTCATCTTCGGATTCTGCGGTGAGTACTGCATCGTCTGCGTAGCATATAATGCTGACTTTTTTGTCTCCCAGTCTGTATCTTACGTCCATGTCTGCAACTTCCTCAATTAGTTTGTCCATTATTAGATTGAAGAGGAACGGGCTTAAGCTATCCCCTTGTCTAATTCCAATCGGAGTAGGGGCGGTATTTGTCAGGTAAATATCTATTTTAATCCTGGTGTAGCTGTTGATAGCTACTAAATCATAATTAACTTGAAAAATTCAAACATAGAAGAACAAATTACGTTTCAAGACTACAGTAACGACCAAGCGTATCAACTGTTATCTTGAATTATAAAAAAAGTTAATTAATTAAATAATTTAAAGTTTTTAGTTAAGATTGCTTGACCAAATCGGATAATGTTAAAAATATTAAGAACGTTGTTACATATATCGATCATCCAGTGATGCAATATCTTAACCAATTCGATATAGAACTGGACCAAAAATTAGTCAAGACATTACACCACATGACAAGCGAAGGATCGAAACGGGTGGAGGCCAGGTCGACGGTTAAATCTGCAAAGAATTAGGTAACACAATCAACATGCACTAGTATACAAAGATAAAACACACAAACTTATTATTATGAGAGAGAAAACAAAATGTGGAGTACCACAAGAAGATATCCTATCACCTATACTTATACTTTTTCGTATTTTATTCTTAACTTTAGAGTTTTTTTATCCAATAAACCATTAGATCTATGAGTTTAGCGAGAGTTTAATATGTGCTGGGTGGCTGATACTTCATGCGATTTTAAAGAAGGTAATGGAGGCGAACAATAAAATAAAAATAGTAGAACAGGACCTAAAGTAATTAAATACGTATGTACCATCATACCGTTTCTCAGTTGGCCTAGGCAGAGAGAACAGAATAACATACTTTCCTATCTTGATACACACATTTCGCTTCTTCCACCTCCATGCACATTTTTATACAACTTCTTCTCACACGCATTTCACTCACATGGGCACTATATGTTTGTTTTGTTAGACTTTCTTTTTTCATTCGTTCCACATGCCCAAACAATCTAAGCGTGCTTTTCTGCATCTTATTCAACACATCAGCCTTAAATTCACTTTCATGCCTAATCACTTTATTCCATAATCTGTCATACATTGTCACACCAAGTATTTTTTTCAGTGCATGCGTTTCTACAGCATTTATTCGGCTTATTTCAATCTTTCCATATTCACGTTTCACTCCCATACATCAGAGTTAGCACTACAATACTGTTATAATCAGATATAATTATTTAATATTTCTAATGATCACCAAATTTCTACAACATTTATTTCTATACATTTGTTCGGCTTCTATCATTAATTTTCAATGTCCACGTTTCCCTTTCATACATTTTAGCTGGCACATAAATACTATTATGGACTATCGTAACTTATCATCGCGTGTGTCAAAAATGCTGTTCAAAAGATTCCATAATGATACGACACTCGAAGACGCTGTCGGCCGATGACGACCAAATCAAGGTTTTGATAGAGAAAAACTAACGTTCTACGACACGACTTTCATGTTTTCTACTCACATAAACACTTAACACTTACATTTGTATTATTTGAATGTAACCTCATATGACGACGCTTTTCCAGAGTTTGTACAAATTAGTACCATGTCACATGAACAAATATGCTTTTTATCTACCTATAATTTCAAATTCTAAAATTTGGTACCGTCCCCATCCCAGATTTTATAAAAGTTGGCCAATTATTTGTGTGTTGAAAAAGTTTACATTACCTATAGGGAACGGCCTTTTTTTTTTTTTAAATCCGTTTTAGTAATTTACTCCTCCTGTGTAAGAAAGCCCAAAACAAATTTTTGTGATATAATTCAATGATAGATGGCGTCTCCGTTAATTTTTACTATCTCCTGTATCAATTTTTTGAAATTCACTTTTGCTCTTTATAAAGAAGTTAGTAAGTGAACAAAAAAAATATTTAAATTGCCTTATATTTGTATACACATTAAATAACGATATATTGTTCAATTATCAAAGTTATCCAACATGCATTTGTTAATAACAAGTCCAACACATAAACTGAAAGATATCAAACCCAAAACTTGTCGATTCATCTGGAGTTCCGCAAGGATCAATTTTGGGACCTATTTTTCAATAAAAAACACAAAAAAATGTCAATTTTTAAATAAAATCGCATACAGACCAAATATATGTAAATTTTGTAAATCTACTTAATGCTGGGCCGAATGCAGACAGAGATGGCAGTATGCATTTTCTACTTACTTCTCCCTAAAACAAAAAGAGAAAGCAATAATTAGTTAATTTATCTATAAATGAAGCAAAAGCGAATATATAATACATTCAAAGCAAAATACAAAAATATTTTAAGCTGGAAATAAAAAATGTACAAGCAATTAAGAAGAGGGGCGTGGCCGCGCGGTAACGCACTGGTTCCGTGCGGAAGGTCTTCGGTTCGAACCTTGCGCTGTGGTACTCTCCTCGAATGACACAGGCACTTTTTCCGCCGAGTGTTCGAGAGTATAATGATACTTATGACTTCGGTCACATGTATACTTTAAAAAAATTGTAGGTAATTGTTTGTATTAGTGTTTAACTAAATTAGAAGAAAATCGACTTATACTAGTTAGAAATAGCAACAGTTACTACATAATTAAAATTAAGTTATTCATACAGTGAAACTCCGTTTTTACGTTTTTGAAGGGACTGATAAAAAAAACGTAATTGGAGGGAAAACATAGATTCGGGGCTAGAAAAAAAATTGAAAATTATTTTTTATTTAGATAATCACGCAAATCGTAAAACTTTTTCAATCGATTTGCCATTTTTTATTATCGTAGCCAAAGTTGTAATGGGTATCCCCAAATCACGCGTGAAACACTTGAATCAACGTGTTTATTAACTTTTTCGAGAATTTTCCTTTTCTCTTGAATCGATAATGTTTTTCTTTGCTGAGGCATTATTTGAAGAGATTCAACGAAAAATTAAAAAAAATGTAAATTGACACACGAAATACACGACAATTGACAATTGGAATTGTATGTACACGACCGACACGTTTAAAACACAATCACAGATTGACCTGCCTATACAGTCTGCCTGCCTCTGATTCGCTAAATTCCCCACCAATTGCATCGTATTCCACAACTCGTGTAACATTGACCATGAGCGCTGCAGGTGCAGGTGCACACGTGTCTATACATAGAAACAACATATTTCTGCTTCCTAATATTCATTTCAAATATTTTAAATCGTCGGGCGTTTAATTAAATATGTTTATAAATTGATTTGCATTTTAAATATTTCAAACGTAAATTGCGGGAAATAAAAACGTAAAAGCGGGTACTAAATGTACTCAAATAAAACGGGATTGTAAAAATTGAACGCAAATAGCGGGAAAACGTGAATTCCGGGCACGTAAAAACGGGGTTTCACTGTAGTTAAGGCTTAAATACATTGTATTTTGTTTGCTCAAACACTGTTTATTCCACTTTATATAATGGTATAGCCCTACCGATTTCACCTCGTTATTACGACACTATACTCGACTCGAATTTCGTTTGTGCTCCCCTGATGATGAGGTGAAAACCTTGCAACCGGTAGGGTTATACCGTTATATATACATGGTGGCGCATAGGAAACGCATGTTTTTTTGAATGACTATTTTTTTGCAAAGAGAGGAAATGCATGTTTTTCATTTAAGCGTAACATTGTTTATTTTCAAGACAGTTTTTTTGATAAATACAGGTAAATGAAGTAATAATATTGCACCTTTAAATTAATTGTGAAAAATAATGTCAGGCAAGTGAAGTGTTGCCCTTCTTTGCTTGCTCAAACACTGTTTATTCCACTTTATATAATGGTATAGCCCTACCGATTTCACCTCGTTATTACGACACTATACTCGACTCGAATTTCGTTTGTGCTCCCCTGATGATGAGGTGAAAACCTTGCAACCGGTAGGGTTATACCGTTATATATACATGGTGGCGCATAGGAAACGCATGTTTTTTTGAATGACTATTTTTTTGCAAAGAGAGGAAATGCATGTTTTTCATTTAAGCGTAACATTGTTTATTTTCAAGACAGTTTTTTGATAAATACAGGTAAATGAAGTAATAATATTGCACCTTTAAATTAATTGTGAAAAATAATGTCAGGCAAGTGAAGTGTTGCCCTTCTTCGCCCACTGAAAGTTTCTATTCGTCAAGAAATGGAAAGAATACCAGAAGAAATGTTTGTGAGAGTGATGCGTA
Source organism: Odontocerum albicorne (assembly GCA_949825065.1). NCBI lineage: Eukaryota > Metazoa > Arthropoda > Insecta > Trichoptera > Odontoceridae > Odontocerum > Odontocerum albicorne. The sequence goes on along the minus strand of OX463867.1, from coordinate 1,572,828 downwards.
ACTTTCAAGAGATGCTGCAGATATGTGACCGCGAAGAAGGGCAACACTTCACTTGCCTGACATTATTTTTCACAATTAATTTAAAGGTGCAATATTATTACATTATTTACCTGTATTAATCAAAAAATTATCTTGAAAATAAACAATTAAATGAAAAACACGCGTTTCCTCTCTTTGCAAAATACTAGCCATTCAATAAACATGCGTTTCCCCTACGAGTATATACGAGTATTGTATCGTTATGTGAGAAACAGTCAGCGCGCTGCGAACATGCATCAGCATGGCCAGGCGGCTCAGCAGGATCCACATGTCTGTGGCATCTGCGGGAGGGAGTGCGCATCTAGGATCGGACTGTTTCCTCCCAGAAGATCACATGATCGAGGTGGAAGAGCAGGTCAAGATTGACGATGAAGTGGCGAGGGAATCCTCGACTACGAGACCCAGCAACGACGATGACCGTGGAATTAATAAACGAGACTTGTTTGCACTCCCCTGATACCACGTCAAATTCACATACCATCTCTATTGTATAATATCCTTAACTGTCCCGCCACCCTCTCTTATCTAGCCGAAATTTTTCAGCGTCTTTCCAATCATGGATTAGCGCTACGCTCAAACAGAGATTGTTTACTGGCATTTCCAGTTCACCGCTCCTCTTTTTTTTACGTCGTCCTTTACTGTCCATGCAGTGAGACTTTGGAATCAGTTACAAACCAATATAAGACTCGCCCCATCTTTGGCATGCTTTAAGAAGCGACTGAAAAAACTATTAATTTCTAATCAGTAAAATAACGTGTTTCATTCCCGATTTTTCCTTTCCTTTCCTCTCCACCATCCCTTCCTTTTCTTTTGATTGATGATATCTCACTTTATATGAAAAATAATGTTCGGGTGATTGTCCGTCTTTGTGGGGTTCGTGGACATATGCTCACGTATGTGTTTATGGATTTCGTGGGGATGGAAAGCCATTTGAATGATTTATGCAACCATGTAACTTGCTTCATTTACTTTTGTCTGGTTGGTTGGAAAAGATTGCCGCCTGGAAATAAGCTCACCGGATTGTATTTACAATAAAAGTGATAAATAAATAAATAATAAGGCTATAACATTGAAAGCGGTAGGGTTATACCGTTACATTAAGTGTAATATATAGTGTTAACATATATAATACTAAACAAAAATAAATAATAATGACCTTTAATACAACGAACATGGATGAGAATTGAACTAACAGCATGAAAAGAAATGCGTTGAGATCTATCTGTCTTCTATGCTTACTCTTAAAAGGAAACTACGTGATGGCATGTATTAAAATATCGTTAAAAATTAAATTAAATAAACTCCACAGGGATCGTAAACCAGCGGCCGTCGGGCATCGGATAGAGATCTTGACTATTTGTTTATACCACTATTTCGGGCCAAGTGCAATAAACAGAATAACCGTTTATGGTCGACAGGGGCGGGCGGCGCGGCTCCTTTGTGACGGAGTGACTCTGGGCCTCGCTTTATTGCTAGCGCCCTGTTGTGGTCAAACTCTATCTCTAATTGAGATATTAATATTAATTTTATTGGTGACAGGGGTATTCAAGATTCAGAGATTTGGGTTCCTTAAAGAAGGCACATTGAAAGGTTCCACCAGCGTTTCCTTCCGATTCTTTGGATCAACTGGAGTGATCATGTCACCAATGTTTCGGTCCTGCAACGCTCTAACTGTAAACCTAAAGAGGGTATGGTTGTAAAGGCGAAATTGCGGTGGACCGGGCATGTGATACGGATGGGTGATCACAGACTCCCAAAACGCTTCTTGTACGGGGAAGTGGTGGGCAAGCGAGGAGTTGGTGAGCAGAGGAAGCGCTATAAGGACAGTCTGCGAGAGTCGCTTACTTTGTGCGGGGTGCCTGAGGACTGGGAGCGTGTGGCTTGGAACCGCGAGGGGTGGAGAGCCGTATGCTCTCGGGCTGATGGCGTCTCAGCGGCTAGACGTGTGAGAAACAGTCAGCGCGCTGCGAATATGCGTCAGCATGACCAGGCGGCTCAGCAGGGTCCACATGTCTGTGGCATTTGCGGAAGGGAATGCGCATCTAGGATCGGGCTGTTTTCTCACAGAAGATCACACGATCGACGTGAGAGAACGGTTCAAGATTGATGTTGGAGTGGCGAGAGGATCTTCAACTACGAGGCCCGGCAACGACGATGACAAATCTTCAGTGTCGTAGTTGGTAAGACGTCTGTCTTGTATCGCGGCAGTTGTGGGTTTGATTCCAGGTTAATCGCCATCATGGAAATTCCTAACCTGTTGACTGCACTTAGTTTGGTCTGAATTGGTGACTGGGAATCGAGGAACAGGCTAGACTTCGCTCCGCATAAAACCTGGAACGTACTGTTGACAGGATATCTTGCACACGCACCTACAAATTTCTTTTTTATGAACATTTGCATTCTCAGTGTCTCAAATTGGATGTCAAGAAATACATTAGAATTTAATCCAACTAAAAAGGAATTATCTGTGTAGATTTATCACGTAGACAACACCTTCTTGATGGAGATGGTTTATCAGTTATGTGAGTTATTTATTTATTTATCACTTTTATCTGTATAAAATCTAGCGGGCTTATTGCCAGGCGGCAATCTCTTCCAACCAACCAGACAAAAGTAAATGAAGGAAGTTACATGGTAACATAAATCATTCAAATGACTATCCATCCCCATGAAATCCATTAACACATACGTGAGCATATGCCCACGAACCCCACAAAGACGGACAATCGCCCGAACATTCTTTTTCATATAAAGTGAGATATCATCAATCAAAAGAAAAGGAAGGAGTGGGGGAGAGGAAAGGAAAAGAAAAATCGGGAATGAAACACATTATTTTACTGACTAAAAATTAAGAGTTTTTTCAGTCGCTTCTTAAAGCATGCCAATGACGGAGCGAGTCTTATGTTGGTTTGTAACAGATTCCAGAGTCTCACAAGTATGTTAAGGCATTGGAAAAGAAAACATGTTTAAGAGAGACGCTATAAAAAGGTCTGAGCTCATTTCATAGCATCCTCCCAGCCGAGGCACACCCCCTCTACTAAGAGAGTGTGCCCGGACAGTATCTTTCCAAAGATGGCATTAAATTTCCGTAAGTATCTGCCTTGATAGTAAGCTCTCATTTGATAGATAAATAGGTTATACGGTCTCTTCAGGTTTACATAACATAGTCTTAGAGAGTTCAAATTTGTACGTCGATATCTTCCAACAACAAAATTATTTTGAATTCATTTGTTGTGTCGGGTCTGGATTGTTGCAAATCTATTTATTCTGGTTTGCCTGCTACACAAATGTATAGACCTCAGTCTATTTTCTAAGCAGCTGTTAGGCTGATATATCATAAATATTGCTATATTAATCCGCTTCTAAAAAGTCTACACTGACTTAAGTGTTACAAATATACTGAATTCAATCTTTGTATCTTTGTATCCACGTCCCTTAATGGAATGTTTTCATCATCGGTGGCTGGTCTCGGGGTGCGTTGGTGCGCCGAGCCGGAGAAATAATACATTTTGTAATATATCTATTAATAATATTAGGTTCGTATATGAAGAGTGTTTACTGTCTTAACCTATCCTGTCCTGTGATGTGTAACTAATACACATTGCTTCTAAAAACTTTAATATCTCTATAAATATAATAAATACTGGGTTCAGATTTTAAATATTCCTCCATAATATATTTACGCATTGAATGAAAAAATAATATTAATAATAATCAGCACTTATCGGCCACATCAGAGATATTTTGTGAAAATCGGGAATAAATTCACCAATACAATCAAACGTGTGTGATGTAGGTATATTCATTCTAAAAATCCGTATGGGCGAAAAAGCGACGCTATTCACGTCTCATTCTCACTCTACTTCGGTATATGGGAACGCAAAAAACAGAATCTCAGTTCGGTCGGTTCTCTCGTTTAGTAGCCAGCCGGGTTTTGTTCGAGGTGGTCACTTCGCCCGTTTTGTGAACGTCGTCCGATGTTTTTTTTTCATGTTGTCAGCAATTAAATTTCAATTAATATCACTTTTGACTTGGTTATGAATTTGACTTAACGATTGACTATGAATATTTTTTTTTTCCGATTTTAGATCGCTCATTTTTACATGTGTATTGAATACACAGCACCGGAACGGGCGGATTTTTTTAGCACAAGTAGCGAAAGGTTGACGGCACTATTAAAAAAATGTTATTTGAATTGAAATTGAATTGATTCAATATTATTATCTGACATTTAAAACATAATATATTGTCCGCGTAAAGTTTTCTAATGTAAATATTTGCTGACAAATCAGGTGAAATATTTTTCTAACAACACCCACATACAAAATTGTTGATTTTTTTAGTGTGGGAAGTTTGGCTGCCCTGTTTGAACTGGTATGAGAATAGGCGGTGTTGGACCGGTCCAATTAGCGCTCTAATGTTGGTACCCAGTGCTATCCACATGGACCAGTCGCACGAATTAGTTGCATACACGGTCACAAGCCCGTGGGAGTTTGTTCTGATAAGATTAATGTCATAATCTGCTAGCTCGCTTTTGTGATGCGAAAGTATAGAGTTATGTCCTCTCTGCTTACCCTGATAAAAAAATGACGTGATGGTATATATGTATGTGTAGTTATCGCTCGGTGTGGTTGTACAGTTAGCATTCATGCTAAGCAAGCGGACGCCGTGGGTTTGATTCCTGGTGGATTCCCCTGCACACAAGTCTTACTCTTAGACCATTTTACTTGTTTTTATAAAGCTTATTTATTTATTTACTTAACCTTTTTATTGCAATACAATCTTGCTGGCGTATTGCCAGGCGGCAATCTCTTCCAACCGACCAGACAAAAGTAAATGAAGCAAGTTACATGGTCGCATAAATCATTCAAATGACTATCCATCCCCACGAAATCCATAAACATATACGTGAGCACATGCCCACGAACCCCACAAAGACGGACAATCACCCGAATATTATTTTTCATATAAAGTGAGATATCATCAATCAAAAGGAAAGGAATGGATGGTGGAGAGGAAAGGAAAAGAAAAATCAGGAATGAAACACGTTATTTTACTGACTAGAAATTAAGAGTTTTTTCAGTCGCTTCTTAAAGCATGCCAAGGACGGAGCGAGTCTTATATTGGTTCGTAACTGATTCCAAAGTTTCACTGCATGGACAGTAAAGGACGACGTAAAGAAAGACGAGCCTATATGATGCTTAGCATACATTTTTATAGTGCTATTAACTAACCCAAAAATATCGCTGTATAAATTTCGACATACCGAAAGGCTACAGTCGATTAAAATCTGTCTTGAAATTTTAATCTCCTTGCAATCGGAAATTTGGAATTGATCTGTGAAGAATGCGTACTTGCTGAAGTGCAACAAATTGTACAAGTACTTTAAATCTGACGTCTTATATCTACAAGATGGCGGACAGTAACGAGGAATAACTATATCGTATACAGTACAAATTGGCGGGTTTATTGCTATATACAATAGTTATCGTATCCAACCAACCGTAGAATTGTTAAACAAGCTTGAAATGAAAACTAAAGGCGCAATTCGACTGAGGCAACACTGAACGACATGAGGCATACAACATGTTTCCTAGTGTGGCCTGTTCCTAGGTGTGCGACTATGTGCCACAAATTTTAACAATGTCGCATGTGGATTTTGACTCCCCGAGTCGCATGCGCTTTGTCGTCAATACGTGTAGCATGCGTCTTAAACAATTCCATGGAGGCAACGTCAGTTTGGTACATTATGTATTTACAGACAATCGAGGCGGCTGCATATTTGGTAATAGTTTTGAATCGTAGAAAAAAAAAAGAAAGCCACGGTGTTGTAGAAGAGAATTATATGTTGGTAGTAGTCTAAAAGCTTAGAATGATGAAAAGTTGAACGCAAATTCTTGATTTTTTTTTCACATCGATTACAATGCAATGGTATTTACTAGCTAACTGATTCAGTTTATCATTTTTTATCCTGTTGTCTTTATAATCACTCATTTCATTATTCCATAACTCCGGTGAATTATGATAATCTTCAATAAACAAGGTAGTTTTATCAATATTCCACTCCATGTCGCACGCTACAAGCCGCACCGATCCGCTGACTTTAGGATAACGGCGACATTGTTCGACACGCTGAAACATGTCGAGAGGTGACGCATGCGTCCCGGCAACAACAATCAACATGTAGCACGCTACAAAGATACTTGTTTCTTGTCGCTTCGTGTTCCTCCGATTGAAAGACTGTGTGTAGCATGCGTCAATGCCGCATGCTACATGTTGCCTAAATGTTGCTTCAATGGAATTGCGCCTTAACTTGGACGATTTTTTTTTTGTAATATTGGACTCTGTGGATACCGTTTTGAGGAACTTAGGAATAATACGTATCTATTCCAGTAGTTCTTAACCAAAAGACTCGTTAATGTAGCCGAAGACAAAGGTTTCTCCCAACCACGCTCTTCAATTGTATATAGTACAGCCTGGCAACAGATTGTAGTGTATTACACTTTCATTACGCATAGGTAGAATACAACATGGCGGATTTATTTACATATGGCAATATCTTACAAACAATCAGAAATATGTTAATTAAGCCTTAAATTACAAACTTACTGAAATCGTTTTTAAATAATATTTATTTAACACTTTTATTGCAAATACAATCTAGTGGGCTTATTGCCAGGTGGCAATCTCTTCCAACCAACCAGATAAAAATAAACCAAGCAAGTTACGTGGTCGCATAAACCATTCAAATGACTATCCATCCCCACGAAATCCATAAACACATACGTGAGCATATACCCACGAACCCCATAAAGACGGACAATCACCCGAACATTATTTTTCATATAAAGTGAGATATCATCAATCAAAATAAAAGGAAGGGATGGTGGAGAGGAAACGAAAAATTAGGAATGAAACACGTTATTTTACTAACTAGAAATTAAGAGTTTTTTCAGTCGCTTCTTAAAGCATGCCAAGGACGGAGCGAGTCTTATATTGGTTTGTAACTGATTCCAGAGTCTCACTACATGAACAGTAAAGGACGACGTAAAGAAAGAGGAGCGGTGAACTGGAAAGGCCAATAGACAATCTCTGTTTGAGCGTAGCTCTAATCCATGATTGGAAAGACGCTGAAAATTTTCGACGAGATAAGAGGTGTCGGCGGGACAGTTTAGGATATTATACAATAGAGACAGTATTTGAATTTGGCGTCTATTAAATAATATGGATACGGACGGGAATTAAATTCGAAACCTTCGGGGTGGAACGGTTCGGATTGCCACGAGACAATTACTTCCCACCCATCAGAAACATCTCGACTTCCATGGCCTGGTGATAAGACACTTGTCTGCCGATCCGGAGGTTGCGGGTTCGATCCCCGCAGGAACCCAGATTTTTTTTTAAATAGGATTCCAGTCTGGTAACACTTAGAGCCTATAAAAACATATTTCTGGTTGATTGGAAGAGATTGCCACATGACAATAAACTCGCCAGGTTAAAAAAAAAATTAACAGAGAGTTTTGAATGAAAATCAGACTGGATATAAATAATTTTGAACCAATTGAAATCGCACGCACTACCCCCGGGCTGGAACACAGGCGTATTACCATCTAAGTAAAGATCTAAATACTAAATTGCGGTTTTAAACCTAGAAGAGAATTATCCAAACCACAATAAATAATAATTTTTTAAACAAACTGAACTTAAAATGGTTTTACAACCACGTCATAGACCCCACGGAGTGTTGATCGCGGTGTTTGTGTGTGTGCCGGTAGTGATGAGAATCAAAAGAAAAAGAAGAATGAATAGATTATGGGGAGTATTATGTTTATTGTGGGGTGTCGTATATTAATAAAATGCGGGTCTCGACAAAATGTAATGAAAGCGATTTGATGAGTCTATGATGTGGTCAGTCCAAAAGGTGGAAGACTAAGCCGCGAGATTGAGGTAAATTGAGGTAAATTCGATTTATTCTGGAAGGTGGAATATCTAAATAATATACGTACATAATTTTTCAGGAGCTCATATAGATAAAGAAATAAATATGAGGTTTATTGACAGCAACATAGTATGTACAAGATCACACCTGAATAACACTTCTAAAACACATAAATTGCAGACAATACATCAGACACATAAGCTGTCAAAAGGTCTGGGCTCATCTAATAGCATCCCCTCGGCCAAAATACACCCCACCAATATAGGGCGAACCCAGCCACGGGGACACCAGATGTTTTTCAGCTCACACCCTTAAACACGTAGAAACAGGAATATATATAAAAAAATAAACACAGAAAATAAATAAAGTAGATGACAAAAAAGAAAAAAATACATTCAAGAGAGAATACACCAAAAGGTCCGGGCTCATCCCACAAACATTCCCACGGCCGAGATACACCCCACCAATGTAGGGCGAGCCCGACCGCAAGGGCATCAGGGGGCTTCCATCCCACACCCCCGCATATCTAGATTAAAGAATAAATATAATAAAAAAGAAAAAAAAAAACAAAAACGTATGGCAGAAAACAAAATAAAAAGTAAACCCACATATACACCCTCAGGCTAACTGTCAGCAAGAACGAGAAAAAAAAAAAGAAGAGAAAAGCCTCAAAGGAGTCCAAATTTTACATAGTGACAAATGGGAATTTGTCATTATGTAAAATTTGGATGAAAATTTGGATAAAATTTGATATAGGATGGTTGATCATATTTTTTAGATCAGAAACAATAGTAGAGGAAATAACGGGTCTTTCAAATTGACTGTTTTTTTTAATTCTTGAATAAAACACACGATTTGCTTTGATTTCAAATTTTTTTTAAATTTGTTATTGAAGTATAATGTATGACATTTAAACACAAAAAAAAACAATATTCGCCAAATGTCCACCTCTTGCAGCTCCACAGATGTCCACTCTTTTGTCAAAATTTCTGATGACATTTTGGCATAATTGCGGTTCTAACTCAGGAATTGATCGGGGGTCATTCTTATAGAATTGGCTTTTCACGTAACCCCAGAGAAAATAGTCCAACGGTGTCAGATCACATGATCTTGGTGGGCAATTAACATCACCGTTTCCGGAGATTACAAAACATAAAATAATTCAACAATTTAAACGCGTTGTTGTATTGTATACGATTCCATTTTTATAAATGTCATACATTACACTTTTCAAATGTCACAAGACCAAGCAAGTTTGTGACGCCATCTGTGTTTTATCTAAGAATTAAAAAAAAAACTCAATTTGAAAGACCCTTTCTATTTAGTGTTCGTGCATTCATTTATTCAGAAAGGAATCATTCACTCACTGTGTATTTAAACTTAAAATATTAAATGCCACACTCATCTGACAATGCGTTATAAAAAGCCTAGGTGCTAAAAAAATATGGTTCCTTTGGCCAAAAGAAGTATTCATCCTTTTAACGACTTTCATGCTTTAGTTTTTAATGCATTTCAAATAAGGTTATTTATTTTCTCAATGCAGACTTAACCCAATTGAAATTGAAACATTGAAAAATACAAAAATTATTAATATTTAAAAAAAATAATTATACATATAGTATATCATATATGCATACATATATACACACATACGCATACACATATATCATACACAATATCCTTGAAGCAAAGGGTCTACAACCAGTGCATTCTTCCAGTACTTACGTATGGCTGCGAGACTTGGACGCTCACAGTAAAGAACACACAAAACTCCAGACCACACAAAGGGGCATGAAGAGATGCATGTTGGGATATACTAAAGAGACCGTAAACGAAACACCTGGATTCGCAATATAACAAAGGTAGAAGACGTTATAAATGTGTGCAAAAGAATGCAGTGGCAAAGGGGAGGGCACGTAGACAGAATGTCAGACTCCCGATGGACATCCGAAATAATCCAATGGTACCCAAGAGGCATAAAGAGGCCCAGAAGAAGACCGAAGGTATGCTGGATAGATGAAATCAGGAAGCATGGCAGCATCACATGGCATCAACAAGCAAAAAACCGAACTATTTGGAGTCAACTTGGGAAGACCTTCATCCTGCACTGGATCGACCCTGGTTGACAATGATGATGATACACACATACACTCACACACACATACACACATATGATACACACACATATTTAGTCACTTAAATACGTTGATGAGTGCTTTCTAACGCGCTTAATCTTAGAAGAAAATTTACTTTTGCTTTTGGTAATGTGATATGAAATATGTCAATATCTGAAGCAGTCCCTTTCAAAAGAGTTAAGGCCCTTCCAACAGCCATAGCGGCTGAAAGACCCGTTCTTGCGTATGTGATTGAGAACAGTTCTTGCCGGCGCAGTCTAGTGTAATTATTTGGAACATTTCCGATGAAACTCAATCTGGTTTTCACTTAAAGTTTTTTAAATATATTTTTGTATATACTGTATACAAAGATCTTATTATACATATTTCGCTCGGGCTCTGTTATAGCTGCTAGATGTGATTTGTTTAGTAATAATGCATTCGAGTCTCGAGTTAGGGCGCTCTTGAGGAAAGTTTGCTCTCTACACGGCGCTATTTAAAAGTGTCCTTTTATTCTTATTATTATGTGTATAACTATTCCGAAGGTGGCGGGTTCGATCCCCGCTGATATCCAGATTTTTTTAAATGGAATTCGTGTTGAGCTTTCACTTAGGGCCCATTAAATAATCTTTCTGGTTGGTTGGAAGAGATTGCCACATGGCAATAAACTCGCCAGATGAAATAAAAAATTAAAATAAAAAACTATGGGTTAAACGAAAAGGACCTTTTCATAGTTTCTCTCTTAAACGTACTTTCTGCAATTTATTTTGTGATATACGAGTATGTGCGATTTTTTAATAAATTTGTATATGTACTCGTACACATCATGTTCCTGTATTTATTTGTTTAAGTTAAATAAATAAATACAGGTTTATTGATAGCAACACAGTATGTACATAATACATTTAGACACATTAAAAAGAGAATACATTAAAAAGAGAATACATTAAAAAATAGAAGATATCAAAAGGTCTGGGCTCATCTAATAACATCTCCCCGGCCAAGATACACCCCACCAATATAGGGCGAGCCCAGCCACGGGGACACCAAATGTTTTTCAGCCCACACCCTGAAAAACATCTGGTGTCCCAGTGGGGGAAAAACATCAGTTAATCTGAGCTGGTGTTTCTGAATTAACTTTTTTTATGCCATTTAATTATTGTTTTTTTTTTTCTTAATCCACGTATGCAAGTGTGTGGGCTGAAAACATCTGGTGTCCTCACGGCAGAGCTAACGCTATATTGGTGGGGTGTATGTCGACAGGGGGTTGTTATGAGATGAGCCCAGACCTTCTAATAGCTTTTCTTTTAAATGTTATTTTCTGCTTTTTATCTTTCAATATATAGTAGGAGTATCATATATGTGATTTAGGAATGTATTTAAATATGTACATACTATGTTCCTATCAATAAACCTTTAAATATGTACATACTATGTTCCTATCAATAAACCTTTAAATATGTACATACTATGTTCCTATCAATAAATCTTTATTTATTTATTTTATTTAAAAATTACCCTGCAGATCCCGAAACATCACTTAAAAACAAATTAATTAATGAGAATTAAAATTTCTTTAATATCGATTTGTATAATAGGGTAGGTTTCCACATTTTACTATGTATTGACAATATAATTAAAAGCGCCACTTTTGGAGCCGAAAGGGTCCGCCAACAAAGTATTTTATCACTTTATTATTTATATCTTTACTCATCGTATTTTTATAGCGCCGTTTAGATACCAATTTTGGCCTCAAAGTGACATTTTAGTTTTGCTATAAAAATAAATAAGGTATGGAAAAGGTACTCTCAACGGAACGAATTGATTGTATTAAAATATTGTAATAGCAAGATATTTTTAAAGAATTTACGTAACTATTGTATATTTATTTAACAGAATGAAAGGAGTAGAAATGCTGAAGAAGAATGTAAGAATAATATAATTAACAATGGACAATTTATATAGCGCCGTTAAGAGAGCGAAATGCCCTCAAGGGCACTCTAACTTAATACTCCAACCATTATTATTGATAGATTAACCCTTTCTTCCCTGTGATGTGTAACTAGTACACATTGCTTCTATTAATATCTCTATAAATATAAAAAATACTGTATGTATTAATGTTCCAATGACTTTGTTTCCTATCGCTTCACGCCGTTCGATATCCCTCTTAACTCTTCCATCACTTGAGATAGAATGATGAAACTACAAAATACACAAACATACATCTCTCCCTATCGGGGTAGGCTAAAAGGAGAGAGCGCTAGACTTTTATATTACGTCAAAGATTTTACGCCTCTTCTACATTCATACAGTTTCTTAGACTTTTCACATTTCCTTCTTTCAAATTATCATGCAATTGGCTCTACAAAATAAATAAATGCATCCTTGTGTATATCTGTTGCCTTCTTGTCTTGTGCAGCACCCTTCCAACCATATGACTTAGACCCACTCATATTGATTGACTGGGCGACTCAATAGAGATATCGCAGGAGATGATGATACGGCAACTGGCGGTGGGGGGTCAAGGAATCTCGCAGTGACTAACGGCATGAACAGGGCGGCCTTCATTACATCTCGAATATTGTCCTTAACCCTTCCTTCCATGTGATGTGTAACTAGTGCACATTGCTTCTAAAAATTTTAATATCTCTATAAATATAATAAATACTGGGTTCAGATTTTAGGTATTCCTCCGTAATACATTTACGCATTGAATGAAAACAATAATATTAATAATAATGAGCACTTATCGGCCACATCAGAGATATTTTGTGAAAATCGGGAATAAATTCACCAATACAATCAAACGTGTGCCAGTGTGTGACGTAAGTATATTCATTCTAAAAAAACTGCTATGGGTGAGGAAGCGACGCTATTCACGTCTCACTCTCACTCTACTTCAGTATATGGGAACGCAAGAAATAGAATCTCAGTTCGCTCACTTATCTCGCTTCAGTAGCTCTCGCCATCCATTTGAGGTGGTTTGTTCGCTCGTTTTGTGAATGTCGGCCGATGTTTATTTCATGTTTTCAGCAATTAAATTAAAATTATTTTCTCTTTTGACTTCGAATTTAATTAATTTAAGCGATTAGCTATGAAATTTTTTTATTATTTCGATTTTATATCGCTCATTTTTACATGTGTATTGAATACACTGCACTGGAACGCGCGGATTTTTTTTAGCACAGGAAGGGAAAGGTTAAATAAGAAAGTAATGCTTTCTTTACCTCACTTTAAAGGTTAGGTTAGGTTAGAGAGTGTACGAGATCCCACTCTGAATACAAAACACGAAATTTTATGATAAGTAATTAGTATTAAGCCCAGACTTAAAGTATTTTGAAGTCGATGCCAATAATGAATATGTTATTCACCTGTCTATTGGCACCGGTAATGTTGCCTTTGATGTTTGGGCAGAAATCTAGATTATTGCGGCATAATAATGACATCAGTTGATAAATCTAATGGGGCTGGTTATTTAAATCTTCGAGACCATTTTAATAAACCAACGGGATAAGCGGCTGAAATACAAATAGATATAATTTAGAATATTTGCAATTATGATAGTAATCTTTTCAAACTTACCAGACAAATGTATATGAAATTAGCGATAGTGGGAAATGGAAAATTGCTCAATGATTATACATAGATTATCGAAGTGCGTAATGTTTGTGAAATAGGTAGACCGAGAAAAACTTAGCTAGATTAAGTGAGGGAGATATAAGCAAGACATCAAATATGTACATGAGACAAAATGACCATCAGGCAATATATTTCATCCCATAATGACCATCAGGCAATATATTTCATCCCATAATGATATATGACAGAATACAGAATTTTATATCTTCATTGTGTCTTTAGAAGCTGTGTCAGAGAGATGTGGTGTCAATGTATGACCATTTATTTTATTTATTCACTTATTTACAATATTTTACACATGACAAGAAATATACACAATTTTCGAAAAAACAACAAGTAATTTAATTAGGACACACAATTTCAATGGATCTGGATTTGTTGCCTTTCATTTGTTGTGTCCCTAGTAAACAAGGATTTTGCCTGCATCTCATTGAGGACATACTACCTTTATCAAAAAGTTTTAGGACACTGTGTGGCTCTATCAGTCACCCGATTGGAATTATTTTTTGTTAGGTAACCACATATATCATTGACACTTTCCTCCAAATTTTAGCGTCATAGCTTGACATTTGTAAAAGTTACGCTGTACTGAGTACATCTAACTTTGTGCGTGTTTTCGATTTTTTGAAGTTTGAAAATGGCATCAACTGTGCATCAACGAGTTTGCATTAAATTTTGTGTGAAAAACGGATTTAACGGTCCGCAGACCTTGGAAATGTTGGAGAAGTGTTTTTTGGTGGCACGAACGCTTCAGAAGTGGTCGTGAGTCGGTCGAGGATGACGAACGCAGTGGCAGTCGAAAACTAATGAAAGCATCGATAAAATCAAAGAAATGTTGGCCGAAAACCGCAAATTGACCACCAGAGAGCTGGCAGAGGACTTGAACATCGCTTATGGATCCGTTCAAGACATTTTGGTTAGGGATTTGGGCCTCAGACATGTCGTTGCAAAACTGGTGCCGAAACACCTTAATTTCATGCAAAAAAAGGACCCCGTTGAAATCGCGAAAGGCATGATTTCCATGAGTTTTTGACCAAAAACAACACGATTACTATCCAGCAGCCTTCGAATTCGCCTGATCTGGCTTCCTGTGACTTTCCTGTTCAACCGACTTAAAAAACCGTTTCACGGAACGCGTTACAGCACCCGAAAGGATGTCATGAAAAAATCGAAGACGGCTCTGATGGACACACCGAAAATTGAGTACCAGCGGTGTTTCGAGGATTGGATCAAGCGCTGGCGTAAGTGCGTTGCAGTCGATGGGGAGTACTTTGAAGGGGACCATATCGATTTTGATGAATAAACTTGTATTTTCGATTTTATGAATAAAGTCATAAAACTTTTTGATCAAGATAGTATAGCATGAAAAAATAAATCGTTACTTGTTTCCGATTTTCGATTATGTAAAACTCCGTTACACATTCTCATCAAACTGACAAACAGTGACACTCAATTACATATGTATACATCACACGAAATCAAACCCATCACACTTCATCACTCCAGACAGACCAAAGTATTCATCCGACAATATACCGCACATAATCATAAAGCAAAAAAAATACATTTATATAAAAATATAAATATATTATATTTTAACTTAGATGAATAAAAGAACTTTAAGATGGTTTGGACATGTGGAGATAATGAATGACGAAAGAATGACTAAGCGAGTATACAAGTCAGATGTGCAAGGTGTGCGTGTGGTAGAGATATACCGAGGAAAAGAGGCTGGATAAAGTGGACCAGATTTAAAAAAAAAGTGAAGTAAGATGAATGAAAAATCAAAGATTACACGTGACGAGATGTACAGTATAAATATGGAGGAGACAAAAGTTGAGCGTTTGGATAGACAATTTTGTAGATCTGTTCTCTCTGCCGACCCCGCAAGAGACACGGTGTAATTATATTATAATCGGGGCTGACCGGGTGTATTGTAATTGGGGCTAACAGGTAAAGTACGTAAGTGAGTTCATTTTTGTATATAAGCATTTAGGTAACTCTTCAGCAAGTACACTGACAACAGAGAGTCCACCGCTGATGCCGATGGCAATGGACAGTGGAGACCACCCGCTTAGTGGCCGGCCAGCGGGCACGCAGCGATCTTCGCAGATAGCATCAGATTAGCGCCGTTTACTTAATTGGTGACAGCTGCTACAAGAGACACGGGCTCAACGTACACCTTGATCCGGAGGGAACGTTCGTCATCAACATATATACTTCTTTCTAAGCGAGAAGAAGGGTCTGAGGATTTCATAATAATAATAAAAGGGTAATTTATATAGCGCCGTTTAGAGAGCAAACTCAATTCAAGAACAATTTAATAACAAATATATTACAAAATTAATATATACTAGTTGAACGTACTGAAAAGAAGGCAGTGGCTGTGGCCATTAGATTATGTACTTCCCCGCATCTACATATGTCAATAAAAATATATTTGTTTTATCAAATACTTTTTATTCCACTTAACCCTTCATTCCCTGTGATGTGAAACTAGTACACATCGCTCCTAAAAACTTTAATATCTCTATAAATATAATAAATACTGGGTTCGAATTTTAGGTGTTCCTCCGTAATACATTTACGCATCGAATGAAAAAATAATATTAATAATAATCAGCACTTAACGGCCACATCAGAGATATTTTGTCAAAATCGGGAATACATTCACCAATACAATCAAACGTGTGACGTAGGTATATTCAGTCTAAAAAACCGCTATGGGTGAGGAAGCGACGCTATTCACGTCTCACTCTCACTCTACTTCGGTATATAGGAACGCAAGATATAGAATCTCAGTTCGCTCGCTTCAGTAGCTCGCGGGCTTTCGTTTGAGATGGTCGCTTCGCCCGTTTTGTGAATGTCGGCCGATGTTTTTTTTCATATTATCAGCAATTAAATTTCAATTACATATTATCACTTTTGACTTCAAATTTAATTAATTTAAGCGATTGGCAATGAATAGCTTTTCTTATTTTTCCGATTTTAAATCGCTCATTTTTACATGTGTATTGAACGCGCGGATTTTTTTAGCACAGATAGGGAAAGGTTAACATAACGGTATAACTGTCGTTTACCTGTCGTTTTTATGGTCGCTTCTTAAAGCATGCCAAGGACGGAGCAAGTCTAACATTGTTTGTAACTGGTTCCAGAGTAAACGAGACGCATTAGTAGGTAGTTCCCGGATTTGCATATGTTCATTAACACATAATTGGTAAGAAAACCGCAGGAAGACAAACTACTTAGAAACCTTCCGATATGTGATAATAACAGAACCGGTTTTAGGTGGAGTGTAATGTATGTGTGTAGTGTTTGTATATTGAAGAGCGTGGCCAGGAGACAACATTGTCTCAAACAAAATTTATGAACAAAATACTCGTACATGCTCATAGAAAAAGTAAGAATGAGATATCACCAATCAAAGTGAAAGGAAGGGATGGTGGAGATGAGAGAATAACCAGGAATGTAACACGTTATATAACTGACTAGACATTAAGAGGTTTTTCAGTCGCTTCTTAAAGCGTGCCAAGGACGGAGCGAGTCTTTTATTGGTTTGTAACTGATTCCAGAGTCTCACCGTATCACTGCATGGACAATAAAGAACGACGCAAAAAAGAAATGCATAGTTAACCGGGAAGGTCAATAGACAATGTAATTTTGTTTTATCAAACATTGCTTATTCCACTTTTTGTAACGATGTAACCCTACTGGTTTCAAGGTTTTCACCTCATCATCAGGGGAGCACAAACAAGTATTGTTTGTGCTTCCCTGATGATGAGGTGTTCACCTTGAAACCGGTAGGGTTATACCGTTACAAAAAGTGTAATAAACAGTGTTTGATAAAACCAATTACAATGTCTTTAAACGTCCACAGTGTTAATACCTTTACTATAAATAAAATGCAATAAACAATGTCTATTTTAGCGTATACATAACATACATAAGAGAAAATAAATCAAATGAATTTGCTTTGAATAGGTTGACATCAATATAAACATTGCCTTTTTTTTTACCTGTATATTCTTCGTTAAACTTTTCGTTAAATTTGTCTCCTTTTTATTTTCATGGGATAAGCCACTGGGTCGGGCCGACTTAGAAGTTAAATCCAGTAGCGGCGCGCGGGGGGTCCTCCGGGCCGGATGTTTATATTCCGAGTTCATATTAATCTCCACTTGCCGAGGGGACGTGGTCATTTGTCCGCAGGACTATTTATGTGACGGTTTCACGTAATTACACATTTCTTAATGCAAAACACTTTATTATTTTTTCAATTATTCACTGACTTAACGGGAATTTAATGGGCATCTGTTTCAAAGGATAGACATGACTTATCAATGGGTGGTATACAATTTTCAAAGGATAGACATGACTTATCAATGGGTGGTATACAATTTTCGATTTTTCATCATCGGTACGATAAGTGTATGCAAATGAAGTTGTTTGTACTTCATTTGTCAAACAGATGTTCGTTACATCCCCAGTAGATAGATACGACCTCTACAGCTTAGTTGGTAAAACGCCTGTCTTGTAACCAGGAAGTTGCGGGTTTAAATCCCACTGCAACCCAATTTTTTTAAAAAAGGATTCCAGACTAGTTTTCACTTAAGGCCACTTTAACATCTTTTTGGTGGGTTGGAAGAGATTGCCACATGGCAACAAGTCCGCCCGGTTGTAGTACAATACAATACCTCTGTTGTTTCTTCACATATGAATATATATAAATATTGAACAACTAGGGTGACATAACGCCTCCTTGATTTACCTCTTTTGAAATATTAAATCCCACTGCAGCCCAGATTAAAAAAAAAGGATTCCAGTCTAGTTTTCACTTAAGACCACTTTAACATATTTTTGGTTGGTTGGAAGAGATTGCCACATGGCAACAAGTCCGCCCGGTTGTAATACAATACAATACCTCTGTTGTTTCTTCACATATGAATATATATAAATATTGAACAACTAGGGTGACATAACGCCTCCTTGATTTACCTCTTTTGAAATATTAAATCCCACTGCAGCCCAGATTAAAAAAAAAGGATTCCAGTCTAGTTTTCACTTAAGACCACTTAAACATATTTTTGGTTGGTTGGAAGAGATTGCCACATGGCAACAAGTCCGCCCGGTTGTAATACAATACAATACCTCTGTTGTTTCTTCACATATGAATATATATATATAAATATTGAACAACCAGGGTGACATTACGCCTCCTTGATTTACCTCTTTTTAAATATTAAACCACTCAGTTAAGACACCAATCACCCTAATACATTCTCTACTTTCAGTACCCGGCGGTAAGTAATACACATCGGGCTTAAGAAAGAGACCATAATCGGCTAACTTCGGTTTTGTAGAGCGTCGTTTCTGTCATTCATACACGTGTTCCGTAGCGATTTATCAGTCGTTGTCAAGCGTTCTAGGGACAGAAACGACACTCAACAAAACCGAAATGAAAAGATTATGGCCGACAGTCTCTTTCTTAAGCCCGATGTGTATTCCTTACCGTCGGGTGCTGTATTTAATTACATTATACGCCGTATTTATTTAATATTTTCTATAGCTTGCAGCTTATCACGCGGTCATAAATTTTTTTCAAGGCCATACTTGCAAAATGTATAGTCTTAATAGATGAAACCCATATTGATATGGTAAAAAGATTCAACGTCCAAGTCGATCGGCTTGTTTGACTATTGCAGCCCTTTAATTAGGTAGCATTTTTATATAGCACTATTTTTTATGTTACTCAATAGCGCTATAATAATTTATGAATGGCACAATATCATCATCATTGTCAACCAGGGTCGATCCACTGCTGGATGAAGATCTCCCTAAGTTGACTCCAAATAGTTCGGTTTTTTGCTCGTTTATGCCATGTGATGCTGCCATGCTTCCTGATTTCATCTATCCAGCGTACCTTCGGTCTTCTTCTGGGCCTCTTTATGCCTCTTGGGTACCATTGGATTATTTCGGATGTCCATCGGGAGTCTGACATTCTGGCTATGTGTCCTGCCCATTGCTACTTCATTCTTTTGCACACCTTTATAACGTCTTCTACCCTGGTTATATTGCGAATCCAGGTCTTTCGTTTACGGTCTCTTTTAGTATATCCCAACATGCATCTCTCCATGCCCCTTTGTGCGGTCTGGAGCGGTCCTTTGTGTGTTCTTTACTGTGAGCGTCCATGTCTCGCAGCCATACATAAGTACTGGGAGAATACACTGGTTATAGACCTTTCGCTTCAAATACATTGGGAGATTATTTTTGAAGATGTTGTTCAAACGTCCAAATGAGCTCCACGCCAGTTTTGTCCTTCGTGCTATTTCCTTCGATATGCCACCTACAAAGGAAATAAGTTGGCTCAAATACACATATTCCTGGACAAGTTTCAGCGGCTTTCCATCTACGTTTATTGGTTTTGGGGTAGCAAAGCCGTTCATCATATATTTGGTTTTTGAAATATTCATTTTTAAACCAACTCCTTTGCTGACCTCTGCCAATTCTTGCAGTTGGTGCTGAAGATCATTCGGGTTTTGTGAGAATATGGCACCATATACCCTACAAAAAATGGTATGCTACATATATGAAATTCATCCCTTTTACGTAACCTAACCATCTTAATTTTCTTTTCTAAATCTTTACCACTCTCATTCAGTTTCACCCCTTCGTATCGGTTCCTTTCGTCCTCTGTGGATTCTAAGCTACCAAGTCACCTGATCTAAAGCCTCCGGTCTTAACGAAACACAGTAAACCACCTTGATCTCGCTAAGTTCACCCACATACATTCAAGTTTACAACAATCTTTACGTCAACATTAGGTAAACATACTATTTTATTAGCTGTCAACCTTTTGACCCATTCAGATCCAACATAAGTTTACCGAACGGGAAAACATAAAATAGCAAATTGAATTACATTTTCATCGTATTACATTTTCATTTTATTGCATATTCATTGTATTACATTTTCATTGTATTATTATTTTATTATATTTCTCTTTCAATTAGTTTTTTTTGTCCTATATTTCTCTTTCATTGTATTATTTTTTTTAATATATTACTGTTTCAATGCATTACTCTCTCAATGTATTACTATTTCCATGTATTACTCGTTCATTGTATTAATCTTTTAATGCATTACTATTTCAATACATTAATCATTCAATATATTACCATCTCAATGTATTTCTCTTTCCATGTATTACTAGTTCATTGTATTAAACTTTCAATGTATTACTCTTTCGTTGAATTAATATTTCAATGCATTAATCTTTCAATGCATTACTCTCTCAATGTATAACTCTTTCATTGTATTACTATTTCAATGCATTAATCTTTCAATATATTACCCTCTCAATGTATTTCTCTTTCAATGTATTAAACTCTTTCAATGTATTACTATTTCATTATATAAATTATATTACTATTTCAATGCATTAATCTTTCAATATATTACCCTATCAATGTATTTCTCTTTCCATGTATTACTAGTTCAATGTATTAAAATTTCAATGTATTACTCTCTTACTGTATTACTATTTCATTGAATTAATATTTCAATGCATTAATCTTTAAATGCATTACTCTCTCAATGTATTACTCTTTCATTTTATTACTATTTCAATGCATTAATCTTTCAATACATTACCATCTCAATGAATTTCTCTTTCCATGTATTACTAGTTCATTGTATTAAACTTTCAATGTATTACTCTTTCATTTAATTAATATTTCAATGCATTACTCTCTCAATGTGTTACTCTTTCATTGTATAACTATTTCAATGCATTAATCGTTCAATATATTACCTTCTCAATGTATTTCTCTTTCCATGTATTACTAGTTCATTGTATTAAACTTTCAATGTATTACTATTTCATTGAATTAATATTTCAATGCATTAATCTTTCAATGTATTACTCTCTCAATATATTAGTCTTTCATTGTATTACTATTTCAATGCATTAATCTTTCAATATATTACCCTCTCAATGTATTTCTCTATTCATGTATTACTCGTTCATTGCATTAATCTTTCAATGCATTACTCTCTCAATGTATTACTCTTTCATTGTATTACTATTTCAATGCATTAATCATTCAATATATTACTCTCTCAGTGTATTTTTCTATCCATGTATAACTCGTTCATTGTATTAATATTTCAATGCCCTACTCTATCAATGTATTTATCTTTCTTTATAATACTCGTTCATTGTATTAATATTTCAATGCATTACTTTATCATTGTATTACTATTCCATTGTACAATATTAATTCTCGTTGGTATCCATTTTTTTAAGAAAAAGATTTTAAAAGAAAGAAATGCAAAAAGTTAGAAAAATCTTATGAATTGTACCTGAAAGTATGTGTATATGTAAAATGTAGAAGATGTGACGGATGTGTATCTGGCGATATGTCCTCTCTGCCTACCCCGACAGGGAAATGGCGTGATGATACCTATACCCCGCACAGATGTTAATACTAAAGATTTGGGTGTCTTGTTCCACAGCAATCTCGCGTTTGGTCCTCACATAGAAGTTATGTGCAACTCAGCTTATAAAACTCTAGGATTTGTTATGAGAATCTCTAAGTCGTTTGAAAACCAATTGGTGCTCAAAACGTTGTTTAATTCATTGATCCGTAGCAAACTAGAAAGCAATGCTTGCATTTGGAGCGCGCTGTGGGAGCGCAGAACTCACTCATGGTGGAGAAGGTACAAAAATAATATCTACGATATCTCTATATGAGTGAGTTCGGTGTCTATCCATGGCTTTATCCTACTCAGTTTCTGCTGGGCATGCTCGGGTATAACTCCTTGAGCGTAAGAAGAGATCTGCGTCTCCTGGTATACGTTGTCAAACTCGTTCGAGGAGTTGTGAGCTGTCCAGCAATTCTACAAAGATTAGCGTTAAATGTTCCTAACAATTACACTAGACTGCGCCGGCAAGAACTGTTCTCAATAACATACGCAAGAACGGGTCTTCCAGCCGCTATGCCTGTTGGAAGGGTCTTAACTCTTTTGAACGGAACTGCTTCGGATATTGACATATTTCATATCACATTACCAAAAGCAAAAGTAAATTTTCTTCTAAGATTGAGCGCGTTAGATAGAAAGCACTCATCAACGTATTTAAGTGACTTTGAATATATGTGTATGTTAACATTTCTTGTATTTTTCAATGTAATTGGGCTAAGTCTATTTTGAGAAAATAAATAAATGATACGTTTGCATTGTTAAAACGATTCTAAAACACAAGAAGAACCAAGTTGCTGGTGTAATGTTATGGTATAGTCGGATGGCAACGGGTCAGAATTAGTGGGCGACAGTTCCTGATCCATATAAAGATATCCGAGTGCGCTTGACAGCTATAGAGTTACCAGGTATAAGTGATTGTGCTGTATTGTCACACGCGGGGTGTGGGGGTCGTAAATTCACTTTAATATCTCTCGGTATCGTGACATAAGATAAATCTTCTTTTACGATATTGCGAAGCACTTTGGTAACCATAAGTTTATTAGATAGATAGATATATGGTATATGACCAGGGTATGGTCACATAAAACAAGGTGTCACAGTGGATACCGTTTTTTTAGGTTTTTCATGGCTATCAGGACTGCATGACCCATTCGACATTTATATGGCACCCGTTGACCTCTAGTTGCTTCATACATAAACCTACAAGAATTACCAAACTGCAAGACACTTTTCCATGTGAATATTTATTGCCAAGCGGCAATATTTTCCCAGCAACCAGACAAAAGTAAATAAAGCAAGTTACATGGCCATAAATATGAAGTGCGTGAACTGATATTGGAAGATCGTCATGTGACTTATCGTGAGATTGATGCATGTTTGGGCATTGGTTCCACTCGCATACATTCAATATTGCATGAACATTTGGCCGTCAAAAAGATTTGTTCGCGTTGGATACTGCATAATTTGACAATTGCTCAAAAAAAGGCTCGTTTCGATTGGTCCAAAGAAATGTTGAAAAATTCAATCGCGGTGCTTCAAAAGACGCCTATAATATCGTGACAGGCAACGAATCATGAATCTATGCATATAACCCAGAAACTAAACAGCAGTCGACTGTATGGGTCTTTGAAGACGAGCCAAATCCAACAAAAGTTTTTCGCGCACGAAGCACTTCGAAGCAAATTATGACTTGTTTCTTCAGTATTTGTTCGGTCATGTCGCAACAGTGCTTTAAGTGGAACGTCGTACGGTTAATTCTGAATGGTACACCCCCATTTATTTGCCAGAAATGTTCGAAGAAATGAGGAAAACCAACCGACGAAGACGGATCATTCTCCACCACGACAATGCGAGCTCTCACACATCGGTTCAAACAAGTGACTTTTTGAGAACTCAAAACATCGAATTGATGGGTCATCTGATTTGGCACCCAATGACTTATTTTTATTCCCGAACATCGAAAATAAATGGCGAGCTCAACGTTTTTCGACGCCTGAAGAAGCGGTCGATGCGTTCAAAACGCATGTTTTGAAGTTATCTCATTCGGAGTGGAAAAAGTTCTTTGAAAATTGGTTCAAACGCATGCAATAGTTTATTGATCTTCATGGAGAGTATTTTGAAAAACAATAAAACCATTTTCGATTATAAAATTTGTTTTTACTTGTATGTCTCAATACTTAAGTAGCAACCCTCGCACACTTAGACTACACAGGATCGGAAATGAGTACGCTACAGTCTCGAATATATTTGGAGTATAAGGAGTGCCTGAAAAGACACTTCCGAATATCCGAGCCTTGTTGTGGGATCCACGTGTCTTTCGAGGACTTTTGAAGAACTTTTTTGAACTGCTTTTTATTTGATTGTTGTTGTTTTCATTATTATTTTTGTGATGTTTTTCCATGGGCAGCCATGATAACAAATGTGTCCATTGACCGAGCTTAAAATAAAGGATCGCCTCCCGTAATTGTGTATGCAATGTGTGCTGCAGTATTTCGACCACATCGTGAGAAGAGAACTGAATAACCGGAAGAATCTTGCGGTCATCGGAAGCGTCGAAGTGACCTGATGCGACGGAATCTTCAATATCGGATGCCCTCCGATCGACCCGGAACCAATGCAGATGGAAAGAGACCATTAAGAGGGTCATCAACAGCTGCCGTCATCCTCAGCCACGATGGACACGACGACTTTACCTGCCGTGTCACCAAAAAACCTTCCGCGGCGTGCCACCTAGTGGCACGCGTGCCATAGGTCACCTCAGACCAGCAGAATGGGATTTAACGCAAATCTAGTTTATCACCTTAAAACACGGAATCTGGATACAAAGTGATATAAGATTGAAAACTATTTAAAATAAATAAAATTGTAAAAAATAGACTTGCATGTGTTGTTGCCCTGGACCCTGCATAGAACAACCGGTACAAAGAACATTACCCATGTACGAGTACAAAGAAAGGGATTTAATCCGCTCGGTGTCCGGCAGGTCACGGCTTGACAGCATCCAAGTGTGAAGTCTTTATCATCTGCCTGAATAGAGTAGTGCTGAAGGGCCACACAGGAGATGCTGCTGCGAGTACCATACAAGAGTTCTTTATTATGCACCTATTTCTATTACTCGTAGTGCTTTACAAGTGGACCAACTCTCCTAACAATGCGCTTTGAAAATACAGGTAGGAATCACACCTTGTTTCGGGTTCAATTCCTGATACTGCAAAAAAATAACTAGAAATGGGGACTAATTCTAGTAAGAGAGTTTGTCAAGTGACAATACGTATGTCTGCGAGAGTTGTTGCCTCTTCAGGTGCGGTAGGATTACAAATACGTACAATGACGAACCACGAGTTTAGTGTAATACATACTTTCTAAAACGAAAAGGCTTAAATACTTGGACTGTATACAATGTTACAGCGTCTTCAAAATGTGTGTCTAAGATTCATTTTCAACCTACGAAAGTACGACCATATAACTTCATACCAGAAGGGATTGAACTGGTCGAATGTTAGAAATAGACGCCAAATTCACATACTGTATCTATTGTGTAACATCCTTAACTGTCCCGCCGCACCCTCTTATCTCGCCGAAAATTTTCAGCTTCTTTCCAATCATGGATTAGCGCTACGCTCAAACAGAGATTGTATATTGGCCTTTCCAGTTCACCGTTCCTCTTTCTTTACGTCGTCCTTTACTGTCCATGCAGTGAGACTCTGGAATCAGTTACAAACCAATATAAGACTCGCTCCATCCTTGGCATGCTTTAAGAAGCGACTGAAAAAACTCTTAATTTCTAGTCAGTAAAATAACGTGTTTCATTCCTGATTTTTCTTTTCCTTTCCTCTCCACCATCCCTTCCTTTCCTCTCCACCATCCCTTCTTTTCCTTCTCACTTTATATGAAAAATAATGTTCGGGTGATTGTCCGTCTTTGTGGGGTTCATGGGTATGGGCATGCTCACGTATGTGTTTATGGATTTCGTAGGGATGGATAGTCATTTGAATGATTTATGCGACCATGTAACTTGCTTCATTTACTTTTGTCTGGTTGGTTGGAAGAGATTGCCACCTGGCAATAAGCCCGCCAGATTGTATTGCAATAAAAGTGTTAAATAAATAAATGTTGTCTCCTTACCACACTTTTTAATATCTCCAAATAATTCATCTTAATATATTGAGGAATACCATATAATCATGAAATAAATTAAATTAACAATTTATCAAGCGCCATTTAAAAGGCAGATTCTCCTCAAAGGGACTTGACTCTGACTTGGGATTTGAACCCACTATTATTGACAAATAAACAATGTTACAAAAAAAATACGAGTTGAGTGTAATGATATGAAGGTAGCGGCTGCGGCTATTAGGTTAGGAGCTTTCCCGCGTTCCGCATATGTTTGTAAAAAACATATTTGGTAAGAAAACTGCAGAAAATGTATTGAAGGAAGATAAACCACAGTGGAACCTTTATAGATCTTCCGATACGTGATAGTAACACATTCATCTTTAGGTTAGGTGGAGTGTAGTGTACATACACTGCACTCCACCTAAAGACGAATGTGAATTTATATATGAACACTACATACATATGTAGTGTTCATATATAATCATACATTTTAATATATAATCATACATCTCTTCCAAGCAACCAGAAAGGCGACCTCCGTGACCTGGTGGTAAGACGCTTGTCTGCCGATCCGGAGGTTGCGGGTTTGATCCCCGCTGGAATCCAGATTTTTTAAATGGAATTCCAGTCTGGTTTTCACTTAGGGCCCATTAAAACATATTTCTAGCTGGTTGGAAGAGATTGCCACATGGCAATAAACTCGTCAAGGGGGGGGTGGAGATGTTCAAGATGCCTTAAGTAAAAATCAGACTGGAATCCTTTTAAAAAAAATATAGGTTCAAGCGGGATTTGAACCCGCATCTTCCGTGTTGGGAAACAGGTGTCTTACAAACTAGACCATGGAGGTCATCGTATCGATTTATTTTATTTATTTATTTATCCATTTATCCATTTATCCATTTATCCATTTATCCATTTATCCATTTATCCATTTATCCAGTTATCCATTTATCCATTTATCAATTTATCAATTTATCCATTTATCAATTTATGTCTTTATCTATTTATCTATTTCTTTATTTATTCATTTATTTATTTAATTAACGACACAACAGTGTCTTTATATACAAATGAACATGTGACAGGTTATAGCTTGTCTTCACAACTTTATCCTATCACACATTCCTCGTTTGATTCATTTTTATGAAATGAATCGAAGGATAATGAATCGAAGCATAGTGAATGTGTGGTAGGATAAAGTTACCTTCGATTACAAGGATAGTGATAAAGTTACCTTCGATTACAAATGAATCGAAGCATAGTGAATGTGTGGTATGATAAAGTTACCTTCGATTACAAGGATAGTGATAAAGTTACCTTCGATTACAAATGAATCGAAGCATAGTGAATGTGTGGTATGATAAAGTTACCTTCGATTACAAGGATAGTGATTAAGTTACCTTCGATTACAAATGAATCGAAGTATAGTGAATGTGTGGTAGGATAAAATAACCTTCGATTCATTTTCACAACTTGATCCTACCACACATTCCTCGTTCTACATCTATCTCGCTCTCAATTTATTTTAAACAATGCAAACCGAAACTAATATATTTGCTTCGTAAATCTTTCACAGCTTTAGCCCGTATTCATTGTCAGCGTTTAACACTAAATACTAAAACCCAACAATTTTATACTGAAATAATTAGTATTTCAAATTGTAAAGAAATCACGAGGTTTAAAATACCTCACTTTAAATATATTTTTTTATACAGAATATATAAGAATGAAGTCATAGGTATCATTAAAACCCTCGAACACTAGGCGGAAAAAGTGCCTGTGTCGTTCGAGGGGAGTAGTACAGCGCGGGGTTCGAACTGACGACCTTCCGCACAGAAGTCCAGCGCGTTACTGCTGCACCTAATTTGAATCGTATAAGGTCCCATAACGTATAAATCATGAGTTTGGGCACTATTGAGGAGTGTTTGCTTTCTAAAAGGCGCTATATAAATTGTCATTTCATTATTATGATAAGACTGAAACCTTTTTTTTTTTTAATCCGAGTATCGAGGGGAATCGATCCCGCAACCCTCAAATTACATAACAGGCATTTTACCAACTTGGATGTAAAGGTCGTCAAATTTTATGCAATGCTCTCATCACTTTTTGCCATATTTCTTCTTCTTTTTTAAGATTACTCCTATCCTCGGAGGCTGGTGATCATCATGGCTACCTTCACCATGGAAGCAGCAACTATGTTCAAAGATATGACTCAACAATGAAACAACTCTCGTAAATTCTATAAAAAAAAGAAATCTTTTCACACATTCTAAAGTGTCTTTCAAATCTAGCGGTTTTTTTTTAATTCTTGGATAAAACACAGATGGCGTCGCGAACTTGCCTGGGTCTTGTGACATTTGAGAAGTGTATAATGTATGACATTTATTTATTTTATTTATTTATTTAACACTTTTATTGCAATACAATCTGGCGGGTTTATTGCCAGGTGGCAATCTCTTCCAACCAACCAGACAAAAGTAAATGAAGCAAGTTACGTGGTCGCATAAATCATTCAAATGACTATCCATCCCTACGAAATCCATAAACATATACGCGAGAACATGCCCACGAACCCCACAAAGACGGACAATCACCCGAACATTATTTTTCATATAAAGTGAGATATCATCAATCAATAGGAAAGGAAATGATGGTGGATAGGAAAGGAAAAGAAAAATCGGGAATGAAACACGTTATTTTACTGACTAGAAATTAAGAGTTTTTTCAGTCGCTTCTTAAAGCATACCAATGACGGAGCGAGTCTTATATTGGTTTGTAACTGATTCCAGAGTCTCACTGCATGGACAGTAAAGGACGACGTAAAGAAAGAGGAGCGGTGAACTGGAAAGGCCAATAAACAATCTCTGTTTGAACGTAGCGCTAATCCATGATTGGAAAGAAGCTGAAAATTTTCGGCGAGATAAGAGGGTGCGGCGGGACAGTTAAGGATGTTATACAATAGAGACAGTATGTGAATTTGGCGTCTATTTCTAACATTCAACCAGTTCAATGCCTTCTGGTATGAAGTTATATGATCGTACTTTCGTAGGTTGAAAATAAATCTTAGACACACGTTTTGAAGACGCTGTAATTTGTCCAGCTGTTCTTCTGTAACATCCAAGTAACATACGTCCGCATTTATAAAAATGGAGTCGTATACAATAAAACAACGCGTTCAAATTGTTGAATTATTTGATGTATTGTAATCTCCGGAAACGGTGATGTTAATTAATGAAACCAAGATCATGTGATCTGACACCGTCGGACTATTTTCTCTGGGGTTACGTGAAAAGCCAAGTATATAAGAATGACCCCCGATCAATTCCTGAGCTGAAGGACGAAATTATTCGCATTATTGGCGAGTTAGAACCGCAATTATGTACAAAATGTTGACAAAAGAGTGGACATCTGTGGAACTACAAGAGGTGGATATTTGGCGGATATTGTTTTTTTGTGTTTAAATCTCATACATTATACTTCAATGACCAATAAAAAGTCTATTGAAATCAAAGCAAATTGTGTGTTTTATTCAAGAAATTTAAAAAAACCGCTCAATTTGAAAGACCCTTTACCTAGAATGGCAATATTCAATAAGTTATGACGACACGTTGCAAAAAAGGAGCGCAATAAAAATCCTAAAGTTTAATGTCTCAATATTATTATATTAATATTAGTCACCGTTGAATTATGGCCACGTCTCACTTCCATACATCAAATCCTCTTTTATATCCCGTCATAAACATACCTCATCTCTTATGATAAGTTACGTGCATATCTTCTCGGGACAGATTTACGCAAGTCATAAACTCTGAAATACTTTGGCCAGTTATTTCAAGCAAAAAATACCTTACAAATAAAAGGATTTGCCTGAAATTCGCCTCAAAATCGCTTTGTTGCATGAATATTTTTTTATTATTCTTTCTTTAAGGTTAAACCTGTTGCATGTTATTATTAAGACGGATGATCTCCGCTATAAAGAAGGTAAAATGACAAGTACGAATAAAAGAAGATTATACACGACGAGATGTATCAATATGGAGAAGGCGAAAGTTGTGTGCTTGGATAGAAAAGTTTGGAGATTTGTTATCTCTGCCTACTCTGCAAGAGACACACCGTGATGACATGTATGTACGAGGATTGATAATTTTTTTTTGAAGGGAAACTTCTATAGGCGCGGTTGGGCAAATTGGGCCTGAACGTCACGAAAAGTGAAACGGTGCATTATATTATTATTATTAAATATTTTATTTATTAATAAATTATTATTTATTATTTTAATATTAATAATTATTTATTATTATTCTCTTCTTCTTAGACTTTCTATAGACTCAAGAGTCTGTTACTGCAGGATTGTCCTCCTGTGATGCTGAGCTCCAGCTATCTCTCCATCTTTTCGGGGGTCTCCCTGGTGGACGCCGTCCATCCGGCACCCCATGCAGAGCTATGTATGGAATTCTTGTGGAATTCATTCTCTGTACATGTTGGTACCAGTATCGTCGACGCTGTCGTTCCCATCTGACCACATATTGGACCTCACAGACCTCTCGCATTGTGATGTTCCTTACACGATCACGCAAAGTCTTCCCAGCAATAGCGCGTTGAGTTCTCATTTCCGTTGTCCTTAGCATACTTTTTGTCCTGACAGTGTCCACCCTCGCTTCGATGCCATATGTGATGATAGGTCGCACACAGGTCTTATAAATGCGCACCTCGCTATCCGTTCTCATATCTTTATTCCTCTACTATATATGACATCTCTCAGGCAGCCCGCCACAACTGCAGCTTTATCTACCTGAGGCCTTACTTCTCTGGGGAGGTCATGAGAGCTGAGCAGTTCACTGCCAAGATATCTGAACTGGGTTGCCTGTTCAATTGGCTCGTCACGTACTGAAATTCTGCACTCTAGTGGGTCTTTAGAGAATGTCCTACACTTGGTTTTTGCTACGGAGATAATCATATTATTATTAATAATTAATATTATTAAGTGTATTATATATTATTATTATTAAAATTATTATTTATTTTTAAAATATTTATTATTAAAAATTTTCATCAAATTATTGTATTTTAGTTATATATGGTATTATTTTTAAATTAATACATTTATTAATTTCATTTTATAATATATTAAATTATTTTATTTTATTTTACATGTACAATATTTTAATATTCATTTAACATATAATTTATGTTCAATATATAATTATAATAATAAATATGTTATTGTGATATTAATAATTACATTATTATTATAGTATAATTAATTACAATATAATTAATCAATAATAATATTAATAATATATTATTAATAAAACATTAAAAATAATATAATAATAAATAAATAATTAAATTATTATTAATAACTCAAAAATATTTAATATTAAAAAATATATATTTAATATTATTAAGTGTATTATATTAGTATTAGAATTATTATTTATTATTAAAATTATTATTATTTATTATTTAAACAAAAAAAATATTCGATTAAGAGAGATTTTCTTCAATTAAATTCCACATAATTCCACATAAATTATTATTTATTATTAAAATTATTATTTATTATTTAAACAAAGAAAATTATTTGATTAAGAGACATTTTCTTGAATTAAATTCCACATAACCAGTTCCTAATCCTAAAATAATAAAAATCGTTAACAAATGGAAAAAAAGCAATGCATAAAATCAACTTTTCCTAGGAGCTAAGAAGTTTCACTTCTACCGCGCGAGAGTCTCACACATCTGTTTTTTTTTACGAGTATTTAGTCCATAATTTTTCCTGACACGACACTGTCTGTGATTGAAAGTTTCAATTTTCAGCCATATTGGATGGGCAGTTTGTGTTTGACAGGCGAGTATTTACAACGCATATTAGCACGTTTGCGATTTATTTCGTTTCAAACCATCTCAGAAGGCTCATGTTCATCTTACTGAATACATCAGCTTTAAGTTCGCGTTCATTGTCACCCGATGTATTCCTCGCAGTTCACATTTCTACAGCATTTTTTCGGTTCCCTTCAATATTAATACGCACCATTTAACTCCTGTACATCAAAGTCGGTACTAAAATACTCTTGTGAACTATCATCTTAACAGATTTTGATAAGGTTCGAGCGTATAACATATATTGTACAAGGGTCAGTTTGACATTGTTTCCTAACGCTACATGCTGTTCTCGTACCTCTTCCATAATTTAAGAAAATGTTATTCAAATAGCTTTCTATTCACATGATTTTAATATGCAAAAATATTTTTTTTTTAAATTGTCAATTATTCCGAACAAGAATGATTTTTGCCACCAAATTAGCCATTTTACAATTATACGAGACAATATTAAATGTTATGACCAATTTAAAAAAATCAATATTAAATGTTATGACCAATTTAAAAAAATCAATATTAAATGTTATGACCAATTTAAAAAAATAACAATTTAAGATAATTTAAAGTTTCAACTATTGAAACTTCAAATATTTAACAATTTTTTTATTTATTGTATTATTTAACACTTTTATTGCAAATATAATCAACCGCGTTTATTGCCATGAAGTGAGATGTCATCGATCAAAAGGAAAGTAAGGGATGGTGGAGAGGAAAGGAAAAGAAAAATCAGGAATCAAACACGTTATTTTACTGACTAGAAATTAAGAGTTTTTCAGTCGCTTCTTAAAGCGTGCCAAGGACGGAACGAATCTTATATTGGTTTGTAACTGGTTCGAGAGTCTCACTGCATGGACAGTAATGGACGATTATCGATAATAATCGATCGAACTTTTAACAATAAAACAATCGATCTATGAGTGGAAAAGTTCCACGAAGAAACGCGACATTCATTGGACGCGGTAAATATATGGCTTTAAGTAAATCAAATATGTCTCGCTAAGGACAATCGAAAAATACATGGTCTATAGTTTCATCATTCAGTCCACACCCGCAGCCGGAATGTTATAGATTATTATATATTAAAAAATAATCTTAACAAATTCTTGACGACTATTTAACTATATTTTTTTAACTTTGTATTAAGCTCGGTTTACACAGGTCATCTTTTCGAATGATATAGTAATATCGAGATCTAATTAGTGTCTATGGGTACCTATGTATAATTATGCTGTCCTTTTAAGACGTCCTGCCAACGCACATTCCAATGGCCTCGCAGCGCCGGATTGAGCGATTACTCGTCTTCTAACGGAGAGGTCGCCGGTTGGATTGTGGACGGTTTTTATAAGACTGGTTTACATTTAAAAAAAAACACATCTACGCTCTCATTTCAAACCACATCTATCTTACTTTCATCAATTTTTAGACGTATTTTCCTATCTTGACATATATCCTTTGCCTCTTCTACATCTGTAGCGACCTTTGCTCCCTGTGGTCGAGGCGCGAGTCGCTGTTGTTGTTTAGCGAGAACGAGACAGCGACATATCTTCTGCGCCTTCCTACAAATCATATGAATACGGGACGTGCAACAATAAATATATTGTTCAGCGGAAACGAGACGGCGACATATCTTCTGCGCCGTTCTACACACATTCCAAATATTATAAATACCGACGTTTAACAATAAAATACCTCTTTCCATATTCCGATTTCAAACGAGTTTTATTAAAACAACGGTCATGCTCATCATCTTTCTATTCGGTACAACAGTCCCTAAACATCCATTCGTCTTCTCTTCTTCTACTTCGATGGCTCTACAGCTCATATCAGGCCTTGGCCTCCATCAATCCTCGCCTCCAACTCCTCCTGTCTCCCTTGTAGCAGTTGGGCAGCGTCCTTTTTCACCTCATCCTCCCATCACAGCCTAGGTCTACCAACCTTTCTTCTTCCGCCCGGGTGTCCCTCAAGGATCCTCTTAGGTACCCGTGATGACGGCATTCTCTGCACATGCCCAGCCCATCTCAGCCTACTCAGTCTACCATAGCATGTGCAGAGAGCCAGGGAGCTTTATAGATGTTATATTGCTCATCATTTTATCTTATTCTCATGGTTTCGCCATCGTTCACGGGCCCCAGGATTTTACGTAACACTCTCCTCTCAAATGTGTCCAGCTTCTCTGCGGATCTTGCTGTCATCGTCCACGCTTTACACCCGTATGTCACTACTGTCCTAATTATGGTCTTGCATGATATATGGTGATTTTGGTTTTCCTGTAGACACTTCTTGATTTAAGCACTGGGAGAAGAGAATAAGTTAGCGGTAGTGTTTCAAACTAATCACTTAAAGGTTCCACGCGAGAATACGAGTAGCAACACTTACTTAGGTCTGTAAATATGAAACCGGAATTTGCTCATCGATGGCTCTAATTGTCAATGTAGTGACTGTCAAACCGCGTCATTGGCGCCTTTTTCTTGTGTTTACATTTGTCAAAGACTTTTAACTCACAACAATACAAGTTTAAAGGCCCGTTCTCATGGTTTAAGTTTAGTTGACCGATTAAAGTTGATCAACAAAAGTTGAATGAAATCTGTAGTGAGAACCTTTGTTTCAATTTAACTTTTTAGTTGGTCAAGAAAAGATTGACCCAGTCAAACTTTATCGTTCAAGTTATGAGTCATCCGCCATTTGCTTTCAAGTTGAAACATGTCTTGAAACGTGTGAACATGTGAATTCAAGTTGATTGTCAAGTTCGCTTTCAACTCGATAAATATAAAAATAAAGATGGAAGAGAAAATGCTTTCGACGCCATTTTTAACTGAATTAAATTGAAACAGTTTATTGAATCAGTTTCAGTTGACACGTGTGAACTAAAACTGATTCAAGTCGTGTTCAACTTTTGTTGATCAACTTTAATCGGTCAACTAAACTTGAACCGTGAGAACGGGCCTGTATTCAACTTTTGTTGATCAACTATAATCGGCCAATTCAACTTGAACCGTGAGAACGCGCCTTCACTACAGATTTCATTCAACTTATGTTGATCAACTTTAATCGGTTAACTAACTTGAATCGTGAGAACACGCCTTAATACAACTGCATATGTTTTCATAGCGTTGAACATGTCTGTTTTTGTGTCTGAAAACTACGATTTGCAGACAGCATTGATTTTCTGTTACCATTTGAAGAAAACTGCTGCAGAATCGCATCGAATGCTTGTCGAAGCTTACGGTGAGCATGCTCTTGGTAAATCACAGTGCTTTGAGTGGTTTAAAAAATTCAAAAGTGGCGATTTTGGCGTGAGAACGTGGAAGACCATCGAGAAAGTTTGAAGACGCAGAATTGCAAGCTGATAAACATCACCTAACAGTCATGGGCAAAGAACTAATTAGCCGACATTGGTCATTTGTCATAGAGTTTTGTCACCAAGTTGTACTGTTCTCCGGAATATGAACCCAAGTACGTGAGTTAGCAAAGACGATAAAATTATCTTCAGGAAATTGTGTGTTACTGTTATGATAAGAGAGCCTTTTGTTATAAGCCTTCTACCATTTTGCTAACGAACCTTGTTTCTAGTATTGGCATGCTTCGAAACAAGATTGCGATAAGTTCTCCACGTTCTGTCAATCTTCTTTGAGGTATTGAACAAACAAAGGTGTCCTAAATATAGAGTGTCTCAAAAAATACACACACTTTATTTTTAGGAATTTGTCGTGCCATGCATTCGTGAAGAGTGCATGAATGAGGAGGTCTTTTATTTCCAGCAAGATGGTGTACCTTCCTACTTCCATCGTGATGTGAGGGCCTATCTTGATGGAAATTTGAAGAAAAAGATGGGTTGGACGTGGAGGTAGCATTGAATTTCTCCCACACGTTCCAGACCACAGGTAACTCGTCAAAGATAAAGTTTATAATACAAGAGACCTCTCTCTCCCTGGCTCTCTCCCTGGCTCCATCCCAACTCATTGTCTGCGAAGACTGTTGGGGTCAGCTCTCCTCGTCTTTATAATACAAGAGACCGGCAACAGTTTATGAATTGAGAGCAGATAGAAAAATATAATGCGCCCAAATACTACAACAAATTATTCGTTATGTTTGTGATTTCAAGTTATCATGAGTATTCATAGATCAGAACGGTCATCAGCAGCACATGGACCAGGAAGGAGAACAAAAAGAAGGTGTCCCATGAGATAGACGCATCAAATAAAGCAGTTACCAGGATACTATTTGAACGCTCCATTCAACATGGCTCAGGATCGAGAGGGATGGAGGACAGATGGTGCGCCGAGTTCGAGACATAGAAGAGATTCACATCGCTCAGCATTTAACACACGATGAAGAAGAAAAGAGGGACTTTTTATATTTATTTTATTGTAATTATTTTTAACACTTTTATTGCAAATACAATCTGGTGGCCTTATTGCCAGGTGGCAATCTATTCCAACCAACCAGACAAAAGTAAATGAAGCAAGTTACATGATCGCATAAATCATTCAAACGACTATCCATCCCCACGAAATCCATAAACACATACGTAAGCATATGCCCACGAACCCCACAAATACGGACAATCACCCGAACATTATTTTTCATAGATATCATCAATCAAAAGGAAAGGAAGGGATGGTGGAGAAGAAAGGAAAAGAAAAATCAGGAATGAAACACGTTATTTTACTGACTAGGAATTAAGAGGTTTTCCAGTCGCTTCTTAAAGCATGCCAAGGACGGAGCGAGTCTTATATTGGTTCGCAACTGATTCCAGAGTCTCACTGCATGGACAGTAAAGAACGGCGTAAAGAAAGAGGAGCGGTGAACTGGAAAGGCCAATAAACAATCTCTGTTTGAGCGTAGCGCTAATGCGTCTCACTGCATGGACAGTTAAGGACGACGTAAAAAAGGAGGACTCGTCAAAGATAACAGTTTTGGCACAAAACCAACAACAGTTAATTAATTGAGAACAGCCATTGAAATATAACGCGCCCAAATACCAAAACAAATTATTCGTGATGTTTGCAATTCCACGCTATCAGCAGCGCATGGACCAAAAACAACTAATAATTTGAGCACTTGTGATAGATAAAAAAATCGATGTTTGTCTTCTTTAATTCAAAGTTTAAATTAATCTTAGATATACTTTAATAAATACTGAAATTATAATCATTCAAATTGTGTAATTTTTTGGGACATCCTGTATCTGCGTGAAATAATCAATTTTCTTTATGAGCGTGTACTGTGCCCCAGATATGTGACTGTAGAATCCTTTGTGTACCAACGCACTAAAGTATTTTGCGGTTCACTCGGGTAACGATCTTCCTGGCTCAATAAAATGTGCTACACCCTTATCTCGTACGAGTATAGTGATTCCTCAATGGTGTGTATGCATCGATAACCCTTCCTGTCCTGTGATGTGTAACTAGTACACATTGCTTATAAACACTTTAATATCTCTATAAATATAATAAATACTGGGTTCAGATTTTAGGTATTCCTCCGTAATACATTTACGCATTGAATGAAAAAAATAATATTAATAATAATTAGCACTTATCGGGCACATCAGAGATATTTTGTGAAAATCGGGAATAAATTCACCAATACAATCAAACGTGTGCCAGTGTGTGACGTAGGTATATTCATTCTAAAAAAAACGCTGAGCTATTCCCATCGAATAACACTGCCATTTTTCCGTCTAGTATTTGCGGGTATAAGGATACCTCTGACTTCGGTCATATTTATAAATAAGTGACGTGGAATAACGAACAATTCGTAAGAATTGTATGCAAAGGTGTATGTATATACTCGTATGTGGACGAAGCTAAGGATATGTTTCGAGATATGAAAGAAAGCCTGGTGCTCTGTCTTCACTGCTTACCCCAGTAGAAAAATGACGTGATGTTGTATATGTGTGTGTATTTATTTAATAATCGTTTAAATCTGTCAATAATTTAGGATTTGTATCCCGAGTTAGAGACCCCTAGAAAAGAATCTATAGTGTAAACGACGCTTTATAAATAGTAGCTTTATAAATAGTCGCTTTATAAATAGAAGCTTGACAAAAATAGTCCCTTTATAAATAGTTTATAATTATTCCGAGTTGAATTTAAAGACTTCTTATGGAAATCTAGAAAAGAAGTATAAATTCCTAGATTTTCTATAAGGAATAAATAATTGACAGATTATTCTATATGGAAGTGTAACGCTAATTGACAGTGTTTATAAAAAACCCCTTGTTATCCAATAACTGAAGCTTACCGAAACACTATCGACGACATGCAGAAAAACAATTCTTACCTAATCGGGGCATGTTGCTACAGAGATAATAATTTATGTGCGGAGAAGCTGGTGATCACGGGGAGGGAAGGTTAGCAAGAGGACGGTGTCCTGTAAGATGGACAGACCAAATAAAGGAGTTAACAGGATCCCGAAAAATTAACGACGACATGCAGAAAAATAATTCTTATCGAATTTGGGCATGTTGTTACGGAGAGAATAATTTAAATCCGAAGAAGTTGATGATCACGGGGACAGTTGAGGGAAGGTTAACAAGAGGACGTTGTCCTATAAGATGAGCAGACCAAATAAAGGAGTTAACAGGACCCCGAAAAATTATCGACGGAGTGCAGAAAAATAATTCTTGTCGAATTTGGGCATGTTGCTACAGAGATAATAAACCAAGTTCGGAGAAGCTGGTGATCACGGGGACAGTTGAGGGAAGGCTAGCAAGAAGACGGTGTCCTATAAGATAGGCAGACCAAATAAAGGAGTTAACAGAATCTCGAAAAACTATCGATGACATGCAGAAAAATAATTCTTACTTACTTTGGGCATGTTGCTATAGAGAGAATAATTAATGTTCGAAGAAACTGGTGATCATGGGGACAATTAAGGGAAGGCTAGCAAGAGGACGTTGTGCTATAAGATAGGCAGACCAAATAAAGGAGTTAACAGGACCCCGAAAAATTATCGACGGAGTGCAGAAAAATAATTCTTGTCGAATTTGGGCATGTTGCTACAGAGATAATAAATCAAGTTCGGAGAAGCTGGTGATCACGGGGACAGTTGAGGGAAGGCTAGCAAGAAGACGGTGTCCTATAAGATGGGCAGACCAAATAAAGGAGTTAACAGAATCTCGAAAAACTATCGATGACATGCAGAAAAATAATTCTTACTTACTTTGGGCATGTTGCTATAGAGAGAATAATTAATGTTCGAAGAAACTGGTGATCATGGGGACAATTAAGGGAAGGCTAGCAAGAGGACGGTGTGCTATAAGATAGGCAGACCAAATAAAGGAGTTAACAGGACCCCGAAAAATTATCGACGGAGTGCAGAAAAATAATTCTTGTCGAATTTGGGCATGTTGCTACAGAGATAATAAATCAAGTTCGGAGAAGCTGGTGATCACGGGGACAGTTGAGGGAAGGCTAGCAAGAAGACGGTGTCCTATAAGATGGGCAGACCAAATAAAGGAGTTAACAGGATCCCGAAAAACTATCGACGACATGCAGAAAAACAATTCTTACCTGTTTTGGGCATGTTGCTACAGAGATAATAATCAATGTTCGAAGAAACTGGTGATCATGGGGACAATTAAGGGAAGGTTAGCAAGAGGACGGTGTCCTATAACATAGGCAGACCAAATAAAGGAGTTAACAGAATCCCGAAAAACTATCGATGACACGCAGAAAAATAATTCTTACTTACTTTGGGCATGTTGCTACAGAGAGTATAATTAATGTTCGGAGAAGCTGGTGATCACGGGAACAATTAAGGGAAGGCTACCAAGAGGACGGTGTCCTATAAGATAGGCAGACCAAATAAAGGAGTTAACAGAATCCCGAAAAACTATCGATGACATGCAGAAAAATAATTCTTACCTGTTTTGGGCATGTTGCTACAGAAAGAATAATTAATGTTCGAAGAAACTGGTGATCATGGGGACAATTAAGGGAAGGTTAGCAAGAGGACGGTGTGCTTTAAGATGGACAGACCAAATAAAGGAGTTAACGTGATTATCTTTAAGCGCTGCATCCAGGCTGGTCCAGGACCAACCTAGGAAGGAATGGAGACAGGTGATACACCAAGCTGGAGAGTCACGACGCTCAGCATTGAGCAAGCTATGAAAAATAATACAAAATCTAACGTGGTGATTTCAAAATAAATTAATAACTAATTTTCGACAAAAAAATGAGCTAAACTAGTTTGAGCTTCGCACGAAGCTATGGCTATGCTCGTATATTGGATAATAACGACATTTGCTTAGTATTAGCGTGAACCGTGTTTGAATAACCGGCCTCTTTCTGTGTGTCCGGACCACACCGTTTTACTGTAGGGTGACCACTCTTCAAAACGCTCTTTGGGAAATATTATATTTAAATTTCTAATTTGCCTTTCGTGGAAAAAAACACCATCATCATCGACATCACACAATCCTTCCATTGATCTTAATTTTTTTCAATGGTGTTATAAAAATAAAATTACAATTTATATTGCGCCGTTTAACTATTTATAACTCTTTAAGGATGCTCCGACTAGGAATTCGAAACCACTATTTTTGATAGATTTAAATTATTACAAATAAAAAAAAACAATTTGAGTGTAAAAATAGGAAGCTAGTGGCAGCGGCCATTAGATTAGGTTCTTCCTCGTATCTGCATTTGTTTAGATAAAACATATTTGTTAAGAAAATTGCAGATTACTAAATCTTTGTAGATCTTCCCATATGTGATAGTAAGACGTTCAGCTTAAGGTGTAGTGTAGTTTATGTGCGTAGTGTTCATATGTATGTATTATTATTAAAATTATTATTAAAAATGAAAAAATTATATTTTTTGTTATATATTATTTTTATATTAATATATTTAATATTTATTAATTTTATTTAATATTTATTTATAATATTATATAATTTATATTTAATATATAATTATAATAATATAGTTATATTATTATTTTATTATAATTAACTATTATATAATTAATTAATAAAATTATGAATAATAAATAAATAATTATTTAAAAATAATTAATTGAATAATTAATAATAACATAAAAATAATAATTTATTTAATATTAAAAAATGTAAATTTTATATTATTAAGTAAATTATTATTGATTATTCAAAATATTATTATTTATTATTAAAATTAATATTATTTATTATTAAAATTATTATTATTTATTATTAAAATTATTATTATTTATTATTAAAATTATTATTATTTATTATTAAAATTATTATTATTTATTTTAAAAATTATAATTATTTAGTATTAAAATTATTATTATTTATTATAAAAAATAAAAAATATTTTTTTTTTTATTTAATTAAGAGAGATTTTCTTGAATTAAATTCCACATAAACCATTTCCTAATCCTAAAAAAAATCGTTAATAAATGGAAAAAAAGCAATGCATAAAATCAACTTTTCCTAGGAGCTAAGAAGTTTCACTTCTACCGCGCGAGAGTCTCACGGATCTGTTTTTTTTTTAATCTTGATAAATTCTAAGTGGTCCAGCTGCAATCTCTCCCGGCACGTGTGTAGAATCCATAAACCATGATCGATATTAAACGAAAGTGTTTTTCGATTAAATATTTTCGATTCAGTAAAACAGTGGTAAAAAAAAACAATTAAAAAAAAATTATTTTACTAAATATTTATAAATATGGCACCATAAAGAGTAAGAAAAGTAGATTATTTATAAGTTAAACACTTCATAGTGAAACAATCTGACTGGCTTATTTCCAGAAGGCAATCTCTTCCAACCAACCAGAATATTTTATACAATCTCCTAAATAGGTTTGCCATTTTCTAATAAATAAAATGGAAATAAATCGCGAGATCACCGCTGAATAATAAAGCGGCATATGGTCACTCCATCGCAATGGACCACACGCGAGTTGGCAGCTATCGGAGAGGGCAGGTCTCGTCGGAATTGAGTCATTCTCTGCAACAGTCCCTCCCAATCTGGGAACCTCCTCGCTTCTTGATTCTTGGCATAGAGCGGCTGACTTACATCTTAAAGTATCAGGTTCGATAGCCGATATTTTCAAAAATCTTTCGAACATAATTTTTTTTACTATAACAACAATAAGCTTCGTGGGTGTGTTTGTGAGATGCTTGACTCGGACGTCGCGGGTTTGATTCCCATCAACACTTAAATTTTTTTTAAAAGGGATCTTGAGTGTTGAGTAAGATGAAAAAATGCACGCTGAGATGGTTTGGACATGGAGAACGAATGATGAAAGACTAACAAAGCGTTTAATCCAATTACATGAAGAGAGTTTG
Source organism: Odontocerum albicorne (assembly GCA_949825065.1). Lineage (NCBI taxonomy): Eukaryota > Metazoa > Arthropoda > Insecta > Trichoptera > Odontoceridae > Odontocerum > Odontocerum albicorne. The sequence continues at coordinate 1,530,335 of OX463867.1, read as the reverse complement.
CTGTCTAAACGGCACTATATAAGTTGTCATTTTATTACTATTACATCAAATAAAAAAATACTTGAATATTCATGATTTTACGCTTCATTGTTAAAATAAGATATCGGGCTTCTTGCCAGGCGGCAATCTCTTGTAATCGACCAGATGAATAATTAAAATTCTTTATATAACATAACGACAACAGGAACAATCATTCTCTCCACATGTCCAAACCATCTAAAAGCCTCTTCCTTAATCTTACTCATATTTTGTTTTTTTTTTAAATCTAGATATACGGGAGTGTGATGTCCTTGCAGTCGGGCTCGCCCTACATTAGTGGGGTGTATCTCGGCCGGAGGAATGTTTGTGGGATGAGCCCGGACTTTTTAATGTATTCTATCTTAAATGTGTTTTCTATAGTTTGTTTTGAGATGCACGAGTATGTGCGATACTCGGAAGGAATTTACTATATATGGTATACTCGTATATCATTGTGTTGCTGTTTATTTGTTTGTTAGAATTAATCTGAGACGGTATTTGTGAATTTGTTTATTTTTCTGCCATTTTTATTCTACATGTGCAAGGGTGTGGGGTGAAAAACACCTGGTGTCCCCGTGGCTACGCTCGCACTATATTGGTGGGGTGTATCTTGGCCGAGGGGGTGTTATTAAATGAGCCCAGAAATTTAATGGCTTCTGTCTTTAATGTGTTCTCTGCAATTTATGTATTTTTGAAGTGTATTTAAATATATTATGTACATACTATGTTGTTATCAATAAACCTATATTTATTTTTTATATTTAATTAATCCATGCATTAATTTCTGGTGATGGCCTTATGCCCTGTACCCATTTCTGATATCTAATGCTCGTTTAACATTTTTTAATTGCTCCCCATATGTATGCGAACATCTGCACCCCGTTTGTGCCATCAATCCATCGTGTAGGTGGGCGCGAGCGGGGTCGCCACTCGAGGACCGTTTCGTTCTTCATGGCCTGCCCATTACCTCATTAAAACAGCTGAGTTATGTAATTTTTCATACATTTTTATACAATTTGCATGATTTTGAAATTGCGCCGTTTAGAGAGCAGACTCTCCTAAAGGTGCTCCAACTCGGGATTCGAACCCACTATTCTATTTATTTATTTATTTAGCACTTTTATTGCAAATACAATCTGGCGGGCGTATTGCCAGGCGGCAATCTCTTCCAACCAACCAGACAAACGTAAATGAAGCAAGTTACGCGGTCGCATAAATCGTTAAATGACTATCCATCCCCACGAAATCCATGAACATATACCTACGTGAGCACATGCCCACGAACCCCACAAAGACGGACAACCACCCAAATATTATTTTTCATATAAAGTGAGATATCATCAATCAAAAGGAAAGGAAGAGATGGTGGAGAGGAAATGAAAAGAAAAATCAGGAATGAAACACGTTATTTCACTGACTAAAAATTAAGAGTTTTTTCAGTCGCTTCTTAAAGCACGCCAAGGACGGAGCGAGTCTTATATTGGTTTGTAACTGATTCCAGAGTCTCACTGCATGGACAGTTAAGGACGACGTAAAGAAAGAGGAGCGGTGAACTGGAAAGGCCAATAAGCAATCTCTATTTGAGCGTAGCGCTAATCCATGATTGGAAAGACGCCGAAAATTTTCGGCGAGATAGTAAGGGGGTGGCGGGACAGTTAAGGATATTACACAATAGAGACAGTATGTGAATTATTCTACAGATTAAAAAAATTAATAAAATCCTTATTTTTATTGTATATTTTACATTCACCACTGTTTTATTTGAATTCACTACCGGTTTCAAAGACCTCCGTCTTTCTTCTCTCGTTTGGAACAATAAATTTATTCGACGGAAATTAAATCGACCTCAAAGTTCTACTCTTCTCGAGGGTTGGTCTACTCTTTACCTTAATAGTCGATTTTTAGAGCCAGATGATTATTTTTTAAGAAAATAAATAAAACGCATATTTTTAATTTTCTATTCACCACTATTTTATTTGAATTCACTACCGGTTTCAGAGACCTATGTCTTCCACGTCAGGTAAAGTTGAATTAAATTACGTCTAAAATATATATTTTATAATTGTATTAGATACAGGAAAGGGGCAAGGAAGTAAAGCCTAATAAGGGTAGGGGAGTAGGTAGGCGTTAAAAAGATTGATTAAGCAGATGACTATTATTTAAATTAACTCGATTATATATAATATTGAGACTTAATTTAATTTAGAGCCAGAATATTATTCTTTAATAAAATAAATAAAACGCATATTTTTAATTTTCTATTCACCACTATTTTATTTGAATTCACTACCGGTTTCAGAGACCTATGTCTTCCACGTCAGGTAAAGTTGAATTAAATAACGTCTAAAAAATATATATTTTATAATTGTAATAGATACAGGAAAGGGGGATGTAAGTAGTGCCTAATAAGGGCAGGGGAGTAGGTAGGCGTTAAAAAGATTGATTAAGCAGATGACTATTATTTAAATTAACTCGATTATATATAATGTTGAGACTTAATTTAACTTCAATAATTCGTTTCCTTTCAGTCTTTTTCCACGTCCACGTTTCCCTTCCATACACCATCATTAATTTCCTTGGTATTCCTGTATCGCTCCTCCACTCTTTTTTAACTAATATTGCAATTGATAAACAAGTTCCAATAATTTAACCGGACATTAAAACAGTCATTCTTTCTTCACATTAAAATTAAAAACAATTTAAATGATTAATAACCATATTTATCTCAATAATTACAAATTAATACGCGTGTATTTATTTATTTATTTATTTATTAAGCATGTTATGATATAATTAGGGGACATTACTTTCGGCACGCAACTGCGCGGAGTGGAGAGAATGCAAAGGGGAACATTCTTCCGCTAATTTCTTCTGTATCAGGGATCGTGAAATGTTTTAAAAATGTTGTATTTTGTCTAATTATAATGCAAATAATAGAAAAATGACAATTTGTATAGCGCCGTTAAGATAATAAATTCACATCAAAGATGCTCCAACTCAGGATTCGAATACACTACTATTGACAGCTTTAAAATATATACACACATATATACACACACTTACTTCGAATTCACCTGATCTGGCTCCCTGCGACTTTTTCCTGTTCAACCGACTTAAAAAACAGCTTAGCGGAACGCGTTACAGCACCCGAGAGGATGTCATGAAAAAATCGAAGACGGCTCTGATGGACATACCGAAAATTGAGTAACAGCGGTGTTTCGAGGATTGGATCAAGCGCTGGCGTAAGTGCGTTGCAGTCGATGGGGACTACTTTGAAGGGGACCATATCGATTTAGATGAATAAACTTATATTTTCGATTTTATGAATAAAGTGAGTTGAGTTTTGTGTTAGGAAGGTAGTGGCTGCGGTCATTAGATTACTTCCTCGCATCTGCACATGTTCAGAAAAATACATTTGGTAATAAAATCGCGGATAACTTACCGTAGGAAGATGAACTACAAAGAAACCTTTTTACATTTCCGACATATGATAGTAACATATTCGGCTTTAGGTGGAGTGTAGTGTGTGTGTGTGTGTTGTATTATTATAGATTTTGATAAGACCTCCAATAACGGACTGAATTCAAGTGTCTCTTTAAAAAAAATCTTTAGGCCGAGTCCACACCAAAGTGCTTCCCTAGGTGCTAAGCTAGGTGCTACGTGACTAATAGACTAGGTGACTTCATGGTTGGCCACACCAAAGTGCTTCGCAAGAATTCATTTGACATTTGGGTGCGGTTGAGTCAACACACGATGCCACTCTCAAAACTAACCAGAAAGCTACTTCTCTCAGAGAATTTAAGTTTAAACAACGTAGCTCTAAGCACCAAGCAAGCTCCTACCTGTGTGGCCGAGGCCTAAGGTTTAGTGTAGTTTTTTGTCAAGTGTTCATATAACATCATGATTTTTTATAAGAGTCTCAAAAAGGATCGTTTTTAAGTACTTCCTAAAGCTGTACAAGCCACCCATATATCTAACACTCCTAATACCATATACTTCTCAACGTATGCATTTCTACAGCATTGACTCGGCTCCTCTTAGTATTTTTCTACGTCCACGTTTCACTCCCTTGTAAAAAAATTGGCCCAAAATACAATTGTGGATTATCATCTCAGCTGATTTTGGTTCTGCACGGTCCGAATATATAGGTTTTTAGTGCCCCATTGACTTTGTTTCCTATCGATCCACGCCCTCCGATATACTTCTGAACACTTCAATAATCTGAGAAAATACTAACACAGCTATACTTATATAAATAAATATACATAGGTACCCAGATACAAAAAAAAAGATATATGCAAACCACATTAATAAAAACTCGAATGATCTTCAGCACCAACTGCAAGAATTGGCAGAGGTCAGTGAAGAAGTTGATTTAAAAATGAATATATCAAAAACCAAATATGTGATGAACAGCTTTGCTACCCCAAAACCAATAAACGTAGATGGAAAGCCGCTGGAACTTGTCCAGGAATATGTGTATCTGGGCCAAATTATTTCCTTTGTAGGTGGCATATCGGAGGAAATAGTACGAAGGACAAAACTAGTGTGGAGCTCATTTGGACGTTTGAACAACATGTTCAAAAGTAATCTCCCAATATCCTTAAACCGAAGAGTCTATAACCAGTGTATTCTCCCAGTACTTACGTATGGCTGCGAGACATGGACGCTAACAGTAAAGAACACACAAAAGCTCCAGACCGCACAAAAGGACATGGAGAGATGCATGTTGGGATATACTAAAAGAGACCGTAAACGAAACACCTGGATTCGCAATATAACAAAGGTAGAAGACGTTATAAAGGTGTGCAAAAGAATGAAGTGGCAATGGGCAAGACACGTAGCCAGAATGTCAGATTCCCGATGGACATCCAAAATAATCCAATGGTACTCAAGAGGCATAACGAGGCCCAGAAGAAGACCGAAGGTACGCTGGATAGATGAAATCAGGAAGCATGGCAGCATCACATTGCATCAACGAGCAAAGGACCGTACTATTTGGAGTCAACTTGGGGAGACCTTCATCCAGCAGTGGATCGACCCTGGTTGACAATGATGATGATGATGATGATTAATAAAAAAAGGTTTGTGATCTCTACTAAAAAAATGGCACATGGCACACATGGCGTTCTCTCGTTCACACACTCGGTATTATGAAACCATTAGTGCGAGGGAGATAGATGAGAATCGTCGGTCATCGCATGTGGTATGTGAAAAACTCTGAGAATGTCTTATTGGCGAATTCAACCAATCGGAATCTGCCGTTGAGGGCAATTATATGCACTAAAATTTCTCCTTATTCTCCCAAAACGACCGCAAATACTTACAGACTGGCTTCTCTGCCGTGCCATATATTTAGTCACGTCAATGATGCCGATGCTTTGTTCTTTATAACCCATCCAATTAGGTTTATTTTCTAAGACACAAAAAACCACTTCAGGCCACCTAAGCTTTGTAATAAAAAAATCAGGTTTTTATAAAAAAAATTAAAATCAATTTTTTCAAAAAAGTTTTCACTAAAAGTTAGTCTATATCTCCCTGTGACCTGGTTGATAACATATCTGACTTCCATCCCTGGAGCTAGAAGTTCAAGTCTCGTTTATACCATACATACATACCATTACGTCGTCTCCCTATTTGGGTAGGCAGATAGGAGAGAGCGACATACGTTGTGAACTATCAATCTAACCATATTTTGATACTATTCGGCTGGAGTATATACGAGTATGTTTATGTTAAGTGTATGATACTCTTTCGGGGTGTTGAAGAATCGAAGTTATCTCTGTATCTGGGTGGAGTTCACATTCATTATTCTCCAAAAAGTTACTTGACCATCCTGTGGCCTAGCTGTCAAGACGTGTGTCTTTCAAACTAGGGTTAAGGGATCCAGTCTCGTTGGTACTTACGAGGATCATCCAGAAAGTAAGGTTACAACATTTATGTAGGATCAAAAATGCTTGTATTTAATTGAAATTCACAGGATACTTCACAAATATATTAAACTATTTTTCAACGTAACCGCCGTCGAGATCGAGACATTTCTGTAGTCGGGGCACCAGTTTTTGTATGCGAGTGTCATAGACCTCCGCCGCCAGCTCTTTCAGCCACTTCTTCACAGCTTCCTCGACCTCCTGATCGTTGGAGAATTGTTGGGGTGTAGTGACACACTTACGTCTCATCCCCAGTCACAATAGAGTCCAGAAAAACTTCTCCCTCTTGTGCAAAACGATCCAAAAATTCACGCGCGACGGTCACGCGATTTTGACGAATCTCCAGTGGGAGCATTCTGGGCACCCATATACCACACAACTTCTTGTAACCAAGTTTTTCCGACACAATATTACCAAGGAAACTTCAAGAAATGTCAGGAAATTCTTCGTGAAGTTCGTCAAGCGTCACACGGAGGTCATTACGCACTTGTTCTTCAATTTTTGCACAAATTTGTCAAAAAGCACTGTCTTGCCTCGTCGTGAGTGTCAGTACGGCCTTCTCTGAACAACCTAACCCACTTCGTGACATGTTGTCGACTCATCACATCACTACCATAAACTTCCAGTGAGCTTCCGATGGATATTCGCGGAGGTATTGTTCTGCAAAGTCAAAAAAACGGATGACCGCGCGGGTCTCGCACGGACGAGAGGTAGCGGGAGCCCGCGACGATCTCTCCATCGGAAGAATTTACTGTGACTGAACAAAATGACCGACAAACACACGGGACCAAACAAACTGGCCGTTAGGATCCCTCCTACAAGCCAGGTGAAACAAACTTTGAAACAAAAAATTTCCCCCGGCCTCAGGAGCCCTTGTAACCTTAGTATCTGGATGACCCTCGAATATTAATTATAAAACGTTCTACTTATGTTTTCAATTAAAGCTTGTCTAATCACCTTTGTTGGACTGATAAAGAATATAAGGCTGTGAAAGATATTGAAGAACAGAACCTTACATTGTGAGCCCGGTGGGAGCGCAGAACCCACTCATGGTGGAGAAGGTACAGAAAAAATATCTACGATATCTCTATATGAGTGAGTTTGGTGTCTATCCATGGCTTTATCCTACTAAGTTTTTACTGGGCATGCTTGGGTATAACTCCTTGAGCGTAAGAAGAGATCTGTGTCTCCTGGTATACGTTGTCAGACTCGTTCGAGGAGTTGTGAGCTGTCCAACATCACTACAAAGATTAGCGTTAAATGTTCCTAACGATTACATTAGACTGCGCCGGTAAGAACTGTTCTCAATAACATACGCAAGAACGGGTCTTCCAGCCGCTATGCCTGTTGGAAGGGCCTTAACTCTTTTGAACGAGACTGCTTCGGATATTGACATATTTCATATCACATTACCAAAAGCAAAAGTATAATTTCTTCTAAGATTGAGCGCGTTAGAAAGCACTCATCAATGTACTTAAGTGACTTTGAATATATATGTATAGGTATATATCTGTATATATGTATGTGTGCATAGAAAAGACCACGTAAAGTATGGTTAGATCAAGTGAATTCGGATTAAGTGTATTCTGAAAGAAGGGGATATTGTTTAATCAACAATCAACTAAAAAATATCAACATATTTTGTGTATGTTATGCCCTCAGTAAAATATGGACAAAAATCGGTAGAAAAAATTAATGAAGAAAGGGTTACAAAACCGATATAAAGTGCAGATTTGAGTGAAAGGTGTGTGAGAGAAAGACTATGGAAAGTATAGTTGGATCAAGTTAATGATATTCTAAAAGAATGAAACGTAGAAAGTCAGAAAAACCGTAAAAGTTATATAAGAAACTGAATGGATGTAGAGGAAAGACAAAGGATGTGCGTCAAGATAGGAAAGTCTAGCGCTCTGTCCTTTCTGCCTACCATGCCAAGGAAATGGCGTGATGGAATATATACATGTATGAAACCTTGAGGCGTTTTTTAAAGATTTAGTGGTCTTTATATTAGTACCGTGACCGTTACCAATACGGCACACTAACTAAGAATGACATCAGACATTGCGGCTAATTTCAGAGCAGACGGCGTGACCGAGCACAACTTACTGTCCATGTGGGGTGACTTTATGTTCCGCAAATGGCCGTATCTTAATTTTTTAAAATTAAAATATATACATTCATACCATCACACCGTTTACTTGCAAGGGTAGGCAGAGAGGATAGAGCGCCAGATTTTTCAATCTCAACATACATATTTCGCCTCTACCACGTACCTACATGTTTTTTGTCCTCAGTGAGGTACAGGCAAAAACCTAGTTTACTAGAGACACGACAAATGAAAGGCAACTCAGCTAAATTCATATAAATTGTGTGTCCACATTAAATTGCCTGTTGTTTTTTAAATAAACTACATATATTGTAATAAAATTTGAAATACAATAAATAAATACACCTTCACGTAAAGCTCATTTGAACGTTTTCTTTGAAAATATAATTCACTTGATCCAACTATACTTTTCTTGGTCTTCCTCTACCATACTTTCCACGCATTCACACTTTAAAATTGCTGTTAGTTAGTATTTCTTCATTCATTCGTTCCACATGTCCAAACCATCTCAGAGTGCTCTTCTCCACCTTACTCAACACATCAGCCTTAAGTTCACATTCATCCCTTATCACTTAATTCCGTATTCTGTCATACATTGACCCTCCAAGCATTCTTCTCAATGCACGCATTTTTACAGCATTAATTCGTCTCCGCTTATTATTTTTCCACGTACACGTTTCACTCCCATTCTTCAAAGTTGGTACCAAAATACTATTGTAGACTATCATCTTTTCAGAGAGTATCAGGTCCTGAACACAGCCAATTTGCATCTCAAATCCATTCTCTGGCACTACCATCGAGAGGAAGGGAAGATGCAGACTCAGCAGACACACATGACACGCATGGCAACTAATGAAATGTTCACCATCCCTAGAGTTAAAACCTATTTTGCCCAAAGGCAATATGCTTATTTGGCTCCCATTACATACAATGGCGTGCCGACTTCAATAAAGGTAAAGGTAGGAAAACCATTTAGACAGTCGATCGGAGCGTGGTTGTTATTGCGACAGGATTTTGAGTACTTGGGCTTTCAGGATGAATGACGTGTGGAAAAGATTTGTGTGGGTTTCTTCTTGTTGTTTTAAATTTTGTTGTTAGTTTTGTTGTTTGCTGTATGTTTTTTATTTTTATTCTTATGATTGTGTGCGGTATATTGTGGGATGAATATTTTTGGTCTTTCTGGAGTGATGATGTGTGAGGAGTTTAATTTCGCATGATGTTTTCAGTTGTAATTGAGGGTCACTGTTTGTCAGGTTGATGAGAACATGCAACGGGGTTTGGTTTTTGTGTAATCAAAAATCGGAAAGAAGTATCGATTTATTTTTTCATGCTAAATATCCTCAGTGAGATACAGGCAAAAGCCTAGTTTACTGGAGATACGACAAATGAAAGGCAACAAACCCAGATCCATTAAAAGTATATGTCCAAATTAAATTACCTGTTGTTTTTTTCACAAATTAGGTATATTTCTCGTTATGTGTAATAATAAACAAAAATAAATAAAATCTTATAATATTTTGATACTGTCCGGTTTGAGTATATATATTTTGCAGCTTTGTTTACTTTGTTTCTTATCGCTACACGCTGTTCGATATCCCTCTTAACTCTTCCATTATTAGCACACATTCTTTTCAATGGACTTATTTCTGCAGCCTTTATTCTGATAGCGTTATTTATGCGTTAATTTTTAGCGCTATAAATAACATACAAGTAGTGTAAACTCATAAATTCATATGTTAAACGCTATAACAATTAAACCAGTTCGAATCGAACTTGTGCTGTCTTTAATAAGAACTAAAACAATACAAAAACTTTAAACAAGCTTGAAGTGAAAATCATATTAAATACCCTTTATAAAAATAAATTATTTATTTATTTATTAAACACTTCATTGTAAAAACAATCGGCAATCTCTTCTAACCAAGCAACTAGTAAATAAAAGGATCATCCAGAAAGTAAGGTTACAACATTAATGTAGGATCGAAAAATGCTTGTATTTAATTGAAATTCACAGAATACTTCACAAATATATTAAACTATTTTTCAACGTAATCGCCGTCGAGATCGAGACATTTTATGTAGTAGGGGCACCAGTTTTTGTATGCCAGTGTCATAGACCTCCGCCGCCAGCTCTTTCAGCCATTTCTTCACAGCTTCCTCGACCTCCTGATCGTTGGAAAATTGTTGGGGTATAGTGACACACCCACGTCTCATCCCCTTTCATGATAGAGTCCAAAACTTCTCCCTCCTGTACAAAACAATAAAAACAATCGGCAATCTCTCCTAACCAAGAAACTAGTAAATAAAAGAAGTTACTTGGTCTCAAAACATATTCAAATGATTATTATTTTTTATGAAATTTATGAACATATACTCGTACCTAATAAAAGTAAAAGTGATATATCATCAATCAAAGGAAAAGGAAGGAATGGTAGAGAGGAAAGATAAATCAGGAATGAAACACGTTAGGTATATTACTGACTAGAAATTAAGAGTTTTTTCAGTCGCTTCTTAAAGCATGCCAAGGATGGAGCGAGTCTAACATTGGTATATAACTGGTTCCAGAGTCTCGCTAGATAAACTGTAAAGGAGGACGTAAAAAAAGAAGAGCGGTGAACTGGGAAGGCCTATAAACAATCTCTGCCTGAGCGTTGACGTTGATAATTTTCGACGAGATAAGAGGGGGCGACGGGACATTTAAAAATATTATAAAATAAAGAAAGTATGTGAACTTGGCATCTATGTTTCACGTTCAACCAGTTCAGCGCCTTCAGGTATGAAGTGATATGATCATGCTTTCTCAGGTTAAAAATAAATCTTAGAAAAACATTTTAAAGACACTGTAATTGGTCCAGCTGTTTCTCCGTAATATCCAAATAACATACGTGCGCATAGTCCAAAATCGGAAAGAACTGAGAATGCACAAGTGAAATTTTGGTTTTAGTTGGTAGGAATCTTTGCAGCACTTTAAGGGAATGAAGGCTGAAGAAGATCCTTCGGCTTACCTCATTTATTTGATCTTGCCATGAGAGAGTGTTATCTATTAGCACTCCTAGGTTTTTAACAGTTTTATGTCATGGTATGATAGAGACATCAAGTAATATTGGAGGGAGTAAGTCAGTATTGAATGTATTACGGTTCAAATAAAGCTTTCACAGCAATCGAACCCATAACTTCCAGAGTAGACGACAAGCGTCCTACCCACAATCGAACCCATAACTTCCAGAGTAGACGACAAGCGTCCTACCCACAATCGAACCCATAACTTCCAGAGTAGACGACAAGCGTCCTACCCACAATCGAACCCATAAATTCCAGAGTAGACGACAAGCATCCTACCAATAATCGATCCCATAACTTCCAGAGTAGACGACAAGCGTCTTACCAACAATCGAACCCATAACTTCCAGAGTAGACGACAAGCGTCCTACCAACAATCGAATCCATAACTTCCAGAGTAGACGACAAGCGTTCTACTAACAATCGAACCCATAACTTCCAGAGTAGACGACAAGCGTTCTACCAAAAATCGAACCCATAACTTCCAGAGTAGACGACAAGCGCCCTACCAACAAAGTCAAGAATATCATAAAATAAATAAAACAGAAAGAATCAAGGGTCTAACAAATGTAAATAATAATAAAAAAACTTGTTAATAAGTTTCACACGTATTTGAAGAAAAAAAATCACCCCAAGGTCGCTTAAAAATGAATGAGTATCGAATATCCGAGTCCACCTGTATCGGCGCTGCGGTGGGCCAGGGGACATGTCCGCTATAAATACGCACACAAACACGCTGTATATCGAGCGGCTTAATTAATATATGAAGCCGGTTCTCTCTGCCTACCCACAAAAGTGAAAAACCGCCTTAAACAAACATTACGTCTGGGGTGTACACATCTGTTGGCCATACTCTCTAAATACACGATTTGAATATATTACATAAAATGTTAGATCGCAGAATGCTTTATTATATCAACATGGTTGTTCAATCTATATTTATTTATTTAACACTTTTATTGCAAATACAATCTGGCGGTCTTATTACCAGGCGGCAATCTCTTCCAACCAACCAGACAAAAGTAAAAGAAGCATGTTACGTGGTCGCATAAATCATTCAAATGACTATCCATCCCCACGAAATCCATAAACACATACGTGAGCATATACCCACGAACCGCAGAAAGACGGACAATCAACCGAACATGTCACCTAGTTCGTAGCGTACCTCTGAGCACCAAGCGAGGCTTCTACCTGTGTGGCCGAGGCCTAAGACGATTGTCTCCCAGCGCGGAGATTTCGAACTCGATTTCCACTGGAACCCAGATTTTTTTAAAAAGAAATCCAGTCTGGTTTTACTTATGCTTTTAACCTGTCGAGTTTATTGCCATGTGGAAATCTCTTCCAACCAACCAGAGAGATGTTTATATAGGCCCTTAGTGTTAACCAGACTAGAATCCTATTTTTAAAAATCTGGGTTCCAGCGGGGATCGAATCCGCAACCTCCGGATCTGCAGACAAGTGTCTTACCACCAGGCCACGGAGGTCGTCTTCCTGATTGGTTGGAAGACATTACCACATGACAATTAGACGGCCAGGTTGTACTGTATACAACGAAAGTATTATACAATACAACTATCTTTGGAATGTTGAATCTACTGTTTTCAATATGTACGTAAAGTTCACATTCATTCCGAGAGGAGGGGAAGATGCAGACTCAGCAGAGACACATGACACGCATGGCAACTGATCAAATGTTCACCATCCCTAGAGTTAAAACATGTTTAGCCCAAAGGCAATATGCCTATTTAGCTCCCATGACATGCAATGAGGTGCCGAATTCAATAAAGGTAAAGGGAGGAAAACAATTCAGGCAGTGGATCGGAGCGTGGTTGTTATTGCGACAATAGTTTGAATATTTGGGCTTGCAAGATGAATGACTTGTGGAAAAGGTTTTTGTGGACTTTTATTTGTTGGTTTATATTTGTATTTTTGTTTTTATTTTTATGATTGTTTGCGGTATACTTTGGGATGATTTGGTCTTTCTGGAGTGATGATGTATGAAGAGTTTGATTTCGCATCATGTTTCCAGTTGTAATTGAGTGTCACTATTTGCCAGGTTGATGAGAATGCGCAACGGAGTTTTGTTTTTGTGTAATCAAAAATCGGAAAGAAGTATCGATTTATTCTTTCATGCTGAATATCCTCAGTGAGATACAGGCAAAAGCCTAGTTTACTGGGGATACGACAAATGAAAGGCAACAAACCCAGATCCGTTAAAATTGTATGTCCAAATTAAATTACCTGTTGTTTTTTCGCAAATTGTGTATATTTCTTATCATGTGTAAATAAAATTAAAAAAAAATTAAAATACTTAATCACTTTATTCCGTATTCTGTCATATATTCCCAATATGGTTACAATACACTTCTTGCAACAACCGTCTATTCGGAGACCCATCTTGTTTGGACGTGTCCACCGCCTGTGCGTAGATAGATACATCTATTAATAGTGTATGTAGCGCTCTAAGAAGATCACCACTCTGCACGGCGCTATCAGTGTCGCACCATCGCCAGAACACCTATGTTAGTGGTCACATAGAAACGTGTAGATACTTGATGTTTCTTGGATAATTGTAGACTAATTGTAGAATGATCAGCTTACGTGGATCTGTTCCAAGGTTAAAAACTACACCTAAAATGAAATGTGGAACTATTGCATATCAGAAGATCTTCGACCATGTTAAGTTCTACAAAAGTTTCCGGCCTGTAAATATTAGAACATCTATCGTCGCATGGTCAGGCTATGTTAGTTAAGCAAGAGGACGTGTTGTTTCGTTATAATCTAAAATGTTAAAAAAATTATATCGCGTGACTATCAATCAAGTTACTTTCAAAATAGAAGGCTGTCTATCTCGTGGACGACGTTTTCTTAATTATTATAATTACATTTGGCAATCTCTTCTAACCAACCAGAAAGGTGTTCCAAAAGTTTTAAGTTATCATTTCGACATATTCCAATTGGTGATACTGATATATTGAAGAGTGTGGCCTGTAAACAACATTGTCTTCGGTACTATTCATAGATGCCTTCAAGTTTATAACCATTAGTGCAGGTTCGGAATACGCAGTTGGTGTAGGAAATACATAATTTAAACCAGATTAGAACCTTTTATCAAATAAATATACGTTCCCACGGGAATCGAACCCATAGTCTCTGGGATACCTTATTAACTAAGCTACGGAATTAATCCTTTATTCTGTAGACTCGAATGGACAGCATTAGACCTTAAAATTAACCGCGCTCTTTGTTATATAGTATTGTATTGCTCAGTATACAACATGGCGTGTTTTTACTATACATCAATTTCTTCCAACCAACTGGAAAGATTTTTATTTATTTAATACTTTATTGTAAGACAATTTGTCGAGATTATTACTAGATGGCAATCTCTTACGACCAAACAGATAAAAAGTAAATATAAGATTTTACGTGGACGCAAAAACTAATCAAATAATTTTTTATTTGTATTGATTTGAAACCACTATTAAAAATAATACTGCGAGCATTATTAAAAGACTGCTTGTTTGCTATTGCTTGAACTATGGCACGGAATGGTCTGTATCTTAGTGTTAGATATATGGGTGGCATGTGCAGCTTTAGGAACCACTCGAAGACACCCCCTTTTGGAATGTGTTATCAGAATTTGTGATTATATATGAACAATACACATACACTACACCTAAAGCCGAATGTGTAAAATAAAAATTAAAAGTGAGATATCATCAATGAAAGGAAAAGGAAGGGATGGTGGAGAGGAAAGGAAAATCAGAAATAAAACACGTTATATTACTGACCTGATATTTAGAGTTTTTTCAAAAGTTTTTTAATACTGACCAATGACGGAGCGAGTCTAACGTTAGTTGGTAACTGTTTCCAGAGTCTCAATGCATGGACATAAAGAAATACAGTCTACTGAGAAAGCCAATGAAGAATATTTGCTTGAGTGACTTGAAATTAAGACATGTTGAAGAGGTCTTAAGGGACTATTCTACTCTAGAGGCGTGAATTTCGGGCGTTTTTTCAGATTTAATAAAAAATCACTAAAAATATTTTTCATATACATTTTTTTACAGTTCGTTTATTGATGATTTGAGAATGTACAAATATTTTTTTTAATTCAATTCAATTAAATTCAAGATGTTATCGGCTGTTATATCTTGTCGTAAAAAAAGGGAGTAAGCTGGTCGACATGATCAAAGCCCTTTCCTAAATTTGAAACAAAATTCATACACAGTTTCTTGATAAAAAATAATGTCGTTATAGTTGGTACCAAAGAAAAAAGAATTAAAATCGTAAAATGGCGGCGTAAAATTTAAATATGTACTTACTTAAAATTTTTAAATTGCAAAAATATATTTTTGAATTTTTCAAGGTAAAGACGATATAAAAATAGTTATTAAAGTTTTATACCAAAGTTGAAGGCAATCGGTTGGATAGAACTTGAGATTTTATGTCGACCAGGTCGAAAAAAGTTGTTTCGAGAAAAACGCGTTTAAAGTTTTGAGATTATTGTCCGAGTCATTCCGGTGCGGCGTAATTGTTGCCTCATTTATAGTTATAGCTTCGTTAATATTCGGAATTTTAAACATTTCGTTTTGAATACATATTTTTAAAGATCTAAACTTTAAAAATATGAAAAAAAAAAATTCAAATTTCTTGAGTAGAATACCTTCTTAAGTGAAACCCGGAATCGAACCCGCCACCTCGGAGCTGGAAACAGACGTCTAATCAACAATACCACGGAGTCTATAGGTCTGAATGAAGACGTAAAAGAACGATAATGTTGAATAAAATGCCTAGTTGTATCAGGTCCGAATGGACAATGGATGACTATTTCACCTTACCACGCACTTTCACACGAGTCTCAAACAAATAACAGACACTAAACACTTATTTGGCAAACGTGTTAATAAAAACGGCCGTATCGGTTACACGTGGAGAGGGGGGAGGCCTATGCCACACCAGCGCGCCAGCCACCTCGCTGTGTGGCCCGCCCAATCGCTGGAGCGTGGAGCGATCTGTCATGCGGATCATGACGAAACGTCATTTGTAACAAGATATTTAATACCTTGACCAGGTACCTCTTAAACCTACCAGCACTGTTTTATTAGCGTTTGTTTTAAAACGGGAAAACCCTTTTTAAAGAAGTGACAAGAATTCGTAACTTGCTTCTTTTACTTTTGTCTGGTTGGTTAGAAGAAATTGCCGTCTGGCAATAAGCCAATACCCAGTCCAAAATCAGAAAGAACGGAGATTGCACGAACAGGAGGGTTTCAGTAGGCAGGAATCTTTGCAACACTTTAAGGGAATGAAGGCTGAAGAAGATCCTTCGGCTTACCTCATTTATTTGATCTCGCCATGAGATAGTGTTATCTATTAGCACTCTTAAGTTTTTAACGGTTTTATTTAATGGTAAAATAGAGCCATTAAGTAATATTGGAGGCAGTAAGGGGTCTTCATAGTTCGTCTTTCTCAAATATGTGTTTCTTAACATTTGCAGTTGCGGGGAAGTAAAATAAGAGGCAAAATAAAAAGCTCACGCATTCGTGGAAGCCTAGGTGTTACAGACATCAACGGCAAGATAGAGGAGAGGCGATTGAGATGGTATGTGCACGTTGGACGCAGATCACCCGATCACATTGTGAACCAGGCAATCTCCATGGATCTTCCTCGAATAACAACCAGAGGAAGACCAAAGAATTCATGGTTGGTGCAAAAAGATAACCTGATGCAGAGGCACGGCCTGGGGGACGCAGTCCGGGACAGAAGAGCATACAACCTGAGAACAAGGAGAGCTGACCCCAACAGTCTTCGCAGACAGTGAGTTGGGATGGAGCCAGGGAGAAGAAGAAGAAGAAACAGTTGCGGGGAAGTAACTAATCTAATGGTTGCAGATACATACTTAATATTCGTACACTTTTCTTGTTTGGAATATACGAGGAGGTAATATTAAAAAAAGAACATGTCGACCAAATCAGAAAGTTGGGATATCGCAAAAAACTGTTTGCATTAAAAATATAAAACTATAAATATATGTAGGTACGAGTAGATAAAGCTGTATGATGACATTACACTGCACGTACGATTTAAAACTGACAGTTGCTGGTGAACTGGTATGAAGTTAGACACAATCGGAAAGCTACGATTGGTCAATTCGGACATGACCTTTTTAGATTGGTTTGAAGCCTGGACAAGATTCTTTTTGAAAAAATACTTTTTTTTATTATGATTTTAAAATGATTTATGTGCTTTTTTCATTGAAATGAAAATGTTAAACGGCTCCGTACCATCGATAATAAAAAATCTGCTTTATCAACTCATTTTTTGTATCCGATGGACATGGTCTTTTTTAATGTTACCTCCTCATATTTCTAATCTGTGAATAATAGTGGGTTCGAATCCCAAGTAAGAGCGCCCTTAAGGAGAGTCTGCTCTCTAAGCCTCGCAAACATATATATTACTATAAATTCCTTCTGAATATATCCATTGTAAATTGAGTTTGAGTAAAGCGTGGACCGAGTGCAGTCGTCCATCTCGTGACACGGACCATGTCAAGTTGAAACCGCATTACACAAATGTTGTATGGGCGCACATCATTATCTAATCAATCCCCACTAATGCAACACATAAGTATTGACAAATGCCTATCTATACTCGAGTTATTCTATGAACGAAATGTTTGCCCTACTTAGAAATTAACACTACACGAAATACCATTATAGGAAACGGGTATATACAAAATACCGCTGTACAAAATAGGACTACACGAAATGTCAGTATACGAAACAGCACTATATGAAATGAAACTATACGAGACAGCACTATACGAAATGATGATATTCTAAATTGCACAGTATGAAATGCTACTACCATATACGAAATAGCAACATATGAAATGTCACTAAACAAAACAACACTATACGAAATAGGACTATACAAAATACCACTATAAGAAACGGCACTGTACGAAATAGCACTATACTAAATACAACTGTCCCTTCCTTTCCTTTTGATTGATGATATCTCACTTTATATGAAAAGGAATGTTCGGGTGATTGTCCGTCTTTGTGGGGTTCGTGGGCATATGCTCACGTATGTGTTTATGGATTTCGTGGGGATGGATAGTCATTTGAATGATTTATGCGACCATGTAACTTGCTTCATTTACTTTTGTCTGGTTGGCTGGAAGAGATTGCCCCCCGGCAATAAGCCCGCCATATTGGATTTTCAATAAAAGTGGTAAATAAATAAATAATAAATAAACCATACGAAATAGCACTATACGAAATGCCACTATACGAATCAGCACTATACGAAATATCACCGTATGAAATGTCACTATGCAAAACAACACAACACGAAATATAACTATATAAAATACCTCTATTCGAAACAGAACTATACGAAATAGAACTGTACTAAATACTGCTATACAAAACACTACACTACACGAAATTCCACTATATAAAACAGCACTATACGAAATGCCACTATATGAAATAGCACTATATAAAATAGCACTATACGAAATGCCACTATACGAAATAGCACTATACGAAAAAGCGCTATACGAAATAGCACTAAACGAAATGCCACTATACGAAACAGCACTATACGAAATGCCACTATACGGAATAACACTATATGAAATGATACTATATGAAATAGCACTATACGAAATGCCACTATATAAAACCACACTACACGAAATATAACTTTATAAAATACCTCTATTCGATACAAAATACTGCTATACAAAACAGCACTACACGAAATTCCATTATATAAAACAGCACTATACGAAATGCAACTATACGAAACAGTACTATACGAAATACCACTATACGAAATAGCACTATACGAAACAACACTATACAAAATATTATTATCACTACCTATATGAAACAGCACTATATGAAATTGAAATTAACATAGTACGTACTATACGAAATTAAAAATTTCGTTTTTTTAGCACAAACACACACGTACATCCAGTCATCAGGTGTTTTGTCTTTCAGAAAACCCGCTTCATCAGGAGGAATCGTCAGTTCTTGGTCTGTCTTACTAACCTGGATTTATATCTCTATATTGCTGACTGCTGACCATATAAAGGGTGTCTTGGGTCCAGTGCTTCTGTTGTTCTTTCCACAACAAACCAACATGTGTTGTGAGCAACGTTCCCCATATTTTTTTCATTGTGTGTGCACCCCATCAACTTATATGTGCAAAAAAAATCGTTGATAAATAATAAACTAAATAATCTGAATATATATTAAATAAACAAAAATCATGGTCACCCTTCTACACTATTCTTGCCTTACGGCGCGTGGACTCTATATGGTGTTTCCATGTTCCGCACACATCTCAAAGAAAGGAACCTGAGAACCCATCATAAAATATCAAATGAAATATATAATTGTGCAAAACAAAAAATAGTTACAAGTTCCTTTCTTTGAGATGTGTGCGGAAGATGGAAACATGTGTGAGGACAATTTTTAACAGATATGCGGCCGCACACGCGCACACCTTAGATGGAACGTTAGTTGTGAGTCTTGTATATCCTCAAATTCATTGCAACCTTCGCTCAAGACATCACATCTCTCCATGTTCACCTTGCATCTAGACACCCATTCTCTAGTCAGATCACAGCATCATGTTACAAACCTTTAGAGATACTCAATCTAAACTTGGACTTAGCAAGATATGAAACTAAGATATTGTAAATAATGCGGTGGAGATTCCGCTTGAAGCATTCTCGGATAAATCCTCATCTTGTATCGACATCTCCGGCCGTGTCCGCGTGCCCCGGCACACAGTAGCGGACCGACGTGGACCACCAGAAGACAAACATTTCAATTATTGCGTCATTAGCAGTTGGGAATGTGGCGTAAATTAATTTTTATTTTTTAATTAAAATTAATTAAACGATATTTTAACCCGTTCGATGTCGAAATATTTTACATTTGTATTATTTAATGTAAAAAAATGAAAAGTAAGAGAAAGCTGAAATGTTGTGTGAGAAGGTTTATAGATGTGGAAGATTTTATAGATGTAGAGATTTGAAAATCTGAAGCTCTGTCCTCTCTGCCTTCCCTAGTAGGGAAACAGCTTGTTAGAATGCACATACCTACATATATTCCATTAGTTTATATCCCTGTCAGGATAGGCAGGGAAGACAGAGCTTCCTACTTTCGTAACTCGACTTACTCGTACATATCTAGCCTTTTCCACATCCTTGATATTATGTACAATACATAAATGCATACACACATACCATCACGCCATCTCCCTGTCGGGGTAGGCAAAGAGGACAGAGTGCCAGACTTCCTTAACATGCTCCATATCCATAAACTTTCTAATACAACTACTTCGATTTCTCAACTTTCTACGTTTCATTCTTTAAAAATAGCATTCTTTATCCAAATATAACTTCCTTGGTCTTCCTCTCACACGTCTTCCACTCCCATTTGCACTATAGTATTTCTTCATTCATTCGTTGCACATGTCCAAACCATCTCAGCGTGCTCCTTCTCCACCTTACTCAACACATCAGCTTTAATGTCACAATTCATCCCTTATCACTTAATTCCGTATTGTGTCAAATATTGTCACAACCGAGTATTCTTCTCCATGGCGTAATTGGTAAAATGTATGTCTATACATAACGACCTGATGGGTTTATTGACATATGCCAATCTCTTTCAACCGAACTGGAATCCTATTTTTTTAAAATTTTTATAAAAAAATCGATAAAAACATGCTGGTGTACTCCTATCGTCTCACTTTGATGTGCCATCGGATTCTGCTGGTGTGCTACGACTCACTGACTTAAAGAAAATGGAAAAAAAACAAGAAAACTCCAAAGAACAGCTGGGTTTTCTAACTGATTTGATATTAGAATGGTGAGGGAATCTTCGACAACGAGGCCCAGAAACGACGACCAGGTCGTACTATTTACAACGAAAATGACATATATATATATATACAATACCCGGTGGTAAGTAATACACATCGGGCTAAAGAAAGATACTGTCTGCCATAATCGGCTAACTTCGGCTTTGTAGAGCGTCGTCTCTGTCACAAAATCACACCCTAGAACGCTTGACAACGACTGACAAATCGGGACGGAACACTTGTGTGAATGACAGAGACGACGCTCTACAAAGTCGAAGTTAGCCGATTATGGCCGACAGTCTCTTCCATAAGCCCGATGTGTATTAGTTACTGCCGGGTACTGAACAAAGCCATCACACAATTCCCTACTTGGGATAGGCAGAGAGGAGAGAAGTGACATGCGTTTTTCTATCACGATACACATATTTCGTTTCTTCTACGAGTATGTATTTATACTGTGCAATACAAAATATAATTATGTTGTTTACATATAAGTAGTAACGGAAATAAATTGGACAGATTAGAGGCCCTAGAAATTTCTTAGTCAGTACACCGAGGCGAACATCTGGTAAACACATATATCCCAAAAATATATCCGCTGCTGGCCGAAATCGTCTCATGCCTCCCTCAGCCATCAGTCCCCAACCCGAATGTCCCCAACCGTTGAAGCGTGTATATCGGTACCAGTTCGAACATAATTTAATCTTGTTTGTTCTCCCCTGAAGATGAGGTGAAAGCCTTGAAACCGGTAGGGTCATACCCTTACAAAAAAGTGGAATAAACAGTGTTTGATAAAATAAATTACAAAATATAATTAAAGAAAAAAAAACAACAAATAATTCATTAAAAATATTTTTCCAATCAAAACACTTATTAATGGACAATAATCTAACCCATTAGATTCCGATAATATTTATCTCGCTGAGCAAACAGAATAATTATTGTTTTTATTAATTAAGTTTAATTAAGAGTGTTCATGAGAAACTCCCCGTGTTGGCCGCATGGGCGGGGCGGCGATACGAACGTATGGTATGGCCGGCATATTATCGACTCGTATTGAGATATCATACGAATGTATGGCCCGACTATTTTTTTAAAGTTATTGTTTGAATTTAGTTACGCAATGATACCTCGCTTTACGCACTGTTAGTTTGTAATTAACAGTATAATAATGTTGCAAGGAAGTTAATAAATGTTGTAGAAATGAAACGAAGACGAGTAGTTAAAAACTCTATTTATTAATATTTTTTTAAAGTCCTTTGCACATTACAGTTTTCCCTAATTTATACTATGAACAAACAAAAGGAATACAAATAAAGTATGCATAAAACAATTATAAAAAGATTTTTTTAAACCTTAACCTGGGATACAAGATGGGAGACAATATGCTAAACATCATATGCTATGCTGACGATGCCACCATCATAGCCGAATCAGAGGAAGGCCTGCAACAAATGCTACATCGATTCCACACTGCTTCCAAAAAATACAACATGTCTATCTCCATCAGCAAGACTAAATGCATGACTCTAGCCAGAGAGCAAGTTGGATGCGGTGTGGCGATCGAAGACACCAATTGAACAAGTTACAAAATTTAAATACTAGGGTGCTAGCATAATGTGCAATAATGACATATATGGCGAAATACTTGAACAAACACAAAAGGCCGCAGCTGTTTCCGGATTTTTAAAGAATATTATCTGGAATAACAAGTATATAAACATCCAAAGCAAGTTGAGGATATACAAGACCTGTGTCCGCCCCATAATGACTTACAGCATAGAGTCCAGAGCCGACACTGTCAGAACCAAAAATCTCCTTCGAACTATACCAGCGGAATGAAGGTACTCAGGAGTATCGCTGGCAAAACCCTTCGTGGTAGAGTGCGAAACACAGAAATCCGAAGGATGTGCGAAGTTGAAGATATCGTCAGATGGGGACGACAGAGAAGAAGGTTCTGGAACGAACATGTATCCAGAATGGTGGAATCAAGAGCCGTAAGTATGGCCAAGGAAAATATCCCCCAAGTAAGCAGACCTCCAAGACGACCTCCCAAAATATGGAAAGATAGCTGGCAGTCAACGTCACAAGAGGGTAACGATGATGCTGGACTATAACAGACCAACAGGCCTATAAACAGAGGAAGAAGAAGAAAGATTTTTTAAACAAACACATGCTAACCGAAAGTAAGGTCAGGATATATAAGACATGGGTCCGCCCCATCATGGCATATGGGATAGAAGTGAGAGCCGATACCAACAGGACAAAAAACCTTCTCAGAGAGGCGGAAATGAGAACCCTACGCTCCATCGCATTTAGAGATCGGATCAGAAATGAGACGATAAGGTCTGTCTGTGGTGTTGAAGACATAGTGAGGTGGGGAAGAAGCAGAAGGCGCTTCTGGAGGGATCATGTAGACCGCATGGAGGATACGAGACTTGCGAAAATTGCTAAGACTGAAAACCCTGGCAGCAGGAGATTACCAGGATGGCCGCCGAAAAGATGGAAGGACAGCCCACCGTCACAAACAGGTCATACGACCTAGACCAAGAGGAAGAAGATTTTTTTTATAAAAACCATAGTAAAAATGTGTATGTTATGTTACACTAAAACATGATGGCCAAATATAGCTTGTTAAATAATATAAGAAATTTAACTGTTTCAAGTATTACACTAAATTTAAGAGTTCTTTCCTGAAGGAGCTGAGCGACACATTAAACACGCTCTGTCATCTCTGCCTACCCCAACAGGGAGATTACATGATGGAATGTATATACATATATTTTATTTAATTAACGACACAACTGTGTCTTTGTATACAAATGAACATGTGACAGGTTATACAAGTACTTCAAATTGGTGACAAAAAATACAAAACTTTATCTTAAACTAACATGAAGATACAAAAAGCAGTAGTAATAATAAATTAGTCATTGTTTTAAAATGATTTAATAATTGTATGTATATTTAAGTTCAATATATGTTATGTATGTATACCACAAAATATTACCAAACTTCACCAAGCAGACTTACGTTATTGTCCAAGACTTATTTTATAGAGGTAAAGAACTCAGATTTATTTTTAATGGAACAACGTTTACATAGAACAAAAATTGGGTTATTTGAGAATTTTATGGATAAATCTTGAGATATAGAAAACACATGAGCTCACTCGTAGAACGAGATGCAAGTTGCTTTGCAGAATCGAAACCTTCCATATGTTGATGCAGGGTTACTCAACTCCAGAGGCAAAGTATTGTCCTTAATGTTTTGTTTATATTACGTTATTTATATTAATAAAGGAGAGCACAAAGTTAGTAGCTAACATATTTCTTAATCAATTCTAGATTTTTTTTCATACATGCCGTCACTTTTTACTACTGGACGGTCCACGTACATTGTTAAGGGAGATTTTTGTCGGTTCTTCTTATTCTAATTATTTTCGAGATAATCATGTAAAGTGAGTCACACGACCGTAAAGAGAGGAGGTGGTGTTCGGCGTTGAGATTAGATAATAGTATAATGCAAGCCTCGCGGCCGGGGAATCCAGCGTGATTGAGACATTAATACTGTGGACTGTGTGTGGCCGTGTGGACCAATCGTTGCGGGATGCTGCTCCGCCGAGATCTGCACACTTCACTCTTGACTCTTCATTCAGACCTTCATATTGTTCGACCATCATTTCTATTTATTCATCATACAACAAACATATACACCAGCACGATATTTCCATGTCGGGGTTGGCAGAGGCAAGACCTTTAACGTGTTCCTCGCGGGAAGCACAAACGCCTGTGATCTGATCTGTAGCATTCCTTTGTGTATTTTACGTAATGTTTAGTTTATCTCCTTTATTTAATGAGTCTCCTTAAGAGTAATGACTATTATTTATTATCAGAAAATTACTTGAATGTCATGTTTACTTGGTGGTGTAATCAAATATCAGTGGTTCTAAACAAAATACGCGTTTAAACTTAGAAATTAAAAAACGTCGAAATTGTACCGCGCACAGGATTCGTGGAATTTGATTTTTAACGCGGTGTACAGGTTAATCCCGACATAAATTCTTCACCTCCATACACTTTATCATAGAGCTTCTACGATTTTTCTGACTTTCTACGGTTGAAGTATATGTGTTTTATTGCCCCATTGACTTAGATTCTAATCGCTACACGCCATTCAATAACCCTTATAACTCTTCCATTTTCAATATCATTAAAAAATCAAGGTTTCATGACAACCTCAGTGGTCTAGTTGGTAAGACGCCTGTCTTCTAACCAAGAGGTTGATGACTCGATTCCCGCTAGAACCCAGATTAAAAAGAATGAAATAAAAGATTTTAAGCCTGGTTTTAACGTAAGCCCTTATAAACCGATTTCTGCTTGGCTGGAGGAGATTGCTACATGGCAATTGACCCAGAGGTTGAGGACTCGATTCCCGCTAGAACCCAATTTTTTTTTTTAAATAAAATAAAATATTTTAAGCCTGGTTTTGACTTAAGCCCTTATAAACTGATTTATTCTTGACTGGAAGAGATTGCTACATGGCAATTAACCCAGAGGTTGAGGACTCGATTCCTCCTAGAACCCAGATTTAAAAAAATAAATAAAAGATTTTAAGCTTGGTTTTGACTTATTTATTTATTTTTATTTATTTAACACTTTTATTGCAATACAATCTGGCGGGCTTATTGCCAGGCGGCAATCTCTTCCAACCAACCAGACAAAAGTAAATGAAGCAAGTTACGTGGTCGCATAAATCATTCAAATGACTATCCATCCCCACGAAATCCATAAACATATACGTGAGAACATGCCCACAAACCCCACAAAGACGGACAATCACCCGAACACTATTTTTCATATAAAGTGAGATATCATCAATCAAAAGGAAAGGAAAGGATGGTGGAGAGGAAAGGAAAAGAAAAATCAGGAATGAAACACGTTATTTTACTGACTAGAAATTAAGAGTTTTTTCAGTCGCTTCTTAAAGCATGCCAAGGACGGAGCGAGTCTTATATTGGTTTGTAACTGATTCCAGAGTCTCACTGCATGGACAGTAAAGGACGACGTGAAAAAAGAAGAGCGGTGAACTGGAAAGGCCAATAAACAATCTCTGTTTGAGCGTAGCGCTAATTCATGATTGGAAAGACGCTGAAAATTTTCGGCGAGATAAGAGGGTGCGGCGGGACAGTTAAGGATATTATACAATAGAGACAGTATGTGAATTTGGCGTCTATTTCTAACATTCAACCAGTTCAATGCCTTCTGGTATGAAGTTATATGATCGTACTTTCGTAGGTTGAAAATAAATCTTAGGCACACATTTTGAAGACGCTGTAATTTGTCCAGCTGTTCCTCTGTAACATCCAAGTAACATACGTCCGCATAGTCCAGAATCGGAAAGAGCAGAGATTGTACGAGTAAAATTTTGGTTTTAGTTGGTAGAAATCTTTGCAACACTTTAAGGGAATGAAGGCTGAAGAAGATCCTTTGGCTTACCTCATTTATTTGATCTCGCCATGAGAGAGTGTTATCTATTAGCACTCCTAGGTTTTTAACAGTTTTATGTAATGGTATAATAGAGCCATCAAGTAATATTGGAGGAAGTAAGTCAGTGTTGAATTTACCGAGAAGCTGAGGGCTGCCAATGAGGATCGCTTGAGACTTCTTAGGATTGATGAGTAAGCCATGCTCCCCAGTCCACTCCGAGATCGATTGAAGGTCCGTATTTAAATTGTTCAAAGCCGCGTGAAAGAAATTTGGATCAAAATGAACTTAAGCCCTTATAAACCGATTTCTGCTTGGCTGGAGGAGATTACTACATGGCAATTAACCCAGAGGTTGAGGACTCGATTCCCGCTAGAACCCAGTTTTTTTTTAAATAAAATAAAAGATTTTAAGCCTGTTTTTGACATAAGCCCGTATAAACTGATTTGTGGTTGGCTGGAAAAGATTGCTACTTGGAAATTATCTCGTAAGATTGTAATATACTGTATACAAACAAAATGTAATACATGATTCGCTCGGGCCCTGCTATAGCTGCCAGATGTGATTTGTTCAATATTAGTGGGTTCCCGTCCCGAGTTAGTCCCCTTGAGGAGAGTTTGCTTTAAATGGTGCCAGATAAAATTATCTCTAGTTTACTTTAAACGATGCCATGTAAAATTGTCTGTTTGCTCTCCAAATCGCGCTATATAAAACTGTCCTTATTTCTTTCTTTAGTGTATTTATTTCATACTTTTTTTTATTTTATTAAACAAAGTAAAAATAATTTATTGTACAAATGTTTGTCAAGGCTAGCTTACCTATATACAAATTAATTACTTAACTAATCTTAATAATATATATTATAATTTATGAACTTACTTAATCTTATTTTCCTACATATCATTTTATTTTATTTTTTACAATCTTAATATATGATTTCTTAGAAATAATTAACACCTGCATACTACTTATAACTAGATAACAATTCTTACACTAATTATTTAGCAAAAACAAGTCCACTCGTTCAGGCTACTTGTATTCCATCACATTCACTCAGACCTCGGTCGTCCCAGCTAATACTGTAGGTGGACTAATCAAGCAATAGATAATGCTTCGGGAGCTTGTGCTTATAACGGAAGGGTAAGTCGGATTTACTCTCGTAAGCCCCCAGGGTAGCGACTAAGGGATTGCTGTGATTTTGTTGACTTTTATAGAACTTCACGGTCCAAGCGAGGAGGTGGTGTTGTAGGGTTTCTTCTCGCTGTTCTGCGTGAAGTCGGGTAAGGTTTGTTCTGGGATGGGTGTTAAAAGATGTCTTGAATGCCTTGTTCTGCACTCTCTGGAGTTTCAGGTGATCTGTGTTGCTCACACTACTCCAAACGGGTGCAGGATAGGTCACGATAGGACGAATAAGGGTTTTATAGAGGAGGAGCTTATTTTTGGATGAAAGATCGAATTGATAGCCCCTATGCCCTTGTGACCCTTCTGTCTGATGGTATTTAGATGGGTTTTCCACGTCATTCGCCGGTCGAGGTTCAGGCCGAGGTATTTGACATACATACTTCTGAACTTTTAATATTATATTAAGGGTCAAAAAAATATGAATATATATTTTAAATAAAAAATATGAATTATTTTATAATTAAGTAGAGCATCATTAAAAACGGTCGAGACTCTTCCAGTGTGTATTTTTTAAATCTTTATTTATGAATGACGAAGAACGGGGCAAAGAGGAAAAAAAAAACAACTGAGAGACCTCCCAGGAGAATGGCAATACCGAATGGGTTAACGAAGCGAGGCGTGGACGTTGAAACGAACGGTACAAAATCAAAAGGGGCTCTCCCAATACATAAACACGAAAAATATAAATAAAAAATATCTTTAACATTTTTAAAAACTGTATATTTATTTAGAACAAATAAATACCCGATGGACCACACAGAAATGGGCAATTTATAAAAATGATAAAATCTTTATTATAATGAATTATTTTTTATATATATTTTTGATTTGTGCTTTTTCAAAAATTCGCCTTATCGTTTCGGTATTTTTTTAATGGAAGAGGCACCTTGTTGAAAGTTTTTGACTATTTGTGTTGTCGTGTCTTTTGATTTCGTGTTTGTGTCTTGTGTCTTTTATCTAAGTTGTTTTCCCCTTTGATCTATTGTCAGGTCTATAGGGGGTCTAAATTAGGCATCTCTATTTCGATCCATTACATGTATATCCATCAAAAGACGAGGAAGAAGCGAATTGTGATTGATATTAAGAACTATAATAAATTGTCTTTTTTATCTAAGAAGAACGGACCTCATTTACTTTAAAAAAAAACAGATGTAGCTACCTTGAGGTCAACTGGGACTCAGAGATAAGGTAGATTAGACAAAATATACTCCGATTATTCAAATGATCTCGCATTTTAACCCTTCCTTCCCTGTGATGTGTAACTAGTACACATTGCTTCTAAACACTTAAATATCTCTATAAATATTATAAATACTGGGTTCAGATTTTAGGTATTCCTCCGTAATACATTTACGCATTGAATGAAAAAATAATATTAATAACTATTAGCACTTATCGGCCACGTCAGAGATATTTTGTGAAAATCGGGAATAAATTCACCGATACAATCAAACGTGTGCCAATGTGTGACGTAGGTATATTCATTCTTTAATATCTCTATAAATATAATAAATACTGGGTTCAGATTTTAGGTATTCCTCCGTAATACATTTACGCATTGAATGAAAAAATAATATTAATAATAATTAGCACTTATCGGCCACGTCAGAGGTATTTTGTGAAAATCGGGAATAAATTCACCGATACAATCAAACGTGTGCCAGTGTGTGACGTAAATATATTCATTCTAAAAAACCACTATGGGTGAGGAAATGACGCTATTCACGTCTCACTCTACTTCGGTATATGAGAACGCAAGAAATAGAATCTCAGTTCGCTCGCTTAGTAGCCAGCCGGCTTTCTTTCGAGGTGGTCGCTTCGCCCGTTTTTTTCATGTTTTCAGCAATTATATTTCAATTATTATCACTTTCCACTTCAAATTGAATTAATTTAAGCGATTAACTATGAATAATTTTATTTTTCCGATTTTAAATCGCTCATTTTTACATATGTATTGATGTGTATCGAATACACATCACCGGAACGGACGGATTTTTTTAGCACAAGTTAAACAGTGCTATATAAAAGTCAAAGATGAAACCAGCTGATCATCTTGGAAGCTTAATCTGTACAACTTACATTATAAACTTTCGTTGTATATAGTACAACCTGGCAGACTTATTGCTATGTGCCAATCTCTTCCATCAATCCTGCTGTGTAGCTCATGACTGAGCATCGTGACTCCCATGATAGCCTCAGACGACTCCATCCCTGCACTCCGTGGCTCGAAGTGCAGTTGTTAAGGGTAGTCCAGTTGCGTCTCTCACTTGGTCAGTCCAACGTATTGTGATTCTTCCTCTTGTGCGTCGTCCTTACACGCCTCCAGTAACCACAAACCTCTCCAAAACTGTCTCCTTGGCCACGAGAAATGTGGCCAAAGAATCGGAGGACTCGTCGAAGGCATATTGTCGACAACCTGTCGGTGATTCTTAGTTCTTCGAGGATGGAGACGTTAGTTTGTCTTACTGTCCATGGAATTCGTAGCATCCTTCTCCTGCACCACATTTCTTTTTTTTTCTTTAAAAAAAAAATAGTTATGACCGAGGTCATAGATATCCTTATACCCTCGAACACTAGGCGGAAGAAGTGCTTGTGCCGTTCGAGGGGAGTAGCACAGAGCGGGGTTCGAACCAACGACCTGATTTCAAATCCATCCATTCCATGTCTCTCGTTTGTTCTCAGAGTTCAAGTCACCGCGCTATACATAAATATTGCGAAGACGAGAGACTTAATTAGGCCTATTTTCTTCGTTATGATTAATCTCTTCCAACCAACGGTATTTGGGCGCATTCTCATTCAATGGCTACTCGTATGGTATGGCATGGACGGTTTCAGTTTTTTTTTAGCATAAACTTTCTTCTTGAGAAATCCCCAGAAGACGAAGTCTACTACAGCGTTTTCCTACTTCCAGTAGCACTTCAAAATAATATTTCTTTCTTCAAAACTTTGCCTGGTGTCAGCCATTATTTATCAAGTGTGGATACATTTTTTTACAGCTGCATTGAAAGAAGACTGGAATCTAAAAATTTGGGAATCTTTGACAGTTATGTATTTGATAATTCATTGCAAATACAATTTGGCGTGTTTATTGCCAGGCGGCAATCTCTTCTAAGCAACCAGACAAAAGTAAATGAAGCAAGATACGTTGCCGCATAAATCATTCAAGTGACTATCCATCCCCACGAAATCCATAAACATATACGTGAATACGTGCCCACGAACCCCACAAAGACGGACAATCACCCGAACATCATTTTTCATATAAAGTGAGATATCATCAATCAAAAGGAAAGGAAGGGATGGTGGAGAGGAAAGGAAAAGAAAAATCAGGAATGAAACACGTTATTTTACTGACTAGAAATTAAGAGTTTTTTCAGTCGCTTCTTAAAGCATGCCAAGGACGGAGCGAGTCTTATATTGGTTTGTAACTGATTCCAGAGTCTCACTGCATGGACAGTAAAGGACGACGTAAAGAAAGAGGAGCGGTGAACTTGAAAAGCCAATAGACAATCTATGCTGGAGCGTAGCGCTAATCCATGATTGGAAAGACGCTGAAAATTTTCGGCGAGATAAGAGGGGGCGGCGGGACAGTTAAGGATAGTATACAATAGTGACATTATAGTATGTAACAGTATGTAACAATATAATATAGCATTACATTTCAAATGTTTCTATTCGTTTTGTAGTGGCTTAATTTAGTGTCCAAGTCTCCACGTCATAAACAAGTACTGAAAATATATAACATCGTGCAATGCGCATTTTAATTTGAGATTGAACTCTCTATTAGAGTCCTTTTATTATAATATTTTATATAAGAACTAATTCACTGTACCACGGAGCCTTCCAGATGATGTGTCCCACACACAAGAGACGCCACGTCACACATTCTCGGTAAGGAACAAATAACTCAGTTTTTTTCATTTCAAATGATAGCTTTAGGGGGCTTTTTATTTCATTATGGTCTGTTTGCTCGATCCTGGTCAGAAAACGAAGCGATTATGGTAAAGTACTGTTCATTAAAAAAACACAGCTTTATAAGGAAACCTCCGTGGTCTTGTTGATAAAATACACGTGCTCCAGCCCGAAGGTATTGGGTTCGACCAATATTTATCAAAAAAGGTTCTAATTTGTTTTTTCTCTTAAAACTTGTTTAAAATCTTCCCGGATGGTTGGAAGACATTGCCAAGAGGCAATCCACTTGCCGCAAGATCCTGCCATAAGTCTTTTAGCACGGGGATTTTAGGTTCGGTTCCCGTTGGTACCCAGATTTATTTAAAAGATTTCCAGTCTGTTTTTTTTATTGAATTGTTTAATTCCTTTCTGGAAGGTTGGGAAGGTTTGCCTTGTGGCTATACGAATACGTGTGTATGTATTTTTTCGAATTCGTCATGTTCCAAATCGATCTAATAGGGAGGGCCATTATAACAGGGCTTTTATCGTTGCTGGTCCTGTGGTATGGAATAGACTATCCTGTATTATAGAAAGATGAATGTTGTTTAATTTATTTTTTTCAACGGTAAAATGATATTTTTGATACAAATATTTAAAAACAACAACAACATATATAATTAATATGACGACCTCTGTGGCCTAGTTGGTAAGACGCTTGTCTACCAGCTCGGAGGTTGCGAGTTCGATTTGCGTTGGAATTCATATTTATTTAAAAAGGATTCTAGTCTCGTTTTCAGTTAAGACCTCTTTGACATATTTCTGGCTGGTTGGAAGATATTGCCACATGGCAATAAGCCCGCCAGATTGTACCGAAAGTGTAATATAATACAATGCAATAATGTAACATTGATATGTAAACAGTTTTATCCAATAGGAAAAAAGCAGTCGAACAACACAACAAAAAAAACACAAAATTCAATGAATTCATCCCTGCAAGAACAATTACTCCTATAAGTAGCCAATACTAAAAGAAAATCCATACAATATCCATATTGATTATCCTTTCTTGTTATGTAAAAGTTGTGCAAATAATCAGTTGGAACCATTTCACTATGGAACAAAACTTTTTAAATCAGTAGCATGACAAACTGAGTTATTCTCACGGCTCTTGGTTCCGCCATTCTGGATACGTGTTCGTTCCAGAACCTTCTTCTCTGTCGTCCCCATCTGACAATATCTTCAACTTCGCACATCCTTCGGATTTCTGTGTTTCGTACTCTATCACGAAGGGTTTTGCCAGCGATACTCCTGAGTACCTTCATTTCGCTGGTTCGAAGGAGATTTTTGGTTCTGACAGTGTCGGCTCTAGACTCTATGCTGTATGCCTGTATTGGACGTGTGCGTCACCCTTTTATATGTGAATAATATTAGTAATTTGAAGTGTAAATTATTGATATATTTTGATTTGTATGTGCAAAGATTCTTGTTATTATTCAATATTTGTGTGTTTTCTATGTAAATATTTATGTTTCTTTGGGTTCGATCGTTGTGGCGACCGCAGAGGAAATGTGGACTTATGGACGGGTGTCGTGACTAGATCACTGACCGGTCGGTTTAAGCAATGGCACCATCGCACCTGCGTTACAGTTCTTTGTACCTTGTCCGTTATAATGTCATTATCCTACTATGTTGGAAAATATAAAGTTTTAGATTACTGACGTTTTAGGTTATTCCAGGTACAGAAATATTCATATACTAGTTGCAACCCGTGAAATATTCACGAAAGTAAAACAAATTCTACATTTATTGAAATATATTTTCATAAATACAGAGTTTGTTTATATATATCATTTATACATCGTCCCCTTTTACACCGGTTCAAAAATTGTTAGCTAGGTATTTAAAATTCGTTCAATTATCACGGACCCCCCGAGAATCAAATTTCGAATTACTTTCGGAGAGAATCCAAGTATTCCTTTCTCGCTCTCTTGTATTCAAAATTCAAATCTCGTATTCTTTCTTCGACGACAGCCGTCGTATGGGTTTTGGCCTATTTATACTATGATATAAACCGCAAATAAGTAGAACTTACATGCCATGTGATCTCCCACTGTATCACGGGCTGTCCCTTTTGAATAAGGCCTCGGGTATTACGAGATTAAGCATTTCTTAGTAATGGAAGTTCGTTGTTTCAAGTTAACTAAGATTTCTTGTTTATTCCATTTTATTTGTTTGCTGCTTTATATTATAATGTCTTTTTAAGCTGTATATTACAATATAATGTTTTTTGAAGCTGGCGAGGAGCTCAAACTGCCATAAATAATTGCTCTTGTTTCCTTCTGCAACACGTTTTTTTTAAATACCCTACTTTATTTAAGAAATAACTAAACGATTCTTATTAAAAGATTAAGGACATATTCGACTCCTACCTTTTTTATACCCATTTTTTATGAACGGCACCACACGCCCATTCCTTCCTAAGGATGACCTCTTGAAAATTCTGATGTCTTAATCCTGCCCCATTATATAGGCATGGACCTTTTAGTGTTTGTTTTGTGTTTTTTTTTATCCACTCTATCATCATCTATGGAAAAACACGCCATTACGAGGGATTTAAGAATTATTAGGGATGGAAAAAAATTAAACCATTAAATAAATATAAAACGTGACAGTTCGGGAGCTATTTAGAAATGTACACACCATCACATCGATTCCCTGTTGGGGTAAGCAAATAGGAGAGAACGACAGACTTTTTTTATCTCAATACACATATAGTATTACGCCTCTTTCACATCTATATATAATACATGAATAAATATTGTAATTTGTTTTATCAAACACTGTTTATTCCACTTTTTGTAACGGTATAACCCTACCGGCTTCAAGCTTTCCCCTGATCATCAAGGGAGCACAAACAAGACTCTCCTGACAGTCTTTTTTATGCTCCCAAGACAGTCTTATTTGTGCTCCCTTGATGATGAGGTGTGCACCTTGAAACCGGTAGAGTTATACCGTTACAAAAAGTGGAATAAACAGTGTTTGATAAAACAAATTACAATGTCTTTAAACCTCCACAATGTTGCCTTAACTATAAATAATATAATAAATAAATATGGGTTTATTGATAGCAACATAGTATGTACAGTACCCGGCGGTAAGTAATACACATCGGGCTTAAGAAAGAGACTGTCGGCCATAATCGGCTAACTTCGTCTTTGTAGAGCGTCGTCTCTGTCATTCCGTCATACACGTGTTCCGTCCCGATTTGTCAGTCGTTTAGCTCTTTATAGATACCTGACTGTTAGCGCATCGTGCGACAGAGACGACGCTCTACAAAGTCGAAGTTAGCCAATTATGTCCGACAGTCTCTTTCTTAACCCCGATGCGTATTACTTACCGCCGGGTACTGTACATAGTATATTTAAATACACTCCAAAAACACATAAATGGGAGAAAATACATGTAATAGAGAAGCTATCACAAGGCCTACGCTCACCTAATAACATCTCCCCGGCCAAGATACACCCCACCAATAGAGGACGAGCCTAGCCGCGAGGATACCAGATGTTTTTCAGCACACACCCTTGCCTCTTATACTAATCCTAAAAATTCTCTTTAAACGATTTTTAACATTTATTTTTTACAAAATATCATTCACTTGATCTAACCATACTTTTCTTGATTTATCTCTGCCAAGTCTTCCGTTTAAATTTGCACTGTATATTTATTCCGTTAGTCTTTCTTCATTCATTTGTCTTATAAAGCTCATTTTATTTTACTCAACACATATAGAGTGTGGGCTGAAAAATATTTTTTTGACACGATGACACACTAATACTATAAACTGACCAATCAGGACACAGGATTTGACTAACACAATCACACGCTCTGTGTACCTACACTATAGTACAATGCAGTCACAATTCTTTCCTTACGCCGCGTGGACTCTACCTACCTTTCATAATTATATAAATTAAACACGTTTAAAAAAAAAAGAAGACAACTGTCCGAGAAATATAAAACTGCTTTCTAGAATGAAATTCGTAATCAATTTATTAAATTTTAGGGCATACGTTTCCTTAGTAGAATAGCTGAAGTTTTGTCCAGTTGTTCTTCCTTAAAACCATACAACATACGTCCGCTTAGTCAAGTATTGAAAAAAAACAGAGACTCGTGTCTATGTAAGAATTTATCTCGAGTTTTTTGTACCATTTACGTGCATCCCCAAGTCTCAAGTTGAAATATCATCGAGCTATAAAGTTGACTAATGCGGGTTGTCGCCCCCACTAAGAGGGCATGTGTGTGTACATTTGAGACACGTTGCTCAGTAAGAATTGCCTCTGCCTTAACATTTGGTTTCAAGATCCATCAGTATTACGGACATTTCGTCATCTCTGCATGCCCCAAGAAAATTAATATGCCTTGCATTCCTCGGACAATGGTTCTCAACATTTTTTTTTATAATTCACTTAAGATTTAAAAATGTATATACCATATATTGGAACACATTAAAACACGAATTTATTATTTAACACTATTGATGAATATCGTGAATCAGTCGGTAAGACTTCTGTTTTCAAACTAAGGAGTAGCGACTTCGATTCCCGTTGGAAACCAATTATTTTAAAAAAACGATTCTAGTCTGGTTTTCATTTAAGACCTCTTTAACACGTTTCTGGTTGATAAGAAAAGATTGTCACACGACAATAAGCCCGCCAGGTTGAACTATACAATAAGACCCTCGAGGCCTCATATAACAATTATCTCACCAGGTTGTACCACATTCACGGAAATACGTCTGATGGATTTAGTGCTATAAAGCAGTTTCTTCCAATCAACCAGCTTTTGTTTCACAATTGTATCTTTGACCGTGTCTTTAGCAAAGTATACAAAAATAACATTTGAAAAAAAAATGCAAGTAGTCTGAACGAGTGAGCATGTATGTACGTGTTAAATAATTAGTTGCAAGAACTGTTATCTAGTTATAAGTTAGTATGTAGGTGTAAACGTTTTAAGTACAGGCTTCCGAAGCATCACCTGTTGCCTGACTAGTTCACCTACAGTATTAGCAGGGAGGACCAAGCTCTGACGGAATGTGATGGAATGCAAGTAGCCTGAACGAGAGGACATGTACTCGCTAAATAATTAGTTATAAGAATTGTTATCTAGTTATAAGTTAGTATGTAGGTGTAAACGTTTTAAGCACAGGCTTCCGAAGCATCACCTGTTGCCTGACTAGTTCACCTACAGTATTAACAGGGAGGACCAAGGTCTGACGGAATGTGATGGAATGCAAGTAGCCTGAACGAGAGGACATGTACTCGCTAAATAATTAGTTTTAAGAATTGTTATCTAGTTATAAGTTAGTATGTAGGTGTAAACGTTTTAAGCACAGGCTTCCGAAGCATCATCTGTTGCCTGACTAGTCCACATACAGTATTAGCTGGGAGGACCAAGGTCTGAGTGAATTTGATGGAATGCAAGTATGTTATATCATCATCATCATCATCATAATCATTGTCAACCAGGGTCGATCCACTGCTGGATGAAGGTCTCCCCAAGTTGACTCCAAACAGTTCGGTCCTTTGCTCGCCTATGCCACGTGATGCTGCCATGCTTCTTGATTTCGTCCATCCAGCGTACCTTCGGTCTTCTTCTAGGCCTCTTTATGCCTCTTGGGTACCATTGGATTATTTTGTATATCCATCGGGAGTCTGACATTCTGGCTACGTGTCCGGCCCATTGCCACTTCATTCTTTTGCACACCTTTATAAGTATGTTATATACAAATATATATCTTAAAAACTTAATTAAACTGAATTAATTTCTGAGAAATAATTAACACCTACATATTAACTAATAACTAGATAACAATTCTTACAACTAATTATTTAGCACGTATGTGTCCACTCGTTCAGGCTACTTGCATTCCATCACATTCTCTCAGACCCTGGTCCTCCCAGCTAATACTGTAAGTGATCTAGTCAGGCAACAGATGATGCTTCGGAAGCCTATGCTCAAAACGTTTACATCTATATACTAACTTATAACAAGATAACAATTCTTACAACTAATTATTTAGCACGTAGATGTCCATTCGTTCAGGCTACTTGCATTCCATCACCTTAGTCCTCTCAGCTAATACTCTATGTGGACTAGTCAGGCAACAGATGATGCTTCGGAAGCCTGTGCTTAAAACGTTTACACATACATACTAACTTATAACTAGATAACAATTCTTACAACTAATTATTTAGCAAGTACATGTCCTCTCGTTCAGGCTAACACATCGACGCATATAACGCGTCATAACGTTATACAAAGCCGAAGATAACCGATTATGACCGATAGTGTCTTTCTTAAGCCCGATGTGTATTACTTACCGCTGGGTACTTAATTTAGGTTTGTACTGTATGCAAGAAATTGTAATACATTAAAATATATTTTTTCCGTTAATTAATTAATACGTTTAGAAAGTAAAATTCTACGTCCCACAGTTTGTTAATCACTTTCTGTAAAGATATTTAAGCTTTTAATGGCAGGGTTTCGTTTTATAATCCCATCCATCTTCAAGGCAGGAGAGGTAAAGCCTCACAGTGCAAGACATTAGCAAGGTAGAGGGTGCATCCTGGAATCTTGAGAAGCAATCGACATATTTTTATAGTCTGTCTTTATGATAGCTTTCAATCATGCGGTAAGCACTTCGAATAGTGCGCTGTGTACTTTTTCTTCATAATAATAAAAGGTCAATTTATAAAGCAACGCTTACAGAGTAGAGTTACTTGGGATCCCAAGCCAGCATTATTGAGTTTTTTTTTGTAATTAGCAATCCACACGAATAAAGATGATTTGTGCGATCAAATTCAAGTCATAATGGAATTATATAAGTCAATTCTAGACAATTAAAAGTTTCAACTGATTAAGCTTAAAAAATTTAACAATTTATTTATTTATTTATTTAACACTTTTATTGCAATACAATCTGGCGGGTTTATTGCCAGGCGGCAATCTCTTTCAACCAACCAGACAAAAGTAAATGAAACAAGTTACATGGTCGTATAAATCATTCAAATGACTATCCATCCCCACGAAATCCATAAACACATACGTGAGCACATGCCCACGAACCCCACAAATTCGGACAATCACCCGTAAATTCTTTTTCATATAAAGTGAGATATCATTAATCAAAATGAAAGGAAGGGATGGTGGAGAGGAAAGGAAAAGAAAAATCAGAAATGAAACACGTTATATTACTGACTAGAAATTAAGAGGTTTTTCAGTCGCTTCTTAAAGCATGCCAAGGACGGAGCGAGTCTTATATTGGTTTGTAACTGATTCCAGAGTCTCAGTGCATGGACAGTAAAGAACGACGTAAAGAAAGAGGAGCGGTGAACTGGAAAGGCCAATAGACAATCTCTGTTTGAGCGTAACGCTAATCCATGATTGGAAAGACACTGAAAATCGATATATAAGTGGAAAAGTTCCACGAAGAAAGGAGAAACGCAACATTCATTGGACGTGGTAAAGATATGGCTTTTAGTAAATCAAATCTGTCTCGCAAAGGACAATCAAAAAATACATGGTCTATAGTTTCATAATCCAGACCACACTCTCGATCGGAATTTTCCACAATACCCATTCTGTAAAGGTGACTAGCCACCACGCAGTGGCCCGTCCGCAAACGACATATGACAGACACTTCCATCTTGTTCATTCTTATTATATTAAACCATGATTTCAAAGGGGTAGATTGTTGGATTGATTTATATCTAGAGCCCTTATTGATAGATTTAAATATTAAAAAATAATTTAATACAGATGACATTGTAAGAGAACTCGAATTGTTCCTATTGTCGGCATACGTAATAGGGTACATACATACCATCACGTATATACAAGTCCCGGCGGTAATTAATACACATCGGGCTTAAGAAAGAGACTGTCGCTTGGTAGAGCGTCGTCTCTATCGCACGATGCGCTAACAGTCCGTGCGACAGAGACGACGCTCTACAAAGCGACAGTCTGTTTCTTAAGCCCGATTTGTATTATTTACCGCTGGAAACTGTACGTATTTTAATATGTATGCTGATACCCTGGTATGTATGTATGTACCCTGGATGCTATGTACGTACATACCATCATGCCATTTTCATGTCGAAGTAGGCAAGAAAATAGAGCGTCAAACTTTCCTATCTCGATACACATCCATACACGTTCTTATACAGTACCTAAAATATCTCTGACTTTTAACGTTTCTTTCATTCAAAATAATATAATTCACTTGATCCTACCATACATTCCTCGGTCTTCCTCAATCACACTTTCCATTCACATTTGCACTATATATTCGTATTTGTTTTGTCAGCCTTTCTTCATTCATTCGATTTATAATATATTCCCAAACCATCTCAATTATTCGTCTTATTCAACACGTAAGCCTTAAGTTTTCATTCCATATTCTTTTATACATTGTCACCCCATGTATTCTTCTCAGTAGTCACATTTCTACGATCTTAGCAAATTTTGATACTGTTCGGCTTGAGTATATAAGTTTTAGTGCCCCATTAACTTTCTTTTCTGTCACTATCGGAGACAATACTATTCAAATAGCAGAATTTTTCAGCTTGTTCCAATCTTTCATAATTCACCCATATATTGTATTTACTTTTGCTTCCACACTTTTCTATCGCCATTACTTTGGATTTCTCAACATTCATTCTCAGATCTTTCTCTTCTCATCTCTCAAACAATTTACTTATCAAACTCTGTCATTCATTCTTATATCTGCTAACAATACCATGACATCTAATGTAATGAATTATTGTATCATATTTTCGTTGTATATTTCTTCTTCAGTTTCAATCCTGAGGATTGGTTAGCAGTAAAGGCCCTGCATCTCCTCTTCCACTCCGCTCGGTCTTCAGCGATCCTCTTGAGCTCTGTATAGGAGGTGCAGTCCATATGGTGGCATATTTGCTCCAGATACTCTCGGCGAGGGGCCCCTCTGCCAATCGATCTCTCAATCATTCCCTCCAGTATATTGTGCAGGAGATTTTCATGTTGCAGCATATGACCCATCCATTCTGCACGCCTTTCCGATATGGTGTTTGACAGATGTCTGGTTTCTTCAAGAAATAGAATCTAAGTTCGCAGTTGTTTCTTCCTTCGAGGTGTAACATATGTTACACAGTGTTAGTGTTCCGAGTCCCGTCTCAGTAGCTCGCGAGCATCCATACGAGGTGGTCTCTGTACCCGTTTTGTGAACGTCGTTCTATTCTTTTTCTTCAGTTTCAATCCTGGGGATTGGTTAGCAGCAAAGCTCTGCATCTCCTCTTCCACTCCGCTCGGTCTTCAGCGATCCTCTTGAGCTGTGTATAGGAGGTGCAGTCCATATCGTGGCATATTTGCTCCAGATACTCCCGGCAAGAGGGCCCTCTGCCAATCGATCTCTCAATCATTCCCTCAAGCATATTGTGCAGGAGATTTTCATGTCGCAGCATATGACCCATTTATTCTGCACGCCTTTCCGATATGGTGTTTGACAGGTGCCTGGTTTATTCGATCCTGCTGAGAACCTCGTCATTTGTAATGTGGTATCTCCAGGAAATCCTAAGGATTCGTCTATAGGTCCACATCTCGAAGGCCTCCAATTTTTCACCATGTCTCGCAACCATACATCAAAATACTCCACACATATGTTTTGACCAATTGCTTGCGGAGCTTTAGGTCCATGTTGTTGGATTCGAAAATCTTTGATGTCTTATTAAAGGCGAGTTTTACTTGGTGGATGCGTTGTATACAGTATGCATGTATTAATGTTCCAATAACTTTGTTTCCTATCGCTACACGCCGTTCGATATCCCTCCGAACTCTTCCATCATCAGAGATAGAATGATGAAACTACAAAATACACAAAAATACTTACAATCACGTCATCTCCCTATCGGGGTAGGCTGAAAGGAGAGAGCGCTAGACTTTTATATTACGTCAAAGATTTTACGCCTCATCTACATTCATACAGTTTCTTAGACTTTTCACATTTCCTTCTTTCGAATTATCATGCAATTGGCTCTACAAAATAAATAATTGCATCCTTGTGTATATATGTTGCCTTCTTGTCTTGCGCAGCACCCTTCCAACCATGTGACTTAGACCCACTCGTATTGATTGACTGACCGACTCAATAGAGATATCGCAGGAGATGATGATACGGCAACTGGCGGTGGGGGGTCAAGGAATCTCGCAGTGACTAACGGCATGAATAGGGCTGCCTTCATTACATCTCGAATATTGTCCTTAACCCTTCCTTCCCTGTGATGTGTAACTAGTGCACATTGCTTCTAAAAACTTTAATATCTCTCTCTATGAACATAATAAATACTGGGTTCAGATTTTAGGTATTCCTCCGTAATACATTTACACATTGAATGAAAAAAATAATATTAATAATAATTAGTACTTATCGGCCACATCAGAGATATTTTGTGAAAATCGGGAATAAATTCACCAATACAATCAAACGTGTGCCAGTGTGTGACATAGGTTTATTCATTCTAAAAAAACGCTATGGGTGAGGAAGCCACGCTATTCACGTCTTACTTTCACTCTACTTCGGTATATGGGAACGCAAGAAATATAATCTCAGTTCGCAGTTGTTTCTTCCTTCGAGGTATAGCATACACAGTGTTAGTGTTCCGAGTCCCGTCTCAGTAGCTCGCGGCCATTCATACGAGGTGGTCTCTGCGCCCGTTTTGTGAACGTCGGCCAATGTTTTTTTTCATGTTTTCATCAATTAAATTTCAATTATTATCACTTTTGACGTCAAATTTAATTAATTTAATTGGCTATGAATATTCTTATTTTTCCGATTTTAGATCGCTCATTTTTACATGTGTATTGAATACACAGCACCGGAACGGGTGGTTTTTTTTTAGCACAGGAAGGGAAAGGTTAAAATCATTGAACAACTTAATTAAAGGATATAAACATACACGTCTTTTAACTGGAAACATATTTCTGGTTGGCTGGAAGAGATTGCCAGGTGGTAATTAATCCGTTAGATTGTAATGTGCACAATGAAGGTCCTGTAGGAGGCAACAGAGATCGTTCATATCAAGCAGGGTCTACCCTATGCACGTAGTCTCGATGTTCGGACAAATGATTTATTTATCACTTCAATGTAAAAACAATCTGGCAGGCTTATTGTCTAGCAGCAATCTCCTCCAACCTACCAGACATACTCGTAAGTAAATAAAGGAAGTCACATGTACCATGTGTTATGCACATATATACGTACCAGCTTCGGACATATTGGCTACTCTGATATATTATTGTAACGTCAAAGGATAGTTTTGTTGTATTTGAAATTTACTGTGAAAGTACTGGCAACTTGCTGGACTG
The DNA here is from genome assembly GCA_949825065.1 of Odontocerum albicorne. Classification (NCBI taxonomy): domain Eukaryota; kingdom Metazoa; phylum Arthropoda; class Insecta; order Trichoptera; family Odontoceridae; genus Odontocerum; species Odontocerum albicorne. Next base: position 1,487,364 of record OX463867.1, on the reverse strand, counting down.
TTTGAGCTTCAGGTCTTAAGCCACTTTATAAGGAAAAAAAATCTTTAAGTCCGTTGTCACTAATGTGTAGATCGCGCTGGATGTAAACTTATTTTGTCCCCGAACGTTATTGTTGGGCCTCGTAGTCGAGGATCCTCTTGCCATCCCTTATGCCAGGGGTCTCCAAACTACGGTCCGCGAGCGCCACCAATCTGACCCGCGGTAGCGGTCATAGTTTATTTTGATTATATTGTAAAATTTACAATGTAAATAAATCATACAAAATAATAATCAGATTTTTTTTATGTAACGACCAATTAAGAAACATAATAACTGACATACATAATGAAATTGAACATTTTAACTGTAATTAATGATATGATAATGGAGCGGAGTCCAACCCCGCACCCTGCGCCATAGATATCTCACTCGCCGGCTAGTTCCAATATGAAAATTTGCGCGTAATTCAAAACTACAGTATGTTGGTATGATGAGCTAGCTAGGTCTTGGCCCTTGGGACTTAGTGGAGGAGTCAATGTGGCCCTTAGGCTGAAGAGTTTGGAGACCCCTGCCCTATGCCATGGAGTGTTTTTGTTATTTTGCCCCTTATCACAACAACGCGAGTGGTGCTGTGGATCGATCTGAACTGAACTAAACATAAACAAGCAAGTTTACATGGTCGCCTAAATCATTCAAATGACTACCCATCCCCTACGAAATCCATAAACACATACGTGAGCATATCCCCACAAACCCCACAAAGACGGGCAATCACCCGAACATTCTTTTTCATATAAAGTGAGATATCATCGATCAAAAGAAAAGGAAGGGATGGTAGAGAGGAAAGGAAAAGATAAATCAGGAATGAAACACGTTATTTTACTGACTAGAAATTAAAAGTTTTTTCAGTCGCTTCTTAAAGCATGCCAAGGACGGAGCATGTATAAAGTCTAGAAAGATATTTTTTTTCTACCTGGCAAGTTTATTGCCATGTGGCAATCTCTTCCAACCAACCAGAAAGATGTTTTATAGGCCTTAAGTGTTAAGCAGACTGGAATCCTATTTTTAAAAAATCTGGGTGTATTTATGAGGCCTCAAGTAAAAGCTAGACTGCCAACCTTTTAAAAATAAAGTTTCAGCGGGAATCGAATTGTAAACCTCCGGGTTGTACCATAGATATTTAAGGATTTTCTTATTTTGAATTTATTCTACAGTATTCCTATAAGTGAAGATCTACACTGGCAACTTCGACTCAAAAAGAAAAGAAAGACGGACAATTGTATTATTGCATTACACTTTCGTTATATATACGAGTTTATCACAATCTGGCAAGCTTATTGCCATGTGGCAATCTCTTCCAACCAGCCAGTAAGATTTCAAAAAGACCTTAAGTAAAAAAAACTAACTTGTAATCCTTTTAATTATTTTTAAATTCCAACGGGATTCGAACTCACAATCTCTAAATTGTAAGACAGTTGTGTTACCAGCTCGTCAATAATTAAGCCAATCATTCAAGTGATGATAAACGAGTTTTAAAAAATAAATTTTATTAATAAATAATATTTTTTTGGGCAGCCCTGTACAAGATCTAAGCGGAGGTCCTCAATCGTTTTTTTTCTACCACCCAGTTTTAATAGCGAACGGTAACCGAATACGACAATATCTCTGTCCCTCTCGCCCCTGTAACACGTTAATTAGAATTCTCATGTACTGTCCTGCTCTAACTCGTTTATTTTTTATTATCTTTAAAGCCGGGTATATAAAGATTGTTCCGATTCAACGATTTTTGATCGATTAATTTTGTTGATCAACTGTTGAAGTGTTGATTCATGAAGAAACAAACAAAAAAAAATACAATTCTATTTCTAATAACATCTTGACAAAAGATATTCGAGATAAGATATACATCATCACGTCGTTTCCCTGTTGGAGTACGCAGATAGGAAACGACTTTTGTGCCCTAGTTAGTAAGACACATGTATCCCAGCCCGAAGATTGCGGGTTCAAATCCCGCTGGAAGCAAGATATTTCTTTAAAAGAATTCCAGTCTGGTTTTCACTTAAAGCTTCTCTAACACTTTTCTAGTTGGTTGAAAGAGATTGCCGCATGGTAATAAGTCCGCCAGGTTGTACTGTATACAACGTTAGTGCTTAATACACAACAATAGGATAGACTGATAGAGCGTTAAACTTTCAAATATTTTCATGACGTAAGGCCTCTTTGACATCTCTCTGGTTAGTTGGAGGAGAATGCTATAAACCAATAAGCCTGACAAATTGTACTCTATACAACGGAAATGTAATAAAAAAATACGAAATTACCGCCATGACTTAGTTGGAAAGAAGCATGTCTCTCAACCCGAGAGTTGCGTGTTCGATTCTTTAAATAGATATCCAGTCTGGTTTTCGCTCAAGGTCTCTTCAACACCTTTCTGGTTGGTTGAAAGAGATTGCCGCATGGCAATAAGTCCGCCAAGTTGTACTGTATACAACGTAATTGTAATACACTACAATAGGATAGACTGATAGAACGTTAAACTTTCAAATGTTTTCATGACGTAAGGCCTCTTTGACATCTCTCTGGTTCGTTGGAAGAGAATGCTATATAACAATAAGCCTGACCAATTGTACTCTATACAACGGAAATTTAATAAAAAAATACGAAATTATCGCCATGACTTAGTTGGAAAGAAGCATGTCTCTCAACCCGAGAGTTGCGTGTTCGATTCTTTAAAAAGGTATCCAGTCTGGTTTTCGCACAAGGTCTCTTCAACACCTTTCTGGTTGGTTGAAAGAGATTGCCGCATGGCAATAAGTCTGCCAGGTTGTACTGTATACAACGTAAGTGTAATACACTACAATATGATAGACTGATAGAGCGTTAAACTTTCAAATGTTTTCATGACGTAAGGCCTCTGTGACATCTCTCTGGTTAGTTGAATGAGAATGCTATATACCAATAAGCCAGACAAATTGTACTCTATATAAAGGAAACGTAATAAAAAAATACAAAATTACCGCCATGACTTAGTTGGAAAGAAGCATGTCTCTCAACCCGAGAGTTGCGTGTTCGATTCTTTAAAAAGGTAACCAATCTGGTTTTCGCTCAAGGTCTCTTTAACACTTTCTTTCTTTCTTTCAATAAGTCCGCCAGGTTGTACTGTATACATCGTAAGCCAAATACAATACAATTAACTGTTTTAATTTCTCGTTTTTACGCTTCAATTATATTTATTTATTTATTTATTTATTTATTTATTTATTTTTAAAGAATAAACGGAAAGATGTTCTTTATGACAAAAATAAATAAAAATAAAAAAGTCCATAGTGAGTGCTTGACACGTTAAGATTGACTTAGTATATAAAAAGGTTTGGAGTGGTTTGTGGCTATTGGAGGCGTGAAAGGACGACGCACAAGAGGAAGAAACCCTATGTGATGGACTGACCAAGTGAGATATGCAACTGGAGTACTGGACTACCCTTAACACCGGCCCTTCGAGCCACGGAGTGCAGGGATGGAGGGAGAGGAGTCGTCAGAGACTATCATGGGAGTCACGATGCTCAGTTATGAGCTACACGATATGAGGGCGATAATTTAAAGACACTTTCTATCGTACGAACTCTCTTTTGAGAAACACTTTTGAGTTAGAAATAAACACTTGAATTAATTTCAATTTCCCCGGTTATAAACTTAATAGATAATTAAAATGTTTAATATACAGAGGGAAAAGATCACAGATGAAATCTGTCAAGACTGCCAACCAATAATAGACTCGCTACAGCGACTGTCGACTGCCACTAGCTTCGCTAATCTCTCAGCTGCCATCTACTGTCAGGTGGACCAATCTATCTCTCGGACGCATCATTTGAGATGCTGGACAACTGTAAGACTTGTTCCACTTCAGACTGGATATGTATATATTCATTTATAATTATCTCATCACTATAAGATGGAAAGAAGCTTGATTTTAACTATATCCACAGCATCATCATCAATAATTCAAACTGTATTTTCTTACTTCAATCATCAAATTTTGATTTTTTTTTCACCATACTTAGAGTAAGAATATCATCTGCACATACACATATGTCTGTCTAGCCTCCATTACATACGTGCATAATGATATACCGAATTCAATAAAGGCAACAGAATGCGAAAAATTCAGGCAGTGGATCGGAGCGCGTTTGTTATTGGAACAGGAGTTCAAGGCCTTAGCCACACAGGTAGGAGCCTCGCTTGATGCTTAGAGCTATGCCGCGAGTTAGGCGACATATCCTAGCGAACCAACGCACCGCTTACTATCACAATGGCCACACTGCACGCTTCGTGCCACGTTGCATGACGATTAGTCACCGAGTGAATCTTCTAGTGAGCAGACGTGTTCGTTAATTTTTTTGTGTAAACGTGATTTTACAAGATGGCAGAAGTTTTAATAACAGTTGTGTATAAAAGGGAGCCTTTGTGGAACCCATCGAGCAAATTATTCAAAAATATACCTGTAATAAAATCACTTTGGAATGAAGTTGCACAGGAAGTAAATAAAGATAAGGTAAGTTGTAATGGAATTGGTTAGTTTTGAGAGTGGCATTGAGTGTTGACTCAACCGCTCCCAAATGTCAAATGAATTTGTGCGAAGCACTTTGGTGTGGCCAAGCATGAAGTCACCTAGTCTATTAGTCACGTAGCACCTAGCTTATCACTAAGCGAAGCACTTTGGTGTGGCCTTAAATATACACGAACGTATCACGAAGCAAATATACAATACACGAACGATACACGTATCAAAATCTTCTAAGATGATAATCCCCAATAGTATTTTAGTGTCATCTTTGACATATGGGAGTTAAATATGGTCGTGGAAAATACTAAGAGAAGTCGAATGAATGTAGTAGATATGCATGTATTGAGAAGAATACATGGAGTTGCGATGTATGACAGAATACAGAAAGAAGTGATAAGGGATAAACGTAAACTTAATACTGATGTATTAAGCAAAATGAGTAAGATTACGTTGAGATGGTTTCGACATGTAGAACGAATGAATAAAGAAAGACTAACAAAATATACAGTGCTATTTTTAGTGAAAGGCGTAAGAGGAAGACCAAAGAAAGTATAGTTGGATCAAGTGAATAATATTGTATTTTGAAAGAAAGAAATTTAAAAAGTTAGATACATCGTAGAAACAATATGTGGTGTTATGAACACCTTCACGTTGCTGGCCTACTTGTTAAGACTCTTGTATTACAACCGGAGATCTCAGGTTCAAATCCCGTTTGTAAATACCTCATAGTTTACAATCACATATGCTTCTTCTTCTCCATCTTATTTTAGGCCTGTTGTCCTGTTATGGTCCTGCATCATTGTTTCCCTCTTGCGACGTCGACTGCCAGATGTCTTTCCATCTTTTGGGAGGTCTGCTTGCTTGGCGGATACTGTCCCTGGCCATTCTTACGGCTATTGTTTCCGCCATTCTGGATACGTGTTCGTTCCAGAACCTTCTTCTCTGTCGTCCCCATCTGACAATATCTTCAACTTCGCACATCCTTCAGATTTCTGTGTTTCGTACTCTACCACGAAGGGTTTTACCAGCGATACTCCTGAGCACCGTCATTTCGCTGGTTCGAAGGAGATTTTTGGTTATGACAGTGTCGGCTCTGGACTCTATGCTGTATGTCATTATGGGGCGGACACAGGTCTTGTATATTCTCACCTTGCTTTGGATGTTCATATGCTTGTTTTTCCAGATAGTGTCCTTTAAACATCCGGAAATATCACAGATGCTCGAATTACTAATGCAAGTGAAAATATTACCAACACTAGTGCACATTCATCTTTCTTACCCTTCGAGATAAAAAAAATCTTAAAGTTTTGCAGATGATGATGACCAACTGTGGTTCACGTGCCGACAATCCCAAACCACTTGCAATAAATTAATTTATATTTTATTACGAATTAAAATAGATTTATCAATAATGCCAATTGAAAAAAAAAAGCTAATTTATCGCTAATTTATCATAACAATTATCTTTCAAAGCGCAAATTAATTAAATAATTAGACGAATCATACAATTGAATAAATATGCTAAACCAAAATAATAATAAATGAATAATTACAATGATAATTATCCATTTATTTCATGAATATTTTAACATTATTAAATAATCGTTAGGTTGAATCGCTTTTGAAATTATCGAACTAACCTTATTTCACAAATTATTCAAATAATTATATTACATACGAGTACATCAGAGTGTAATACTTGTAAGATAAACGAGTTGAATATTGAAATATGAATAATTTCATAAATAAATAAACACTAATTACTTTGTTGACTGTTGGCTATATAGTCTTTGAATTAATCACTAATATGAATAACTCATATAAATATATCATCATCATTGTCAACCAGGGTCGATCCACTGCTGGATGAAGGTCTCCCCAAGTTGACACTCTCTTTCTTAAGCCCGATGTGTATTCCTTACCGTCGGGTACTGTATTTAATTACATTATACGCCATATTTATTTAATATTTTCTATAGCTTGCTTCTTATCACGCGGTCATAACTTTTTTTCAAGGCCATACTCGCAAAATGTATAGTCTTAATAGATGAAACCCATATTGATATGGTAAAAAGATTCAACGTCCAAGTCGATCGGCATGTTTGACTATTGCAGCCTTTAGTTAGGTAGCATTTTTATATAGCGCTATTTTTTATGTTACTCAAGAGCGCTATAATAATTTATGAATGGCACCGTATCATCATCATTTTCAAGGAGGGTCGATCCACTGCTGGATGAAGATCTCCCCAAGTTGACTCCAAATAGTTCGGTTTTTGCTCGTTGATGTCACGTGATGCTGCCATGCTTCCTGATTTCATCTATCCAGCGTACCTTCGGTCTTCTTCTGGACCTCTTTATGCCTCTTGGGTACCATTGGATTATTTCGGATGTCCATCGGGAGTCTGACATTCTGGCTACGTATCCGGCCCATTGCCACTTCATTATTTTGCACACCTTTATAACGTCTTCTACCTTTGTTATATTGCGAATCCAGGTGTTTCGTTTACGGTCTCTTTTAGTATATCCCAACATCTCTCCATGCCCCTTTGTGCGATCTGGGGCGTTTGTGTGTTCTTTACTGTGAGCGTCCATGTCTCGCAGTCATACGTAAGTACTGGGAGAATACATTAGTTGTAGACCCTTCGCTTCAAAGATATTGAGGGAGATTACTTTTGAAGATGTTGTTTAATCGTCCAAATGAGTTCCACGCTAGTTTTGTCCTTCGTGCTATTTCCTCCGATTTGCCACCTACAAAGGAAATCAGTTGGTTCAAATACACATATTCCTGGGCAAGTTCTAGTGGCTTTCCATCTACGTTTATTGGTTTTGGTGTAGCAAAGCTGTTCATCATATGTTTGGCTTTTGATATATTAATTTTTTAACCAGCTTCTTTACTGGCCTCTGTCAATTCTTGCAGTTGGTGCTGAAGATCATTCGGGTATTGTGAGAATATAACGATATCATCTACAAATCTCAAATGGCTCAGGTATTTTCCATATAAATATATAATTAACATTATATATTTTTTATTTGTTCTTGATCGTCTCATTTCGGTGTACCATCGAATCCAGTACAGCGGTGTGCAATAGCTCACTCATTTAAAACAAATTCCATGGCATAACTTCGTTTTCCGACTGAATTGACGTTAAAATAGCGAGGAGACCCTCGACTACGAGGCCCTGCAACGACGATGATACGAGCCAGGCTTCGACAACTACCACGTTTCTGTATTTACGAGACTTATTCTAATGAGTGATGTACGACTAGAGACGACCGTACCTTACTTCGCATATCTGAGTAGAATTCTGATATCGAATTCCTCTCTTGATATATGGTATAAATTGACGCTGTATAAATTATCCTTTTATCATTGCAATATTATTAATATCTTTATTTAGTTTATATTTAAGACCCTTTTACACATTTTTCTGATCGGTTGATAGAGCTTGCTACATAGCATTAAGCCAGTCAGGTTGTACTTTATACAGGGTGGCCCATGAAAGCCTGAAGGATGTACATCGCTGTACAGTGCACACTGCCATCATCGCCCTGGCAGTATGCGCAGTAGCTCCATCGTATTGGAACCATACCTCCTGATTATTTTCAACCGCTGGGCGTAAAAAATTTTCTAGCATTGCCCTATACAGGGCCCCGTTGATTCTTTCTGGCTGACCTTCCTCATTTTCAAAGAAATAGGGACCGATAACTCTTTCAGCATAACACCGCACCAAAACAATGCATTTTTAGGGATGCAATTGATGCTGATGTAATTCCCTGGGATTCTCAATACCCCAAAATATGCATTTTGTTTGTTGATGTACCCGTTTAAATGGAAATGGGCCTCATAACTCATTATCAAGTTGTTCAAAAAGTTGTTGTTATCACTGGTTAGGTGTTGAAATCAAATGGCGTACTGCAGACACTGCTAAATATCTTGGAATAGTAAAGTGTTATAACCTGTAAAAAAATATAGAAATTGAACAAGTTATGACTTTTTCAGACCCTTCAGTCTTTCAGTAGCCATATTATATAATGTAAGGAACCTAGTTGATAAGTAAAGTTGTTGTTATCTCTGGTTAGGTGTTAAAATCAAATGGCGTACTGCAGACACTGCTGAGTATCTTGGGATAGTAAAGTGTTATAACCTGTAAAAAAAAAGATAGAAAATGAACAAGTTATGACTTTTTCAGACCCTTCAGTCTTTCAGTGGCCATCTTATATAATGTAACGAACCTAGTTGACAAGACTTCTGCGTCTGCAAAGGATACCGGTTAAATTTTCATGGGTACTTAAATAAGGGTTTCTGTATGATGGGGGTACATAACATAATGTGGATTACATAACATAATCTGTATGATGGGGGTACATAGCATAATGTGGATTACATAACATAATGTGGATTACATAACATAATCTGTATGATGGGGGTACATAACATAATGAGGATTACATAACACAATCTGTATGATGGGGGTACATAACATAATGTGGATTACATAACATAATCTGTATGATGGGGGTACATAACATAATGTGGATTACATAACATAATCTGTATGATGGGGGTACATAACATAGAATCCAGAGTTAAGGCGCCTTTGAGTTGAATCTACTCTAGTTTCTAAACGGCGCGATATAAATTTCAGTTTTATCATTATTATTATTATTTTAAAGGGGATCAGGTATTTCGATCACGTAACGAATGTAACAGTTCGTCGTCGGACCATACGAATAAATAAAATCAATTCATTAAACTAATAACTAACCAAAAATATATTACAATAATTAAAAAATCGCACGATGATTTAACAGTTGAATTTGATATATTGTAATGAAATTAACCACCCCGTTGAATCTTGAAATTAATTGATTTAATCGTCCAGTTGAACGATGAGAACTCGCCTCGAGGACTACAAAGGAGTGCAGCGATAATGGCTTCATCTAAACAAATGTTGAGACCTTTTATTGCTTTCCGTTGTTTTTTTTTTTTACTAAAGTTCCCCAATTAATGAATACCTCATGGGAACTTGTGTATTTGTCAATTTTTATTTTATAATGGTGACTATTTATGTGATTTTTATTAAATTAAAGTCATTAGGCAATTATATGTCGCAATATAAAAAAACTGATTTAAAAAATCACAATTCTAGATAATTCAAAGTTTCAACTGATCAAGCTACAAAAATTTAACAATCGATCTATAAGTGGAAAAGTTCCACGAAGAAAGAAGAAACGTAACGTTCATTGACCGTGGCATGTGATATTAATATTATCTAGAGTATATGCACACCATCACACCATAGTCACCACAGTAAATATTTAAATAGTCACTACAGTAAATATTTAAATAGTCACTACAGTAAATATTTAAATAATCACTACAGTAAATATTTAAATAGTCACTACAGTAAATATTTTAATAGTCACTACAGAAAATATTTAACTAGTCACTACAGTAAATATTTAAATAGTCACTATAGTAAATATTTGAATAGTCACTACAGTAAATATTTAACATTTTTTAACACTTGAATGATAGGATTCAGTTAACGGTAAACAGTAACTGGATTTTTTTAAACATTATTGTATTGTATATTTGTATTTCACTTTAGTTGTATACAGCAGTACAACCTGGCGGGCTTATTGCTGTGCGGCATTATCTTCCAACCAACGAGGATTGCCACCTGGCAATAAACCCGCCAGATTGTATTACAATAAAAGTGTTAAATAAATAAATAAACATTTTAAAGTGGCCTTAAGTGAAAATAAGACTGCAATCCTTTCTAAAAAAAATCTGGGTTCCAGTGAAATTTGAACACGCAACCTTTGAGTTAAGAGACAGGCGTCTTATGAACTAGGCCAACATTATCTATAATACTTTCAAAGATTAGCATTAACATATAAGCCAGGTTAAGAACTTTTGTGTAGTTTACCCAATCTCGCTAATTTTGACCCACACATAGTCCTTGAGAAACCTTGCGAATTCTTGAAATGGTTTCGACTTTTTGCTCTGTAACCCACAATTATAGCTGGAGGAGGGATTCGAACAATTTCCTCGCTGTTTCGCATTCATTCATTTTAATCACATCTCGGAAATGACAGTTCAGTTGGCTTTTTTTTTATCTGACATCTGTGACAACGAATTATTATTGTGCCGTTGGAAGACCTCCAACAAGATAACACAAGAGTTCTTCAAAGAGCCAAAGTTGATAGAGTTGCTGACTAATATTAAAATCCGAAAGGTGTCCTATTTGGGTCATGTACTTAGAGGAGCAAAGTACAAATTACTGCACCTGATCATCCAAGGCAAAATAGAGAGCTGAAGAGGTGTTGGCAGGATGCAAATCTCCTAGCTCCGCAATATACGTGATTGGACTGGTATAAGGAGCGTTGGGGATCTTTTTCGGGCTGCCGGGGACAAATATGCCTACTCTCAGGTGATACTCAACGTTGGGGGGACCTGACATGACACTGAGAAGAAGAAAAAGGAAGACCTCCGTAGTCTAGTTGGTAAGATGCTTGACTTAAAAGTTACGGGTTCGATGGTACCCTCCTTGGCCTAGTTAGTAAGACGACTGTCTCCTAACCCAAAGATTACAGGTTCAAGTCCCGCTAAAACCCAGATCTTTTTTAATGTAACATAGTGTATGATATTTTGAAAGAAAAACATATAAAATAGACCGAGAAATCCGAAGGACGGGTATGAGGAAGTGTATGGATGTATAGAAGAGTGAAGGATGTGTGTCAAGACTGGAAAGTCTAACACTCACTTATCTCACCCTACCCCGACATGGAGACGGCGTGATGGAATATATTAATGAAATATTTATCTTTTATTAATTGTTTTAACACTTTATTGTAAAAAATCTGTCCGGATTATTGGCATGCGGCAATCTCTTCCTACCAACCAGATAAAATAATAAATGAAGTTACATGGTTGTAAAAATTCTTAACAATATATGTATACATTAAATATAAAAATGAGATATCATCAATCAAAGGAACAGGAAGGAATGGTGGAGAGGAAAGGAAAAGAAAAATCAGGAATGAAACACGTTATGTTACTGACTTGAAATGACAAGTTCCTTTCAGTCGCTTCTTTAAGCATGCCAATAACAAATTGTTTAAAATTTCAATCAGGATAAACTACTTTAAAGCGAATTCGCGTAAACTGAGGGATAACTGTACTATACTAAAGAAAATGTAGCATGGTTCCTGTGGCGTTTCACAAATTTGCCCCAATACAACCTTGTAACGACGTTCAATAATTTTAATTATTTTATCAACTTTAATAAAAGCCTCGATTCTAATAAATAACAAGTTATTTAGGTAAATACGAGTACATTACATAAAACTAACAATAATGACAAATTAATACATCTTGTTATTTTACAAATTAGCAAAAATCTGTCAGTTTGTTAAAATCAAATAATATTTGGCGACGTTCGTCAAAAGTCACTACGTTAGTCTGCATTGGCTAGGGATGGGGTATACGATAATTGGATTTTTTATTTTTTTATACATAAAATTAAATGCTCGTAATTAGTATTAATTCATAGTGGATCTTGGCATATTTAAAGATAGATACAAATCATACAGTACATTAGATAAGTAGGTATAATGAAAATTAGGAATTAAAACGTCAGTTTAGAGAAAAACAATTATTCGATTTATAAAAAAACGATTCGATTTGTAAAAAAAACGATTTTACTCCATCCCTTTGAGACATGACATTTCAAACGTCACAGGGACCATGCTACATTTTCTTTAGTACGGTCCAGTCTCCGAGGGATATTGACGTTTATATTAGATTTGCTAAGATGTTGCCTTCAACGTTCAACTGAGACGGTGACTGGTCCTGTTGTGTGGCATAGGGCGCCCTTTTTGTTCTATACAGTAATTGTAATCGTTGAAAAATTAAAAAAAAATAATATATTACAATCCAAATAATCTGTCACAAAAGGTGCATTACATAGCGCTTAGTCACGGTGACACAATTTTACAAAATGATTTAAAACACAACAAATACTGCAACCCCTCAGAGTTGCGCAATCTCCCCCTTAGCAATCTGGCGCGGACACATGTTAGACTGCCATACGTTCGTGTGTAGCATGGAGATATGGGACAGGGGGATAAATATATTTTGGGGGAGGTTTGCAAGTGTGAAGTAACAAGTTATGTAACGGGGAAGTAGAGATTAGAAAGGTAACTTGGTATGTTTGTGTAAGGGTAGAGATTTTTAAGGACTCGCTAAGTTCAATTTATTTATTTATCACTTCATTGCAAAAACAATCTGGTGGACGTATTGCCCGGCGGCAATCTCTTACAACCAACCAGACAAAAGTTAATAAAGCGAGTTACTTGGTCACACAATCAACAGCAAGACGGAGGAGAGGCGATTGAGATGATATGGGCACGTTGGACGCAGATCACCCGATCACATTGTGAACCAGGCAATCTCCATAGATCTTCCTCGAATAACAACCAGAGGAAGACCAAAGAATTCATCGGTGGTGCAAAAAGATAACCTGATGCAGAGGCACGGCCTGGGGTACGTAGTCCGGGACAGAAGAGCATACAACCTGAGGACGAGGAGAGCTGACCCCAACAGTCTTCGCAGACAGTGAGTTGGGATGGAGCCAGGGAGAAGAAGAAGACTTGGTCGCACAAAATATTCAAATGATTATTATTCATCTTTATGAAATGTATGGACATGACTTTTGCAACAATTTAGATATTTTTAATATAAATATATATAGTATTCGCCAGAATATCACAACAATATTTAGAAATAGCTGCTAGCTTTGTGCTCTCCTTTATTAATATAAATAACTTAATATAAACAAAACATTAAGGACAATATTTTGCCTCTGGAGTTGAGTAACCCTGCATCAACATGTGAAAGGTTTCGATTCTGAAAAGCAACTTGCATCTCGTTCTACAAGTGAGCCCACGTGTTTTCTATATCTCAAGATCTATCCATAAAATCCTCGAAAAATCTAATTCTTGTTCTATGTAAGCGTTGTTCCACTAAAAACATATCTAAGTTCTTTACCACTATAAAGCAAGTCTTCGACAATTACGTAAGTTTACTTTGTGAAATTTGGTAATATTTTTTGGTGTACATACATACATATATTGAACTTAAATGTACATATTTATATTAAATAATTTTTAACAATGACTTTGTAATTTATTACTACTACTGCTTGTTGTATCTCCTGTACGTGTTGGTTTAAGACAAAATTTTGTATTTTTTGTCAATAATTTTAAGTACTTGTATAACATGTCATATGTTATGTTCATTTGTATATAAAAGATTATGTTGTGTCGTTAATTAAATAAATAAATGAAGTAAAAGTGAGATATCAACAATGAAAGGAAAAGGAATGGATGGTGGAGAGGAGTAGAAAGAATTAAAACGTCAGTTTAGAGAAAAACAATTGTTCGATTTATAAAAAAACTATTTGATTTGTAAAAAAAAACGATTTTACCCCATCCCTTTGTGACATGACGTTTTAAACGTCGCACAGTTCATCCTAGACTTTCTGAAGTATACAAATTAGGAGTTTTTTCAGGCACTTTTATAGCATCTTAAAGACGAAGTGAATCTCACACTGGTTTGTAACTGGTTCCAAAGTCTTGGCACTAACAGTCCGGTGTCTAGAAAGAGCTGTAAGGCAGAAAGCCTGACATATCGCGACGGAACACGTGTATGAATGACGGAGACGATGTGTATTACTTACCGCCGAGTACTTGTATAGCCTATAGCGATGATACGGTAAGCGATCGTGTTTGTCAAATGTGATTTTAAAAAATCCGTTATGTTGCGATATTACTGAGATACTATAATAAAAATATTGAAAACAGATTAAAAGAATAACGTTATACCTCAACAAAAAACAAAATGCGTTTAATTTTGACCTAAAACTACTTTACCGATAAACATTTTATATTAAAAACGTAAAACCACTCTTTTTTTTAATTTTTATCAAAAGAATCTGGTTACATTAAATTTGACAACTGTTGCAAAGTAAATTTCGAATCAATTAATTATATGAATAATGTGTAATTAATGCAAAACGTATTTAAAAAATATGGTCTGTGTAATGTGATCTTAGTCAAAACAGTTATTTTAGAATTAATGAATTTGTCCTGCAGGCTTTGTCATTTTCTCTGAATGTCCATGTTTGTCCTGCACGTTTGTACGTCATCAACACTATATCTCCATCGCGTCTATCTTCTAGTGTTCATTTTCTCTCAATGTCCATGTTTGTCCTGCAGGCTGTACATGATACGTACAATATACGTATCAACACAATATCTCCCTCGCGTCTATCTTCTTGTGTTCATTTTCTCTCAATGTCCATGTTTGTCCTGCAGGCTGTACATGGTTCGCACAATATACGTATCAACACTAAATCTCCCTCGCGTCTATCTTCTTGTGTTCATTTTCTCTCAATGTCCATGTTTGTCCTGCAGGCTGTACATGGTTCGCACAATATACGTATCAACACTAAATCTCCATCGCGTCTATCTTCTTGTGTTCATTATCTCTTAATGTCCATGTTTGTCCTGCAGGCTGTACATGGTACGCACAATATACGTCATCAACACTATATCTCCATCGCGTCTATCTTCTTGTGTTCATTATCTCTTAATGTCCATGTTTGTCCTGCAGGCTGTACATGGTACGCACAATATACGTCATCAACACTATATCTCCATCGCGTCTATCTTCTTGTGTTCATTTTCTCTCAATGTCCATGTTTGTCCTGCAGGCTGTACATGATACGCACAATATACGTCATCAACGCTATATCTCCATCGTGTCTATCTTCTTGTGTTCATTTTCTCTCAATGTCCATGTTTGTCCTGCAGGCTGTACATGATACGCACAATATACGTCATCAACACTATATCTCAATCGTGTCTATCTTCTAGTGTTCATTTTCTCTCAATGTCTATGTTTGTCTTGCAGGCTGTACATGATACGCACAATATACGTCATCAACACTATATCTCCATCGTGTCTATCTTCTAGTGTTCATTTTCTCTCAATGTCCATGTTTGTCCTGCAGGCTGTACATGATACGCACAATATACGTCATCAACACTATATCTCCATCGCGTCTATCTTCTAGTGTTCATTTTCTCTCAATGTCCATGTTTGTCCTGCAGGCTGTACATGATACGCACAATATACGTCATCAACACTATATCTCAATCGTGTCTATCTTCTAGTGTTCATTTTCTCTCAATGTCTATGTTTGTCTTGCAGGCTGTACATGATACGCACAATAAACGTCATCAACACTATATCTCCATCGTGTCTATCTTCTAGTGTTCATTTTCTCTCAATGTCCATGTTTGTCCTGCAGGCTGTACATGGTACGCACAATATACGTCATCAACACTATATCTCCATCGTGTCTATCTTCTTGTGTTCATTTTCTCTCAATGTCCATGTTTGTCCTGCAGGCTGTACATGGTACGCACAATATACGTCATCAACACTATATCTCCATCGTGTCTATCTTCTTGTGTTCATTTTCTCTCAATGTCCATGTTTGTCCTGCAGGCTGTACATGGTACGCACAATATACGTCATCAACACTATATCTCCATCGCGTCTATCTTCTTGTGTTCATTTTCTCTCAATGTCTATATTTGACACCATAAATAAATACTGTAGCAAGTTCTAACTTTGGTAGACGTCAAAATATTATGCTTTTTCAAGAACGTCATCCACAATGTTTTTTTTAACATTTTGACGTCTACGAAGCGTTTCAAAAACATGTTTATGTCTACAACATATTTTTGAAACGTATCATTTTCTCAAGAACGTTTTTACGTTTACAAAGTGTTTTTTTCAAAAAAAAATTTATGTCTACTAAGTGTTTTTTTTTTTTCAAGAACATTCCGACGTCAACAAAGTGTTTTTTCAAGAACTTTTTGACATTTGCAAAGGTATTCAAGAATATTTTGATGCCTACATAGTGTTTTTCAAGAAAATATCGATGTCTATTTATTTAAAACCACAGGTAATTTAATTTGGACAAAAAATTTAATGGATATTAAAATTGTGTGTCCAAAGTGTTTTTTTTTTCAAAAATATTTTGACGTCTATAAAGTGTTTTTTTTTTCAAAAATATTTTGACGTCTATAAAGTGTTTTTTTTAAGAACATTTTAACATCTACAAAGTGTTTTTTTTTTTTCTACAAAATGTAACGTCTATCAATTGTCAGAAAAAAACTGTGAACTCCAATCGAACAAACTATTCGACAGTCTCAAATGATCTCCACTTCATAGTATCTCGTTATTAGACATTTTCGCTTGGGCGACATCAGCGCACTTGAGTTACAATGACAATTTTCTTACGAAACTAACAGCACTATACAAAACATGTTATTACGATTATTTTTAACCGACACTGTAAACTTTAACTCAGAAAGTTAACTGTTAAAATTTCAGTTAACCTTTTACAGACGACATTCACTTTTTCTGCTCTACATAACTCTATATTTTAGTTCAAGTACCTAACTATTATCATCGTTAATAACAGTAACAATAACTTTTTACTGCTCTCTAATGCAGGGCAAAAAAAATACAAGACGCATCTCAAAATCGGACCACTTTTCGAAAGTTAAAAAATAAATTGCTTTATATGATAATTTAGCATGAATCAACATTTAGAAATTCATGTCAAGTTATTGAGAGATTTCTTTATAATTCATTGGTTCGCAGTAAATAAGAGTGCGGCTCAATCATACGAAACTCAAGAGATATCCACATTTCCCTGATTGTTGGGCAAAACTCTCGTCCCGAGTGAGATATTTTTTTCCAACAGAATCCGAGACAATCAATCACAGACCATTCAAAAATTGCGGGACGCGTCTCAAAATCGGACCACTTTTTGAAAGTTAAAAATAAATTGTTTTACATGATAATTTAGCATGAATCAGCATTTAGAAATACGTGTAATATTGTTGAGAGATTTATTTATAATTTATTGGTTCGCAATAAATAAGAGTGCGGCTCAATCATATGAAACTCGAAAGGAATCCACATTTCCCTGATAGTAATGCATATAATTTAACAGTGACATGAAATCAATACTATACAATGGGGAAAAAACAGTACAAGTCGAACAGCACAACGAAGCAAATCCATACAATTCAATCAATCCATCCCGGCAAGAACAGCTTCTTCACTTTACTCATGTAAGTAGTCAATGTCACACGAAAATCATTAATTATAGATTAAAAAATATTCCAATATAAATATATACAGAGTGCAACTGAAAGACTAAAGGGTTTGAAAAAGTCATCATTTGTTCATTTTCAATTTTTTTACAGGTTATAAAATAGCTCTGGCAGATTAAAATGACTGCAAATGATGTCCAGCAACGAGTAAAATTCATTGGGTTTTTCTATTCCAGTGAAAGATCAATTATTGAAATTCAGAGAAAACATTTTAATATCAGAGAAACTCCTAGCGATAACATGATTCGGAACTAATCGCCCGGTTTGAAATAACTGGATCAGTCGGCGATCTTCCAGGAAGAGGTGCCATGCGCACTGTGCGCACTGACGCAGCGGTGGAAGCTGTAAGGCAGAGGGTCCTCGAGGATCCATCTGCCTCTACCCGTCGTCGCTCTGCTCAACTAGGCATCGCCAGAACATCGCTTTAGAAGATTCTGAAACTGGATTTATAATATTTCCATACAAGATATAAATTGTCCAAGTTTTACTACCGCAAGATACTCAGCAGCGCCTGCAGTACGCCATTAGATTTCAACACCTAGCCAGAGGTAACAACAACTTGATAATGAGTGATGAGGGCCATTTCCATTTAAACGGGCACATCAACAAACTAAACTGCAGATTTTGGAGTACTGATAATTCCAGTAAATTACATCAGCATCAATTGCATCCCCAAAAATGCACTGTTTGGTGCGATGTTACGGCTGATAGAGTTATCAGCCCCTATTTCTTTGAAAATTTATTTATTTATTTATTTATTTATTTATTTATTTATTTATTTATTTATTTATTTATTTATTTATTTATTTATTTATTTATTTATTTATTTATTTATTTATTTATTTATTTATTTATTTATTTATTTATTTATTTATTTATTTATTTATTTATTTATTTATTTATTTATTTATTTATTTATTTATTTATTTATTTATTTATTTATTTATTTATTTATTTATTTATTTTTTCAAAACAGGCTTAGCCCAATTACATTGAAAAATACAAGACATTAAAAAAGAAGAAAAATATCAGGGAAAAAAATTTTTTTTTTTAAATTATATAAAATAAAAAATAATGAATTTGTATACAAACGAGTATTTACACACAAACGTATGTTACATATATATTCAGTCACTTAAGTATGTTGATGAGTGCTTTCTAACGCGCTTAATCTAAGAAGAAAATTTACTTTTGCTTTTGGTAATGTGATATGAAATATGTCAATATCCGAAGCAGTCCCGTTAAGAAGAGTTAAGGCCCTTCCAACAGGCATAGCGGCTGGAAGACCCGTTCTTGCGTATGTTATTGAGAACAGTTCCTGCCGGCGCAGTCTAGTGTAATTGTTAGGAACATTTAACGCTAATCTTTGTAGTAATGCTGGACAGCTCACAACTCCTCGAACGAGTTTGACAACGTATACCAAGAGACGCAGATCTCTTCTTACGCTCAAGGAGTTATACCCGAGCATGCCCAGCAGAAACTGCGTAGGATATAGCCACGGATAGACACCAAACTCACTCATGTAGAGATATCGTAGATATTTTTTTTGTACTTTCTCCACCATGAGCGAGTTCTGCGCCCCCACCGGGCTCCAAAAGCAAGCATTGCTTTCTAGTTTGCTACGGATCAATGAATTAAACAACGTTTTGAGCACCAATTGGTTTTCAAACGACTTAGAGATTCTCATAACAAATCCTAGAGTTTTATAAGCTGAGTTGCACATAACTTCTATGTGAGGACCAAACGCGAGATTGCTGTGGAACAAGACACCCAGATCTTTAATATTATCTGTGCGGGGAATAGGTATAGATTCAAGTGTATATCTATGGAATTTCAAGACGTGTGAGCGATGATACGACATAATTTTGCACTTTGATGCGTTGAAATATAATTTATTTTTGTGGCTCCACTCACAAACGTTGTTGAGATCTGCCTGTAGGTCTAAGCAGTCGGTATAAGAACGAATTTTTTGAAAGATTTTGAGGTCATCAGCAAATAGAAGAAACGTGGATTTTTTTATAACTCTACCTATATCATTAATAAAAATAAGAAATAAGGTAGGTCCAAGATTAGACCCCTGCGGAACACCTGAGTAGGCAGTGAAGTAATCGGAGTTGTAGATTCCATGTGAAACAAATTGTTTTCTATCTGTAAGATAATCTGACAGTAGCCTTAGTAAGTTACCTGGGATCCCAAGTTCACTCATTTTTTCTAATATTTTTTTGTGATTGACGCGATCAAAAGCTTTTGCAAAGTCATGATACGAACAATCAATCTGATTTCCACTATCTACAGCCCTTGAAACATAGTCGGTGAAGACCATCAGATTGGATTCAGTAGATCTGCCTCTTCTGAAGCCATGCTGCTCATCAATTATATATGGGTCCACTAACGACCTTAGTGTGCGATCCATAAACATTTCTAGGAGCTTAGCTATTGAAGAAAGTATGGCGATAGGTCTGTAGTTGGTTATATCGTCCTTAGAACCATTTTTAAATATGGGAATAACTCGAGTCTTTTTCCATTCACTTGGAAAAGTATGGACTCGGAAGACAAGATTAAATATGTAAGCAAGAGGTGCAGAAAGCAATTCACTACAGCCCTTAAGAAAAAATGTAGGTACTCCGTCCGGCCCGACTGCTTTCGTGTTTTTCATCAACTTTATTTGTTTGAGTATATCAAATGTAGTGATGCTTAGCTTAAATCCCGAGGAAGTATGGTGTTCATCAAAAACAAATGCCTCGGAGTCCCTACAATAAACTGTTGAAAAATAATTAGCGAATGCAGAAGATATTTCGGGACCAGTTATTTGATTCCCATCCCAATTCATAACATTAAGCACTGGAGAATCGTTACGCATGGATTTAATATGATTCCAAAATATAATAGTTTTAGTTCACGTACCATTCGACATTCTAAGTTCCTTATGAAGTCTTTATAAGCCGTGCGAATGTTATGTTTGAGCTGAGCGCGAGCACTTTTGAACGCATCGTAGTCACTCAGACGACAAGAGTGTTTCCATTTTTTGTGAAGAGAATCTTTAAGTCTAATATTCCCAACAATTTCACTTGTGAACCACCTCGGGTATTGCCACTTACGTAGCTCTTTTGGTTTTACGGGAAAGCACTCATCAAATACGCAATAAACATGTTCATACAAATATGCTACCGCCTCGTTCACGTCTAAAATTGAATATAAGGGATCCCAGTTAATATCCCTTGTCTTCAGATATAAGGAATGGAAATCTCCTTTGTCAAATCGCCATTTTTTAAACACTGGATTCTCAATTTTTTTTTGATGAGGAAGGTCAGTCAGAAAGAGTCAACGGGGCCCTGTATAGGACAATGCTTGATTTTTTTTACTTCCAGTGGTCGAAAAAAATCAGGAGGAAGGAACTACTGTGCATACTGGTAGGGCGACGATGGACCTCCTGCGAGAAATTATCGGTTAACTTCAGTTTTTCAGTGGCCACCCTGCATAAGTTGAAAGTTGTCGTTGCTAGGCCTCGTAGTCAAAGATCTCCTCTCTATTCCAACGTCAATTCAGTTGAAAAGCGATTCGGACTGTTAGCGCATCGTGTGACAGAGACGACGCTCTACAAAGCCGAAGTTAGCCGATTATGGCCGACAGTCTCTTTTTTCAGTCCGATGTGTATTACTTACCGCCGGGCACTTGTGTGTTAGTAAATTTATAACAAGATCCCAGCTGTCATACCTATATTATTTTAATTTTATAGATTTTTTTTTTCAACTCATAATAATAGTAATGGCGTATTGCTCCATAGATGATGAAATATTAGAATTATGAAGTGCATGGTCACTCGATATCACACTGGACTTCGGGGGTATAAGGATACCTGTGACTTCGGTCAAATATATTATTTTTAAAAAGAAATAAATAAAAGCAAACACACACAAAAAGGACGTAAAATAAATAAATACTATGTTGAAATTAAAGAAACAGTTTTCTTTTTCTTAAAAAGTATGTCTGTTTACCAAACGTAAGATTTGTATCCATTTACTATAAGTATACTTGCTCATTCCATGATACTTACAACCAACCACCTTTCAATGGTCGTGAGGGGGGTATTGGGAGAAAGGATAACTCCGACTTTAGAAGGGAAGAGGGGATGCTACCCCCGTCTTCCCCTAAAGGGAGAAAGCGAGTGGGCAAAATCAACCCTGACAGAACCAAATACTCACTGACTTGATTTAAACGGTTTTTTTATCAACGCAAAGTGGATTTTATTTCTGTAACGTATTTGAGTTACTGAAGTCACACCGTGGATGCTTTAATATAGTTTCATTGTAACATCTCTATTGACATCCAGTCATATAATATTATAGTTTTGTTGTATACCTGGTTATTTGTGTG
Source organism: Odontocerum albicorne (assembly GCA_949825065.1). Classification (NCBI taxonomy): domain Eukaryota; kingdom Metazoa; phylum Arthropoda; class Insecta; order Trichoptera; family Odontoceridae; genus Odontocerum; species Odontocerum albicorne. The sequence continues at coordinate 1,465,184 of OX463867.1, read as the reverse complement.
TGGTAATCACTTCCAACCAACCAGAAGGGTGTTAGACTGAAACGCATACTTAAAATTGTAGTGCTAACTTTGATGTATGTATGTGAAACATGGATGTGGAAAAAAAAGATTGTAGAAATGCATGCACTGATAAAAATACATGGGAGGACATTGTATGACTGGGTACGGAATGATATTATCAGGGACGAATGTGATTTAAGGTTGATGTATCAAATAAGATCAAGGAGAGTAATCTGAGATGGTTTGAACATGTAGAACGAATGAATGAAGAAAGACTGACAAAACTAATATGCAGTGAGTGGAACTTGTGGCAAAGGAATTCTAAGAGAAGTATGGTTTAATCAAGTTAATGATATTTTGAAAGAGGAACATTTTTAAAATCACAGAAATCATAGGAATTTTATAAGAAAGCGAAATATGTTTGTCGAGATAAAAAAGTCTGGTACTCTGTCCTCTGTACCTTCCCCGACAGAGTTGTATAAGAAGCTGTTTAGATCTAGAAAATGCGAAGGATGGTAATTAAAAAGGATAATTTATAAAGTGCCGTTTAGAGGGCAAACTCTCCTCAAGGGCGCTCTTTTTCGGGACTAAAAAATAATATTTCAAAACTAAACTCATATAAGTTGAGTGTAAAGATATGAAGGTAGTGATTGCGGTCATTAGATAATTTACTTTCCCTCATCTGCATATATTCAGGAAAACGTATTTGATAAGAAAACTGCAGAAAACTAAGACAAGATGAACTACAAAGAAACATTTGTAGATCTTCCGATATGTGATAGTAACACGTTCGGCTTTAGGTGTAGTGTAATAGTGTATATGGTATGTATAGTGTTCATATATATGTCGACGCTTTTCAAACCCAGGTATGTCCACGCAAGTTCAAACCGAGCAAAACGATATTTTGTCCCTAATCACTGAAAACTATATACAGTTTTTGATAATTGCTTTATTGATGACATTGTGTTTTCAAAAAAAAAAACATAGGAATTCAAGTCAGTAGAAAATATAAAGCATATTTCAATTTGGACATACCCACTTTTGAAAAATGCCCAGTGAAAATGCGTGATTTTGATACAACACCGCATGGACATACCCGAATTTGATTGTTGTTGACAGTACGACTACGCTACGACTGATCGGCCGTCTTGGATGATGGCGCTCTCTGATTGGTCTAAATAGACATATCTGACTTTGATAAAAACAACCTCGCGGACATATCTGAGTTTGAAAAAAAATCTTATTTCAATCACCATTTTGCATTGATTTCACGAGGAGATATCTTGTTTTGAAAAATGCAGATTTATCCAGGACTACATAAGCTACATTTTAGTATATTTATCTCAAAAATGTTATAATGTGGACATACCTGGGTTTGAAAAGCGTCGACACATATACCATATATGTAATCATACGTTTTGATTAGGCTTCCCAAAATGGGTTGTCTTTAAGTGTTTCCTAATGCTTTACACGCCACCCATATCTCTAACACTAAGAGACAGGCTATTCTACACCACAGGATATAGAGGATGTGATTCTATCATCTATGCCTACTCCAACAGGGAAATTGCGTAATAGAAGGTATGTAACGCATCGGTCAATAAGTCTCGGGACTAACCAACAGATGGCGCCTCTAATAACAAATCCACCGTGTCACAAGTCGATGGTAACGATGGCCAAATTGCATGAATTGAACTTCGAATTGCTTCCGCACCCACCGTATTCTCCAGATTTGGCACCCAACGACTATTGGCTGTTCGCAGACCTCAAAAAGATGCTCCAGGGAAAGAGATTTGGCTCCAATGAAGAAGTGATTGCCGAAACTAACGCCTATTTTGAAACCAAAGATAAATCGTTCTACACGGCTGGCATAGAAAAGTTAGGAAAGCGTTGGAATGAATGTATCGCTCTTGAAGGAGACTATGTTGATGAATAAAGAAGAATTTTGGTAAACAAATGTTGTTTTAGTAGTTAGTTCCGGGTCTTATTGATCGATGTACTATGTAAAAAAAACTATTCGAATGAACCAAAACAAGTGACATATTTTATAAATGATTTTTTAGGGATGTTAAAATTAATAAAATTAACCCAGAACCGTACAAATAGAGGGTGAACGTGCCAAAACTCACCCCAAGCTATCTGCACAGTGTTTAGAGTAGCGAGGAAAACAGTAATAAAATTCCAAAGTGAATTGATGTGAGAAACGCAATAAATATATTTACATCGCACCCTTGCGTCTGTCTCTATCCTTGGTTCCGTGTACCTTTCCACGGCGCTGCAGGTCTGCAGGCCACTGTGCAGTCTGACCCTCCCGTAAGGGTCGCATGGTGCGACGAATCGGGATGTAACTTACACTCTGGTAGAACAGGTTGTTTTTATTATTAAGTCACTTGATTAAATTTTGTGAGGGCTGGTTACTGCAGCATGTTAATCATATTGTTTATAGTTAAGGCATTAACGTTGTGGAGGTTCAAAGACATGTGCTGATGATTTCTATATAGGAAAGACAGAAAGATCCTTTTAAAAGAGATTTCGTGAACAAAAATCCGCCGTAACAAATCCTCTAATTTATTCTGAAATGGCTAATCATTGTCACCGTGAAAACCAGATGATGCCAAATTCTTACATATCAGTAGTAACGGAAATAAATTGGACAGATTAGAGGCCCTAGAAATTTCTAAGTCAGTACACTGAGGCGAACATCTGGTAAACACATGTATCCCAAAAATCTCTCCGCTGCTGGCCAAAATCGTCCCATATTTCAGCTCTCAGTCCCCAACCGTTGAAGCGTGTATATCGGTACCAGTTCGAACAGAATTTAGTCTTGTTTGCGCTCCCCTGAAGACGAGGTGAAGGCCTTGAAACCGGTAGGGTTATACCGTTACAAAAAGTGGAATAAATAATGTAATAAAATAAATTACAATTAATCATGCAATTTTACATTATTTTCTCTACACCGTGCTATAATACAGAATGTTGTGGTTTTCCATTATATCTGGAAGTTGGTGCACCACCTATTTCCATACTTCCTGTTCTTGGACCATGTTGAATGAAGCTTGATCCAGGCTAACATGGATAACGGTCTGATTCTGACCAGAGTCAACTGTAGGGCTTATGCGATTGAAAGTCTCTCAGCGACATGTTCTATATGAGTGAGTTTGGTGTCTATCCATGGCTTTATCCTACTCAGTTTCTGCTGGACATGCTCGGGTATACCTCCTTAAGAGTAAGAAGAGATCTGCGTCTCCTGGTATACGTTGTCAAACTCGTTCGAGGAGTTGTGAGCTGTCCAGCATTACTACAAAGATTAGCGTTAAATGTTCCTAACAATTACACTAGACTGCGCCGACAAGAACTGTTCTCAATAACATACGCAAAAACGGATCTTCCAGCCGCTATGCCTGTTGGAAGGGTCTTAACTCTTCCGAACGGGAATGCTTCGGATATTGACATATTTCATATCACATTACCAAAAGCAAAAGTAAATTATCTTCTAAGATTGAGCGCGTTAGAAAGCACTCATCAACGTACTTAAGTGACTTTGAATATATGTGTATGTTTGTGTGTATATACGAGTATGTAGGTATGCATATACATTATTTTTTTATTTTTAACAGTTCTTTTTTATTCTATATAATTTTTCTTTATTTTTAATGTTAACGCATCTTGTATTTTTCAAGATAATTGGACTAATCCTGTTTTGAGAAAATAAATAAATGTTTCGCTCAGATTGTTGAATAGGGATCAAGGAATTGGCTTATCTTCGTCGCAAAAAAAACTTGCAGGCTAGAATTAAAGGGGTCATTTGCATACTATCTTATAATTTATTTTTCATAAACAAATATTCGTGTCATGCGGAAACAATTAATCTCGATAATAGTCGTGTCCTCGAAATGCTCTCTCACCTTAGATAATCTCTTTTGAGTGCGAGGAAGCCACGTTTCTGACTGTTGCGTTTGGCGACGTCCATATGCATGGCAGACTCGACTATAATGCAGAATTTTTGGGCATTGTATGCTATGCAGCCAAGTGTTAGACCTACATTAGTTGTCACTCAATTGCCAAAAGATTTTGTAATTTATTTTTATCAAACACTGTTTATTCCACTTTTTTTGTGACGGTATAACCCTACCGGTTTCAAACACGCTTTCACCTCATCTTCAGGGGAGCGCAAACAAGACTCTTGTTTGCGCTCCCCTGAAGATGAGGTGTAAGCTTTGAAACCGGTAGGGGTTTTTCTTAACCTGGCGAGTTCATTGCCATGTGGCAATCTCTTCCAACCAACCAGAAAGATGTTTTCATAGGCCCTAAGTTTAAAACAGACTGGAATCCTATTTTAAAAAATCTGGGTTCCTGCGGGGATCGTACCCGCAACCTCCGGATCGGCAGACAAGTGTCTTACCACCAGGCCACGGAGGTCGTCAGGGTTATACCGTCACAAAAAAAGTGGAATAAACAGTGTTTGATAAAAATAAATTACAATGTCTTTAAACCTCCACAACGTTAATGCTTTAACTATAAACAACATGCCAAAAGATTGTTGGTCGGGGTACTGTTGACCTATAGGACATGCTCGGTGGAGTAGAGAGCGCATCCAAGATTGGGCTGTTCTATCACAGAAGATCACACGATCGACGTGGGAGAACGGTTCAGGTCTGACGTTGGAGTGACGAAGGGATCCTAGACTGCGAGGCCCGGCAATGATGATGATGATGCTCGGTGGAAACACTCTCTGTCTTAACTGTGCTTGCTACGTTGGATCTGGAGGTCCAACATCATAACACGATTCTCGGCAAGTGTTAACCCGCAAGCAAAGGTGACCTCCACCTTCAAACCTTGCCAGGGATGACAATTCTTAAGGCCTGCCTAGAGGTCCAGTTGTCAACTTGCTAACATCAATGATCGGCATCCTCTGAGAGAAGAGAGACGAAGTTTTCCTTACATCAAGGAGTCCTTCGGCTCCACATGGGTGTATCCAAGCTAATGGCGTACCCAATTTCTCTCTTACTGCGGGAGCTTTAATGGTTTAATGGCAAACTTGTTCACTTCAATCCCAGTTATTTATAAAAAAAAATTGGGTACCATCGGGAATTGAGCTCGAAGCCCTTGGGTGGAATCGTCACAATTGGTTTAAATCAATTAGTAACGTATTTAAATCGGATTATATTATTTTTATAATAAACAATAAAAAAGCGGTCCCAATGTGCATCCGTGAGGTATTCCAGATGACATGGACATTTCCCACCTCCCTAACATACACTATCAGCATTTTCCAGTCGCTCTCCATGGACCGGGGCAGGAATTAATGTAGCGGATGATTCGGCCAATCGCGTGCGAGGATTGGAAAAACTGTGGAGGGGGTAGATAGGGAGGTAGGGGGGAAGAACTGCCACGTAGAAAAGGAGGCCGGGTGGTGAATAAAGCGGAACGGATGTTTGGATTGGGAAAAACAGGGAAAATACGTTTACAAGATTTTTTTATGCTCTGCTGGAGATTTTTTGTAGACATTTTGTTTTTTTTTTGTTTATATTTTTGATAATTTCAATGCTCTATGGCATAGTAAGTAAGACGGTTCTTATAGTCCGAAGGTTGCGGGGTCGATTCTCGTTGGAACCCAGATATTTTTACAAAAGGTTTTTCCAGACTGGTTTTCACTTTCAAGTCAAGTATTAACATATTTCTGGTTGGCTGAAAGAGTTTGAAAATAAACCAGCCTCCCGTTGTATTTTTTTATTTATTTATTTAACACTTTTATTGCAATACAATCTGGCGGGTTTATTGCCAGGCGGCAATCTCTTCCAACCAACCAGACAAAAGTAAATGAAGCAAGTTACGTGGTCGCATAAATCATTCAAATGACTATCCATCCCCACGAAATCCATAAACATATACGTGAGCACATGCCCACGAACCCCACAAAGACGGACAATCACCCGAACATTATTTTTCATATAAAGTGAGATATCATCAATCAAAAGGAAAGGAAGGGATGGTGGAGAGGAAAGGAAAAGAAAAATCAGGAATGAAACACGTTGTTTTACTGATTAGAAATTAAGAGTTTTTTCTGTCGCTTCTTAAAGCATACCAAGGACGGGGTGAGTCTTATATTGGTTTGTAACTGATTCCAGAGTCTCACTGCATGGACAGTAAAGGACGACGTAAAGAAAGAGGAGCGATAAACTGGAAAGGCCAATAAACAATCTTTGTTTGAGCGTTATACTGTATACTATTAATTACGAAATAAACATTTTATTGACTTTGTAATTTATTTTTATCTGTTAACACTGTTTATTCCACTTTTTTGTGGAATAAACAGTGTTTGTGGAATAAACAAAAAAGTGGAATAAACAGTGTTTGATAAAAATAAATTACAATGTCTTTAAACCTCCACAACGTTAATGCCTTAACTATAAACAACATATTTTATTGACTTGATATTTTCACACGTTATGTCATGTTATGTTACATTTCAATATATACAGAATATGTTATTTTATGTTCAACTGAGATACGTTGTTATGTTATGTTACCATTTTTAAGTTCGTTATGTTTTGTGAAGTAACTTTGAATTGTAAAGTCATGTCACTTAAGTGTGATATTACGCAGGTTTACGATACTTATGTCATTAAGTGACGTTACTCTATATTCCGATGTGTTATGTTATTTTATATTATGTGATTTGACGTTAAATATATGTTTTTCGATGTTATTTTACGTTATGATATATAATGTTACGTTAGAATAAGTTACGTTCCATAAGATTATGTTAGGTAACATTTTTTTTATATTAGTCGTCGCTGAACCTCGTGGCTGAAGATCCCATCGTCCTTCCAGTGTCAATTCAGTCGGGAAGCGAAGCCGACCCCATCAAACCCCTCACACTTCATCACTTCAAACAGACCAAAACGTTCATCTCACAATATACCGCACATCGTCTTACGAAAAATACCACACTCAAGAGCTCACACAAACCTCTTCCACAAGTCATTCCTCTTACAAGCCCAAGTACTCAAACTCTTGTCGCAATAACAACCACGCTCCGATCGACTGCCTAAATTGTTTTCCTCCATTTACCTTTATTGAATTCGGCATCCCCCTTGTATGTAATGGGAGCTAAATAGGCATATTGCCTTTGGGCTAAACATGGTTTAACTCTAGGGATGCTGAACATTTGATCAGTTGCCATGTGTGTCATGTGTCTCTGCTGAGTCTGCATCTTCCCTTCCTCTCGATAATAGTGCTGATATATATTTATGTAATGTACTTAACGTTGTGTTACATTACATCATGTATCGTAATATAACGTTTCATTAGGTTATTTACGTTACCTAACATTATGTGTATATTATGTATCGTAACGTCACGTCACATTACTAATTTTATGTTACGCTACATTATGTAATTTAGGTTACGTTACGTTGAAACAAAACAGCAGTGGTTTCGACGCATTGTGTATCATCGTCGCATTACCTTCCTGATGCATCCACACACACCTGCACCAACAAGATGCACGCACAATGCACGCCTAATAGTTAATTATATTTGCTGTGGTGTCTGTCCACAGAGACGTGCGACAGTTGTGGTTGACGAGACGTGTGCATGGAATTGTAGTCCAAATGTAATAGGGTCATCACGTTAATACGATATATTATTTATTGGAGTCAATTGTCTACAAGTTTACCATCGAGTCATTTACCTGTTAGGGTAGATAGATGCGATCGAATCCGTCCTTATATATTTGTATACTAGACGGAAAAAATGCCGGTCTTCGAGGGAGGTACAGCGCGGGGTTTGAACGGAAGACCTTTCGCACGAAATCCAGCGCAAATAATATTAACCATTCCCATCCTGTGCTAAAAAAATGCGTGGGTTCCAGTGCTGTGTATTCAATACACATGTAAAAATGAGCGATTTAAATTCGGAAAAATAAGAATATTCATAGCCAATCGCTTAAATTAATTAAATTTGAAGTCAAAAGTGATTATAATTGAAATTTAATTGCTGAAAATATGAAAAAAAAACATTGGCCGACGTTCACAAAACGGGCGAAGCGACCACCTCGAACGAAAGCCCGCGAGCTACTGAAACGAGCGAACTGAGATTCTATTTCTTGCGTAAGTAGAGTGAGAGTGAGACGTGAATAGCGTCGCTTCTCACCCATAGTGGTTTTAGAATGAATATACCTACATCATACACTGGCACACGTTTGATTGTATTGGTCAATTTATTCCCGATTTTCACAAAATATCTCTGATGTGGCCGATAAGTGCTAATTATTATTAATATTATTTTTTCATTCAATGCGTAAATGTATTACGGAGGAATACCTAAAACCTGAACCCAGTATTTATTATGTTTATAGAGATATTAAAGTGTTTAGAAGCAATGTGTACTAGTTACACATCACAGGGAAGGAAGGGTTAAAACATTAACATGTAAGACCCGATCGAAATTAAGAGAACCTTTCCCAGTGCCTGACTTTATTTTAAGTAAGTCTGATGTTTTAAGGATTTACTTACTAAAATTGTTATATCTTAATAAATATTAACAATACTGTAATAAAACTTTTTATATATGTTAATACTTAAGTAATTTAGTTAAGTATAGTAATTATGTTAACATCCTCCTTTATGGAGTGCTATATCACACTCCTTACACATGTATAGGGTCTCCCTTCTCTTCTTGTGTGCAGCACATACCTTGCAAGTTCTGTGGAGAGCTACACCACACTCCTTACACATGTACCGGGTCTCCCTTCTCTTCTTGTGTGCAGCACATACCTTGCAAGTTCTGTGGAGAGCTACACCACACTCCTTACACATGTACCGGGTCTCCTTTATCTTCTTGTGTGCAGCACACACCTTGCAAGTTCTGTGGAGAGCTACATCACACTCCTTACACATGTATAGGGTCTCCCTTCTCTTCTTGTGTGCAGCATATACCTTGCAAGTTCTGTGGAGAGCAACACCACACTCCTTACACACGTACCGGGTCTCCTTTCTCTTATTGTGTGCAGCACACACCTTGCAAGTTCTGCAGGGTTTTTCTTTTTTGTCAGTTGATGGAATACATGTTTAGGCACTTTCTTTGATGACCTGTTTGGTAGATCTCGTAAATTACTTGTACCCGGAGTCTGTATTTGATCTCTTGAGATATTTATCACAATTTCTAACAATTCACTGCACATTTATAAATTGATATCAGAATTCATGGATACTTTCATTGTCTAGGGTAGCTGTCGGCAACCTATAGCCCGCGGAAGATTTTTTGGTGGCGCGGCATAAAGAATGACAAATAATGAAATTAAAAAACGGTTCGTTTTCTTACACGAAATTATTCGCTTTTAAATGGGAAAATCCCAAAAAAATTATTGCGTAAAATCTCGCTTTAATTTTGAACTGGGCCTCCAATTTATGTTGCGCATGGGGCCATGTAAGTAATTTGAATCATAATTAAGTGATATAATAAATAGTAACATCATTAAATAAATAATCGATTTATTAAATGTAGATTTTTGTTTAATCCCTCCCCCCTTAGCATGGATCCGTCAATGGCAAATAAAAAAAGAGGAACTTCAGTGCATATAAGTTGCCGATCGCCGGTCTAGGTATTGCCGTGCGGCAATCTTTTCCAACCAACCAGATAAACGTAAATAAAGCAAATTACATGGTGGCAAAAAATATACATATTTATGAAATATGTTGTTTATAGTTAAGGCATTAACGTTGTGGAGGTTTAAAGACATTGTAATTTATTTTTATCAAACACTGTTTATGTTCACTGTTTAGTCTTGTTTGCGCTCCCCTGAAGATGAGGTGAAAGCCTTGAAACCGGTAGGGTTATACCGTCACAAAAAAGTGGAATAAACAGTGTTTGATAAAAATAAAAAGGTGAGATATCATCAATCAAAGGAAAAGGAAGGGATGGTGGAAAGGAAAGAAAAATCAGGAATGAAACACGTTATATTACTGACTAGAAATAAAGAGTTTTTTCAGTCGCTTCTTAAAGCATGCCAATGTTGGAGCAAGTCTAACATTGGTTTGTAACTGGTTCCAGAGTCTAACAGCATTGACAGTTAAGTAAAAAAAAAGAAGAGCGGTAATTTGAGAAGAAATCCATAAAGATATACGTAAGCGCATGCCCACGGACCCCACAAAGACGGACAATCAACCGAACTTTTTTTTTCATATGAAGTGAGATATCATTAATCAAAATGAAAGGAAGGGATGGTGGAGAGGAAAGGAAAAGATAAATCAGGAATGAAACACGTTATTTTACTGACTAGAAATTAAGAGTTTTTTCAGTCGCTTCTTAAAGCATGCCAATGTTGGAGCAAGTCTAACATTGGTTTGTAACTGGTTCCAGAGTCTAACAGCATTGACAGTTAAGTAAAAAAAAAGAAGAGCGGTAATTTGAGAAGAAATCCATAAAGATATACGTAAGCGTATGCCCACGGACCCCACAAAGACGGACAATCACCCGAACTTTTTTTTTCATATGAAGTGAGATATCATTAATCAAAATGAAAGGAAGGGATGGTGGAGAGGAAAGGAAAAGATAAATCAGGAATGAAACACGTTATTTTACTGACTAGAAATTAAGAGTTTTTTCAGTCGCTTCTTAAAGCATGCCAATGTTAGAGAAAGTCTAACATTGGTTTGTAACTGGTTCCAGAGTCTAACAGCATTGACAGTTAAGTAAAAAAAAAGATGAGCGGTAATTTGAGAAGGCCAATAAACAATCTCTGTTTGAGAGTAACGCAAGTCCATGATTGGAAAGACGCCGAAAATTTTCAGCTAGATAAGAGGAGGCGGCGGGACGTTTAAGTAGTTCAGCGTCTTATGTGTATTTGCGAGTATTTATGTATTATTTATTTTATTTTATTAATTTTATTATTTAGTGGTGTTGACCCTTGATATAAGCAGACGGCCAGTGTTTGTACAGATGTCGCTTGTTAACGTGGTCCTATTGTCACTTCGTTAAGCTGTGATATCTGAGTATATGTGGAAACAAGTGGCGTTCATTGTTTGTCTAGTTATTAGGCATTCTTAATACCTAACCGAGTCGATTTTATTTTACTCAAATTCGTGCATTACATTAATATATTACACATCTACAATACTGTCATTTGTCTATTGGGATAGGCAAATCAGATCATTTCAACCACTAGCAACACTGTTAAATAAATTAATTAACATAGGTTTATTGATAGCAACATTGTATGTACATATTTAAATACATTCCAAAATCATCTATACTCGTATCATCATCATCATTGTCAACCAGGGTCGATCCACTGCTGGATGAAGGTCTCCCCAAGTTGACTCCAAATAGTTAATTTTTTTGCTCGTTGATGCCATGTGATGCTGCCATGCTTCCTGATTTCATCTATCCAGCGTACCTTCGGTCTTCTTCTGGACCTCTTTATGCCTCTTGGGATTATTTTGGATGTCCATCGGGAGTCTGACATTCTGGCTACGTATCCGGCCCATTGCCACTTCATTATTTTGCACACCTTTATAACGTCTTCTACCTTTGTTATATTGCGAATCCAGGTGTTTCGTTTACGGTCTCTTTTAGTATATCCCAACATCTCTCCATGCCCCTTTGTGCGGTGTGGAGCGTTTGTGTGTTTTTTGCTGTGAGCGTCCATGTCTCGCAGCCATACGTAAGTACTGGAAGAATGCACTGGTTGTAAACCCTTCGCTTCAAGGGCATTCTGGCTACGTGTCCTGCCCATTGCCACTTCACTTGTATATAATTTTTAATATTTTTACTGCCCTGCTGACATGACCGAACTGTACATAAGATGAACGCTGAGAATTGCGATTTAAATTCATACAGACATACTATCACGCCATTGCCCTGTCAGAGTATGCAGAGAGGACAGAGCGCTAAATCTCGACACATACATCCATACACTTTCTCATACAACTTCTACGATTTCTCTGGATACGTTCGGTTCAGCGTACCTTCGATATTCTTCTCGTTATGCCTCTTAGGTACCATTGGGTTATTTCGAATGTCCATCGGGAGTCTGACACTCTGGCTACGTGTCCTGCCCATTGCCACTTCATTCTTTTGCATACCTTTATAAAGATATACTCGTATATCTCAAGATAAATAGCAGATAATAAATTGAAGAGAGAAACTATCAAAAGGTCCGGGTATATCTCATAACACCCCTCGGCCGAGAGACACCACACTAATATAAGACGAGCGCAGCAGCGAGGACACCAGATTTTCTTTCCGCCCACACCCTGCCCACAGAAAATAAATAAATGGCCGAAAAAATAAATAATAAAGTAAATCCACAAATACCACTTCAGATTAACTCAAACAAATAAATATCGAGTGTTAACATAAGTTGTGTCCGTTTTTTTTTTTCAATTTAAAAATAAGCACCAAAAGTAAAACAAAATGGTAAAGGTTAAACGTCATTCGAAAGTAAATTTTCTGCTCTACAAGATATTGTGTTTGTTTTTACGTTACATATATTATTTTATTTGATTACAAGCCTTCAAAATGGAATGTCAAGTAGACGAAAGTGAGCATTTTTGACACCTTCTTCTGTTCGCATTCAATCGAGGGAATAAAGCTGCCGAAGCTGCTCGCGATATTTGCGAAGTGTACGGTGAAGATGCTATGAATGAAAGGACAGCTCGTCGATGGTTTTTGCGTGTCAAAGACGGTAACTTCAACCTGAAAGACATTGAGCGTTCCGGACGACCAATGGACTTTGATGAGGACCGCTTAAAACATATTATTCATGAAGATACCCTTCAAACCACCGTAGAATTGGCTGAGCAGATTAATTGTAGTCACATGACTATATCGTCATCTTAAATCAATGGGAAAAGTCCAGAAGTTCGGCACTTGGGTTCCACATGTTTTGAGTGAAAACAACAAAAATCAATTGTCGAACGTTGATCAACGTTAGTCATGTGACTACAATTAATCTGCTCAGCCAATTCTAGAATCTCTAGCTCCGCCATCCAAATATCTGGACAAAATAAGTCCCCTTCTAACGCGATCTACACTGGAAGGTTCAAAATATCTTTATTTTTTTATGAGCGCTACCTTACGTAGTGACAAAAAAGAAACTGCCTAAAGGGACACATCTGAGTGTACAAAGAATAGTTGCGACGACGAAGGTTCGACATCACGATAGATGGAAAATGACGTGTAGTGCAGTAAATATACTTATTAAGTGTCTTGAGGCATGGAGTTCCAATAGCCCTGCAGAGTAGTTCCCGCGAGCTTTGAACCCGTAACCTCCGGACTGGGAGACAGACGTTTTACTAACTGATCCACGGAGATTGTATTGTATTAGACTTTCGTTGTATACAGTACAATCTGGCGGGCTTATTGCCACGTGGCTATCTTTTCCTTCTTCTTCTTCCCAGTGTCATGTCAGGTACCCCTAACGTTGAATATCATCTGAGAGTAGACATCTTTGTCCCCGGTAGCCCGAAAAAGATCCCCAACGCTCCTTATACCAGTCCAATCACGTATATTGCGGAAACAGGAGATTTGTCTCCTGCTAGCACCTCTTCGGCCTTCTATTTTGCTTTGGATGATCAGGTGCAGTAATTTGAACTTTGCTCCTCTAAGTACATGACCCAAGTAGGAAACCTTTCGGATTTTAATATTAGTCAAGAACTCTCTATAAACTTTGGCTCTTTGAAGAACTCTCGTGTTGCTGACCATATCCGTCCAGGGTATCCGTAGCATTCTCCGGTGCATCCACATTTCGAATGCTTCCAGTCGGTTCATACTACCAACTTTGAGGGTCCATGATTCCACTCCATGCAATAAATAACACTGACCAAACGTAGCATTTGACTAACTGTTGTCGAAGTTTCAAGTTTAGATTATCATCGCAGAATACGCTTCTCATTTTATTAAAAGCCGCACGAGATGATTCAATTCAATTAACGAAAAATATGCTTAAAAGGTCTTAAGTGAAACTTGAATGGAATCGTTTTTTAAAAAAAACTAGATTTCTGCGGGCTTTGAACCCACAACTTCCGGGATGTGAGACAGGTATCTTACCAACTGGGCCACGGAGGTCGTGATTGTCCCTAAGCCGCAGCCTAACAAATAGAAAGTCATCAAACTTGCCCGTCATTGTATGAAATATTGTTTAAAAATCAATAAATACAGTCTAATTTAGCTCATTAACAAACGTCTGAAATTCTCGTTCTCTTGAAATTTCAATTTCCCTTTCATATATCCATTAGCCGTAAATTAACTTTGGGTAATGACTGCTGCTTAACAATTTCTAACAACCTTCCGATTCCAGAAGTCAATAATCATTTGTTAAGGCACCCTTACACACTGGGCCGGCTTCGGACCCCTTAGCTAATAAGATGCCGCCTTGATATTTCATTTACTGTTCACTTGTCTTATTAACCCTTCCCTCCCTGTAATGTGTAAATAGTACAAATTGCTTCTAAAAACTTTAATATCTCTATAAATATAATAAATACTGGGTTCAGATTTTAGGTATTCCTCCGTAATACATTTACGCATTGAATGAAAAAATAATATTAATAATAATTAGCACTTATCGGCCACATCAGAGATATTTTGTGAAAATCGGGAATAAATTCACCAATACAATCAAACGTGTGCCAGTGTGTGACGTAGGTATATTCATTCTAAAAAAACGCTATAGGTGAGAAACGACGCTATTAACGTCTCACTCTCACTCTACTTCGGTATGTGGGAACGCAAGAAATAGAATCTCGGTTCGCTCGCTTCAGTAGCTTTCGGGCTTTCGTTTGAGGTTGTCGCTTCGCCCATTTTGTGAACGTCGGCCGACGTTTTTTTTTTCATGTTTTCAGTAATTAAATTTCAAGTATTATCACTTTTGACTTCAAATTTAATTAATTTATTCGGTTGGCTATGAATATTCTTATTTTTCTGATTTTGAATCGCTCATTTTTACATGTATATTGATGTGTATTGAATACACAGCACCGGAACGCGCGGATTTTTTTAGCAAAGGAAGGGAAAGCTTAACTAATATCTCCATTCTTGGAAAACCAGTAAAAGCCTAGTTTACTATCCCCAACAAACTAGACTTTTGCCTTTACCTTACTGAGGCAATGTAAATATGAACAAATTTAGATGATGTTTTTTTTTCGATTGTTGATGAATTATTTAATATCTCTGTGATACATTCTCACCAACTTGATATTGTCGATTAATTATTCAATATCTCTATCAAACATTGTCACCAACTTGTTATCGATTGATTTTTCAATATATCTGTCAAACATTCTCACTAACTTGATATTATCGATTAATTATCCAATATCTCTGTCTTACATTCTCACCAACTTGATATTGTCGATTAATTATTCAATATCTTAGTCATACATTCTCACCAACTTGATATTGTCGATTGATTATTCATCATCTCTGTCATATATTCTCACCAATTTGATATTTTCGATTAATTATTCAATATCTCTGTCATACATTCTCACCAACTTGATGTTGTCGATTAATTATTCAATATCTCTATCATACATTGTCACCAACTTGATATCGATTGATTATTCAATATATCTGTCAAACATTCTCACCAACTTGATATTGTCGATTAATTATTCAATATCTCTGTCATACATTCTCACCAATTTGATATTATCGATTAATAATCCAATATCTCTGTCATACATTCTTCCCAACTTGATATTTTCGATTAATTATTCAATATCTTAGTCATACATTCTCACCAACTTGATATTGTCGATTAATTATTCATCATCTCTGTCATATATTCTCACCAATTTGATATTTTCGATTAATTATTCAATATCTCTGTCATACATTCTCACCAACTTCATATTATCGATTAATTATTCAATATCTCTGTCATACATTCTCACCAACTTGATGTTGTCGATTAATTATTCAATATCTCTTTCATACATTCTCAAAAACTTGATATTGTCGATTAATTATTTAATATATCAGTCATACATTCCCACCAATTTGATATTGTTGATTAATTATTCAACATCTCTGTCATTTATTCTCACCAATTTGATATTGTCGATTAATTATTCAATATCTCTGTCATAAATTCTCACCAACTTGATATTGTCGATTAATTATTCAATATCTCAGTCAAATATTTTCACCAACTTGATATTGTCGATTAATTATTCAATATTGCTGTCATAACATACATTCTCACCAACTTGATATTGTCGATTAATTATTCAACATCTCTGTTATACATTCTCACAAACTTGATAAGTTGTGAGACTTAATTATAAGTTTGTACTACAAGAATTAACAGTGCTACATAGACTTAATTATAAGTTTGTACTACAATAATCAAAAACACACAAAATTTAAGAATTTACACAAATTTTTACTACAACTTAATCCTCCAGCAAGCTGAAATACTCAAACTACTGTCGCAATAACAACCACGCTCCGATACACTGCCTGAATTTTTTGATCCGTGTTAAATTAATGCGGTACCTCATTATATGTCAGACAAAAAATATTCTAGCAATCTCTAGGGTGAATATTTAATCATTTGCCATTTTGAAAGAAGAATAGAATGAAAAGAGCCTCGGAATAGAAGTAACAAACATGAGTAGTAGAAAATAGTGGAATAACAAATCAATAATAAGTAAGATGTAGAAGAGTATTTTAAAATAGTTTAGGAATGTAAGGAATGAAAAATAAAGAATGAATGCCGAATTAATGAAGAAAGAATAAAAAATCAGATATACACTACAGATTTGAGTGGAAGGCGTGTTAGAGGAAGACCAAGGAAAGTATGGTTGGATCAAGTGAATGGTATTCTGAAATAAGTAAACGTAGAAAGTCTGAGAAGGTCTATGTATGAGAAAGAGATTAAGGATAGGTGTCTATTTAGGAAAGTATGGCGCTATGTCCTCCCTGCCTACCCCGACAGGGAAAACAAAGTAATTTTTCCTTAATTATACTAGTACAGAGTTCCTCAAAGTTAAAACCGAACCATTGATAAAATAACGAAACTGTATTACAATTATTGTTTAGAAAAAAGGGCGCCCTATGCCGCACAACAGGACCAGCCACCGTCTCAGAAAGCCAAGACGTTGAAGGCAACATCTTAGCAAATCTAATATAAACGTCAACATCCCCCGGATACTGGACTAGTACAGTCATCCCTCAGTTTACGCGAATTCGCTTTAAAGTAGTTTATCGTGATTAAAATTTTAAACGATCCGTCCTTGGCATGTTTAACCTTTCCCTTCCTGTGCTAAAAAAATCCACCCGTTCCGGTGATATGTATTCAATACACATCAATACATATGTAAAAATGAGCGATTTAAAATCGGAAAAATATGAATATTCATTACCAATCGCTTAAATTAATTAAATTTGAAGTCAAAAGTGATAATAATTGAAATTTAATTGCTGAAAACATGAAAAAAAACATCGGACGACGTTCACAAAACGGGAAAAGCCGGCTGGCTACTAAACGAGAGAAGCGAGCGAACTGAGATTCTACTTTTTGCGTTCCCATATACCGAAGTAGAGTGAGAATGAGACGTAAATAGCGTCGCTTCCTCGCCCATAGCGGTTTTTTAGAATGAATATACCTACGTCACACACTGGCACACGTTTGATTGTATCGGTGAATTTATTCCCGATTTTCACAAAATATCTCTGATGTGGCCGATAAGTGCTAATTATTATTAATATTATTTTTTCATTCAATGCGTAAATGTATTACGGAGGAATACCTAAAATCTGAACCCAGTATTGATTATATTTATAGAGATATTAAAGTGTTTAGAAGCAATGTGTACTAGTTACACATCACAGGACAGGGAGGGTTAAAGAAGCGACTGAAAAACCTCTTAATGTCTAGTCAGTTATATAACGTGTTACATTCCTGATTTATATTTCATCTCCACCATCCCTTCCTTTTCCTTTGATTAATGATATCTCACTTTTATTTTTACTTTATGTATTGTTCATAAATTTCATAAATATTAATAATCATTTAGATATTTTTTGTAACCATGTAACTTGCGTTATTTACTTTTGTCTGATAGAAGAAAACCAAGGAAAGTATGGTTAGATCAAGCGAATGACATTTTGATAGAAGGAAATAAAGAAACTCAAATAATCTATGAAAAGGTGTGTATGCTGGCGTTCTGCTTACCCCAGCAGGGAATTGGCTTGATGGTATGTATTAATGCATAACAATACCCGCGTCTATACAGTGAGACTCTGGAATCAGTTACAAACCAATATAAGACTCGCTCCGTTCTTGGTATGCTTTAAGAAGCGACTGAAAAAACTATTAATTTCTAGTCAGTAAAATAACGTGTTTCATTCCTGATTTTTCTTTTCCTTTCCTCTCCATCATCCCTTCCTTTCCTTTTGATTGATGAAATCTCACTTTATATGAAAAAAAAAGTTTGAGTAATTGTCCGTCTTTGTGGGGTTCGTGGGAATGTGCTCACGTATATGTTTATGGATTTCGTGGGGATGGATAGTCATTTGAATGATTTATGCGACCACGTAACTTGCTTCATTTACTTTTGTCTGTTTGGTTGGAAGAGATTGCCGACTAGCAATAAACCCGCCAGATTGTATTTGCAATAAAAGTGTTAAATATTGTAAATAAATCGGGGAATTACTGTATAAAGAAACGATCTTAAGTTAGCGCCAGTAGGTCTTGCTGATTGACATTTCATATTGCAAATAACACAGGGTGTGGGAGAGGGGTGTTAGACATCACTTACCTTAGATGCTCGAGTAGGGGTGAAAAGGGGGAGACAGTTTGGCAATATTCATTTGTTTCTGCTTACGTCTTGAGTCAAATTTTCATTCATTTATTCAAACAGTTATAATTACCTTTATTTTTTTATATTTTGACGTATATATGACACATGATTGGAAAACAAGCGTCATGACAACTAAGCCATGGATGTCATATAATGTGCATGGCTGCACGCTAACGCATTGGACTTCCATGCACAAGGTCGCCTGTTTAAACCACGCACTGCGTTACTCGCCTCGAATAACACAGGTATTTTTTACTCATCTCGAATAACACAGGATACTTATGACTTCAGTCATATCTATTATTTCAAAAAAGAGACAAACAATATGGCGGTGTACTCCGATCATCACACTTCGGTCTGTCATCGGATTCAATACAGAAATGTGTTTGCTGATGTGTAAGATTGTGTAAATGATAAAGTATAATACGGCATATGTTTAAAAGGTCTTAAATGAAACCAGACTGAGGTCATCGTAATACAACATATTAAGGACAAAACCGCGGGAATTCTCTACATTTTTCCTATATTCCGCCACGAATGTCGTCTATGTACCATAAATATAGTCTTAACCTTTTTCTTCCTGTGCTAAAAAAATCCGTGCGTTCCGGTGCTGTGTATTCAATACACATGTAAAAATGAGCGATTTAAAATCGGAAAAATAAGAATATTCATAGCCAATCGCTTAAATTAATTAAATTTTAAGTCAAAAGTGATAATAATTGAAATTTAATTGCTGAAAACACGAAAAAAATTTATATTATGATAAAATATTGTATATATATAATATTATAATTATATATTAAATATAAATTATATATTAAATAAATATTAAATAAAATAAAATTAATAATTATTAAATATATTAATATAAAAATAATATATAACAAAAAATATATATTTTTGTATTTTTTATAATAAATAATAATATAATACACTTAATAATATTAAAATAATATGGATTATTATTAATAATAAATCATTATTAATATTCAAATAATTAATAATAATTTATTGATAAATAAAATATTTAATAATAATAAATAATAATATAATACGCCGTTTCACTTTTCGTGACGTTCAGGCTAATTTGCCCTACCGCACCTATAGAAGCTTCACTTCAATAATGGTGGCGTAACGCTAATGGATAATATAAAATTTAAAAAAACACAAGTTTGTCCATTTTTCAAGTTGGCAACTCTGTTACATAGTTGCACTAATATTTAATTGCAAAAGTCTCTGCATATCTGCAACCCAGTCGCAGAGTTATTCATTGAAGAATTCTGCATTCTCCGTGTAACGATTGCAATGTTCGCTCGCAAAATGGATTACTTTGTGTGATGCAGAGGTAGAGGTGACGGATAGAATTTTAATGTTTTAGGTGTGTGCAATTAACTTTGCTTTTGTAGGTGGCGGGACCGACGCGTGGAATAGACTGCTTGTTAAATAATTGGAAGAAAACAGTTGTAAATAACCAAATAATACAATAAATGCAATTACAAATTATGCATGTAAACCTCCCGTTTGGGGCACGCAGAGAAGACAGGTGATGTAGACACATAGTATTGTTCATTTTATTTTTATTTAAAAGAACACTTGCATGAAATTATTCAAGATTTACACACAAAATGTATAATTTATAAATAATACCATGGTTTATATATAACCCAATCGCACAGCATCAACATCTGCTAAAATTATAGTCCATAACACATATTGCAGGTTTCCCAAAAATTGATTGTGAAAATAATCAATAAACTTCCTGCTCGGTATTCCACGGCGGAGCTTTTCAGAGAGTATCAGGTCCTGAACATAGCCAATTTACATCTCAAATCCATTCTCTGGCACTACCATCGAGAGGAAGGGAAGATGCAGACTCAGCAGACACACATGACACACATGGCAACTAATGAAATGTTCACCATCCCTAGAGTTAAAACCTCTTTTGCCCAAAGGCAATATGCTTATTTGGCTCCCATTACGTACAATGGCGTGCCGACTTCAATAAAGGTAAAGGAAGGAAAACCATTTAGACAGTCGATCGGAGCGTGGTTGTTATTGCGACAGGATTTTGAGTACTTGGGCTTTCAGGATGAATGACGAGTGGAAAGGATTTGTGTGAGTTCGTGAGTGTGGGTTTCTTCTTGTTGTTTTACTTTAGGTTGTTTTTGTATTTGTGTTTCTGTATATTTTTTGTTTTAATTTTAATTTCAATTTTTATTCTTATGATTGTGTGCGGCATATTGTGGGATGAATATTTTTGGTCTTTCTGGAGTGATGATGTGTGAGGAGTTGAATTTCGCAAGATGTTTCCAGTTGTAGTTGAGTGTCACTGTTTGTCAGGTTGATGAGAGCGTGCAACGAGGTTTTGTTTTTGTGTAATCAAAAATCGGAAAGAAGTATCGATTTATTTTTTTCATGCTAAATATCCTCAGTGAGATACAGGCAAAAGCCTAGTTTACTGGGGATACGACAAATGAAAGGCGACAAACCCAGATCAATTAAAATAATGTATGTCCAAATTAAATTACCTGTTGTTTTTTCGCAAATTGTGTATATTTGTTGTCATGTGTAATAATAAATAAATAAAATAATGGTATTTTGGTACCAAATTTGATTAATGGGAGTGAATCGGGGACGTGGAATGGTAGCTGAATAAATGCTATAGAAATGCGTGCATTGAGAAGAATACATGGAGTTGCAATGTATGATATAATAAGGAATGAAGTGATATGGGCTGAATGTGAACTCAAGGCTGATGTTTTAAGTATGATGAAGAAGATCACTCTGAGATAGTTTGGACATGTGGGAGGAATGAATGAAGAAAGACTAACAAAACAGATATATAGTACAACAGTATATAGTACAAACATATATAATGTGAGTGGAAGGCGTGTGAGAGGAAGGCTAAGGAAAGTATGGTTGTATCAAATGAATGACATTCTGAAAGAAGATAACGTAGACATTCAGAGAAATCGTAGAAGTTGTATGAGAAAGTGTATGGATGTAGAAGAGGTAAAAGATGTGTCGAGATTTGGCGCTCTGTCCTCTCTGCATACTTTGACAGGGTAATGGCGTGATGGTATGTCTGCATGAATTTAAATCGCAATTCTCAGCGTTCGTCTTATGTACAGTGCGGTCATGTCGGCAGGGCAGTAAAAATATTAAAAATTATATACAAGTGAAGTGGCAATGGGCATGTATTATGTATCAGTGGATTCTCCCAGTACTAACGTATGGCTGCGAGACATGGAAGTTCACAGTAAAGAACACACAAAAGCACACAGACCGTACAAAGGGGCATGGAGAGATGCATGTTGGGATATACTAAAAGAGACAGTAAACGAAACACCTGGATTCGCAATATAACAAAGGTAGAAGATGTTATAAAGGTGTGCAAAAGAATGAAGTAGCAATGGGCCGGACACGTAGCCAGAATGTCAGATTCCCGATGGACATCCGAAATAATCCAATGGTACCAAGAGGCATAAAGAGGCCCAGAAGAAGACCGAAGGTACGCTGGATAGATGAAACCAGGAAGCATGGCAGCATCACGTGGCATCAACGAGCAAAGGACCGAACTATTTGGAGTAAACTTGGGGAGACCTTCATCCAGCAGTGTATCGAGCCTGGTTGACAATGATGATGATATACAATATATTGAAATTATGTACAATTAAACACTCATTCCTCAATCAATGCAGCCACCATCCTCCTGAACTCTGACAGTGTTGAACTGAATATATCCACATGCGAGTCAGTTACCGCGCTGTACTCTCAGCATATTCTCACTACTTGGTTATACCCGTAGAAGCTGACGTTAATAAAACATGTCGGTGTGTTCCTATCGTCTCACTTCGGTGTGCCATCGGATCCAGTATAGTGGTATGGCCGTTGAGTGAGAACCCTTCAGCACAGGTCAGCTTTCCAATTCAACTGACGTTGGAACGATGAGGGGATCCTCGACTACGAGGTCCAGCAACGAACAATCTCGAAGCTGATGTTACTTCTAAATGTAGCTTAACCTTTCCCTTCCTGTGCTAAAAAAAATCCGCGCGTTACAGTGCTGTGTATTTAATACACATGTTAAAATGAGCGATTTAAAATCGTAAAAATAAGAATATTCATAGAAAATCGTTTAAATTAATTAAATTTGAAGTCAAAAGTGATAATAATGGAAATTTAATTGCTGAAAACATGAAAAAAACATCAGCCGACGTTCACAAAACGTGCGAAGAGATCACCTCAAAATGATGCCCGCGAGCTACTGAAGCGAGAGAGGCGAGCGAATTGAGATTCTATTTCTTGCGTGCACATATATCGAAGTAGAGTGAGACGTGAATAGCGTCGCTTCCTCATCCATAGCGGTTTTTTTAGAATGAATATACCTACGTCACACACTGGCACACGTTTTATTGTATTGGTGAATTTATTCCCGATTTTCACAAAATATATCTGATGTGGCCGATAAGTGCTAATTATTATTAATATTATTTTTTCATTCAATGCGTAAATGTATTACGGAGGAATACCTAAAATGTGAACCCAGTATTTACTTTATTTATAGAGATATTAAAGTTTTTAGAAGCAATGTGTACTAGTTACACATCACAAGACAGAAAGAATTAACTAAACAACGCAGGTATTATTCTAAGAGAGCAAGAATTTTTTAAACATATGCAGATTCGTGAATATTCTGAATCTAATGGCCGCAGCCACCGCCTTCCTTTTATGACAAGCTGTTTTTTTTTAATATATTTTTAATCATTCAACAATTATGGGTTTGAACCCAGAATACAAGTAATAGCGTCCTTGAGGAGAGTGCTGTCAAAACGGCACTGTACAAATTGTACTATTATTTTTAATTTACTAATTGGAAGACATGCGTCTTACCAACTAAGACACGGAGGTCGTTGCTTTATATTTTACGAAACAGTGAGAGCGAATAAAAAATATATAAAACTCGATAATATGGGCCACGGTGGAGATAACGTATTCACTCATGCCAGAAAGGGTTCAGAAAAGATTTCTCCGTTGTCTCTACATGAGAGAGTGTGGATATTATCCCTGGCTTTATCCAAGTGTCTCCTTACTGGGGATGCTTATGGTAGTTACAGATCATTAGAGATGGGAAGATCTCTTCGATTGAGTGGCCACTTTTGTGGTTTGCTCTGAGGTAATCTAGTCAACCCATCCGTCCTGAACAGTCTTGGTTTGTATGTTCCGGATAATTATTTGAGACAACGCTCCCATGGATTGTTCTATCAACCTATAAGTGGAACCAGCACTGCCTTTGGAGATGTCAGTAGTAGGTAGAGCTATCACACTGTTTAACCGTGTGTGTATCTCCTCAAATAGACGTGTTTCATGTGGCGCTCAGCTCCTTCAGGACAAATCTCTTGAATTTAGTGTAGTACTTGAAATAATTCTTGTTATATTTGGTCCTTGTACCAATTGTAATGCGCAAAGGACCTGATTTATTATTGAGTTTAAATAAACGGAGTTCGTGTCAGGTGACTTCAAATTTCACTGTACCAAATTCATAATAAATTCACAATATTTAGTTATTTATTTAGATTGACCAGTTTCCTTGGAGGCTCTTTTGATGTATCAATTTCTCTGGTGGTGTAAAAGACTTGCAAAGCCTTAATACTGTGCTGTGGAAGGACATAACTATCCTGTCAAGAGGGTCGATGGATCAGTCTCCAGATCGGAGCGCAGTCATGCAAGTGCTTCCCATCGTTATGACCACAGGATCGGATTACATGCCATCCCATGATCCTGGAATGGAACAGGGTGGTTAAGGAGTCTTGATTATATCGATTTACTCGTATATAGGAAACATGATTTTCATATTATTTTTTGTAGTAATGAACACGTGGTATTACGTCATTATACGCCATAAGTTGAGCATTTATAAAGATCGAGTCAACGGTGCCTTGACTGAGTAGTTTAATATTTCTAAAAGGGTAAAGCAAAGATGCGTTATATCACCCTGGTTGTTTGATATTTGCATCAGAGTAGACATTTGATATTTGCATCATACTAAGCGAGAGAAGCGAGTGAACTGAGATTCTATTTCTTACGTTCCTATATACCAAAGAAGAGTGAGATGAAGAAGGATGAAGTTTAGATCAATGACAGGAGTTCTATGTGATCCGAAAATGCCAGTAAAGTTTAAAGGAAAAGTATACCAAACAATTGTCAGACCCGCACTCCTCTATGGCTCCGAATGCTGGACGATGTATACCTCTTACTCTAGGCAACTAGAAACTGCTGAAATGCGCATGCTAAGATAGTCAGCAGGTGTGTCCCTAAGAGACAAAATAAGAAGCTCACACATTCGTGGAAGCCTAGGTGTTACAGACATCAACAGCAAGATGGAGGAGAGGCGATTGAGATGGTATGGGCACGTTGGACGCAGAGCACCCGATCACATTGTACCTGACAAGTGTTTTTATTTGATCAATCTATAAGGCACCATTTAATAACAAAAATCACTTCATGGGTTAATTTGATTCTTTGTACAATAGAATTTCTTTAAAATGTCATCTCTGATCACCGAGTGACTTCAAATAAGTTCATTATCAAATCGCCTCAATGTCGGGACCAAGTGAGGTGTGATGCTCTTTTTTGCATCGGATGCATGTAACATGATGCGTGTATACTGATACTAAGGACATTGTTCATATTTGGTTAAACCTTTTTTTTTTAGTTGACTTTAGTAACATAACTAACTTCTAAGACAAAGTTTCAATTCATTCATCACTTGAATCGAATCAAATCTAATTCAGGTCACACGTTTGAAATCATTTCTACAATATCAAATTCAATAGAATTGAACACTATACTACACCTAAAGCCGAACGTGTTACATTATCACATATTGGAAGATCTACAAAGTTTATTTGTAGTTAATCTGCCCTAGGTCAAGTTTTCTGTGGTTTTCTTACCAAATATTTTTTCTCAACATATACAGACGTGGGGAAGTACCTAATTTAGTGGCCACAGCAACTACAGTACCACACAATTTTAATGGATCTGGGTTCGTTGCCCTTCTTTAGGCTTTTGTCTGTATCTCACTGAGGACATAAAGCATGAAAAAATAAATCGATACTCCGGTTTTTTATATAATATAAAACCTCGTTGCACATTCTCATCAACCTGACAAACAGTGACACTCAATTACATATGTATAACACTCAATTACGGTGGTAAGAAATACACATTGGGCTTAAGAAAGAGACTGTCGGACATAATTGGCTAACTTCGGCTTTGTAGAGCGTCGTCTCTGTCGCACGATTGGCTAACAGTCCGATAATGACTGACAAATCGCGACGGAACACGTGTATGACAGAGACGACGATCTACAAAGCTGAAGTTAGCCGATTATGGCCAACAGTATCTTTCTTAAGCCAGATGTGTATTACTTACCGCCGGGTACTGTACCTCCTTATACATACACTGAACTAATATTAAAATATTTATTTTGTATTTTTTGAAATCTGCCCATAATAGTGGGCTTGAATCATGAGCTAGAGCGCCATTGAGGTGAGTTTGCTATCTAAACGGTTTCTTTGTAGTTCGTCTGCCCTTAGTAAATTTTCTGCGGTTTTCTTACAAATTGTTTTTCTCAACATATGCAGGTGCGGAGAAGTGCCTAATTTAATCACCACAGTCACTACCTTCCTATCCCTACACTCTACTAATTTGTGTTTTTATTTATTAGTACAGTATCCGGCGGTAAGTAATAAACATCGTTTGTAGAGCGTCGTCTCTGTCACACGATGCTCCGGTCCGGTATCGTATGCAGTTAGCGCGTGTATTACTTATCGCCGGGTACTGTATGTTTATATTTGTATTTTTTTTTAATCTGTCTATAAAAGTGGGTTTGAACTCTGAATAAAAACTTGCTGAGCAGAGTTTGCTCTTTAAAAGGCGCTATATTTTTTATTTATTTATTTTATACATGACAAGAAATACAAATAATTTGCAAAAAAAACAACAGGTAATTTAATTTGGACACACAATTATAATAGATCTGGGTTCGTTTGCTGCTTTCATTTGTCGTATCCCTAGTAAACTAGGCTTTTGCCTGTATCTCACTGAGGACGATATATTGTCATTTTATTATTATTATGAAAGCGTTCAAAACAAATATCTCAAACATCTCGATTATGGAACCCATTTAACTAAAAAATCCTGTGCTTTTTAAAATCTAGGTTCCAGGAGGATTTGAAACCTCAACCTCCGGCCTGGGAGTTAGGCGTTTTACCAACTACGCCACGGAGGTGCAATATATCGAATGCAATTGAATAATTCGTGTGCATCAAACCCAATTACAGCGTTTACTTCTGCAGATACGCAATGCAGTTAGGCAATTTGATTCATTTCCAATTGAATATCGTCCATTCAAAGCACTAGACCGTATCCTTCCGGTCATTGTTTCCTAAATACAAGCTTCTGTAACACCGCCATTTTGTTAATATTAATGTCCTAGCATTAAATCTAAGATGTAACTCATTACTTAAGGACAATGCCGTAGTCCAAATTATCCGACTTGTTATATATAACTACTTCAAAGATCGTAAACTTTGTGTAAATATCAAGTCACACAAATCTTATGAATTCGTTCCTAAAAGTGGTGTACCACAGGGTTCCTATTTGGGGCCAATATTTATTTATTTAACATTTTTATTGCAAATACAATCTGACGGATTTATTGTCAGGCAGCAATCTCTTCCAACCAACCAGACAAAAGTAAATTAAGCAAGATACATGGTCGCATAAATCATTCAAATGACTATCCATCCCCACGAAATCCATAAACATATACGTGTGCACACGCCCACGAACCCCACAAAGACGGACAATCACTCGAGCATTCGATTCTTAACACATATCCTCGAGTTTTGTAAGCTGAATTGCAAATAATTGTATATGAGGAATGAATGCGAGATTGCTGTGAAACAAGACACCCAGATCCTTAACAATACACATGTAAAAATGAGCGATTTAAAATCGGAAAAATAAGACTATTCATAGCCAATCGCTTAAATTAATTAAATTTGAAGTCAAAAGTGATAACAATTGAAATTTAATTGCTGAAAACATGAAAAAAACATTCAAACAAAAAACTTCATTCACAAAACGGGCGAAGTGACCACCCCAAATAGATGCCCAAAAGCTACTAAAGCGAGAGAAGCGAGCGAACTGAGATTCCATTTCTTGCGTTCCCATTTACATGAAGTAGAGTGAGAGTGAGACGTGAATAGCGTCGCTTCTCACCCATAGCGGTTTTTTTAGAATGAATATACCTACGTCACACACTGGCACACGTTCGATTGTATTGGTGAATTTATTCCCGATTTTGACACAATATCTCTGATGTAGCCGATAAGTGCTAATTATTATTCATATAATTTTTGTTCATTCAATGCGTAAATGTTTTACGAAGGAATATTTAAAATCTGAACCCAGTATTTATTATATTTATAGAGATATTAAAGTGTTTAGAAGCAATGTGTACTAGTTACACATCACAGGAAACGATGGGTTAATATTGTGTACGTGGATTCAACTGTATATATTTATGCAATTTCAACACAGGTGATATATTGTGCAGGCCTCATCAAGAAGATCATAATCATCAGCTATAAGTATGACAACTGGAGAGAGAAACAATAAGCAAATTCTAAAAAAAACAGAGGATCAAGAATTCAATCAAATATAATGAATGTAAAATAATTTTTTAAAAATCACTCACCTGAGCTTGGTCGATCACTGTATCTGGTGCAGTAGACCCACGCTGGCCACACCATAGGACCATCACTCTTCGTCGAAGTCTCCACTTCAGGTTTGGACAAGTCTATAGGATTCCCAGTTGCACTAGGTTTGTCAACACCAGAAGTCGTCGAAGCACCAACACTACTAGTCACTAAATTGTTCTGCAAAGAAGTCACAGACTTCAAATCACCAACAGAAGGTATCCTAGACTCGGAGCTAAGTCTTTCAGAAGACAAACGTGAAGATGCACTACTAGAAGAAGAAGTGTTTAGACTATTTGGTATTATACTGTTCGAAGAGGTTGTCGCCTTTATTGGAGCAAAATAACTGTTGCTCGTCTCTTTGGATGGAAGAAATGCGCTTGTCTTTAGAGCTGCACTTGCAAATGAATCTTTTAAACTTAAATGGTGTGAAGGAACCGGTTTTGTCGATGCACTTTGTAAACCGCTCGATGGATTCAAGACTGCAGCGCCGAATTTGTGTTTACTTGATCCTGATTTGCTTCTTTTGTGTAAAGGATCTGTGATTCTCCTACCAAAGTCAGCTTTAAGGATATTGTCTATACTAAATTTAAGTCCGTTATGGTTTAAGATTAAATTATGCCTTTCATCTTCAGGGTTCATATGATGGTTTGTGATGTTTGGACTGTTGGATAGATTGTTTGCACCAAAAAGTCTTTCGTTAACAGCTCCAGGATTGAATACTGGTGGGATTCCGTTCAAATTTAACTTATCGTGATGGTTGCTTTTGAGATTATTCTTTCTGCAGTCATCTTGAGGGTTCTTGCCAGATAAATTGAACCCACTGTTTAAACTTTGAATATTTGGTGGGATTGGCAAAGTTCCTGGACTTTGGTAAGGTCCTTGCTTGTAATAGCGTAAACTAGATCCTAACTGAGGTCCAAGAACTCCAAAATTTTGCATTAAATTCAATTTACCATCACCAGGTGAAGACGGTGATAGTTGGTTAGAATTCAAACTTGGATTCGGTGAAATTTCATTTGGTGATAGCCTCGATAACGCAGGGTTAATACTTGTCGGAGAATTTGATAAACTATGGGGATTCTGATGTAACGAATCTAATTGTTGAACGTTTGGTTGTATAGGAAGATGTGGATTGAAAAGTAGTCTATTTTGATTCAGGAACAATAGTGGATTTGGTGCTATAGGATTCGGTCTCAACAGCATATGCTGGCCACTGTGAATGTTTTGACTCAACTGCGATATCGCTGATAGATGAGATTGTATATGTTTAAAAGAAGATAAATTATGCATCTGTCCTGGTACTGAAGATGCCGGAGAAGGAACAGGTGATGATCTTGGAGATATAATCTGTGAATTCGCTGTGGAACAAGTTCTATTTTCACTATCGAAATTCCCCATCTGAGCTTCGTTTCCAACAGATAAAACTGTGTCTTCACTGCAACAACTGTTTCCTTCATCCATATCTTCGTTTCTACTGTTATCTCCTCTACTTTTGATATCTTCGTCATCATTGGGAGAACTGCTTCTAGCACCAAATTCAACGTCTCTAAATACACCATCCTGACTGTTTTGTTTTGAAGGTGAAAATGCTGATTCACTTCTATGACCGTCTTCAAAATGAGATGAAAGTCTTCTCGCGTAGTTAGGAGTACTCTCAAGTAATTTATCTGTTGAGAACACTCCTGGATTTGAAGTTGTCGTGATCGGTGGACTGACACTATCTCTTTCAGACTTCATCTTCAAGACGTTGTGCATGGAAAATGATGAACTGAATTGATTTTGTACTGTACTCTTGTTGAATTCTGGTGAATCTGTACTTCTGTTCGGTGATCTGGTATTGCTTTGGTCTGGTGAACAGTTGTACTTGATCTCTGAAGAGTTTGCATTGTAAGTATTGGCCATCCTACCTTCTGGTGTCAATGGCTTGTACTCTGGACTGGATATATCTTCTCGTTTCTCTCTTGAAACAGACTGTACACTTCCATCGTTGGATTCTTCGTCACTCGGGTCCTCTTGAGTTGCTTTGGAATGACCGCTTTGTTGATGATGGATCAGGTTCGCGCTCACTGCTGCCATTTTCTTTATTTTAGCACTTA
Organism: Odontocerum albicorne; assembly: GCA_949825065.1. Classification (NCBI taxonomy): domain Eukaryota; kingdom Metazoa; phylum Arthropoda; class Insecta; order Trichoptera; family Odontoceridae; genus Odontocerum; species Odontocerum albicorne. Next base: position 1,434,506 of record OX463867.1, on the reverse strand, counting down.
ACACAGATTAAGAAACCATTTTTTTTAAATGTTTTTGAATCGGTTTTAAGATTTTTGTTTACCTAATAAATTGAAAAATCTACATTTTTCTTTTGTTTTTAGTGTTTTTCTTTTGTTTTTTTATCACATTTTAATTTTTGTTTTTCTAAAAAATGAAAAAAAAACTGTTTATATTTTCAATTGATTCATATTTTGGACACCGTTTCTATTAATATACTCGCACTTTAACACATAAGTCATAGGTAACCTACATATAAGGATAGGATACCTATGACTTCGGTCATGTATATAATTACTTCAGATATACCATCGGATCCAACACACCGCTGCACTGGATCCGATGGTAAGAATGAAGCGAGACGATCAGAGCTCACTGGCATGTTTTTTTATTAGGAAAAAAGATATGACTAAAGTCATAGGTATTATTGTACCCCCGAATACTAGACGAAAAAAAAGCATGTGTCATTTGAGAGGAGTAACACAGCGCGGGATTAGAACCGACAACCTTTCGCACGGAAGTCCAATGCGATACCACGCGCACATAAACCTCATATTGAAAAAAAAAAAAAATGGAAAAAGATTTAAAAAATGCGCCAAAATCCATAAAGTTAGTAGTGAATAACACATCTACTATTTACACTAGAAATGCTGTTTATGTTGTTTATATTTATTGTACTACACTTCCATTGTATACTGAAAAACCAGTAATTATTACTGTAGACCAATAGTTCCCAAACTATTTTCGGCAGCAGACCCCTTTACCAAAAACTTTTAAAACCGTCTCCCCCCTAGTCATTTACTTTACTTACTCAAATTAATAAGTTTGTACAGTACTCGGTATTAAATATTTCACTAGATAACAAACTTTTCATTTTAATCACTTGTAATTAAGAATTGAAAAAGATAAAAGGACTACGTACGGATTATGTATTGCATTATCTTGTGCAACATTTAATATTGATATCTGCGCTGACCAAAATTAAAGCAAAAAAAGCGAGCTGGTTTTTTTTTAATTTTTGACTTTTATGAAATAAATATGTACTATAAATTTAAAATAAGTACAAATATTCTTAATTAGTTACCTATTGGAATAATAGATATTTTGAAGTAACAAACAAATAGCAGTAGTAAGGGGGTCTATTTTTGCTGTCGTCGACGCCCAAATTTTTTTATTGAAACTATCTACCCCTAGAAAAATCAAATTGATCCCAGGGGGTCGATATCAACCACTCTGGTAACTCTTGCTGTAGACTATTCCCTTCAAAAATATTTTTAAATTTAAAAGGCTTTAAGTGACTTCAAAAGCGCCGTTTAGGGAGCAAACCCTCCTTATGTTCACATTGATCTTTAATCACTTTATACCGTATATTAATTTGTGATTTTTACGTATGCAGGATGACGATGAACTCGGTGGCATAGTTGATAAGATGTATGTCTTCAATCGAGGGGGTTGCGGGTTTGAAGAAGAATTAAAGTGGCAAAAAATGTGATGTCGAAACTAGAAAAAAATATGGAAGATCACAACTATCGTAATCATAAAAAAAAATGCGCCTAGTTAAGACTCTCGTCTTCGCAATATTCATGTACGGCGCGGAGATTTAGACTCTGATAGCAAACGAGAGACGTAGAATAGATGCTGAAGAAAGATGTAACGAATTAAATGGACAGCATGGCGAACTAACGCCTCCATTCTCGAAGAACTGAGAAACATTGACAGATTGTCGACAATATGCCTTCGACGAGTCCTCAGATTATTTGGGCACATTGCTCGTGGCCAAGGAGACAGTTTGGAGAGGTTTGTGGTTACTGGAGACGTGGAAGAACGACGCACAAGAGGAAGAATCCCAATGCGTTGTACTGACCAAGTGAGAGATGCAACTGGAATACCCTTAACAACTGCCCTTCGAGCCCCGCGGAGTGCAGGGATGGATGGAAAGTAGTCTTCAGAGGCTATCATGGAAATCACGGTGCTCAGTTATGGGCTACACGACAAGACGGATATAGAAGACATCGATATCAGAAAATTCATTAAAAAATGTCTTAAATCTTGACAGCGAAGTTCGTGGATACGGCAACGATAACAATCTTAATTAATTGTAATTTGTTTTATTAAACACTGTTTATTCCACTTTTTGTAACGGTATAACCCTAACGGTTTCAAGGCTTACACCTCATCTTCAGGGGAGCACATACGAGTACAAGACTGAATTATGTTCGAACTGGTACCGAGATACACGCTTCTAATGGTAAACATTCAGGTTGGAGACTGGGGGTTTGGAGAGGCATGCGAGCAGCGGAGAGATTCTTGAGATATATGTGTTTGCCAGATGTTCAGCTCTATGTACTGACTTAGAAATTTCTAGGGCCTCAAATATGTCCAATTTATTTCCGTTACTACTGATACTGTAAGAATATGGCATCATCGATAGAAAATATGTGGTTTTCACGGTGACAATGATTAGCTATTTCAGAATAAATTAGAGGATTTGTTAAGGCGGAATAATTGTCAGGTACATTAAAGGATAATCAACAAAACGTTTGCTTTCTTTCCCGTTAGCAATTTGTATATGTATGAACAGGTTGTGTAGATGTCTTCTAATGCTTAAGAAGTAATATTCAAGGTTAAAAATGGGGATGACCATTGGTAAAATGGGGATGACCATTGGTAAAATCCATACTCTTTGCAATAAAGGTGTCCCAATAAAGAGAGATACCTAAATTCGTTTGTTCTCTTTTAAATGTTAATAACTCAAAGAAATTAAAACCTACCCTTAAAAAAGATTTACAGCCCCCATATTTGTCACGCCGAATTTGTAAATGGGTGGGCTGTGTAAATTTTATGAAAATTGCGCGAAAACAAAGCGCAAACGAGACAATTGTCAACAAAGACACAAATAAAGACAAAGGGAACAAACAGAAAGACAATGAAGACAAAAGACACAAACGTGGTAAAGATGAAAACAAACACACGGACAATAACAAAAGGCAATTTCATGGCTAAAACCGTGAGAATTTTTAATTTTTGACGAAATTGAAATGTCTTTTTTACAAAAGGTGTTTTTGGTATTTTTCCAAGAGTTTATTTATTGATATTCAATGAATTTGTTAAGGTGGTGTTTTTGTTGTGGCCCTAAACCTTTGTTTCGTTAATTATTTTTATTTTCTAGGTGCCTTTTTCGTTCCGAATTTTGTCCGAACCGCTCTTCTTTTTTTACGTCGTCCTTTACTGTCCATGCAGTGAGACTCTGGAATCAGTTACAAACCAATGTTATACTCGCTCCGTCCTTGGTATGCGTTAAGAAGCGACTGAAAAAACTCTTAATTTCTAGTCAGTAAAATAACGTGTTTCATTCCCGATTTTTCCTTTCCTCTCCACCATTCCTTCCTTTCCTTTGATTGATAATATCTCACTTTATATGAAAAAAAATGTTCGGGTGATTGTCCGTCTTTGTGGGTCACTTCCTAATATCTAAGCCTTGAAATTAATAAATCCTGCGTGGTTCTTAAGGACTTTTAATGAACTGCTTTTTAATTCTTAACACCCAGTGATATGTCATGTTCTTCCCACCCAGTAATACCTACCACATGAATTTTGAGCGCAAATAGTAAAAAATTGTAGAAACAAGAATATTTAATATTATTTTACCATAGTGTTTGATGCGTTATACCATAAAAGCAGTAAAAGTATTTCATTTATAGTGTACTACTATTATTTTCGTATTAATTTCAAATTGATGTGGTGAAATGCGGGCAACTGTCTATGGACGGCCACGTATCATACGATCAACTGTACATATTGTAATTTTTTTATACTTTTATAATCATTTCAACTCCTGCACTTACTTATTATTTTAATTGTTTTATTATTTGGTTTTGTTGAATGGTTATAAATAAATATTTTTTTGGTTTTATTTTATTTTGTTTAAATTATTTTGTAAGGCACACAGTTCATTGTTAAAAATTATTTTGTAAGGCACACAGTTCTTTTGTTAAAAAATATTTTGTAAGGTACACAGTTCATTTGTTAAAAAATATTTTATAAGGTACACAGTTCATTTGTTAAAAATTATTTTGTAAGGCACACATTTCATTTGTTAAAAATTATTTCGTAAGGTACACAGTTCATTTGTTAAAAAATTATTTTGTAAGGTACACAGTTCATTTGTTAAAAATAAAAATATCTAGATTCAACTAATTCAGATATTTTTTATTCAGATATATTAAATACTTGCATGTGACTTACATCCTTCACATCAGCAGCGTTTACTCCCACACATGTCATCTAAATTATCCCAAACAAACATGTTTTAGCATGTTGACTAAACTGTGGAGATACCTGTTTCGAATGGTATCAAATTTATTAAAAAAACTGAACAACTATTGAATAGATTTTTTTTTCAATCGTAATTTAATATTAACAGTCAATAGGGCACTAAAACATGTATGTATACTCGAACAGTACATTATCAAAAGTTGATATGGTGATAGTCCACAAAACATATGTATTGAGGAATTTATTCCCGATTTTCACAAAATATCTCTGATGTGGCCGATAAGTGCTAATTATTATTAATATTATTTTTTCATTCAATGCGTAAATGTATTACGGAGGAATACCTAAAATCTGAACCCAGTATTTATTATATTTATAGAGATATTAAAAATTTTAGAAGCAATGTGTACTAGTTACACATCACAGGTAAGGAAGGATTAACAACTGCCCTTCGAGCCGCGGAGTACAGAGATGGATGGAGAGAAGTCATCAGAGGCTATCATGGGAGAGATAGATGTCAATCGTTATTTAAAGAGAATTGAGAGAATATTACATTACAAAGAATATCCTTTCATTCTAATTTTCATTTCTTCTTCTTCAACGTATCCTTTTCATCTACTTCAATAATTATTGTTTGAATATTAGTAATTTATTTGTTTTTTTATTACACTTGAATTAAAACAGTTGGCAGGAGACAAATCTCCTGGCTCCGCAATATACGTGATTTGACTGACATAAGGGGCTTTGGATATCTTTTTCGGGCTGCCGGGGACAAAGATGTCTACTCTCAGGTGATAGTCAGCGTTGGTGGGACCTGACATGACACTGGGAAGAAGAAGATCAGCAGATCAACAATCCCCAACGCTCCTCATGCGTTGGGGATCTTTTTCGGGCTGCCGGGGACAAAGATGCCTACTCTCAGGTGATATTCAACGAATCGTATCCAAGAAGAGTTGGTCGGTTGAAAGAAATTGCAGTGGTATAATACGTACGCTAGATATTGTATAACATTTATAACCATGAATGCAATAAAATTAATTAAACTCTCACTGTATACAATACAACTTGGTGGGTTTATTGTCATAGGGCTTATTGTCATGCTTAGGTAGGCTTATTGTAATGATTATTGTCATGTCACAATAACATATTGAAATAGAAACCAGGTTGGACCTTTTTTTAAATCAGGCTTCAACGGGTATTGATCCCCAGAATTAAATATAAAATTCATTTTCCACAATTTTTTTTTTTAATTGCAATGATGGAAGACAACGTCTCAAGAGAGACAGTCCTGATGATAACAGACCAAAAGTCTGACTTAGGAGAAAGGTTTATTTTCAATAATCTTGTTCGACTTCTTGTCTAGCATGACCAATGCCAATCACACTTCTAAATAGTCATTTTTGATACTGAATTAGATAACGGATAATATATATTTATTTATCTATGACAAGAAATATACATAATTTGCGAAAAAGAACAGGTAAGTAATTTAATTTAGACACACAATTTTCATTTGTCGTGTCCCCAGTAAACTAGGCTTTTGCCTGTATCTTACTGAGGACATGAAAAAATAAATCGATACTTCTTTCCATTTTTTTTATTATATAAAACCCAGTTGCACATTCTCGTCAACCTGACAAACAGTGACACTCAATTACATATGTATACATCACACGAAATCAAACCCCTCACACTTCATCACTCCAGACAGACCAAAACATTCATCCCACAATATACCGCACATACTCATAAAAATAAAAACAGAAATATATAAAAATGTAAATATAAAACAAAAAAAAAACACCACACTCAAGAGCTTACACAAACCTTTTCCACAAGTCATTCTCTTGCAAGCCCAAGTATAAATATGTAAATCTGAGTTTGTTGCCTTTCATTTATCGTGTACCCAGTAAACTAGGGCCTTGCCTGTATCTTACTGAGAATATATAATATAATAGATAATAATAGTCAGTCCATTTGTAGGTCACTTTATCAATCAAATAAGTAAAACGAAAAGGGGACATTTGACTGAAAATTTCGCAGTCCACAGATTGAGAGTTGCAGTGTTAAAGATGGACGTTTTTGTTTATTGAAAAGGAATAATAAATCACGAGGACTTTTTTAGCACCTGGAAACTCCTTTCTCACGAGTATTAAACTAAATATTTTATTGTTCTTTACAACAGAAACAACAATATCATTATATTGTTATAAACAAATGATAACTGTTAGCAATTGTTAATTCTTCGTGGGAGATTTGGTAGAGGAGAAGCGAGAGAAGTGTTGCTGGATCAAGTTAATTAAATGTTTAGAGGAGGAATTGGAATGTATTGTCTTAGACCAAGAGTTCCTAAAACGGTCGATATCGACCCCCTGGGATCGATTTGACTTTTCTAGGGGTCGATAGTTTCATTAAAAAGTTTTGAGGGTCGACTCCAGCAAAAATAGACCCCCTTACTACTGCTATTTGTTTGTTACTTCAAAATATCTATGATTCCAATATCTATATATATACGAGGCGTATCCAGAAAATAAGTGTACTGAGGCTCTCACGACCGGATGGATTTTATTTTCGACATGTTGGCTACACTTCCGTGTAGCCTGACCCTTCCCCTCCACAACGAGACCGGTTCGAGGTCAGTACGTTGAGAAGTGTCGACGCGACAACACGTTTCGTGAAAAATGTCAATCCAATATCCCGCCAAGTTGAATTGAGTGGAGGTCGGGCAAGAGTTTTTGAGGCTCTGCAAACTCCATGGAGATGAATTTCTCCGCTCCATCGTTACTGGATATGAAACTTGGGTTGCACACTACACGCCTGAAACCAAAAGGCAGTCTCAACAGTGGCGTTACACTTCTTCACCCTCCGCCAAAAAGTTCAAAACCACCATTTCAGCCAGGAAAATCATGGCATCCGTGTTTTGGGACTGTCAAGGCATAATTTTAATTGAATATATGCCTCAAGGGGAGACCATCAACTCTGCAAGATACTGTGAGACCCTAAAAAAATTGCGGAGGGCGATTCAGAACAAGAGGAGAGGCATGCTGACAAAGGGAGTCTGCCTGCTGCACGACAATGCCAGACCACACACGGCCAACGCCACGAAGGAACTGCTCGCCTCGTTTAAATGGGATGTCCTGAACCATTCAGCGCATTCCCCTGACTTAGCACCTTCAGATTACTATCTCTTTACCTCCCTGAAGCTGCACATGGGTGGAAAAAGGTTTTCAATCGACGATGAGGTAAAGCAGGCGGGGGAGAAGTGGACGGAGGGGTTGGCGGGAAGCTACTTCGAGGAAGGCATCAAATAGTTGATACCCCGCTTCACCACCTGCATTGAGAGGAATGGCGACTATGTCGAAAAAATAGCTTACATATGTACTACGGTAATCACGTAATTTTTTTGTTTAAATAAAAAAAATTATAACCTACAAAAATTCAGTACACTTACTTTCTGGATATGCCTCGTATATATTACCAAAAAGGAATTGGTCTAAATTTAGCCAAGACAACAACCGCAATCTTTTGAGGAGACAGTTACCACCATCTAGCGGCGGCGTACCGTACTACGGCACTTATTAAAAATGCCTTACGAGTAATTTATTCGCTCGGATCTCTCAACAGCAATTAATCAAAAATATCTCTCAGGGATAATAATACTAAACATGAATTTTCGCATGATATTAACCCATTAATATCCGAATATGAAATTGATTTTGATAAAAAAAAACGATTTCATATTATTTAGGCTACATAGAGAAATACTATAACATTTCCCTCTTCCAAAATATCTTACGCTTGATCAAACCATACTTTCCTTGATATTTCTCTTTTACGCCTTCCACTGACGTTTGCGCTGTATACTTGTTTAGTTAATCTTTCTTCATTCATTCGTTTTATATGTCCAAATCATTATCTTATTTAATACAACTTAGGTTGTTATTGCGACAGGTTTTTGAGTACTTGGGCTTTCAGGATGAATGACGTGTGGAAAGGATTTGTGTGAGTGTGGGTTTCTTCTTGTTGTTTAAATTTTGGTTGTTTTTGTATTTGTGTTTCTGTGTATTTTTTGTTTTAATTTTAATTTTTATTCTTATGATTGTGTGCGGTATATTGTGGGATGAATATTTTTGATCTTTCTGGAGTGATGATGTGTGAGGAGTTGAATTTCGCAAGATGTTTCCAGTTGTAGTTGAGTGTCACTGTTTGTCAGGTTGATGAGAACGTGCAGCGGGGTTTTTTTTTTGTGTAATCAAAAATCGGAAAGAAGTATCGATTTATTTTTTCATGCTAAATATCCTCAGTGAGATACAGGCAAAAGCCTAGTTTACTGGAAGCCTGGATACGACAAATGAAAGGCAACAAACCAAGATCCATTAAAATTGTTAACCCAAATCAAATTACCTGTTGTTTTTTCACAAATTGTGTATATTTCTTGTCATGTGTGATAATAAATAAATAAAAAAAATTATAAATAAATAAAATCAACCTCAAGTTCTCATTCATTCCTAATCATTTCATTCCGTATTCTGTCATACATTGTTACCCCATGTATTTTTATTAGTACACGTATTTCTATAACATTTATTTATCTCCTTTCAGTATTTTTCGACGTTTACGTTTGATTTCCATACAATAATATATAGATAATAAAACACTGTCTTTCTTCATTTATTATTTCAACCCATTTTACGTCTTCATCTACAATTTCTCAGACTTTTTTCATTTCTCTCTTTCACAATATCTTACACTTGATCCAACCACACTTTCCTTGTTCTTCCTCCACCACACATTACACTTACATTTGCACTGTATATTTGTTTTTTTAGTATTTCTTCATTCATTCATTCCACATGCCCAAACCATCTCAGCGTGCTCCTTCTCCACCTTACTCACCACATCAGCCTTAAGTTCACATTCATCCCTTATCACTTCATTCTATATTCTGTTATACATTGTCACATCATGTATTCTTCTCAGTGCACATAATTCATTCGAGTTTTTTTCAGTATTTTTCGACGTCCACGTTTAACCCTCATGTATCAAAGTCGGTGCTAAAATACTATTGTGGACTATCATCTTAGCAGGTTTTGGTAATTTCCGATTCGAGTATATATACAATACATAACATACTATATACTCGTACATGGGCCCTTTTATCTATTTTGTATTAGGACCTTTTTTTTAAATTACTCTAATGCCCCTATAACACAGATGTTTATGCAACGGTGGAATTATGTATTAAGAAGTATCGATTTATTTTTTCATGCTATATGCCCTCAGTGAGATACAGACAAAAGCCTAGTTTACTGAGGACACGACAAATGAAAGGCAACAAACCCAGATCCATTAAAATTGTATGTCCAGTGATTTTTTCGCAAATTATGTATATTTCTTGTCATGTGTAAAATAAATAAATACAATATAAGTCTGTTGATGGGAGGGGGCTGGATTATTGTATTATATTAACCCACATTTTCTAGGTATTCCCAAATTTCTAGTACCATCTATACTCAATAATTTGTCACATCTTTATATAAAGGAACTTTTTCCATTTTGAAATGGGACCCAATATTATCTACACTCTGCATCTCAGAGAAGTCATCGATGTTATGTACTCGACGCATTCTTCAGTTTTGCGGCCACATTTCCCACAAGAGAAGCATGGAGATACTCGTGGTAACGGGCCATGTGGAGGGTCTTCGTTACAACAGATATAGAGGGACCAGATGAAGTGTGCTAAGGGGCTTCCTTTGCCATAAGCTCTGCAGTCAATGGAATGCTCGGAGGACTGGAGAAAAGTGTGCATGACATGTAGTAGTTCTAGCATGGGTCACGTTCATTATGAGGTGACGACGCAGAAGTAGAGGTAAAGCGACCAGATGAATAATGATACAGGCCTACTTTAGCCACAGGTTCTTACACTTGAGCGAAGACTGCTTACCTCAAACTTCCTCTACAATGCCTTCCACTCTTACTTGCACAGTATATATTATTTTTGATAGTCTTCATATATTCGTTCTACGTATCCAAACCATATCAGAGGGTATTTATTCATCTTAATTAATACATCAGCCTTAATTAAGTTCAAATTAATCCTTAATTATTTCGTATTATGCCATATATAGTCTTCCCATGTATTTTTCTCAGTGTATACATTTCTACAATATTCATTCGCCTCCCTTCAGTGCTTTTCAATGACCACGTTTCACTCTCATACCAAAATCGGTACTAAAATACTGTTGTGGACTGTTATCCTAACAGATTTTGATACTATCCGATTCGAGAGCATATTTTTAGTACCACATTGACTTTGTTTCTTATCGCTTCACGTCTTTCAATATCTTTTATAACTAGTATGTATACACAGTATAAGAAAACAAGACAAACAACAACAAGTAGGCAGGTAATTTAAAGTATACTCTTAATTTATATGGATCTGGGTTTGTTTGCCTTTCATTTGCCGTGTCCTCAGTAAACTAGGCTTTAGCCTGTATCTTACTGAAGACATATAAACAAGACCTAATTTAAAGTATGTACCACGTGAACCAACCCTTGTCGTACTTCATAATTTCAGAGAAATCAATTGCTAATCTCACAAAATCTTACATTTACTCATCAAAAAGACTACCTAAATAGTGAAATACTACAATTATAACAGAAAAAAGCCTTTATTGCATAAAATTAATTCCTTAATTTAAATAATTGTTTATTTTTATAAAATCGTCTTGAAGAATCGGATAGTAATGGGTTATATTTAGAACACCCACGAAGTTTCCTATTGCCACGGTATATCTACACTACACATCTATACAACTGTCGCGAAAAATAAAATGTTATTTTAGATATAACTAATTTTTAGATAGTCCATTAGATATTATGAATTATTGTTCTTGTCGGGTTTTTAGATTGGTATTATGTAGTGAAATTATGGCGGGTGTGTCGGCCCGGTCGGTGGCCTAGTTGGTTAGGGCGTTGGCATTTGGATTTTTTAAATATTATTGGATCGAATCTACAAATTCCCACGAAAAAAAAAATAAAAAAAAGTTCAATCAAATAAATAAATACATAGATAGTATTCAAAATTAGAATAAAGTAAACTAACAGTGCTGAAGGGCGTCTCAGATATGCCCCCACAGTACAGTACCCGGCAGTAAGTAATACACATCGGGCTTAAGAAAGAGACTGTCGGCCATAATCGGCTAACTTCGGCTTTGTAGAGCGTCGTCTCTGTCATTCATATTCGTGTTCCGTCGCGATTTATCAGTCGTTGTGAAGCCTTTTAGGGACAAAGCCGAAGTTAGCCGATTATGGCCGACAGTCTCTTTCTTAAGCCCGATGTGTATTACTTACCGCCGGGTACTGTATGTTTATTCGTGTTTCTTAAGCTTTTCTGACCTTCCCTTTTAGAGAGGACCTCCATGGTCGTTTGTTAAGTATAACTTCCATTCGAGGGTTTCAAATCCCCATGGGGGTGAGGGTACGGGATAAACCCACCAAACACCAAAAAAATAATTCAAAAATAACATCCCATAGTATGTTTAACCTTTCCCTTCCTGTGCTAAAATAATCCGCGCGTTCCGGTGCTGTGTATTCAATACACACGTAAAAATGAGCGATTTCAAATAGGAAAAATAAGCATATTCATAGCCAATCGCTTAATTTAATTAAATTTGAAGTCAAAAGTGAAAATAATTGAAATTTAATTGTTGAAAACATGAAAAAAAACATCGGCCGACGTTCACAAAACGGGGCGAAACGACCACCTCGAACGAAAGCCGGGCTGGCTACTAAACGAGAGAAGCGACCGAACTGAAATATTTTTAACATATACTCGTACATATGAGTATCATATAATAGGAATCTGGTGTTTTTAATATACTCGTACATATGTAAGATTCTGGTATTTTTAACATACATATAATAAGAATCCAATATTTTTAATACGCATATAATAAGAATCCGACATTTTGAATATACACATAGTAAGAATCTGGTATTTTTAACATGCATCTAATAAGAATCCAATATTTTTAGTACATATAATAAAAATCAGATATTTTACGATACACTCAAACATACGAGTATAAGAAGAATCTGGTATTTTTAAGACACATATAGTAAGAATCTGGTATTTTTGATACACATATAGTAGGAATCAGGTATTTTTAATACACATATAGTAAGAATCTGGTATTTTTAATACACATATAGTAAGAATATGGTATTTTTAATACACATATAGTAAGAATCTGGTATTTTTAATACACATATAGTAATAATCTAGTATTTTTAATACACATATAGTAAGAATCTGGTATTTTTAATACACATGTACCAACAATAATTTATTATTAATATACATATCGTAAGAATTCGATAGTTTTTAATATACATATGATAGAATCTGTTTTTTTTAATACATTTGGTAAGATCCGATATTTTTGATAAACACGTAGCAAGTATCCAATATTTTTGATAAACACGTGGTAAGTATCCAATATTTTTTTTATAAACACGTAGCAAGTATCCGATGTTTTAAATATATTTGTAGCCAGAATCAGTATACTTAGAGAAAATCAAATAATGCGCTAATTTGTCTACTGCGTGTTGAGACACTTGGCGTATTGGCCAATATAGCTCGAGCACGAAATGACTTCACCCATTCGATACTCGGGCAGTTGATAAGTGTTTACAGCGTCAATTAGCAACTGTCACTTGGGCAATGCAAACACATTCAACATACTCCTCGCTGCTTGCTGTTATTGTGTTATATTTATTATATTGTTATATTATGACCAATATACGTTGTCTGTCATTATATTCATTATTTATTGAAACACTCGTTCAAAAAAAATTATAACATGGGGACTTATATAATTCGCATGGGGAAAAAATTGAAGATTGAAAAAAATTTATAAATTCTGCTGTTAGTTAAGAGGGATATCGAGCGGTGTGTAGCGATAGGAAAACAAAGTCAATGGGGCACTAAAACATATATAGTATAGGTACTCGAACCGGACAGTATCAAAATTCGCTAAGGTGATAGATATTCCTGAATAGTTTTAGGTGTTAACTTTAATGTGTGGGAGTGAAACGTGGAAAAAGATCGATAAGAGTCGAATAAATGTGTGTATTGAGAAGAATACGTAGATTGATAGTGTTTGACTGAATACGGAATGAAGTGATAAGGGATGAATGTGAACTTAAGGCAGATGTGTTGAGTAAGGTGGAGAAGGAGCACGCTGAGATGGTTTGGGCATGTAAAACGAATGAATGAAGAAAGACTGACTAAACAAATATATAGTGCAAATGTTAGTGGAAGGTGTGGTAGAGGAACATCAAGGAAAATGTGGTTGGACCAAGTGTACGATATTTTGAAGAAAAATTCAGAGTAATCGTTGGAGTTGTATAAATGTAAGTTGAGATGGTCAAGTCTAGCGATTTGTCTTCTCTGCCTACTCCGACAGAGACATTTCGTGTTGGTATGTATTATTATTGTATAAATAGTTTGGTAAAGAAAGACCAAGGTAAGTATGGTTGGATCAAGTAAATTATATTTTGAAAAAGAGACACATAATAATTAAGAGAAATCGTAGGAGCCGTATGAGTAGGTGTATGAACATAAAAGAGGCGAAATATCTTTGTCAAGGTAGAAAAGTATGGCACTTTGTCCTCTCTGCCTACTGCAGCAGATAAATGAATTACGTGATGTTGTATTGTATTACACTCTTGCTATATATAGTACAACCTGGCATAATTATTATCAAGTAGTAGTCTGATCCAACCAACCAGAAAGGTGTACCATATAAAAGGCCTTAAGTAAAAATCGGACTTGTTACGTTTAAAAGAAACCTGAATTCCAACGGGTATCGAACCCTCAATTCCCGAGATGGATAACACGTGTCTTGCCAACTAAGCCACGGAGGTGTTCATCATAAATTTATTTTCTTCCGTTATCGATTATTCAGTGCAGAATTGAAACATCTCGTGCGGCTTTTAATAAAATGAGAAGCGTATTCTGCGATGATAATCTAAACTTGAAACTTCGACAACGGTTAGTCAAATGCTACGTTTGGTCAGTGTTATTGCATGGAGTGGAATCATGGACCCTCAAAGTTGGTAGTGTGAACCGACTGGAAGCATTTGAAATGTGGATGCACCGAAGAATGCTACGGATACCCTGGACGGATATGCTCAGCAACACGAGGGTTCTTCAAAGAGCCAAAGTTGATAGAGAGTTGCTGACTAATATTAAAATCCGAAATGTGTCCTACTTGGGTCATGTACTTAGAGGAGAAAAGTACAAACGACTGCACCTGATCATCCAAGGCAAAATAGAAGGCCGAAGAGGTGTTGGCAGGAGGCAAATCTCCTGGCTCCGCAATATACGTGAGTGGACTGGTATAAAGAGCGTTGGGGATCTTTTTCGGGCTGCCGGGGACAAAGATGCCTACTCTCATGTGATAGTCAACGTTGGGGGGACCTGACATGACACTGGGAAGAAGAAGAAGATTGATTATTCAATTTTTGAAGCTTAATTAACTGAAACTTCATATTTTCTATAATTGTAATTAAAAAAAGTTTATCATATTGACTCATATAATTGCATAATGACTAATTTGATGGCATAAATCATCCTATAGTTCGGAAATTCTAGGATGAGTCCTGTGACAGCTCACAAATTTGCCCCAATACAACATTGTAACGATACTCAGTCATTTTAATTGTTTTATCAACTTTAATATAAGTCACTATTCTAATAAATAACTAGTTATTTAGGTAAATACATTACATAAGGTTGAATTGGGGCCAAATTGTGAGCTGTCACAGGACTCATCCTATAATTTCCAAACTATAGTTCGGGTGGATTGCCCATTTAAAAAAAAAAGAAAAACTTTCGTTCTGATTTTTAATATAATTTAATAGAAACAGTCGTGTATTGAACGCTGCGTAGATTCCCAAATTACAATAGTTATTGCAAAACAGTGTTAATTGTATAAACCGAAGTTCTATTAAATATTGTAATTTCACAATTGAGCCAATAGGCGGCGTTAATTATCGGTTTAATCCAGCAACGAGTCAATTTATTGCAAATTATTACATATTGATTTTTTATTAAACTTTTATTGCACGCAATCCCAATTAATTGTTTCGGCCGACAGGGGTGGCAAATTGTGGCACTATTTAAAAAATATATTAAAAAACTTATAATTTGAACTTTTCATTTTCCCATCGACCTTTACTGTTCACGGCGTAAGCCTTCTTTCCGTAAGACTTCAGCGTCTTTCCAATCATGGATTAGCGCTACGCTCAAACAGAGATTGTCTATTGGCCTTTCCAGTTCACCGCTCCTCTTTCTTTACGTCGTCCTTAACTGTGCATGCAGTGAGACTCTGGAATCAGTTACAAACCAATATAAAACTCGCTCCGTCCTTGGCATGCTTTAAGAAGCGACTGAAAAACCTCTTAATTTCTAGTCAGTAAAATAACGTGTTTCATTCCTGATTTTTCTTTTCCTTTCCTCTCCCCCATCCCTTCCTTTCTTTTTGATTGATGATATCTCACTTCATATGAAAAATAATGTTCGGGTGATTGTCATTGTCAAGTCCGCCAGATAGTGCTGTATACAACAATAGTGTAATACAATACAATACAAGATTGTAGGTCCGATTCTTGTTGAAAACCACATTTTTTAAATCAAGTATGCCAGTCTGATTTTCTCTTAAGGCTACTTTAACATATTTCTGGTTGGTTGGAAGAGATTGAGACATGGCAATAAGTCCGCCAGGTTGTACTGTGCACAATAAACGTATAATACCACATTACAAACTATTATATTGCTCATTTGGATAACATATGAAAAATTATCACTACGTCGAACTTCTCACGGTGTGTAACTATAGAAGCCTCAAAACAAGAAGGCAAGAATCCATTGCGATATTCCTACTGAAGGTTTTTCAAGGTGGCTTTAACTGTCCCGCGATTCTAGAAGCACTAAGTTTATATGTCCCTAATAAATATAGCCGTGCAAGGCAAGGAATCACCCTCTGTTCTATAATACGTACCAACTTACAGAAGGAATATCATGGCTAAACACTCAGTCACGCGTGGTATAGAGATATTGAACCAACTGAGTGACACTGTGGATATAGTCTCGGCACCGCCTAGCAGTATGAGAAGAATCCTGGCTGATATTCTTCCTAACGAATAAGCTAAAGCTAGAAGCAGACCCCCTTTGTGTAACAGGAGAAATCCGTGAAAATTGGATTAAAAAAAAAAACAATAATTTCGGAAGCCATTGGGTTAAAAAGTATTTTTTGCGTCTTGATTATTTATGTTAATTTATATGAAAAACGATATACAATATTTGCAAGGACGCAAGTGTACAGTGTTTGATGGCGATATATGTTTTTGAATAAACACAATTAATGTATCACATAAATACGTAAAAATAAATATCATATATAATTGAGGAATGTATATTTGCTTTAATGTAAATTAGGTGTGACTAATGATTTTGTCAAAATGGCATAATTATTTCATTTTTCTTCATTGTCACGAGAATATTCATGAATGGCAAAGAAGTATTGTGTTTTTATATGTTTTTTTATGAATCACAGAGTTTGATATATCAATTATATGAGTTTGATAAATCAAGTCATAAGTAAAGAAACATTGTAATTTGTTTTATCAAACACTGTTTATTCCACTTTTTTGTAACGGTATAACCCTACCGGTTTCAAGGTGCACACCTCATCTTCAGGGGAGTCTTGTTTGTGCTCCCCTGATGATGAGGTGTAAACCTTGAAACCGGTAGGGTTATACTGTTACGAAAAGTGGAATAAACAGTGTTTGATAAAACAAATTACAATCAATTATATTAGTTTGATAAATCAAGTCATAAGTAAAGAAATATTGTAATTTGTTTTATCAAACACTGTTTATTCCACTTTTTTGTAATGGTTTAATCATATCGGTTTCAAGGCTTTCACCTCATCACCAGGGGAACACAAACAAGACTTGTTTGTGCTTCCCTGTTGATGAGGTAAAAGCCTTGAAACCAGTAGGGTTATACCGTTATAAAAAAGTGGAATAAACAGTGTTTGATAAAACAAATGACAATATCTTTAAACCTCCACAGTGTTAATGCCTTAGCTATAAATAATATAAAGAAACATTATTTATCTCAAAATATTCCTTTTCTCTATTTTATGTATAATTCTCACCCTTATCTCTAATATTTTCTTTTTCTTTTAGATCTATCTTTTATTTAAATATTTGTTCTAGTATTTTCTTTTAGATCTATCTTTTATTTAAATATTTTTTACAAGCTATAAAAGTATACTGACTGCAGAGTTGATAAAGTAACGAATTTGTACTGTAATATTATTTTTATATTTATGTCAAATTAGTATGGTGAGGTGCAGGCAGCTGCTTTGAGACGGCCCCGTATCGTTTAATCAACTGTGTTTATTGTTAAGTTCATATAGGGTGTGGGCTGAAAAACATCTGGTTTCCCCGTGGCTGGGCTTGCCCTATATTGATGGGGTGTATCTTCGTCGAGGGGATGTTATTAGAAGAGCCCAAACCTTTTGATAGCTTCTCTCTTAAATGTATTTTCTGCAATTGATGTGTTTTTGAGGTGTATTTAAATATATTATGTACATACTATGTTACTATCAATGAACCTATATTTATTTATATATTTTTGTAGTAATTTTGAAGTGTTGATGTATTTTTTATTTTGTTTAATTAAATAATTACAAAATGTTTTTTTTAATTTCAAAATTGTTTTATTTACGAGTATATTATAAATAAAGCACACACCATCTTTTTTACTAAATCACTTTATAAGGCACATTTATAGCGTTGATGAAAAAAAAATCTCAAATATTATTTTAATAGTGAGCACTTTTCTGACAGTTTGGGGAGAGGTTTTTTTTATTATTTAACTTGGCGAGTTTATTGCTATGTGGCAATCTCTTCCAACCAACCAGAAGTTTAAATGGTTCATAAATGTTAACCAGACTGAAATCCCATTTTTTTTAAATCTGGGTTCTAGCGGGGATTGAACCTGCAACCTCCGGATCGACATATATACGACGGTCACGGAGGTCGTCGTAAATAAGGGTTGCACCTTAACAAAGAAACACATACTGAAAGTTTCCCAAAAATTTATTATAAAAATAATGAATAAACTTCCTGCCCGGTATCCCATAACAGAGCTATTCAAGAGTGTCGGATTTTTAAACGTTACCAACTTACATTTCAAATCCATTCTCTGACAATATTATCAAGAAGAAGAAAAAAAGAAAATGCAAACTCAGCAGAGACACATGACACGCATGGCAACTGATCAAATGTTCATCTCTAGAGTTGGAACATCTTTTACCCAAAGACTCCCATGACATACAATGGGGTGCCGCATTCAATAAAGTCAAAAGGGGGGCAAAAAATTAGGCAGTTGGTCTGAGCGTGGTCGTTGTTACGACATAAGTTTAAATAATTAGGCTTGCAGGAGAAATTATTTAAAGTAAAGCTTTGTGTGAACTCTTAAATGTGGTGTATTTTTTTATGATTATGTGCGGTATATTGTGGGATGAATGTTTTGGTCTGTCTGGAGTGATGAAGTGTGAGGAGTTTGATTCTCGTGATGTCTACATATGTAATTGTGTGTCACTGTTTGTCAGGTTGATGAGAATGTGCAACGGGGTTTTATATAATCAAAAATCGAGAACAAGCATCGATTTATTTTTTCATGCTATATGTCCTCAGTGATATACAGGCAAAAGCCTAGTTTACTAAAGACATGACAAATGAAAAGGAACAAACCCAGATTAGTTAAAATGTTGTGTCCACATTAAATTACTTGTTGTTTTTTTTTCACAAAATGTTGTGACCACATTAAATTACTTGTTTTTTTTCACAAAATATTGTCCACATTAAATTACTTGTTGTTTTTTTCACAAAATGTTGTGTCCACATTAAGTTACCTGTTGTTTTTTCACAAGTTACGTAATAATCAATTTTCATGTCATGTATAAATAAATAAAATTCACGACAGGGTTATGGATACGTTAAGTATATTCTCGTATCTTGTTTAACCCTTCCTTCCCTGTGATGTGTAACTAGTACACATTGCTTCTAAAAACTTTAATATCTCTATAAATATAATAAATACTGTGTTCATATTTTAGGTATTCCTCCGTAATACATTTACGCATTGAATGAAAAAATAATATTAATAATAATTAGCACTTATCGGCCACGTTAGAGATATTTTGTGAAAATCGGGAATAAATTCACCAATACAATCAAACGTGCGCCAGTGTGTGGCGTAGGTATATTCATTCTAAAAAAAAACTGCTATGGGTGAGGAAACGACGCTATTCACGTCTCACTGTCACTCTACTTTGGTATATGGGAACGCAAGAAATAGAATCTCAGTTCGCTCGCTTCTCTCGGTTCAGTAGCTTTTGGAGATCCATTTGAGGTGGACGCTTTGCCCGTTTTGTGAGCGTCGGCCGATGTTTTTTTTTCATGTTTTCAGCAATTAAATTTCAGTTATTATCACTTTTGACTTCAAATTTAATTTATTTAAGCGATTGGCTATGAATATTCTTATTTTTCCGATTTTAAATAGCTCATTTTTACATGTGTACCGAATACACGGCACCGGAAGGGAAAGGTTAACTTAAGTTTATCTTAATATCTATAACTCTGCTAGAATCTGCCAATTCTTGAAGATGACCATGGAACTCATTGGCATTGGATGAAAATAAGACAATATCATCCACAAATCTGAGATGGCTGAGAACAGTGAAGATTTCTTAACTCACCTTCCAGTAAAGCAGGGAATAGTTTTGGCAAGAATGTCACCCTTGCGAACACCTTTAGTAATAGAAAATTTGACTGCACTACTCGTTAGTTCGATTTTCACAGTTACACCGCAATATATACGTGTATGTTATCGAGCAGGCGGATGCAATATTGATTATATTGATTTACCCTTGCTTCGATAAAGCTTTTGGCATCGCAAACTTCTTGACATAATCAAATACTTTTTGATAGTCCACGAATGCCATGTAGACAGGTAGTTACAACTCCTGGCACCATTCTAGTAGTTTCCGTACAACCTGTTTATGGGACATAGTGCTACAAGCCTGTCTAAAACCTACTATTACTGAATATGATAAAAATTAAAGACGTACTATTTTTTTTATTTAAAACAATAAATATGACTGAAGTCATAGGTATTCTTATACCTCCTAATACTACATGAAATAAATGCCTGTGTCATTCGAGGAGAGTAGCATAGCGCGGTGTTCGAACCCGCGATCTTCCGCACAGAAGTCCAGTGCGTTACCGTGCGGCCATGCACCTCACATTACATACTGGGGTAAGGTTTTTTTTTATGGTATCCCCAGAAATCGAGCCAGGAACCGTCAGTTTGGACGACAAGCGTCAGAACAACTAAGCCACAAAGCCATTATTTATAAAAGTATCAATAAAAATTATATTCAGGAAGTATTACAATTAAAAACATCACAATTTTATGTAATAATCATATATAAAATTGTGTAAGCTTTGTAATGTTAAGTTAAAATTACGTAATTATTTATATTTTTTACATAATTATTGACAACTATTTCGGAGTGAAAATATTTGCAATACAATACACATAATTAACATGGTAGGAAAACATATTTTATATTTATATATTATGCAGGTAAAGAGTGATACGTCAATCCCTCGATTTACATTTATTCTTTTCACGCGGTTTTACATTGCCGTTGTTGGGCCTCGTAGTCAAGGATCCCGTCGCCATTCCAATGTCTTTTTTTTCATATCCACTTTGCACGGATTTCTCCTGTTACACAAAGAGGGTCTGCTTCTAGTGTTAGCTTATTCGTTAGGAAGAATATCAGCCAGGATTTTTCTCATACTGCTAGGCGGTACCGAGACTATATCCACAGTGTCACTCAGTTGGTTCAATATCTCTATACCACGCGTATTAAAGTGTTTAGAAGCAATGTGTACTGGTTACACATCACAGGACAGGAAGGGTTAAATGACTTGAATACAAAGATACAAAGTTTATGACTACCATATATCGGCCTAGAAACTGCATTGAAAACAGACTGGAGTCTAGAAATGTATTCTTCATGGCCTCACTTCTTTTCTTGTGCTTAGAGCATACTTCACATTTTTAACGAAGTGTCTTTTCTTTTACAAAGTTACTTTTATTAACAAAGTAACTTTTTACGAAGTATTTTACCATGTATACCGTTTTTTTTTCTTCTCAATTCGTGTCCAAATCAGTTGAAATATCAACAGCTAATATATTTCGATACGGTAGGTACAGACAACCCAACCGAAAAGGTGATGTCACTAAAATCCGACACCCAGGCGTTTTTATTTATTGAGGACATTACTAATTTTGAAGGCTTTTGTGAAGGCCCTATACTTCATATTGAATGTTTTATATACTCCAACATAACATATTAATCTCTACATAACATAGAATATATATTTTATCCACTTTGCACGGATTTCCCCTGTTACACAAAGAGGGTCTACTTCTAGCGTTAGCTTATTCGTTAGGAAGAATATCAGCCAGGATTCTTCTCATACTGCTAGGCGGTGCCGAGACTATATCCACAGTGGCACTC
Source organism: Odontocerum albicorne (assembly GCA_949825065.1). NCBI lineage: Eukaryota > Metazoa > Arthropoda > Insecta > Trichoptera > Odontoceridae > Odontocerum > Odontocerum albicorne. The sequence goes on along the minus strand of OX463867.1, from coordinate 1,412,558 downwards.
AGTTGGTTCAATATCTCTATACCACGCGTGACTGAGTGTTTAGCCATGATATTCCTTATGTAAGTTGGTACGTATTATAGAACAGAGGGTGATTCCTTGCCTTGCACGGCTATATTTATTAGGGACATATAAACTTAGTGCTTCTAGAATCGCGGGACAGTTAAAGCAACCTTGAAAAACCTTCAGTAGGAATATCGCAATGGATTCTTGCCTTCTTGTTTCGAGGCTTCTATAGTTACACACCATGAGAAGTTCGACATGGTGAGCATATTTTGAGTAATCGCCCTTTGTTCTGTAACATAGACATCTGAGGTTTTTCTTCGTATTTGTTCTATATTGTTTTTATATTTGAGCTATTGAGGAGCCCAAACTGTAGATGCATATTCTAATTTAGTTTTTATTAGATAATTATTTAAGTCTCGATGAATATCGGTACTGTTAAATTCTCTTGATATTCTCATTATGCGTATAAAACCGATTCAGTAGGAAAGTGAAACTGTGGCGTGGAGTTATGTTTCTTTCTTTCTTTTTTCTCTCCTTTAAATGAATGATCCGTTGCACACCAGCAGACTCACCGGACACATCGTTGTACTGGATCCGATGGCACAACTAAAGTGAGACGATCGGAGCACACCAACATGTTCTTTTTTCTTTTTCTTTAGAGAATAGATATGACCGAAGTCATACGTATCCTTATACTCCTTAATACTAGGAGGAAAAAATACCTGTGTTATTCGAAGGAAGTAACAAAGCGCGAGATTCGAACCGACAACCTTCCGTATGGAAATCCAATGCGTTACCGCGTGGCCATGCACCTCTCAACGCAGTTTTACATTAATGCGGTTAAAAAACTTGTTTTCAAAAGATTATATCGATGTGCATATTGTTTGATTTTTTTCTAGTAAATTAGGTAAACATCAGGTCGATGTGTACACGCCTCATCCAGCGAGTTCAGCTCTGGATGTCAGATTTCGATTTTCTTGGAAAATATCTACCGCGTAAATCGAGGGATAGGTACGCATTATAATTTATGTATTTTTTTGATAAAAAATATTAATAAATATTGTTGAAACCTTATCTACGACACTGTATGCCGGATAACTCTTGCAAGAAGAGAATGAGTAGTCTAGAATTACGAATACTTTGATGCTCTGTAGAAATCTCATCAACCAACATTAATGGAATTGTGATGCGTTTTGTTATAATAATAATAATGAAAGAATAATGTATACAGCGTTGTTTGGAGAACATCCTCTCTTTATGAACGCTCTAACTCAAGATTCAACCCCTCTATGAAAAACAGATTAAAAATATTATACAATAAATACACATATCATAAGTTGAGTGTAAGAAAAGAAAGGTGGTGGCTGCGGCCATTACATTCGGAACTTCCCCGCATCAGCATTTGTTTAGAACAAATATTTCATACCATCATGCCATTTCTCTCGTGGGAGAGGCAGAGAGGAAATACTAAGATTTTCTTTAAAAATTCAAACAGAGAGGGACAAAAAAATCTACCTAAGTATTAATGGGAGTCGAATTCACAAACATTACGCTAGAATACATGCGTCAACTATTCCATGGAGGCCGTCTGTTGATGTATCGGGACGTGAATGTTGAAAAATATTTTTTAAAAACCTAGTGAATACGTGCTTTAAGAAGAATATGTGATGTACTCGTATGATGGAGTAAAAAATGTGATAAACATTTATGAATGTGAGATGAAAATCTGATGTGATATGTAGGGTAAATGTAGCACATTAAGGTGGTTTGGGCATGTTGAACGTACAGGTGACGAAATACTGAGTAAACAAATTTACAATACAAGCAAAAGTAGGAGTCGTGTAGAGGACGGCCGAGAAAAGTATGGTGAGACCAAGTAAGAGAGTAAGACAAACAAAAGGGATTGTATGACAAGATGTAATAATACGGAAGTGCGAAAAAAAGTCTAACGATTCGCATTCATGCTAAGCAAGCCGATGTCTCTTGTACGATTTGTATTGAAATCATTTCCGAACTGGTTTAACTTTTAGACCGTTTTACATTGGACTTTGGTATCTTATATGCAGCGTAGCATAAAGTCTTATAGTGCTACTCGTATTAAGTAACACAAAAATAGCTCAATATAAAACTCTGTATAATGTAAATTGTATAATTCAACTGTCAATCTCTTTACCATCGGAAATTCGAAAACCTTTAAAGATCTTCCGATATTTGATAGTAACACATTCACCTTTAGGTGTAGTGTAGTGGACTGTGTACTGTTCATATATAAACACACATTTTTAAAACACATCCCAAAAAGGGTTGTCTTCAAGTGCTTCCTAAATCTGCACACGCCACTCATATCTCTAACACTAACAGACATACAATTCTCAGCCACAGAACCAACAATGGTATAAACTCTGTCATAATATTGGACCGAATCGATCCTATAGAAGAATCCATGGGGTGACAATGTATAACATAATACTGAATTAATTTATAAGAGATGAATGTTAACTTAAAGCTGGTGTGTTAAGTAAGATGACGAAGAGCACTCTGAGATGATTTGGGCTGAATGAAGAAATACTATCAAAACAAATATAGGTATACATTACAAATTTATCAAGAAAAGTATGGTTGGATCAAGTGAATGAATATTTTAAAGAAACAAAAATCGTTGAAGCCCTATGAGAAGGTGTATAGATTAGAAGAGGCGAATAATATGTGTTGCAATAGGAAAGTCAAGCGCTCTCTTTTTTATGTTTACCTCGATAAGAAGACCGCGTGATGGTATATATGTATTAAATATTTTTTTTATACAGTTTACACAATATGGTTGATGTGAAATATGTGTATTGAGATAGTAAAGTATGTCGCTCTGTCCTTTCTACCTATCTCGGCAGGGAAACGGCGTAATAGTAAATAATATGTACGAGTACATGTATCTAAGCTTTTAATGTATTCTATTTTATTAATTACATTAATTATTTGTCTGAAATAGAAACAAATTAATGAAACACCTGCTAGGCTTAACGGAATCTAGGTTGATAGCATATACATATATATTTCTCACTTTAAACTGAACGTTAGCGCCATCTATGGCTCATTTAATATTTTAAAAATCTTAGAATTTTATTCTAAAAATTATTTACATACATATATACCATCATATCGTCTTCCTTTCGGGGTAGACAGAGATGAAAAAACGACAGACTTTCTATAGCACCCTACATATATTGCCTCTTCTACATTCTTACACCTTTTCACACAAATCCGACGATTTCTCTGATTTTTTTTACATACATTTGATCTAACATTTGACACAACGTGAAAATAATTAATGCAATAAATATTTAAATATTTTCAACGAAATGCCAAAAAGTGTTTAAGAAGCTGAGAGCATCCGTATTTTTCCGTGTCTATGTGTGGGCTGAAAAACATCTGGTGTCCCCGTGGCTGGGTTCGCCCTATATTGGTGGGGTGTATTTTGGCCGAGGGGATGCTATTAGATGAGCCCAGACCTTTTGATAGCTTCTGTGTCTGATGTATTGTCTGCAATTTATGTGTTTTAGAAGTGTTATTCAGGTGTGATCTTGTACATACTATGTTGATGTCAATAAACCTAATATTTATTTATTATTATTTATTTTATATGTTAAGGGAAGATTAAATTATTGCTGAAGTGAAAAAAGTACGTAAATGTTAGTTAAGGGATTATATATAATTTATAGTAAAGGCATTAATGAAGGTACTAAGGAGTATCGCTGGCAAAACCCTTCGTGATTAAGTACGAAACACAGAAATCTGAAGGATGTGCGAAGTTGAAGATATTGTCAGGTGGGGATGACAGAGAAGAAGGTTCTGGAACGAACACGTATCCAGAATGGTGGAACCATGAGCCGTAAGAATGGACAGGGACAGTATCCCCCAAGCAAGCAGACCTCCAGGACGACCTCCCAAAACATGGAAATTCAGCTGGCAGTCGACGTCACAAGAGGGAAACAATGATGCAGGACCATAACAGGCCAACAGGCATAAAAGAAGAGGAAGAAGTATTAACGCTGTGGAGGATTAAAGACGTTGTAATTTGTCTTATCAAACACTGTTTATTCCACTTTATGTAACGGTATAACCCTACCGGTTTCAAGGCTTTCACCTCATCATCGGGGATGCACAATGCTACAGATAATTTAATATATTATTGAAAGTCAAGCCATTAACACTATGGAGGTTTTAAAACATTTTAATTTGTTAAGTCAAACACTGTTTATTCCCCTTTATATAACGGTATAACCCTACTGGTTTCAAGGTTTTCACCTCATCATCAGGGCAGCACAAACAAGATCTGATTTTTCTCAATATTTTTTACATATTCAGTATCACACACTTCCCTCCATCCCCAGTCCTCAACCCGAATATTTACCGTTAGAAGCGTGTATCTCGGTACCAGTTCGAACATAATTCAGTCTTGTTTGTGATCCCCTGATAATGAGGTGAAAGCCTTAAAATCGATATGGTTATACCGTTACAAAAAAGTGTAATAAATAGTGTTTGATAAAACATATTGCAATAAGTTAAGGGATGTAAAACGATAGACGAAAGTTAATTACGTCAAAACTAGTTTATAGTTTAGGCAGTGGATCGGAGCGTGGTTGTTATTGCGACAGGAGTTTGAATACTTGGGCTTGCAAGAGGGATGATTTGTAGCAAAGGTTTATGTGAGCTCTTGAGTGTGGTGGGATTTTGATGATCATGTGTGACACATTATGGGATTTACTTTTTGGTATGTGTGTCAATGATTAATTGTGAGGGGGTTGATTCGCGTGATATATACATATTTAATTGAGTGCCACTATTTATCAAGTTGATAAGAATTTGCAAAAGGGTATTGTTTTATGTCCTAAGTAAGATACAGGCAAAAGCCTAGTTTACTGAGGACACGACAAATGAAAGGCAACAAACCCAGATCCATTAAAATTGTGTCCACATTAAATTACTTATTGTTTTTTCATAAATTGTGTTTTAATAAAATTTCTTGTCATTTGTAAATAAATAAATAACGGTTGAAAATAAATAAATTTGTTATTTAACAGTAACGTATAGTTAATTTTAAAGTTACATAAATTATATTATTCACTTGATATAACCACACTTTCCTCGGTCTTCGTCTACCACGCTTTCCACTCACATTTGCACTGTATATTTATTTTATTCGTCTTTCTTCATTCATTCGTTCCACATTCCCAAACCATCTCAGCGTTAACTCTTCTTTATCTTACTCAACACACCAACCTTAAGTTCATGTTCATCCATATACTTGAGAAAATGTAGCATGGTCCCTGTGACAATTCACTAATTTGCCCCAATACAACCTTGTAACGACGTTCAGTAATTTTAATTATTTTATTAACTTTAATATAAGCCTCGATTCTAATAAATAGCAAGTTATTTAGGTAAATACATTATGTTGTTTATAGTTAGTTTGTTAAAAATAAATTACAATGTAAATACATTACATGAAACTAACAATAATGACAAATTAATACATCTTGTTAAAAATTAGCAAAAATGTGGCAGTTTGTTAAAATCAAATAATATTTGGTGACGTTTGTCAAAAGTCACTACGTTAGTCTGCATTGGCTAGGGATGGGGTATACGATAATTGGATTTTCGATTTTTTTATAAATAAAATTAAATGTTCGTATTTAGTATTAATTCATAGTGGATCTTGGCCTATTTAAAGATAGATACAAATCATACAATACATTAGAAAGTCAGTATAATGAAAATTAGGAATTAAAACGTCAGTTTAGAGAAAAACATTTTTTTGATCTATAAAAAAACGATTTAGCCCCATCCCTTTGAGACATGATATTTCAAATGCCACAGAAACCATCCTACATTTTCTCAAGTATAATCAATTCACGTAGTATTCTGCAATACATTATTATTATGTGTATGAATCGAATTGTGCAAAAAAAAAGATGGAACAGCCTTTATAATAGGAGAATACGAATATGTATGTCAGAATATAATCATGTGGAGATGTATTCTCTCTGCCAGACTCAATAGGAGCATATCATAATGGTGAGAATGTTTCATATGATATACCATACTTAAACAAGTTAAATAAATAAGATACGGTATGATGTGTTGACCAATTAGAGCATTTCAAGAGAGGCAAAGCTGGTTGCTCATAATGGAGTGTTGGTTCATAATGGAACCTTAGGATATATGAAGGAAACTTGGACGTGGCAATAGACGAAAAGTAAGATATATTTATTTATTATTTATTTAACACTTTTATTGCAATACAATCTAGCGGGATTATTGCCAGGTGGCAATCTCTTCCAACCAACCAGACAAAAGTAAATGAAGCAAGTCACGTGGTTGCATAAATCATTCAAATGACTATCCATCCCCACGAAATCCATAAACATATACGTGAGCACATGCCCACGAACCCCACAAAGACGGACAATCATCCGAACATTATTTTTCATATAAAGTGAAATATCATCAATCAAAAGGAAATGAATGGATGGTGGAGTGGAAAGGAAAATAAAAATCAGGAATGAAACACGTTATTTTACTGACTAGAAATTAAGAGTTTTTTAGGCGCTTCTTAAAGTATGCCAAGGAAGAAGCGAGTCTTATATTGGTTTGTAACTGATTCCAGAGTCTCACTGCATGGACAGTAAAGGACGACGTAAAGAAAGAGGAGCGGTGAACTGGAAAGGCCAAAAGACAATCTCTGTTTGAGCGTAGCGCTAATCCATGATTGGAAAGACGCTGAAAATTTATGATACATTGTTGAAATTCTGATCGCTTGAAGCATTCTTGTATAAATTCTAATCTCGAATCGACATCTCTAACCATCTCTGCATGCCCCAGTATGAAATAGCGGAAGTGACGACATACATACCATCATGCCATTACCGTGTCGGGGTTGGCAGAGAGGGAAAAACGTCTGGCATAACCTATCTCTAAACACATTGTTTCCCACTTCCACATTCATACAACATTTCTTTCCAACATCCCTTCCTTTTCCTTTGATTGATGATATCTCACTTCATATGAAAAGGAATGTTCGGGTGATTGTTCGTCTTTGGTGTATGCTCACGTGTATGTGCATGGATTTCGTGGGAATGGATAGTTAGTTAGGGAATGGATGTTTTTTTTTTTTGCGATCATGTAACTTGCTTCATTTACTTTTGTCTAGATGGTTGGAAGAGATTGTTGCCTGGCGATAATCCCGCTAGATTGTATTTGAAATAAAGTGTTAAATATAGTAGGTATATAAAAATAATTACAATTTTTACGATTTCTCTGATTGTCGCCATTTCCTGCCTTCAAAATGTAATTCAAGTGATCCAACAATACTTTCCTTGGTCTTCCTCACACTCGCCTCTTTTTTTAACTTGGCGAGTTTATTGCCATGTGGCAATCTCTTCCAACCAACCACAAAGATATTTTTATAGGCCCTAAGTGTAAACCAGACTGGAATCCTATTTAAAAAAAACTGGGTTCCAGTGGGGATCGAACCCGCAACCTCCGGATCAGCAGACAAGTGTCTTACCACCAGGCCACGGAGGTCGTCTTTCTTTATTCATTCGTTCTACATGTCTAAACCATCTCAGCGTGCTCTTCTCCACCTTACTCAACACATCAGCCTTAATTTTACATTTATCCCTTATCACTTCGTCCCTTAGTCTCTCATACATTGTCACTCCATGTATTCTTCTCAATGCACGCATTTCTAGAGCATTTATTCGACTCTTATCAGTCATTTCCATGTCCAGGTTTCTCTCCTATACATCAAACAGTATGGAATAATAATAACTGTTGCAATAGTAAGTTAAAATTATGAAAAATACACGTGTAATATGTTTTAAATACTCGACGTTTCCTTCTTTCAAAATTATCATTTACTTGATCTATCCATACTTTCCTTTCACACGCTTTCCTCTCAAATTTGTACTATATATTTGTTTTCTACGTTTTCCTTCATTCATTCGTTCTACATACCCAAACCATCTCATCGCACCCTTCTCCACCTTACTCAACACATAAGCCTCAAGTTCACATTCATCCCTTATCGCTTCATTCCGTATTCTATAATTAATTTCCACCCTATGCATTCTTCTAAGTGGGTGATTTTCTATAGCATTCATTAGGCTATTTTCAGTTTTTTCATAAATACGAGTATATCCACGTTTTAATCCCATACATAAATTCGAGTATATCCACGTTTTAATCCCATACATAAATACGAGTATATCCACGTTTTAATCCCATACATAAATACGAGTATTCCACGTTTTAATCCCATACATAAATACGAGTATATCCACGTTTTAATCCCATACATAAATACGAGTATATCCACGTTTTAATCCCATACATAAAAAATTCTACAAAAATACTGTAACGGACTATCTTTTAACAAATTTTGAAACTGTCCTGTTTAATACTTTCCACCCTGTGATGGATGGCGAGTGACCAGGACTTATATTTGATTTTATTATTCGACGTTTTAATACATAATAAAATTATGTTTATAGCTAATTACAAAAAAAAAACCTAGAAGATTTTGCATAATTTCAATTTAAAATATACATTTTTTACTGGACGCTTAGCGTCCAGCACCGTGGTTGGCGGATTTTTTCAGCACAGTAAAGCAAGTGTTAAAAATATATGTTTCTGCGGAATTCACGAAATTATGATAAATAGATTGGAAATGAGAAAATTGCGAAGGATACGTGGAAAACATTGTGTATGATAGAATAAGGGATGATAATACACGACGATGTAATAAGGGCGAAACGAAAGAAGTGTCTTAAGGGTGTTTTTTTTTAAATAGTCAATTCACCCAAACTAGAAGGATTTGTACCACCAAATTAAAATCACTAGACAATTATATGAGATAATTCAAAGTCTCAACTGATTAAGCTGCAAAAATTTAATAATATATCTATAAGTGGAAAAGTTCCACGAAGAAAGAAGAAATGCAACATTCATTGGACGTGGTCAAGATATGACTTTTAGTCAATCAAATCTGTCTCGCAAAGGACAACCGGACAATACATGGTCTATAGTTTCATCATCCAAACCACACTCGCAGCCGGAATTCTCCACAATACCCATTATGTAAAGGTGACTAGCCACCACGTAGCTCCTGGATATTAATAACTTGTTTTTTTCAAGTTATTCACGATTTATTAAACTTTTTTAGGATTCCTGGTATCTATGACATTTCTAGTCTATTTCTTAATTCGTTTTACTCAATAACAGTAGATTTGTAGAAATTTTAATGTCTTGGTTTAGTTATTGCAATAATTATATTATTATTGTTTAATATTTAATGAATCGATAATATTTTAATTGGATCGATATTTGTCTGCAGCCAAGTTTTAGAAATATGGGTGACATAAGCAGTTATAAAGGGTCTTACAAATTGAGCGGTTTTTTACATTCAATTTTTTTAAATTCTTGAATAAAACACACAATTTGCTTTGATTTCAAAAAAACTTTTTATTGGACATTGAAGTATAATGTATGAAATTTAAACACAAAAAAACAATATCCACCAAATGTCCACTTCTTGCAGTTCCACAGATGTCCACTCTTTTGTCAACATTTTATGATGATATTTTGGCATAATTGCGGTTCTAACTCACCAATAACGCGAATAATTTCGTCCTTCAGCTCAGAAATTGATCGGGGGTCATTCTTATAGACCTGACTTTCCACGTAACCCCAGAGAAAATAGTTCAACGGTGTCAGATCACATGATCTTGGTGGGCAATTAACATCACCGTTTCCGGAGATTACAATACATAAAATAATTCAACAATTTTAACGCGTTGTTGTATTGTATAAGACTGCATTTTTATAAATGTCACACATTACATTTTTCAAATGTCACAAGACCCAGACAAGTTCGCGACGCCATCTGTGTTTTATCCAAGAATTAAAAAGACCGCTCAAATTGAAAACCCCTTTAGAAATCACTTGAAGAAACACTATTTGAGACGTCTTATCAAAATTGATGATTATATATAATCACTACACACACGCACTACACTCCACCTAAAGCCGAATGTGTTACTATCACATATCGGAAGATCTACAAAGGTCACTGTATATTGTCTTTCTTTTGGTAAGTTTTCTCTGGTATTCCTACCAAATATGCTATACTAAACATATGCCTCAGATACGGAAAAAATTCTTATCTAATGGCCGCAGCCACCACTTTGCTATCTTATCGTTACACTCGACATATTATTTTTTGTAATATTTTGAACCTGTCAATAATACTAATACATTGGAAGATTTATTTAACACGTATCCAGAATGGCGGAACCAAGAGCGCTAGAATGGCCAGGGACAGTATCCCCAAACAAGCAGACCTCCAGGACGACCTCCCAAAAGATGGAAAGACAACTGGCAGTCGACGTCGCAAGAAGCAACCAATGATGCAGGACCATAACAGGCCAACAGGTCTAAAATAAGATGAAGAAGAAGAAGATTTATTGCCGTGTGGCAATATCCTCCAACCAACAAGAAAGAGGGATTCAGTAAAAATAAGATTGCAACCTTTTTTTTAAAAACCATTGGGAATTGTAACAGAAAAGGGATGTGTATTAATTAATCTTATGTTATCAAAGACTTCTCTTGGCAATTTTTCGCTGTTCTTCCTACCAAATATGTTGCGCTAAACATGCACAGATACGGAAAAGTTCCTATTCTAATGGCCGCAGCAACCAACTTTCTATTCTTACACTCAAACATTTTTTGTTGTGTAATATTTTTAAACTCTCAATAATGATAAGTTCGAATCGTAAGTAAAAGCGCCCTTGAGGAGAATATGCTCTCGAAACGGCACTGTATAAATTGATTAATTTATTTATTGTTATATACAGTACAACCTAGCTGGCTAAGTGTTATTTGATATTCTTTTTTCAACCAGCTTCAGGGATTTCAGGTTCGATTCCCGATGGGTGCCAAAAAAATATTAAAAAATGTTCCAATCTGTTAAAAAGAATTCGTCCGGTAACGAACGCAAGACGTAAGCAAGTATTGTTGCCTTTTAACGTACGTGATAGTATTCCAAAAATATGCGATGTACGGCGTGTTCCGTGCCTACTCTAATGTTTCTAAGAACTCGAAGACTCGATTAATGGGGCCAAAAACTATGTTATAGTTCGGAAAATCTAGGATGAGTCGTATGACAGCTCACAAATTTGCCCCAATACAACCTTGTAACGACGTTCAGTAATTTTAATTATTTTATCAACTTTAATACAAGCCTCGATTCTAATAAATAGCAAGTTATTTAGGTAAATACATTACATAAAACTAACAATAATGACAAATTAATACATATTGTCACAAATTAGCAAAAATGTGGCAGTTTGTTAAAATCAAATAATATTTGGTGACGTTTGTCAAAAGTCACTACGTTAGTCTGCATTGGCTAGGGATGGGGTATTCGATAATTGGATTTTCAAAAATCAATTTCGAAAATCGATTTTAATTAAATGTTCGTAATTAGTATTAATTCATAGTGGATCTTGGCCTATTTAAAGATACATACAAATCATAGGCCTTAACAACTATGGAAAGCATTCTTCAAAATAACTACAGTATGAAGATAAATAAAGACAAAACAAAGCTGCTGACTGTAGGCCGAGCGCAACACCAGATGAGAATAGTGATGTCGGGTAAACCACTAAAGAACACCAAAGAGTTTGTCTACCTCGGGAGCAAAATAACATGGGACGGTCGGTCTAAGAGCGAGGTCGACAGCCGTATACATCAGGCCAGACTTGCATTTAATAAAAGGTCGAAAATAATAGAATCAAATAATATAGACCTAAAACTGAGAATACTCCTCATCAAGACCTATGTATGGAGTATCTTGATGTACGGCTGCGAGACATGGTGCCTATCCGAAAGAGATAGACGGAGACTAGAGGCTTTTGAGATGTGGTCCTATAGAAGATTATTAGGAATTTCCTGGAGAGACCACATCACGAATGAAGAGGTTCTCCAACGAATCGAAGGAGGAAGGCACCTGCTCAGGATCTTGTCCGAAAGGCGTGCAAGATGGATCGGTCATATAATACGACAAGAGGGCCTTTTGCATGCCATAATGGAGGGTATGACCGAGGGGACAAACTCTAGGGGACGCCCACGCCGAGAGTACCTGGAGGACCTGTCGGTGGACGTGCGCTGCTCAACATATACAGATTTAAAAAGAGCCGCACAGGACAGGGAGGAATGGAGAAGAGTTGAAATTGCTGCAAACCAGTCTTAGGACTGCAACCACAGAGAGAGACAAATCATACAATACATAAGAAAGACAGTATAATGAAAATTAGGAATTAAAACGTCAGTTTAGAGAAAAACAATTGTTCGATTTGTAAAAAAACGATTCGATTTGTAAAATAAAACGATTTTACCCCATCCCTTTGTGACAAACGTCGCACGGTTCATCCTAGACTTTCCGAAGTATCGAATGAATTATATTACGTTTCCGTTGTATATAGTACAATCTGATGCGTATATTACCATATGACAATCTCTCCCAACTAACCAGGAAAAGATTTTAAGTGTAAACCAAATTGAAACCATTTTTAACAATAATTGGGTTTCAACTAATTATTACTGAAAAACAGGCGTCTAACTAACTAACTATATAACTGATAGTTTTATTAATGCTTCTCGCGGCATTCAATGACCAAGGGTTGAACCCAAGGGCGTCTACGTTGTATTGAACTTTATTTTGTGTACAGTACACCCTGAAGGTTTTATTGTCATATATCAATATCTTCCAGCCAACAATACGACCTCCGTAGTCTAGTTGGTAAGGCACTTAACTCAAAATCAAAAGGTTACGAGTTAAAATTGGAACTCAGATGTTTTTTTTTAAAGGATTCCAGCCTGGTTTTCGCTTAAGGTATCTTTAATATATTTTTAGTTGGTTGGAAATTATTGCCACATGCCAGATTTTAATGAATATAATACAATACAAGAAAGAGACTATAATACAAGAAATTTTTAGAATAACTACTAAAAATTATGAATCTTTCCATCAGAAAGATTTGAACCAGAAAATAACTATTCGTTAATTAATTCTGTTACATCAAAGATTTCTTTGTAGTTCATCTTCTCTTGGAAAGTGAGTTGTCTTGGTAAGTAAGTTATCTTAGTAAGTTTGGTATCTTGGTAAGTTAGTTCTCTTGGTAAGTGATTTATCTTGGTAAGTGAGTTATCTTGGTAGATTAGTTCTCTTGGTAAGTTAGTTATCTTGGTAAATATGTTTTTCTACACATACACATGTGTATGGTATACTGATAATGGCCGCAAACCCCACCTTATTACCCTTAGGCACACTCAATATATATACTCGTAGATACATAATTATTTTATAATATTTTTAAACTGTAATTTTGAATAGTGTATTCCCAAGCTAGAGCGCCCTTGAGGAGAGAGTCTGCTCTCTAAACAATGATAGATTATTTTCCGTTTTTTTTTAAAGACAAGTGTCTAACTAATTTGGCAACTGAGGTCGTTTTATTCATGCTTCTCGCAGTATTCAATAGCCAAAGTTCAAACCAAGGGCGCCCTAGATTGTATTGTACTCGTATTGCACTTCATGTTCATAAAATACAACCAGAAGGAAACAACCAGAAAGACACAATCAAATCTTTCATTAATAACCAGTGGGATTTTAAATGGAAAGCAATCAAATATTTCGTTGATAACCAGTGGGATTTTAAATGGAAAGCAATAAAATATTTTGTTGATAACCAGTGGGATTTTAAATGGAAAGCAATCAAATATTTCGTTGATAACCAGTGGGATTTTAAATGGAAAGCAATAAAATATTTTGTTGATAACCAGTGGGATTTTAAATGGAAAGCAATCAAATCTTTCGTTGATAACCAGTGGGATTTTAAATGGAAAGCAATAAAATATTTTGTTGATAACCAGTGGGATTTTAAATGGAAAGCAATCAAATATTTTGTTGATAACCAGTGGGATTTTAAATGGAAAGCAATCAAATCTTTCGTTGATAACCAGTGGGATTTTAAATGGAAAGCAATAAAATATTTTGTTGATAACCAGTGGGATTTTAAATGGAAAGCAATCAAATATTTCGTTGATAACCAGTGGGATTTTAAATGGAAAGCAATAAAATATTTTGTTGATAACCAGTGGGATTTTAAATGGAAAGCAATCAAATATTTCGTTGATAACCAGTGGGATTTTAAATGGAAAGCAATCAAATATTTTGTTGATAACCAGTGGGATTTTAAATGGAAAGCAATCAAATCTTTCGTTGATAACCAGTGGTATTTGAATTGGAAAAGCACTATTAAATAATCCAATCCAATGTTACTAAAGGTTTCTCTCTGGTGTATCTTCCCTTGGTGAGTTTTCTGGCCAAGTACCTATTTTATGTATGCTGGTGCGAAGAAGATCCTAATCTAATGGCCGCAGCCACTACCTTCCTATCCTTATACTTAAAGTATATATTTATTAAATTAACACTTTTATAGCAAATACAATCTGGCGGGCTTATTGCCAGGCGGCAGTCTCTTCCAACCAACCAGACAAAAGTAAATGAAGCTAGTTACATGGTCGCATAAATCATTCAAATGACTATCCATCCCCACGAAATCCATAAACACATACGTGAGCACATGCCCACGAACCCCACAAAGACGGACAATCACCCGAACATTCTTTTTCGTATAAAGTGAGATATCATCAATCAAAAGGAAAGGAAGGGATGGTGGAGAGGAAAGGTAAAATCGGGAATGAAACACGTTATTTTACTGACTAGAAATTAAGAGTTGTTTCAGTCGCTTCTTAAAGCATGCCAAAGACGGGGCGAGTCTTATATTGGTTTGTAACTGATTCCAGAGTCTCACTGCATGGACAGTAAAGGACGACGTAAAGAAAGAGAAGCGGTGAACTGGAAAGGCCAATAGACAATCTCTGTTTGAGCGTAGCGCTAATCCATGATTGGAAAGACGCTGAAATTTTTCGGCGAGATACGACCGAGCGGCGGAACAGTTAAGGATATTATACAATAGAGACAATATGTGAATTTGGTGTCTATTTCTAACATTCAACCAGTTCAATGCCTTCTGGTATGAAGTTATACCTAGCCTTCATTTCTAGTCTGTATATTTTATTTTATTCTAGTTTAAACCCCATTTTCCAATAATCTATAGTTCCAACAAGTGGATTATTCCAAATTGGATAGTGAAAAAAAATTATCAAACCAAAAAAAATTAACAATTACATCTCGGTAAACTGTAGACAGGACAGCTGTGTAAACAGTATTTGTTCACTCGCACTTAAAAAAAAAACACACTTTTTAACGATTCAATAAAATCACTACACAAAAAAAACACACTTTCAATTTATTTATTATTCAATCATTTATTTTTTTCAGGCACACGCGAATCCGGAATCAAAAAATCAATCTGACATTTGCTATAAAAATGACACCGCCTCTGAAAAGAGGCCATGTCTCTTGGCGAATTTATTTTTTTTAAGTTAAAATTTTCACAATCGACTGCGATTTTTTTCACGAACCGTTTGTTAAAATTTTCACAATCGACGGCGATTTTTCACATTTTGTTTAAATGAATTTTTTTTTAACAAATCACCAATTTGCGACGGACGGGTTTATTCCTGTGAGAACAGACGATATCGTCGCTGTTTTGATAAAACCAACACTGTCCTCGTATTGAAAACGCCGCGACGGGCGGAGCTTCGCCACGACAATGAAGTGGGACGATACCAACTGCCGGTGGGCGGGGCTTGTCACGTTGGGGAAGGAGGGGTTTGAAGGAGGGGTGGGCGTGGTCAACTCCCCAATCAAGCTCTCGACTTTGGTGTTTGTGTTGGTCGGAGAGCACGAATTATGTTTGTATTGTTTGTTAGGGAGAATTATGATTGTGTTCGGGAGAGATTTTTTTATTTATTTCTTTAACACGTTGTTTTGTATAGGGAGCTATGTTTACAATGAAAAATCGATATTTTTCTTTTATATATTGTGAAAAATTGCTCGCGTTTAGTGGTTTCATGTATGAAAGCGAAGCATGGACTTAAAATTAGTGTAAAAAGTTTTATGTGATTGTGTTGTGTTTACTTGGAAGTCAAGGTGTTTTTTATTTATTGACTTTACAAAAATATGATATTTATTTATTTAACACTTTTAATGCAAATACAATGTTATTGCCAGGCGGCAATCTCTTCCAACCAACCTGACAAAAGTAAATTAAGCAAGTTACGTGGTTGCATAAATCATTCAAATGACTATCCATCCAAACGAAATCCATAAACACATACGACAGCATACGCCCACAAACCTCACAAAGACGGACAATCACCCGAACATTATTTTTTATATAAAGTGAGATATCATCAATCAAAAGGAAAGGAAAAGAAAAATCAGGAATGAAACACGTTATTTTACTGACTAGAAATTAATAGTTTTTTCAGTCGCTTCTTAAAGCATTATCAAATGACATATTTCTGGTTGGTTGGAAGAGACACATGGCAATAAACTCGCCAGGTGAAATAGATAAAAAAAATATCAAAGTTTGCTAAGATTCTCAAGGTCATAAAAGTATTCTAGATTCAACTTTGATGTATGGAAGAGAAACGTCGACATGGAAAAGTACTTAAAGGGGCAGAACAAACGCTATAGAAATTCATACACTGAAAATAATACATGGGGTAGCAATGTATGATAGAATATATAATGAAATGATAAGGGATGAATGTGAACTTAAGGGTGATGTGTTGAGTAAGGTGGAGAAGGGCGCGCTGAGATCGTTCTGGTATATACCGGACAGTATCAAAATCTTTTAAATAATATGATACCTAGTCCATAACAGCATTTAATATAAACTTTGATGTACGGAAGTGAAAAATGGACGTGGAAAAAGACTGAAAAGACATTGTAATTTATTTTTATCAAACACTGTTTATTCCACTTTTTTATGACGGTATAACCCTACCGGTTTCAAGGCTTTCACCTCATCTTCAGGGGAGCGCAAACAAGACTAAATGCTGTTCGAACTGGTACCGATATACACGCTTCAACGGTTGGGGGCTGAGGGGTGAGGGAGGCACGGGTCAATTTCGGCCAAGAGCGGAGATATTTTTGGGAAATAACTGTTCAACAGATGTTCGGATCGATTTACTGACTTAGAAATTTCTAGAGCCTCTAATCTGTCCAGTTTATTTGTCTCTAATCTGTCCAACAAATTTCTAAGTCAGTACACCGATCCGAACATCTGTTGAACAGTTATTTCCCAAAAATCTCTCCGCTCTTTGCCGAAATTATCCCATGCCTCCCTCACCCCTCAGCCTCCAACCGTTGAAGCGTGTATATAGGTACCAGTTCGAACAGCATTTAGTCTTGTTTGCGCTCCCCTGAAGATGAGGTGAAAGCCTTGAAACCGGTAGGGTTATACCGTTATAAAAAAGTGGAATAAACAGTGTTTGATAAAAATAAATTACAATGTCTTTAAACCTCCACAACGTTAATGCCTTAACTATAAACAACAGACTGAAAAGAGCTGTAGAAATACGTGCATTGAGAAGAATACGTGGGGTGACAATAATGTATGATAGAAAACGGAATGAGGTGAACTTAAGGGTGATGTATTAAATAAAATGAAAACGAACTCTCAGAAATGGTTTGGGCATGTAGAACGAATGAGTGAAGAAATTATTATAAAAAATATATATTGCAAATGAGAATGAAAGGCGTGGTAGAGGAAAACCAATGAATGTATGATTGGATCAAGTGAATTTAGTTTTTAAATATATACATAGATATTCGAAAGAAAATTCTCCTTTCTACCTACTCCGACAAGAAGTGGATGTGTTGGTATGTATGTATGTACCTATACGCAATTATAAATGGTTATTAGTATGAATAAGGGGGTGGGAAGGGGGAATAAAAATTGATAAAGATTTTTTTATTCCCCGTAACAGATTATATTCTAAAAATCAAAATGTCATACATTGTTTATCCAAACATTCTAGACTGTCTTTTTTGTGATTCTTAATTCCAACACTCTGCTATCCCCAAGCCATTGATAATACTATTAGATTTCATTTTTTTTAATATCAATTTTGTGTTTCATTTTATATACTTACCCATAGGTTGCGGATTCGATTTCCGCTGATACCCAGATTACAAACAATCAGTAAGAATTTAACTTAAGACTCCATAAACATTTTTTTTAACCTGGCGAGTTTATTGCCATGTGGCAATCTCTTCCAACCAACCAGAAAGAGGTTTTTATAGGCCCTAAGTGTTAACCAGACTGGAATCCTATTTAAAAAAATCTGGGTTCCAGCGGGGATCGAACCCGCAACCTCCGGATCAACAGACAAGTGTCTTACCACCAGGCCACGGAGGTCGACAATTTTCTGGTTGATTGGAAAAAATTGTCACGTGAAGGTAATCTCACCGCGTTGAACCGTGTACAAGGAAACTGTTGTTACACATGATTCACTCGGGCGCTGCTATAGCTGCCAGACGTGATTTGTTTAATAATAGCGGGTTCGAGTCCCGAGGTAGAGCACCCTTGAGGAGAGTTTGCTCTTTAAACAGCACTATTTAAAATCGTTCTTTGTATTTGATTTTTTTTAACGTTGCTTTCTTTTCTAGACCTATTTTATATAAAAAAAAAACACTTTACTTATATTTAAATAAATATTTTTTTTATTTTACACACGCCTGTGATTTACTAAAAACGTGTTTAATGTAAAATGCTCAAGAAAAAGGTACTTGGTTCGAAAACTGCTCGCAGCGATGTTATTTTATTTTAATCACCTTCTCCGCTATTGAAAGTTACATATTTCGATCGCTGTTGTATAAGTAGTAAGACGTCTGTCTTCCGACCGGAACGTTGCCGGCTTAATTCCAGTTAGTATCCAATATTTATCGAACTGGATTCCAGTCTAATTTTTCACTTAAAGTATAAAGACATTGTAACATTTTGTGTTATATATAGTTAAGGCATTAACACTGTGAAGGTTTAAAGACACTGTATTCCACTTTATATAACGGTATAACACTACCGGTTTCAAGGTTTTCACCTCATCATCAGGGGAGCACAAACGAGACTGAATTATACAATATTAGTTATTGTTATACTATGAATAGGTTAGAAGCATTCGAAATGTGGTTGCACAGGAGAATGCTTCGCATACCATGGACAGATCTGGTCAGTAATTCAGTGGTTTTGAGGAGAGCTAACTGCAGTAGACAGCTGCTGAAAGATGTTAAGGTCCGTAAGATCTCATATCTGGGTCACATTCTGCGTGGAGATAAATATAGTGTACTCCAATTAATACTCATGGGGAACATCGAGGGACATCGTAGTCCAGGTAGAAGGCAAACGTCTTGGCTGCGAAATATAAGAGACTGGACCGGAATGGGACGTGTGGAGGAGCTGTTCCGGGTCGCGCAAGACAGAGAAGCCTTCGCCAGAGTGATTGCCAACGTCGGGGGGACCTGACAGGGCACATCAAGAAGAAGTTATTGTTAAGGCATTAATACTATGGAGGTTTGAACACATTGTAATTTGTTTAGTCAAACCCTGTTGATTCCACTTTATATAACGGTAGAAACCTACCCGTTTTAAGGTTTTAGCCTCATCATCAGAGGAGCACAAACAAGACAAAATTATATTAATTATACCTAGTTAATGCATTAACACTGTGGAGGTTTAAATACATTGTAATTTATTTAAATACCACCAGGAGGCACCAACAAGTGTCTTGTTTGTACTCCATTGATGATGAGGTGAAAATCTTAAAACCGTTAGGTTTATACTGTTATATAAAGTGGAATAAATAGTGTTAGACTAAAGAAATTACATAGTAACTTGTTTAATCGAAAACGGATTTATTCCACTTTATACAATGGTATAAACCTACCGGTTTCATGGTATTCACTTCACCATCAATGGAACAAGAGTCTTGTTTGTACTCTCCTGATGATGAGTTGAAAACCTTGAAACCGGTAGGGTTACACTATTATATAAAGTAGAATAAACAGTGTTAGACTAAAAAAATATAATGTATTTCAATCTCCACTGTATTAATAATGCCTTAACAATAAATAATATAATTATGTATTGTTTGTGCTCCCTGATGATGAGGGAAAAACTTTGAAACTGTGCCTTAATTATAAATAATATATTAAATAATCGTTAATTGTTACACCTACTCTATATACATTCTATCCAATCATACCATGTCCCTTACAGGGTAGACAGAAATAATGGATTACCACATATTCCGGTCTTTACAGGCATCCACCACCTCTACCACATTCATAGTTTAAAGCTTTCTGATTTGTTGAAAGAGTTTTATACATGGTAACAAACCCGCCAGGTTGTATTGTTTTCTGCAAAAGTTTAAAAGTATGGTATGCAACCAATTTAAAATTAATCTAAAAAAGGATACAAATTCAATACTTCATTAACTCGGCAAATAGCTTACTTTTATAGCGCAATAGACTATGATAAAATATATGGGGGATCTCAGCGAATAGATTTTTCAAAAGGTGCTTTCTATATATAGGGGAATTTTCTTGGTAATTATAGGCACTTTGATTACAGTAGAAAATAGCCCTATGGTTAGTTTCCACTGTAGGAACTTCAATATTGAAAAAGCCAAGCGATTCAGGACAATTTAATTAAGAATTGTTCATTTTATATAAAAGAAGTGAATTATTAAATATCCTTTGTATTTTATTACACTACTATTGTATATAGTACAACCTGGCGGGCTTATTGCAATGTGACAATATCTTCCAACTAGCCATAAAGATGTTAAAGTGGCTTTAAGTGAAACAGACTGTATTTATTTTATTTATTAACACTTTTATTGCAAATACAATCTGGCGGAATTATTACCAGGCGGCAATCTCTTCCAACCAACCAGATAAAAGTAAATTAAGCAAGTTACATGGTCGCATAAATCATTCAAATGACTATCCATCTCTACGAAATCCATAAACACATACGTGAACATATGTCCACAAACCCCACAAAGACGAACAATCATCCGAACATTATTTTTCATATAAAGTGAGATATCATCTACCAAAATAAAAGGAAGGGATGGTGGAGAGGAAAGGAAAAGAAAAATCAGGAATGAAACACGTTATTTTACTGACTAGAAATTAAGAGTTTTTTCAGTCGCTTCTTAAAGCATGCCAAGGACGGAGCGAGTCTCATATTGGTCTGTAACTGATTCCAGAGTCTCACTGCATGGACAGTCAAGGACGACGTAAAGAAAGAGGAGCGGTGAACTGGAAAGGCCAATAAACAATCTCTGTTTGAGCGTAGCGCTAATCCATGATTGGAAATACTCAGAAAATTTTCGGCGAGATAAGAGGGGGCGGCGGGAGAGTTAAGGATTTTATACAATAGAGACAGTATATGAATTTGGCGTTTATTTCTAACATTCAACCAGTTTAATGGTTTCTGGTATGAAGTTATATGATCGTACTTTCGTAAGTTGAAAATAAATCTTAGAGAAACATTTTGAAGACGCTGTAATTTGTCCAGCTGTTCTTCTGTAACATACAAGTAACAGACGTCCGCATAGTCCAGAATCGAAAAGAGCAAGGATTGCACGAGTAAAATTTTGTAGAGTGGCGGGACAGTTAAGGATAGTATACAATAGAGACATGAAGTGAATTTGGTGTCTATTTCTAATATTTATATCAATCTAGCAGCAACATTGTAAACAGATTGGAGTCTATTTCTAATATTTACATCAATCTAGCAGCAACATTGTAAACAGATTGGAGTCTTTTTCTAATATTTACATCAATCTAGCAGCAACATTGTAAACAGATTGGAGTCTTTTTCTAATATTTACATCAATCTAGCAGCAACATTGTAAACAGATTGGAGTCTATTTCTAATATTTACATCAATCTAGCAGCAACATTGTAAACAGATTGGAATCTAGATTTTTTTTAATATATTCTATATTTTTTCTAGTTCACAGAGTCTCGTGTCGAATAATGTCTAGATCTTTAGTTAATATCATATAATCTAGTTGCCCCATGGACAAATGATAAATAACACAAGACTAGATCACGATCCATAGATATTCGGATCATTGCTCTTCAAATTTCTCCTACAACTCTGACAATGGGTGTATTTGTTAATAACTAGTCTTGATAATTTATAACTATAAGAAAATAGTTGGGTACTTTCGTTTTATTGCTTTTATATGGGACTGGTTCAAGGAACAAGGGGCGCCCATATAAAAAAAAAAAACGATATTTTTTCCAATGTAAAAAAAAACATTTTTCAAGAAGATAGCATCAAATTTCTTGATGTCTTTCTTAATACAATACAAAAGTAAGCTCAACAAAATTTTACTCGTGCATTCTCTGCTCTTTCCGATTCTGGACTATGCGGACGTATGTTACAGAAGAACAGCTGGACAAATTACAGCGTCTTCAAAATGTTTGTCTAAGATTTATTTTCAACCAACGAAAGTACGATCATATAACTTCATTCCAGAAGGCATTGAACTGGTTGAATGTTAGAAATAAACGCCAAATTCATATACTGTATCTATTGTATAAAATCATTAACTGTCCCGCTGCACCCTCTTATCTCACCGAAAATTTTCAGCGTCTTTCCAATCATGGATTAGCGCAACGCTGAAACAGAGATTGTTTATTGGCCTTTCCAGTTCACCGTTCCTCTTTTTTTTACGTCGCCTTTTACTGTCCATGCAGTGAGACTCTGGAACCAGTTACTAACCAATATAAGACTCGCTGCGTCCTTGGCACGCTTTAAGAAGCGACAGAAAAAGCTCTTCGTTTCTAGTCAGTAAAATAGCACATTTTATTCCAGATTTTTCTTTTCCTTTCCACCATCCCTTCCTTTTCTTTTGATTGATGATATCTCACTTTATATGAAAAATAATGTTCGGATGACTGTCCGTCTTTGTAGGATCCGTGGGCATATGCTCACGTATGTGTTTATGGATTTCGATGGGATGAATAGTCATTTGAATGATTTATGCGACCATGTAACGTGCTTCATTTACTTTTGTCTGGTTGGTTGTAAGAGATTGCCGCCTGGCAATAAGCCCGCCAGATTATATTTGCAATAAAAGTGTTAAATAAAATAAATAAATAAAAGCTTTCCTTCAATACATATTTTTTTTAAAAACATGCCGATGTGAACCGATTATCTATCTCCCTTCGGTGTGGCATCGAATCCAGTACAGAGGTGTGGTCGGTGAGTTTGCTGGTGTACAACGCCTCACTTACTTAAAAAGAAATAAAGTAACTTGACGGCACAACTGAATTGAAGCTGAAACGAATTCATGAACATCCCTTTTATGTAGTTACTGTCATCTGTTGAACCCTTCCTTCCCTGTGATGTGTAACTAGTACACATTGCTTCTAAAAACTTTAATATCTCTATAAATATTGTATAATAAATACTGGGTTCAGATTTTAGGTATTCCTCCGTAATACATTTACGCATTGAATGAAAATATAATATTAATAATAATAATTAGCACTTATCGGCCACATCAGAGATATTTTGTGAAAATCGGGAATAAATTCACCAGTACAATCAAACGTGTGCCAGTGTGTGACGTAGGTATATTAATTCCAGAAAACCGCTATGGGTGAGGAAGCGACGCTATTCACGTCTCACTCTCACTCTACTTCGGTTTATGGGAACGCAAGAAATAGAATCTCAGTTCGCTCGCTTCAGTAGCTCGCGGTCTCTTCGCCCGTTTTGTGAACGTCGGCCGATGTTTTTTTCATGTTTTCAGCAATTAAATTTAAATTATTATCACTTTTGACTTCAAATCTAATTAATTTAAGCGATTGGCTATGAATATTCTTATTTTACCGATTTTAAATCGCTCATTTTTACATGTGTATTGAATACAAAGCACCAGAACGCGCGATTTTTTTTAGCACAGGCAGGGAAAGGTTAAAGGTGCATGACCGCGTGATAACGCATTAAACTACCTATGACTTCGGTCATATAAATTATTTTTAAAAAAACTGTGAGCTCCGATCGTCTCATTCGGTTTGCCATCGGGTCCAGTAGAACGGCGTGGCAAGTGAGTTTGCTATTGTAAACGACAAACTCATTTAACCTTTCCCTTCCTGTGCTAAAAAAATCCGCGCGTTCCGGTGCTGCGTATTCAACACACATGTAAAAATGAGCGATTTGAAATCGGAAAATAAGAATATTCATAGCCAATCGCTTAAATTAACTAAATTTGAAGTCAAAAGTGATAATAATTAAAATTTAATTGCTGTAAACATGAAAAAACATCGACCGATGTTCATGAAATGGGAAATGCTACCACCTCAAATGGCTGCCCGAAACCTACTGAAGCGAGAGAAGCGAGCGAACTGAGATTATATTCTTGCGTTCCCATATACCGAAGTAGAGTGAAAGTGAGACGTGAGTAGTGTCGCTTCTTCACCCATTGCATTTTTTTGGAATGAATTAACTACATCACATAATGGCACACGTTTGATTGTATTGGTGAATTTATTCCTGATTTTCACAAAATATCTCTGATGTGGCCGATAAGTGCTAATTATTATTAATATTATATTTTCATTCAATGCGTAAATGTATTACGGAGGAATACCTTAAATCTGAACCCAGTATTTATTATATTTATACAGATTTTCAAGTGTTTAGAAGCAATGTGTACTAGTTACACATCACAGGGAAGGAAGGGTTAAGGGAAAAATAACCAAAACAAATACTCCACGACACAGTTTCGCTTTCCAATAAACGATGGAATGGTGAGAGAATCCTCGACTACAAGGTCCAGCAATGATGATGCTGTATCACCCTTATTTTAGGCGTTAAAATGTCTTAATTCGTTTCTAGGGAGAATGTGGGTGAAGAAAAGACAAATGCATATTCATATAAAAATAAACTCTTATTAGCTACCCGAGAACACGGCATAAGATAAAAAAAAAGAAACGCCGGCCCTGTTTAGTGGTAACTTGGTTATTTGATACAGAGCCTACCCACACAACCTTTTATACTCAGCATGAATGAAAGTTTCAGGACTTTATAACCTAGATATAGGACTGAAACATCTTAAGACTCGAATGAGTCTATTATTGAGATAATGACGTTTTTTTCTAGACTGATTGGTTTGACGATGTTTCATTAAGACAGAGTTTTATAAAAGAGCCTTTATTGTTGAATCGTCTGTCTCTTGGTTGTAGAGATATGTGTGACGTATGCAGCTTTAGAAAGCACATAAGGGGGTATTATACTCTAGAGGGGATCTTCATGAATAATATGGTTTCAGCAGTCCTCATCGCAGTCCACTGGTCGTCTGGAATGCTCCATGTCTTTCAAGTCGAAATTACCGCCTTTGAAACGCAAAAACCATCGACGAGCTGTCCTTTTATTTATAGCATCTTCCCCGTACACTTTTTTTGAAATGCAATCTGGCGGGTTTGTTGCCAGGCGGCAATCTCTTCCAACCAACCAGACAAAAGTAAATTAAGCATGTTACGTGATCGCATAAATCAATCAAATGACTATCCATCTCCACGAAATCCATAAACACATACGTGAGCATATGCCCACGAACCCCACAAAGACGGACAACCACCCGAACATTATTTTTCATATAATAAATAAATAAATATTAGGTTTATTGACAGCAACATAGTATGTACAAGATCACACCTGAATAACACTTCTAAAACACATAAATTGCAGACAATACATCAGACACAGAAGCTGTCAAAAGGTCTGGGCTCATCTAATAGCATCCCCTCGGCCAAAATACACCCCACCAATATAGGGCGAACCCAGCCACGGGGACACCAGATGTTTTTCAGCCCACACCCTTAAATATAAAGTGACATATCATAAATCAAAAGGAAAAGAAGAGATGGTGGAGAGGAAAAGAAAAATCAGGAATGAAACACGTTATCTTACTGACTAGAAATTAAGAGTTTTTTCAGTCGCTTCTTAAAGCATGCCAAGGACGGAGCGAGCCTTATATTGGTTTGAAACTGATTCCAGAGTCTCACTGCATGGACAGTAAAGGACGACGTAAAGAAAAAGGAGCGGTGAACTGGAAAGGCCAATAGACAATCTCTGTTTGACCGTAGCGCTAATCCTTGATTGGAAAGACGCTGAAAATTTATGATACATTGTAGAAATTCTGATCGCTTGAAGCATTCTTGTATAAATTCTAATCTTGAATCGACATCTCTAACCATCTCTGCAAGCCCCAGTATGAAATAGCGGAAGTGATGACATACATACCATCATACCATTACCCTGTCGGGGTTGGCAGAGAGGAAAAAACGTCTGGAATAACCTATCTCTAAACACTTTGTCTTATTTTATGTATGTATGCTGAATCTATGAATCGAAAAATAAAACGTTTTAAGAACCCCTGGAATAGATTAACTAAACACTTGAACTTAAAACACATAATTTGAATGCAAGTTGCAGTGCAAAGGTGTGAAACAGCAGATAGGGCTGCGTGTTGCATGCGTGTATCGAGTCGGTAATTTATTTGGAATTAATTGTTCCGAGAATAAAGACTGCTAAAGGCAGAACTAATTGTGGCCAGCCACGTATTGTAGGGACGGTATTACCATATTTGGAGACCATATGGGCAACACTAGGTGTACGGTGACTTCGTCATTTGAATATTATAAAGTTTTTTTATGTAATAAAACAATTATTAATATAATTGCTATACTTAAAAGGTCTTTCAAACTGAGCGGTTTTTTAATTCTTGAATAAAACACACAATTTGTTTTGATTTCATAAAACTTTTTATTGGTCATTGAAGTATAATGTATGACATTTAAACACAAAGAAACAATATCCGCCAAATGCCCACCTATGGCAGCTTCACAGATGTCCACTCTTTTGTCAAAAATTTCGATGACATTTTGGCATAATTGCGGTTCTAACTCACCGATAACGCGAATATTTTCGTCCTTCAGCTCATGAATTGATCGGGGGTCATTCTTATATACCTGACTTTCCACGTAACCCAAGAGAAAATAGTCCAACGGTGTCAGATCACATGATCTTGGTGACTAATTAACTTCACCGTTTCCGGAGATTACAATACGTGAAATAATTAAACAATTTGAACGCGTTGTTGTATTGTATACGACTCCATTTTTATAAATGTGATACATTACACTTCTCAAATGTCACAAGACCCAGACGAGTTCGCGACGCCATCTGTGTTTTATCCAAGAATTAAAAAAACCGCGCAAATTTGAAAGTTTCTTCATATACAAAATTATTACTTAAAAACTAAACTTTATGTTTTTTTTCTGGCATTAATTAATTTACAGATGATGCATCGGAAGCCTGTGCTTATAAGGTTAACACCTACATACTAACTTACAACTAGATAGCAATTCTTACAACTAATTATTTTAATTTCACAATATCGACTCGTTCAGGCTACTTGCATTCCATTACATTCCATTAGACCTTGGTCCTCCCTGCTAATATTGTAGGTGAACTAGTCAGGCAACAGATGATGCTTCGGGAGCTTGTGCTTATAACGTTAACAAATACATACTAACTTACAACTAGATAACAATAATTACAACTAATTATTTTAATACTAAGTATTTAACACGTACATGTCCACTCGTTCAGGCTACTTGTATTCCATCACATTCACTCAGACCTTGGTCGTCACAATTCCGTTTATTTATTTAACACTTTTATTGCAAATACAATCTGGCGGGCTTATTGCCAGGCAGCAATCTCTTCCAACCAACCAGACAAAAGTAAATAAAGCAAGTTACGTCGTCGCATAAATCATTGAAATGACTATCCATCCCCACGAAATCCATAAACATATACGTGAGCACATGCCCACGAACCCCACAAGGACGGACAGTCCCCCGAACATTATTTTTCATATAAAGTGAGATATTATCAATCAAAAGAAAAGGAAGGGATGGTGGAGAGGAAAGGAAAAGAAAAATCAGAAATGAAACACGTTATTTTACTGACTTGAAATTAAGAGGTTTTTCAGTCGCTTCTTAAAGCATGCCAAGGACGGAGCGAGTCTTATATTAGTGTGTAACTGATTCCAGAGTCTCACTGCATGATTCCAGAGCCTCACAACTTCGTTGTACACAGCACAAAAAAATTTAACCTCTTCAAGCCAACCAGAAAGGTGTTAAAACGGTCTTAAATGAAAATCAGGCTTGAATCCTGTTTAAAATAATTTGGGTTCCAACAGGATTCAAACCCATAACCCCAGAGTCGGGAGACAGACATTTTACTAACTAGACTATGGAGGTCGTCAACTACAACTGACATATATATTTTTGACACACCACAAATTTATTACACCCTACGCCAGCAGAAGTGCAATTATTGGAACAAATATTCTGAATTACAATATATAGTGCTTCTGAGATGTTTATCGATGTTAACCCTTCCTTCCCTGTGATGTGTAACTAGTACACATTGCTTCTAAAAACTTTAATATCTCTATAAATATAATAAATACTGGAATAAATACTTCAGATTTTAGGTATTCCTCCGTAATACATTTACGCATTGAATGAAAATATAATATTAATAATAATTAGCACTTATCGGCCACATCAGAGATATTTTGTGAAAATCGGGAATAAATTCACCAATACATCAAACGTGTGACGTAGGTATATTCATTCTAAAAAACCGCTATGGGGGAGGAAGCGACGTAATTCACGTCTTACTCTAACTCTACTTCGGTATATAGGGACGCAAGAAATAGAATCTCAGTTCAGTCGCTTCTCTCGCTTCAGTAGCTCGCGGGTTTTCGTTTAAGGTGAACGTCGGCCGATGTTTTTTTCATGTTTTTAGCAATTAAATTTCAATTATTATCCCTTTTGACTTCAAATTTAATTAATTTAAGCGATTAGTTATGAATATTCTTGTTTTTTTTTCGATTTTAAAACGCTCATTTTTACATGTGTATTGATGAGCATTTAATACACAGCACCGAAACACGCGGTTTTTTTAGCACAGGAAGGGAAAGGTTAACATACACAAATGTAATGCTCTTATGAGTTATTAAAATTTAAATCATGATTTTTTTTTATTTCTCATGTGTATGAGTTCTAGCGGGAATCGAACCCGCAACCTCCAGTCTGGAAGACACGGAGTCATAATTGATGATCCGGAAACGGACTGAGTGTTGTATGAGAAAGTGAATGGACATAGAAGAAGCGAAAGATATGTGTCACGTTAGGAAATCTGGCTATCTTTCGTATCTGCCTACCTCAGCAGCGAAACGACATGATAGTATTTATGTAACAAGTGATTTCACAAATAGCTGACTGAAATCAAGGATTTGAAACTCGTAAAAAATACTTCTTTCGGAAAACGAACCGGTTTTTTAATGATTAACGTTTCGCAATGTGTCTCATAGCTTCGTTATCCATTATATACTTGAGATAATGTAGCATGGTCCCTGTGACAGTTCACAAATTAGCCCCAATACAACCTTGTAACGACGTTCAGTAATTTTAATTATTGTATCAACTTTAATATAAGCCTCGATTCTAATAAATGGCAAGTTATTTAGGTAAATACATTACATAAAACTAACAATAATGACAAATTAATACATCTTGTTACAAATAACCAAAAATGTGGCAGTTTGTTAAAATCAAATAATATTTGGTGACGTTTGTCAAAAGTCACTACGTTAGTCTGCATTGGCTAGGGATGGGGTATACGATAATTGGATTTTCGATTTTTTTACACATAAAATTAAATGTTCGTATTTAGTATTAATTTATAGTGGATCTTGGCCTATTTAAAGATAGATACAAATCATACAATACATTAGAAAGTCAGTATAATGAAAATTAGGAATAAAACGTCAGTTTAGAGAAAAACAATTTTTTGATTTATAAAAAAACGATTCGATGAAAAAAAAAAGATTTTACCCCATCCCTTTGACACGTGACATTTCGAATTTCACAGGAACCATCCTACATTTACTCAAGAATAGTTCATCTTACATATGTATATCACTGACTCAATGCATTCTCATCCCACCTATCAATGTATTCACACCTAATATTGAATAATTAACTTAATCAACTAGCGTATCGACGCGCGGCCGAGAATCGCCAATTATAGAGCTTAACAGGGGCGTACCTAGGGGCTGGTTAACGGTGCTGTCACCACGGACGCAATTTTAGGTATGGTGGAGAATTAAAAAAAAATGTTGTTTTTTATTTTCTATGGTACGACGAAATCCGTGGCCTAGTTGGTTAAATATCTATCTACCAACCTCAGAGTTACGGGTTCAATTGATGTTGGAACTCAAATTAAAAAAAAAATCAATTTGGTTTAAATAAATAAATAAATAAATATTAGGTTTATTGACAGCAACATAGTATGTACAAGATCACACCTGAATAACACTTCTAAAACACATAAATTGCAGACAATACATCAGACACAGAAGCTGTCAAAAGGTCTGGGCTCATCTAATAGCATCCCCTCGGCCAAAATACACCCCACCAATATAGGGCAAACCCAGCCACGGGGACACCAGATGTTTTTCAGCCCACACCCTACCACTTTAGACATCATAAACCACTTTAGACATCATAAACATATTTCTTGTTGATTGGAAGAAATTGCATACATACCCATACATATAATCACGCCATCACCCTGACGGGGTAGGAAAAGAGGATAGAGCGCAAGTCTTTATTTTTTCGATATATTTAGCCTCCTTCCCACACAATTTCATCGATTTATCTTACTTTCTAAGTTTCCTCCTTTCAAAATATCTATAGATCTCTTTAACATGTTTTATTTATTTATTAACACTTCATTGCAAAATCAATCTGGTGAATGAATTGCCAGGTAGCAATCTCTTCCAGCCAACCAGACAAACGTAAATAAAGCAATTTACGTAGTCGCAAAAAACGTTTAAATGACTACTTACCTTAACGAAATCCATGAACACATACGTGAGCATACGCCCACAAACCCCACAAAGACGGACAATCACCCGAACATTCCTTTTCATATAAAGTGAGATATCATCAATCAAAGGAAAGGGAAGGGATGGTGGAGATGAAAGAAAAAATAGGAATGAAACAAGTTATATTACTGAGTAGAAATGCAATATTTATGGTTGGTTGGTTGGAATTATCGCAT
This sequence comes from Odontocerum albicorne, assembly GCA_949825065.1. Lineage (NCBI taxonomy): Eukaryota > Metazoa > Arthropoda > Insecta > Trichoptera > Odontoceridae > Odontocerum > Odontocerum albicorne. Next base: position 1,381,293 of record OX463867.1, on the reverse strand, counting down.
GGAAATAAATCAGCTAGGTTGTATAGTACCTTGCCAGCGGTAAGTAATACACATGGTTTTGTAAAGCGTCGTCTCTGTCGCACGATGCCTAACAGTCCGGTACGCGACGATGCGACGGAATACGTGTATGAATGACAGATACGACGCTCTACAAAGCCGAAGTTAGCCGATTATGGCCGACAGTCTCTTTCTTAGCCTGATGTGCATTACTTATTGCCGGGTAATGTACCTTATACAAAGGAAATGTTATACAATATAGTACTAGAATTGGCAATACGGATATATTGAAGAGTGTGACCGTACAAAGTGTTAATATTTACTTAAGCTACGGTTTCCTAGGAAAGCGGAGCCGTTATGTAGTGGCCGTAACATGACGTGATGCGGCGGACGTAAGAAAACGGACGAACCAGAGATGTAAACTTAAAAAAAGACGGAAACGGCCAGTGAGCGTATTGCGGTGGAGAATGGACGTGTGCGCACGTAGTTTGCGTCGCATCCAACTGTCAGTTGGAAACGTCAAACCTGACAGCTCCGTGAACGAATTTATGAAGCATTAGTTTGGCTTTTATTTTTTTAAGGAAGAATTAACATTAGGTTCTTTTAAATTTGGTTAGAATAATGAATCATATAAACCCCCAACAAGGCAAGGCAAGGCAAGGCAGGAATACAACCTTATCAATTTACAATACACATACATTCCTGATTTTTCAACTGTAGTCCCGATATTATTCCACATGTTTTGTTTCAACTGGGCTTTTCTATAGTCTTTGCTCTTCACATTATATAAAGCTTCACTATTTCTTACAAAATCAATCAATATTTCGTCATTTTCGCTGGTCCAAATTACGTTTGCACTCATTTTTTATTTTAAAACGGTGTCCGCTACACGGGAAAAAACGTTCCACGACTGTTTGCTCTGCTATGACGGCCGTCATGCAAATAGCAGCATCGCTATTTGACGTTACGCTCACAACCAACGCTCTCTAGGAAACCAACGCCATTGGTTTGCATAGACAATGTTTTGTTACGGCCGCTACATAACGGAACCGCTTTCTTAGGAAACCGTAGCTTTAGATATCCCGATTTTAGACAACCCTTCACAAAATCAGATATCCTCAAAAACCATCCGGCTACTGGGAAAGGTTGTCTTGATATCGATCAGGTTTCAAAGTATAAAGAATCAGATAGTGACACATTCTAACTAAATACAAAATACTTAACAGATGAATTAAACAGTTAAAATAACGCCAGTTAAACCAACCTAACTTAACTGTAATAATAATTGTATCTACGACTAGGGTAGGTTGTTAAATAAATAAAATAATTATCTACACCCGACACACAGACATGGAGTGGTGTAAATTACGCGATAAACGGCTCTTTATAGCCCTGCCACCCCATTTCAGCAGTGCATCCCTCCCTCCACTGTAACCAGGACCGTAACTGGGGTGGAGGGCTCATCACATCCCCCTACACCCCCCCGGCTGAGTTCAACACAGGTTACATTTTCAATTTGATTTTTTTTTAATTAACGCCCTTTTGATTTAAATTGTTGTATCTATATAATAATTTATTGTGTCGCATCTGGATTATTATAATGACATGTTTACACGAGCTCAGTACTTGTCATTAGTACTTGTCACTCGCACTTGTATCCACGTGTAAACAAGCATATTAGTACTAAGCATTAATAAATCTTAGTACTAAAAGGCATGCTTGTTGTCACTAAGCAGCTTATTACAAACGATAAGTACAAATGACAAGTACTAAACTCGTGTAAACATGACATAATTCTATTTATTCTGGTTTGCCTGATTCACAAATATCTAGACTGCAGTCTGTTTTCAATGCAGCTGCTCGGCTGGTATATGGTAGTCATAAATATTGCCATACTATACTTCAGAAATTGTAGCACGGGTCTTATGACAGTTCACAAATTTGCCCCAATACAACCTTGTAACGACGTTCAGTAATTTTAATTATTTTATCATCTTTAATATAAGACTCGATTCTAATACAATAAATAGCAAATTATTTAGGTAAATACATTACATAAAACTAACAATAATGACAAATTAATACATCTTGTTACAAAGTAGCAAAAATGTGGCAGTTTGCTAAAATCAATTAATATTTGGTAACGTTTGTCAAAAGTCACTACGTTAGTCCGCATTGGCTAGGGATGGGGTATACGATAATTGGTTTTTCGATTTTTTTATACCTAAAATTAAACGTTTGTAATTAGTATTAATTCATTGTGGATCTTGGCCTATTTAAAGATAGATACAAATCATACAATACATTAGAAAGTCAGTATAATGAAAATTAGGAATTAAAACGTCAGTTTAGAGAAAAACAATTTTTAGATTTATAAAAAAACTATTTGATTTGTAAAAAAAAAACGATGTTGTCCCATTCCTTTGAGACATGACGTTTAAAACGTCGCTGGACCCATCCTACATTTTCTGAAGTATAGTCCAATTCTTAAAGGTCTACATTGGTTAAATTGTGCGAACAGATTGATTCCAAACTTTGTATTCAAGTCCCTTAATATAATGTCTCCATTGTATATTTTCAATAAGGGATGTTTTTTCGGAGAAGAGTAGAACTTAAGGTCGATTTTATCTTCATCGAATAAATTGATCACCTCCGAATCGATCCAAATAGGACGGGCTATTATGACAGGGATTTATACGTTGTTGGTCCTGTAGTGTAGTATAGTCTGCATCTAAGAGATATGGGTGGCGTGTGAAACTTTAACCCTTCCAATTCCCTGTGATGTGTAACTAGTACACATTGCTTCTAAAAACTTTAATATCTCTACAAATATAATAAATACTGGGTTCAGATTTTAGGTATTCCTCCGTAATACATTTACGCATTGAATGAAAAAATAATATTAATAATAATTAGCACTTATCGGCCACATCAGAGATATTTTTTTGAAAATCGGGAATAAATTCACCGATACAATGAAACGTGTGCAAGTGTGTGACGTAGGTATATTCATTCTAAAACCGCTATGGGTGAGGAAGCGACGCTATTCACGTCTCACTCTCAGTCTACTTCGGTATATGGGTAGTTCAGTATATGGGTACATGGGTACTTCAGTAGTTCGCGGGCTTTCGTCGGTATGTGGGAACTTCAGTAGTTCGCGGGCTTTCGTTTAAGGTGAACGTCGGCCGATGTTTTTTTTTTCATGTTTTCAGCAATTAAATTTCAATTATTATCACTTTTGACTTCAAATTTAATTTATTTAAGCAATTGGCTATGAATATTCTTATTTTTCCCATTTGAAATCCCTATTTTTTACATGTGTATTGATGTTTATTGAATACACAGCACCGGAACGCTCGGATTTTTTTAGCACAGGAAGGGAAAGGTTAAAGAGACCTGAGAATACTTTCCGCACAACCTAATATTTGCAATGATAACATAATTATAGTCAAAAACAATAATTTTCCTTTACACGAGAATATCAGACTCCCGATGGACATCCGAAATAATCCAATGGTACCCAAGAGACATAAAGATGTCCAAGACAAGACCGAAGGTACGCTGGATAGATGAAATCAGGAAGCATTGCAGCATCATAACCAAATGGTGCTCAAAACGTTGTTTAATTAATTGATCCGTAGCAAACTAGAAAGCGATGCTTGCATTTGGAGCCCGGTGGGGGCGCAGAACTCACTCGTGGTGGAGAAGGTACAAAAAAATATCTACTATATTTCTATATGAGTGAGTTTGGTGTCTATCCGTGGCTTTATCCTACTCAGTTTCTGCTGGGCATGCTCAGGTATAACTCCTTGAGCGTAAGAAGAGATCTGCGCCTCCTGGTAGACGTTGTCAGACTCGTTCGAGGAGTTGTGAGCTGTCCAGCATTACTACAAAGATTAGCGTTAAATGTTTCTAACAATTACACTAGACTGCACCGGCAAGAACTGTTCTCAATAACATTCGCAACAACGGGTCTTCTAGCCGCTATGCCTGTTGGAAGGGCCTTAACTCTTCTGAACGGGATTGCTTCGGATATTGACATATTTTACATCACATTAGCAAAAGCAAAAGTAAATTATCTTCTAAGATTGAGCGCGTTAGAAAGCACTCATCAACGTATTTAAGTGACTGAATAGATGTGTATGTTTGTGTGTATATATGATATATATGCATAAGTATACATATGTTGTTTATAGTTAAGGCATTAACCTTTGGGAGGTTTAAAGACATTTCAATTTATTTTTATCAAACACTGTTTATTCCACTTTTTTTATAACGGTATAACCCTATCGGTTTCAAGGCTTTCACCTCATCTTCAGGGGAGCAGAAACAAGACTAAATGATGTTCGAACTGGTACCGATATACACGCTTCAACGGTTGGGGGCTGAGGGGTGAGGGAGACATGGGACGATTTCAGCCAAGAGCAGAGAGATTTTTGGGATATAACTGTTCAACAGATGTTCGGATCGATGTACTGACTTAGAAATTTCTAGGTTCTCTAATCTGTCCAATTTATTTCCGTTACTACTGATATGTAAGAATTTGGCATCATCGATAGAAAAAGTATGGTTTTCACCGTGACAATGATTAGCCATTTCAGAATAAATACGAGGATTTATTAAGGCGGATTTGTGTTCACGAAATTTTTTTTAATGCTAACATTTCTTGTATTTTTCAAAGTAATTGGGCTAAGCCGGTTTTGAGATAAATAAATAAAAATTACGTGGCATCGACGAGCAAAAAACCGAACTATTTGGAGCCAATTTGGGAAGACCTTCATCCAGCAGTGGATCGACCCTGGTTGACAATGATAATGATGACACGAGAAGTTATCAATACGCCTTTGGGGTGGTTTTTTGTCACTTGTTTGTCCCTCCCTTTCTTCTACCCTTTGTCAGCTTTTTGGATAGGATTCGAATCAGAAGCCTCCGTTTTGGAAAATAACCATTAGTAGGAAGGTTTTAAAGGTTATACGATATAACTTACATTTCAGCGATTTTCATATAACCCATGTTATCTTATATCTTCTCGCGTCTGCTCCAGCCCTGTCGGTGACCGGCCGACAATAATTGCCGCTCGTTACTATCTCCCATTACAGACATTACTCTGCTGGCCGTCCCAGTGGTCGCATGCTCACGGCCCGGCCTAGCTAGCGGACACTAAATCACGCGTAATTAATTGCTGCAGAAGGTCCAGGGGGATTCTGTGGGGCCGATGTAAATTGCTCAAAGATTTACTGAGCTATTGCCCTTCCTGTGTACTAAATGCTACAATATTTCCATTGTTAACAATCTAAGGACACTCATCAGCCGTCTCACTAGGCTGAGAGCCCGTTCCGTGACAGCTGACTTACACCTCCATTGTCATTATATATGTCACAATGAAAGAAAAATGTAATTTTATATCAATAACATTTTCAAGTCCCTTAATGGAATGCCCACATTGTATCCGTGGAATAATAACAATGAGATAATTTATATACATACTCGTACATACCATTTCTCTGTCGGGATAGGCACAGAGGACAGTGCGCCATTCTTTCCTATCTCGACACAAATCCTTAGCCTATTATACATCCATACACCTTCTCATACAACGTCTACGATTTTTCTGACTTTCTAATTTTCCTTCTTTCCAAATATCATTCACTTGATCCAACCATACTTTCCTTAGTCTTTCTCTCACACGCCTTCCACTCATTCAGCATTGTCTTGTTATTTTTTTCATCATTCATCGTTCCACATGCCCAAACCATCTCAACATACTTTTCTCCACCTTACTCAACACATCAGCATAAAGTTCACATTCTTCTCTTATCAATTCATTCTATATTCTGTCATACATTGTCACTGTATCCTGTCATACGTTGTCCCTTTGTCATACATTGTCACTGTATTCTGTCATACGTTGTCCCTTTGTCATACATTGTAACTGTATTCTGTCATACGTTGTCACTCTGTCATACATTGTCACTGTATTCTGTCATACATTGCCACTCTGTCATACATTGTCACAGTATTGTGTCATACATTGTCACTGTATTATGTCATACATTGTCACTGTATTCTGTCATACATTGTCCCTGTCATACATTATCACTGTATTCTGTCATACATTACCACTCTGCCATACATTGTCACTGTATTCTGTCATAACATATTAGGTGTTAACATAAGTTGTGTCCGTTTTTTTTTTTCAATTTAAAAATGAGCACCAAAAGTAAAACAAAATGGTAAATGTTATACGTCATTCGAAAGAAAATTTTCTGTTCTACAAGATATTGTGTTTGCTTTTACGTTAATATATTATTTTATTTGATTACAAGCCTTCAAAATGGAATGTCAAGTAGACGAAAGTGAGCATTTTCGACACCTTCTGTTCGCGTTCAATCGAGGGAATAAAGCTGCTCGCGATATTTGCAAAGTGTACGGTGAAGATGCTATGAATAAAAGGACAGCTCGTTGATGGTTTTTGCATTTCAAAGACGGTAATTTCGACCTGAAAGACATGGAGCGTTCCGGACGCCCAATGGACTTCAATGAGGACCGCTTAAACCATATTATTCATGAAGATCCCCTTCAAACTTTTTTCATCAAACATTTTTGTTTTCATCACCATTTTAAAACCATTTTTCATCACCAGTAATGATGTGGTAAAGGAACCTTTGCTTGTGGCCATGCGTAGCTCGATGACGCGCGAGCAAACCAGCAGAAATTGTCGAACGTTGATTTTTGTGGTTTTCACTCAAAACATGTGGAACCCAAGCGCCGAACTTCTGGACTTTTCCCATTGATTTAACATGGCGGTATACAGCCATGTGACTACAATTCATCTGCTCAGCCAATTCGACGGTGGTTTGAAGGGGATCTTCATGAATAATATGGTTTAAGCGATCCTCATCGAAGTCCACTGGTCGTCCGGAACGCTCCATGTCTTTCAGGTCGAAATTACCGTTTTTGAAACGCAAAAACCATCGACGAGCTGTCCTTTCATTCATAGCATCTTCACCGTACACTTCGCAAATATCGCTAGCAGCTTTGGCAGCTTTATTCTCTCGATTGAACGCGAACAGAAGGATTTGTCGAAAATGCTCATTTTCGTCTACTTAACATTCCATTTTGAAGGCTTGTAATCAAATAAAATAATATATGTAACGTAAAAGCAAACACAATATCTTGTAGAGCAGAAAATTTTCTTTCGAATGACGTATAACATTTACCATTTTGTTTTAATTTTGGTGCTCATTTTTAAATTTGGATAAAATGGACACCACTGTTTTTTTTTTCTTCTTCACAATTGTCGGTTCAAAGTCACTATCATGAGTAGAAATATATTTTTCGACCATGTATTCCTTTGTCTGGTTGGTCGGAATATACTGCCACCTCGCAATAAGCCCGATAGATTGCTTTACAATGAAGCGTTGATTAAATATCATAAATATTTGAATATTTTTTTAATTGAATATTTTTGCGACCGTGTAACTTACTTTATTTAAGTTTTTCTGGTTGGTTGGAATATACTACCACCTAGCAATAAGATTGGTATAATTAACATGAATTGAACATAAAACGATATGTGGCCACACATGTTAATATATTTCATTGTTATTTGTTTAACCAAACACTATTTATTCCACTTTATATAACGGCTCTTGTTTGTGATCTCCTGATGATGAGGTGAAAACCTTGAAACCAGTAGGATTATACCGCTATATAAAATGGAATAAACAGTGACTGAACAAATTACAATGTCTTTAAACCTCCACAGTGTTAATGCCTTAACTATAAATAATATATTATAATTCAGTCATATTTGTGATCTCCTGATGATGAGGTAAAAACCTTGAAACAGGTACAATGTCTTTAAACCTCTACAGTGTTAATGCCTTAACTATAAATAATCTAATTCAGTCTTGTTTGTGATATCCTGATGAGGTAAAAACCTTGAAACCGGTAGGGTTATACCGTTATATAAAATTAAATAAATAGTATTTGACTAAAAAAAATACAGTATCTTTAAATCTATCCAGTGGTAATGCCTTAACTGTAAATAATATTAATATATTTCCATAAAATACATGAACTCATCCCCTTTCCAAAAGTGTTCCACCTGTCACACCGAAGTGTCAACGAATCAAGGCGACGCAGACTCATGTCACCATCCCGAACTAATCCAACAGTTCGGATGGAGCGACGCCAACAATCCCAAACTAATTAATTCTTCAATCGGGAGTTGGCACCATGAAAATAGGCCACTCACTGCGCGCTGCGTCACGGGCGGCAATCTTGGGTAGATGTTCAGATTTTATGCAAAAAAGATCTAGTCTACACAAAATCAATTTTGAAATATTTGAGAAAACGTCACATAACGTTACACTTCTACCTTGCTTTACGGAAGAAATATTAGATGTCAACATAAGTTGTGTCCGGTTTTTTTTTTTTTTCAAATTAAAAAATGAGCACCAAAAGTAAAACAAAATGATAAAGGTTATACGTCATTCGAAAGAAAATTTTCTGCTCTACAAGATATTGTGTTTGCTTTTACGTTACATGTATTATTTTATTTGATTACAAGCCTTCAAAATGGAATTTCAAGTAGACGAAAGTGAGCATTTTCGACACTTCCTTCTGTTCGCGTTCAATCGAGGGAATAAAGCTGCCAAAGTTGCTCGTGATATTTGCGAAGTGTACGGTGAATATGCTATGAATGAAAAAACAGATCGTCGATGGTTTTTGCGTTTCAAAGATAATAAATACTGGGTTCAGATTTTAGGTATTCCTCCGTAATACATTTACGTATTGAATGAATAAAATAATATTAATAATTATAATTAGCACTTATCGGCCACATCAGAGATATTTTATGAAAATCGGGAATAAATTCACCGATACAATCAAACGTGTGCCAGTGTGTGACGTAGGTATATTCATTATAAAAAAAACCCTATGGATGAGGAAGCGACGTCTTTTGACGTCTCACTCTCACTCTACTTCGGTATATGGGAACGTAAGAATAGAATCTCTCGGGCATCTATTTAAGCCGGTCTCTTCACCCGTTTTGTGAACGTCGGCCGATGTATTTTTCATGTTTTCAGCAATTAAATTTCAATTATTATCAATTTTGACTTCAAATTTAATTAATTTAAGCGATTGGCTATGAATATTCTTGTTTTTTCGATTTTAAAACGCTCATTTTCACATGCGCATTGATGTGTATTGAATACACAGCACCGGAACGTGCGGATTTTTTTAGCAAAGGCAGGGAAAGGTTAAGGCTGATGTGTTGAGTAAGGTGGAGAAGGGCACGCAGAGATGGTTTGGACATGTGGAACGAATTAATAGAGAAACACTAACAAAACAGGTATATCATATAGTGCGAATGTGAGTGGAAGACGTGTAAGAGGAAGACTAAAGAAAGTACGATTGGATTAAGTTTTGTTTTCTGCCATACGTTTTTGTTTTTCTATTTATTATTTAATCTAGATATACGGGGGTGTGGGATGGAAGCCCTCCGATGCTCTTGCGGTCGGGCTCGCCCTACATTGGTGGGGTGTATCTCGGCCGGGGGAATGTTTGTGGGATGAGCCCGGACCTTTTAATGTCTTCTCTCTGGAATGTATTTTTTTTTGTCATCTATTTATTTTCTGTGTTTTTTTTATCTTCTTGTTCTACGTGTTCAAGGGTGTGGACTGAAAAAACATTTGATGTCCCCGTGGCTGGGCTCGCCCTATATTGGTGGGGTGTATCTTGGCCAGGGGGGTGTTATTTGATGAGCCCAGACCTCTTGATAGCTTCTGTTGTTTAATGTATTATCTTTTTAATGTGTTCTTGAAATGTGTCTAAATGTATTATGTACATACTATGGTATGTTGCTATCAATAAACCTGTATTTATTATTTATTTATTTATGTTGCTATCAATAAACCTGTATTTATTATTTATTTAAGTGAATGATATTGGGAAAAAACAAACTTAGAAAGAAAATCAGAGAAATCATAAGAGTATTATGAAATACTCCGTGTATTTATTTATTTATTTAACACTTTTATTGCAATACAATCTGGCGTGCTTATTGTCAGGTGGCAATCTCTTCCAACCAACCAGACAAAAGTAAATGAAGCAAGTTACGTGGTCGCATAAATCATTCAAATGACTATCCATCCCCACGAAATCCATAAACATATACGCGAGAACATGCCCACGAACCCCACAAAGACGGACAATCACCCGATCATTATTTTTCATATAAAGTGAGATATCATCAATCAAAAGGAAAGGAAGGGATGGTGGAGAGGAAAGGAAAAGGAAAATCAGGAATGAAACACGTTATTTTACTGACTAGAAATTAAGATTTTTTTTCAGTCGCTTCTTAAAGCATGCCAAGGACGGAGCGAGTCTTATATTGGTTTGTAACTGATTCCAGAGTCTCGCTGCATCGACAGTAAAGTACGACGTAAAGAAAGAGGAGCGGTGAACTGGAAAGGCCATTAAACAATCTCCGTGTATGTAGAAGAGGCGAAATTTGTGTATCGAGATATAAAAGTCTGACACTCTGTTTTCTCTTCCTACCTCAGCAGGGAAATGACGTGATAATATCTACGTCAATTTTTTTTAAATATTGAAATATAATTTACTGTGCTTTAGATCTATTATGCGTAAATGAATTAAATGTAAATATTCAAATAAACTTTTTTGAATCAACGGAATAATTTTGGATTCTCTTTCTACCTCTGCGTTTCTATTTCGCCACTCACCAACCCCCACCCTCCCCCCATAAAACTACCCCCTACACTCCAATATATGTTTGATTGGAGCATGAATAAATTTGTTGAGGGGATTTGATTAAAAAGGTGTTGATTTGATTGTAATAAATTAAATATTTGATTTTATAATATATTCCCTCTGGAACTGGAGTATTTATACATAGCGGGTTTGTTGCTATGTGGCAATCTCTTCCATCCAACCAGGAAGGTATTAAGAAGGAACAGCTGACACAATTACAGCATTCTCAAAAATTTTGTCTAAGATTTATTTTTATACTGAAAAAATACGATCATATCAATTCATACCAGAAGGTGCTGAATTGGTTAAACGTGAGAAATAGACACCAAACTCGTATGCTAGCTCTATTGTATACTATTCTTAACTGTCCCGCCACCCCCTCTTATTTCGTCGAAAATTATCAGCGTCATTCCGATAATGGATTTGCGCTACGTTCATACGTTGTTGGAAATTAAAAGATTCCATAGTTGGAAGAAATTGTCACATGGCAATAAGCTTACCAGGTTTTACTGTATACAACGAAAGTGTTATACAATACAATCAGTTATAATTGTGTCAATTATAACTGCTAGACACGATCCAAAAAAATGTACGATGTTTATCAAATTCATGAATTAATTTACTTGTAAATACAATTTTGTCCAAACCCTTTAAAACAGATTCCGAATCATCTTCGTTTCCTCCCCCCATCCGTCTATCCACCAGTCCAAAATAAAACTATTCGAGGCACTTAATTGAAAATTCTACATTGACAAATTGGCGACGTATCGAATCAATTAAAATTTCGCGTTTTCACGCAACCGGTCCAAAGCACGCACCCCTTTTTTAGTATCTTTACTAGGGGAGGGAGTCGATCAAATATCATCCCCATCACGTCGTGTCCCTTTTGTGATGAGTCGACATCCATACCATCACGTCATTACTTTGTATAAATGTTACAGTGGTTCATCTATTTGCAGTCTTTATTTACACGAATTCACTTTGACATTATTTATTCTGTCTGAAATTTAAAATTCATAATGGAGAAACATTATATAATATATTAAATAACAATACATACGAGTTTCGATAAAAGAATAACAACAAGTTTAATTTTAATTATAAATTATTTATTTAATTTATCATTAAATAAAGGGTCTTTCAAATTTGTTTTTTTAATTCTTGGATAAAACACAGATGGCGTCGCGAACTTGCCTATGTCTTGTGACATTTGAGAAGTGTAATGTATAACATTTATAAAAATGGAGTCGTATACAATACAACAACGCGTTCAAATTGTCCTGAAACGGTGATGTTAATTGGCCACCAAGATCATGTGATCTGACACCGTTGGACTATTTTCTCTGGGGTTACGTGAAAAGTCAGGTCTTTTTTTATTTTTTTTATTAAACAAAGTAAATTATTGTACAAACATTTGTCAAGGCTAGCTTACCTATATACAAATTTATTACTTAACTAATCTTAATTATATGTTATAATTTATGAACTTACTCAATCTTATTTTCCTACATATAATTTTATTTTATTTATTCAATCTTAATATATGAGATCTTAGAAATAATTAACACTTACATTCTACTTATAACTAGATAACAATTCTTACACTAATTATTAAGCAAAAACAAGTCCACTCGTTCAGGCTACTTGTATTCCATCACATTCAAAAGTCAGGTCTATAAGAATGACACCCGATCAATTCCTGAGCTGAAAGATGAAATTATTCGCGTTATCGGTGAGTTAGAACCGTAATTATGCAGCAAGAGGTGGACATTTGATGGATATTGTTTTTTGTGTTTAAATGTCATACATTATACGTCAATAACCAATAAAAAGTTTTTTGAAATCAAAGCATATTGTGTGTTTTATCAAGAATTAAAAAAACCGCTTAATTTGAAAGACCCTTTATTAATAGTATCCCCTTTAAAGTAGTCCCCATAGGATAAAATACACCGTTGAACTATTTTCTCTGGAGTTACGTGAAAAGCCAGGTCTATAAGAATGACCCCCGATCAATCCCTGAGCTGGAGGACGAAATTATTCGCGTTATCGGTAAGTTAGAACCGCAATTATGCCAAAATTTCATCGAAATTTTTGACAAAAGAGTGGACATCTGTGGAGCTGCAAGAGGTGGACATTTGGTGGATATTATTTTTTTGTGTTTAAATGTCATACATTATACTTCAATGACCAATAAAAAGTTTTTTGAAATCAAAGCAAATTGTGTGTTTTATTCAAGACTTAAAAAACCGCTCAATTTGAAAGACCCTTTTTTAACATTTTCCCCTTTAAAGTAGTTCCCATAGGATAAAATACACTTTTGCCAACGTTTTTTTCTACTCCGTAAAATAATTGTGGAACGCATTTTTTTTTGGATAGCTTTTAGCTTACTCAAGAATTTTACCTTCATCTCCTCTATGGTCGCAAAACATTGTCTTTTCAATGTTATCTGCATCTTCGGGAACAAGTAAAAGTCTCAGGGGACCGTATTTGGTGAATACGGTGGATGCGGCATCACGAAGTTGTTGGTTTTGGACAAAGGTCACGAATCAGTAGTGAAGTGTGATCCTGTGCATTATCGTGGTACAAAATCAACGAGTTGTTTACCCACAATTGTGGTCGTTTGCATCAGATCGTCTCACACTAATGACGTCAAATCTTAAAAAAAATCATTGTTAAAATGAAAAAATCGAAACGTGCCAAAATTCGTTGTTAATACTTACAAGTTAAACACAACTACAGTACCCGGCGGTAAATAATACACATCGGGCTTAAGAAAAAGACTGTCGGCCATAGTCGACTAACTTCGGCTTTGTAGAGCTAACAGTCCAGTTGACAACGACTGAGAAATCGCGACGAAACCCGTGTATAAATGACAGAAACGATGCTCTACTAAGGCAAAGTTAGTCGATTATGGCCAACAGTCTCTTTTTACCCGCTTATGCTACGTCGCTTCCTCACCCATAGCGGTCACACACTGGCACACGTTTGATTGTATTGGTGAATTTATTCCCGATTTTCGCAAAATATGTCTAAATTGGCGGATAAGTGCTAATTATTATTAATATTATTTTTTCACTCAATGCTTAAATGTATTACGAAGGAATACCTAAAATCTGAACCCAGTATTTATTATATTTATAGAGATATTAAAGTGTTTAGAAGCAATGTGTACTAGTTACACATCACAGGGAAGGAAGGGTTAATATCACATTTCTATATCAAAAAAATCATTTGAGAAGATCATTCCGAAATGCTTGTCAAATGTAATTCCAATTTTTTTTACTTATTTTTTTCAACATAATGTAAATCCATCTCTTTCGCCACATTTTAATCTTCACTGGAACAAATAATTCTCTCCCGTTTCCCCTCTCACTTCTCATACTCCCCCACCTTTCTCACCTTTGTAGAGAGGGAGAAGTAAGAAAGAATGGGAAGAAATAGAGGGTAGGGGTGAGGGGAAAAAAAGAATGAAAAGAAATTAGCGCTGAAGTATTTCCTTCTTAATTCGTTTCGCCACGGAAAAGTGTGTGGAACGTGACGAGGAAAGAAAACAGTAGAATATCTCAGTGTTCATCCTTTAACCTCTCAAATACTAATCTACGTTGCTGAAACTCTTATTTTTGTTTAGTAGCCTTTGGTCTACTGCTAAAAAAACACTTAAAACTTATTAATAAACGAAATAAAAAACACTGATTTAAGTTCTGTACATGGGTCGATCAATAAGTCCCGGGACTAACCAACAGATGGCGTCTCTAATAACACATCCATTCTCAGTAAGTACCAACCTTTAGAAGTTACGTGTCACACTTTCATGACATTCCGACATTGTGTCATTGAGTTACAGTGGTTTTAGTGACGCTACTTTTAAAACAATGGAAACAACTAATTTCGTGTGTTGATAAAACATTGCTTTTTAATGGAAAAAAATACCGTTCAAACTCAGCGATGGCTTGAAAAGTGTTATCTGGTCTCTGCTCCGTCGAAAACAACCATTTGTCGATGGTATGCTGATTTCAAACGCGGTCGTACAGACAGACAAATTATGCTGAACGCTCTGGTCGTCCAAATGAGGCTGTTACACCAGAAAACATTAAAAAACCCTCAAAATAGTGATGGAAAATCGCAAAGTAAAGTTGTGTGAGATAGCTGACATCCTAAAAATATCATTTGATAGTGTTTACACTATTTTGCATGAACATTTGATCATGAAAAAGCTGTTAATCCTTAAGCATATTGCGCCAATCGAAATAAGTAGTGATGTACACTATGTGTTGCCAGTAGGAATAAACACCAAAGTATCGCTTCTATATCTATTCTTTAAAAAAAAATACATATATAATATCACACCGTTGGCTTGTCGGGGTAGGCAGAGAGAACAGAAAAGATCGTCAGACTTTCCTATTTCGACACACATATTTTTTTTCTTCCACATTCATAATAAAACTCCAACGATTTCTCTTACATTTTACATTTATTTCTTTCCAAAATCATTCACTTGATTCAACTGTAATTTACTCAGTCCTTCTCTACCACACCTTCCAATCTCATTAAAACTATAATTATTTCGTTAGGATTTCTTCGTTCATTCATTCTACATGCCCATCTTTCTGGTTGGCTGGACAGATCAGCCTTAAGGGAGTGTTCTACTCTAGAGGCGTGAATTTCGGGCGTTTTTTTTTCAGACTAAATAAAAAAAAACAAAAAATATTTTTCCTGTACATTTTTTACACTTTGTTTATTGATGATTTGAGAATGTACAAAAAATTTATGAAAAAAATAATGTTATATCTTGTCGTAAAAAAGGGGGTAAACTGGTCGACATGATTGGAGCCCTTTCGTAAGTTTAAAACC
Organism: Odontocerum albicorne; assembly: GCA_949825065.1. Classification (NCBI taxonomy): domain Eukaryota; kingdom Metazoa; phylum Arthropoda; class Insecta; order Trichoptera; family Odontoceridae; genus Odontocerum; species Odontocerum albicorne. The sequence continues at coordinate 1,365,663 of OX463867.1, read as the reverse complement.
AAAATTATACACAGTTTCTTAATAAAAAATGATGTCGTTATAGTTGGTACCAAAAAAAATAGTAAAATGTTGCTTGTTTAAAAAAAATATGAACTTTTTTTACCCTTTTTTTATTTTAAATTATTTTTTAAATAATAATAAAAAAAAATTTGATTTTTTCAAGCTAAGGACGATATAAAAATATTTATTAAAGTTTCATATCAAATTTGAAGGCAATCAATTGAATAGAACTTGAGATTTTATGTCGACCAGGTTGAAAAAAGTAGTTTCGAGAAAAACGCGTTTAAAGTGTTGAGATTATTGTCCGAGACATTCCGGTGCGGCGTAATTGCTGCCTCATTTATAGCTATAACTTCGTAAATATTTAGAATTTTATAATTTTCTTTTGAGAACATATTTTTAAAGGGGCCGCCGAAAAGGTGGAAGGACAGCTGGACGTCATCATCCCAGGACAGCCCACCGTCATAAACAGGTCATACGACCTAGACCAAGAGGAAGAAGAACAAGAATTCTTTAAGGTCTAAACTTTAAGACTATGCAAATAAATAAAAGCGATTTTTTCAAATTTCTTCTGTTTCTACCCCCTTAAATTTACCATACACTCATCCCTTATCAATAATTCCTTATTCTGACATGAATTGTCACCCAATGTGTAGTATTATTCGCAGTGCACACATTTCTACAGTATTTATTCGACTCCTGTCAGTCTTTTTCACGTTCACGTATCACTCCCAAACATCAAATTTGATACCATAATACTGTTGAGAATTATCTTCTTAATAGATGTATTATTTTATTCAAGACACGATTATAGATACCAATAATAATTAAGAAACAAGAGCTGATTGATTGGAAGAGATTGCATTAACCTCTCCTGTCATGTGATGTGTAACTAGTACACATTTCTTCTAAATACTTTAATATCTCTATAAATATAATAAATACTGGGTTCAGATTTTAGGTATTCCTCCGTAATACATTTACGCATTGAATGAAAAAATAATATTAATAATAATTAGCACTTATCGGCCACATCAGAGATATTTTGTGAAAATCGGGAATAAATTCACCAATACAATCAAACGTGTGCCAGTGTGTGACGTAGGTATATTCATTCTAAAAAACCACCATGGGTGAGGAAGCGACGCTGTTTACGTCTTACTCTCACTCTACTTCGGTATATGGGAACGCAAGAATAGAATCTCAGTTCGCAGTTGTTTCTTCCTTCGAGGTATAAACATACACAGTGTTAGTGTTCCGAGTCCCGTCTCAGTAGCTCGCATGCAGCCATACGAGGTGGTCTCTGTGCCCGTTTTTTTAACGTTGGCCGATGTTTTTTCATGTTTTCAGCAATTAAATTTCATTTATTATCACTTTTGAATTCAAATTTAATTAATTTAAGCGATTGGCTATGAATACTCTTATTTTTCCGATTTTAAATCGCTCATTTTTACATGTGTATTGAATACGCATCACCGGAACGCACTTTTATCAGACAAACGTGTTTACATGAAAGTGTTAAAGAAATAATCACAGCCTTAGGTTAAGCGGAAGGTTTTTTGTTCAAATTTATTCAATACTATTTGCATCAAACCTGTAGTGAAAAGAAAACAGCCTCATTTCTCGCCCCCATCATTCATTCTTCTTGAAGTCAATATTTCCTTCCCCCCCTCACTCCCAGAAGTATTTCAAAAGCTCACAAAAGCTTTTGCCCAAGTTATTACCCCACTTAGAAGAAAGATTAAGTGGAAGAATTGGCCCTGACGCATACGAAAGCTTAGATTATTGAGAACGATCTCTTTTATTATATACAGTACAGTGTTTATTCTGTTTCTTCTTAAGACTTTCTCTCCTCTTTGGAGACTGGTTGAAAATCTATGCTCTTTGCAATAAAAGTGTAACAGAAATCTCTCTTGCATTCAATCAGGGACTTTAAGATACCTCTCGGATTTTATATGTTGAGCCGCATTCTAATCTACTGCGAACCAGTAAATTATTATGGGGTCTCATATCAACGCTTTCACCAAAAGCCTTAAAGACTCTTAAAACAATATATATTGTACGGCTCATATTACGTGACCAAGATTGTATTGTATTATACGAGTATTACACTTTCGTTTTATACAGCACAACCTGTCGGGCTTATTGTCATGTGGCAATCTGTTCCAACCAACCAGAAAGATGATGGCTCTATCATACCGCTAATAGATAACACGCTAATAGATAACAGTCTCTCATGGCGAGATCAAATAAATGAGGTAAGCCGAAGGATCGTCTTCAGCCTTCATTCCCTTAAAGTGTTGCAAAGATTCCTACCAACTAATACCTAAATTGTACTCGTACAATCTCTGCTCTTTCCGATTCTGGACTATGCGGACGTATTTTACTTGGATGTTACAGAGGAACAGCTGGACAAATTAAAGCGTCTTCAAAATGTTTGCCTAAGATTCATTTTCAGCCTACGAAAGTACGATCATATAACTTCATACCAGAAGGCATTGAACTGGTTGAATGTTGGAAATAGACGCCAAATTCACATAATGTCTTTATCGTATAAATTCATTAACTGTCCCGCCGCCCCCTCTTATTTCGCCGAAAATTTTCAGCGTCTTTCCAATCATGGATTAGCGCTACGCTCAAACAGAGATTGTATATTGGCCTTTCCAGTTCACCGCTCCTCTTTTTTTACGTCGTCCTTGACTGTCCATGCAGTGAGACTCTGGAATCAGTTACAAACCAATATAAGACTCGCTCCGTCCTTGGCATGATTTAAAAAGCGACTGAAAAATCTCATTTCTAGTCAGTAAAATAACGTGTTTCATTCCTGATTTTTCTTTTCCTTTCCTCTCCACTGTCCCTTCCTTTTATTTTCATTGATGCTATCTCACTTTATATCAAAAAGAATGTTCGGGTAATTGTCCGTCTTTGTGGGGTTCGTGGGCATATGCTCACGTATGTGTTTATGGATTTCGTGGGGATAGATAGTCGTTCGGATAATTTATCCAACAATGTAACTTTCATCATTTACTTTTGTCTGGTTGATTGGAAGAGATTGCCACCTGGCAATAAGCCCACCAGATTGTATTTGTAATAACAATGTTAAATATGCCTTAAGGTTTTTTTTATTTGGATTCAGCGGGATTTAAACCCGCAATCTCCAGAGTTGGGAGACAGTCGTTTTACCAACAAACCCACGAAGATTCTTGTAGGTAACTTGCTAACTTTCACAGTTTTAAACAGTATATATACATTCTAGCAAACACTTCCACATTTGTAACATGATTTGTATATATGTTGAATCTTGAATTCATCTTGAATCTAAGCTCAGGTTAGCAAATCTGAGGGAAAAAATGTCCGTAGAAAAACTCATAAGAAATTAAAGAAGCAACATTCGCAAGATGGTAATGCTGAATCCGGAATTAACAGCATCACGTTACGCAGGGCGAAATCCTACTTTCCCTTTATTACTTTTTTTAATTACTGCTATCCAAGACAGCCCCCTACGAGCCTTCTTGCGCCTCCCTTCTTCGGCCTGTTTAAGTGTCGAGGGTCTTTTTTGCGTGTCATCATTCTGAAGAATTATTCGGGAGTCTTTTTTTTCCTTTTGAAATTGGCTTGGATATAAGAAATTTCTCATTACTGGAGTACGCTTCTCAACTGTTGGGTCTTTTGTTTATTTCAGTTTGTTTTCCTACAATTTATGGTCGATTTCAGCTTTAAAATAATATATTGTAATTTGTTTTATCAAACACTGTTTATTCCACTTTTTTGTAACGGTATAACCCTACCGGTTTCAAGGTGCACACCTCATCTTCAGGGGAGCTTCAGGGAAGTCTTGTTTGTGCACAATTACAATGTCTTTGAACCTCCACAATAAAATAATATGTGTTCAAATATTAAGGCATATACCATAAATACAAAACACAATAAAAAAACAGTTAAAATAAAGAGTTAAACCCTCTTTTGCCCAAAGGCAATATGCTTATTTGGCTCACATTACATACAATGGCGTGCCGACTTCAATAAAGGTAAAGGTGGGAAAACCATTTAGACAGTCGATCGGAGCGTGGTTGTTATTGCGACAGGATTTTGAGTACTTGGGCTTTCAGGATGAATGACGAGTGGAAAGGATTTATGTGAGCTCATGAGTGTGGGTCTCTTCTTGTTGTTTTAATTTTGGTTGTTTTTGTATTTGTGTTTCTGTGTATTTTTTTTTTTTGTTTTAAATTTGTTTTAATTTTTATTCTTATGATTGTGTGCGGTATATTGTGGGATGAATATTTTTGGTCTTTCTGGAGTGATAATGTGTGAGGAGTTGAATTTCGCAAGATGTTTCCAGTTGTAGTTGAGTGTCACTGTTTGTCAGGTTGATGAGAGCGTGCAACGGGTTTTTTTTTGTGTAATCAAAAATCGGAAAGAAGTATCGATTTATTTTTTCATGCTAAATATCCTCAGTGAGATACAGGCAAAAGCCTAGTTTACTGGGGATACGACAAATGAAAGGCAACAAACCCAGATCCATTAAAATTATATGTCCAAATCAAATTACCTGTTGTTTTTTCTCAAATTGTGTATATTTCTTGTCATGTGTAATAATAAATAAATAAATATGTTACAAAGTATAAACGTTAAAAATTTTAACAGGATTTAAACAAAATTATAATTAAAAGAAGCACACACATACCATCACATAGACAGACACACAGCAGGCCAAGGTTCAGGGCTGTATCACCCGCATGGAAGGACTGACTATCCCACGTATCATAATTCATCCACTCTACACATAAAGAAAAATACAACAATCCACACCACAAGATGAATAAAAATCCTAATAATACTTACATATGTATATTTCCCTGTCGGGGTAGGCAGAGAGGATTGAACATCAGACTTTCTATATACATACAACTTCTCTGATTTTCAACGTTTCCTTCTTTTAAAATATAATTCACTTGATCCAACCATGTATTCTTCTAAATGCACGTATTTCTATAGTATTTATTCGGCTCCTACCAGTCTTTTTCCACATTCACTTTTCACTCTCATACTTAAAGTTGGTACTTAAATTATCTTGTGGATTGATTTAATACATGATTTTAGTGCCCCTTTGACTTGGTTTTCTATCACTATACGTCGATCAATATCCCTCGTATCTCTTCCAGCATCTGATAAAATACTACAAGCCCAAGCACTCAAACTCCTGTCGCAATAACAACCACGCTCCGATCGACTGCCTAAACTGTTTTCCTCCCTTTGCCTTTATTGAATTCGGCACCCCATTGTATTGTTGTTATGTCATAATGTATACATATACATTGAATACTGTGTACACCGAAAGCATATGTTTTCCACTTATGTTTTCATTGTATACTACCTTGATCAAAAAGTTTTAGGACATTATTCATAAAATCGAAAATACAAGTTTATTCATCAAAATCGATATGGTCCCCTTCAAAGTACTCCCCATCGACTGCAACGCACTTACGCCAGCGCTTGATCCAATCCTCGAAACACCGCTGGTACTCAATTTTCGGTATGTCCATCAGAGCCGTTTTCGATTTTTTCATGACATCCTCTCGGGTGCTGTAACGCGTTCCGCGAAGCGGTTTTTTAAGTTGGTTGAACAAGAAAAAGTCGCAGGAAGCCAGATCAGGTGAATTCGAAGGCTGCTGGATAGTAATCGTGTTGTTTTTGCTCAAAAACTCGTGGAAATCATGTCTTTCGCGATTTCAACGCGGTCCTTTTTTTTTGCATGAAATTGAGGTCTTTCGACACCAGTTTTGCAGCGACACGTCTGAGGCCCAAATCACTAAGCAAAATGTCTTGAGCGGATCCATAAGCGATGTTCAAAACCTCTGACAGCTCTCTGGTGGTCAATTTGCGGTTTTCGGCCAACATTTCTTTGATTTTATCGATGTTTTCATTGGTTTTCGACTGCCACTGCGTTCGTCATCCTCAACCGACTCACGACCACTTCTGAAGCGTTCGTGCCACCGAAAAACACTTCTCCAATATTTCCAAGGTCTGCGGACCTTGAAATCCGTTTTTCACACAAAATTTAATGCAAACTCGTTGATGCACAGTTGATGCCATTTTCAAACTTGTAAAAAATCGAAAACACGCACAAAGGTAGATGTACTCAGTACAGCGTAACTTTTACAAATGTCAAGCTATGACGCTGAAATTTGGAGAGAAGTGTCAATGATAGATGTGGTAACCTAACTAAAAAAAAAAAGAATTCAAATCGGGTGACTGACAGCGCCACACGGTGGCCGGTCCTAAAACTTTTTGATCAAGGTAGTATTTGGCTAGTTAATCTTTCGTTACCCATCCGTTAAACATGTCTAAACTACGAGTATCTCAATGTGCTGTTTTTGCTCGAGACTATATGGTCTTATTTTCACCCTACAAATATTCAAATAAATCGTATGAGTTTTATAAGAAGTTGTATAGATGCTGAAGAGGCGAAGGATATGTGTCGAGATAGGTAAGCCTGGTGATCTGTCCTCTCTGTCTATCCCGTCAATTAGATGTGTGTATATACTTGTATATTAATTTCTGAAAATAAAACACGTAGAACGAATGAATCAAGAAAATCTTATATAACAAATGTACAGTGAAAATGTGAATAGAAGGTGTGATAAAGGATCATCAAGGAAAGTATGGTTGGACCAAGTGAATGATACTTTGAAACATGGTAATGTAGATTGTCAGAGAAATCTTAGGGATTATATGAGAAGGTGTATGAATGTAGAAGAAGCGAACGATGTCTGTCGAGACAGGAAAGTCTACGCTCTGTCCTCTGCTTACTCTGACAGGGAAATAATATGTACGTATGTATGTACAGTAACAGTCGGTAAGTAATACACATCGGGCTTAAGAAAGAGACTGTCGGCCATAATCGGCTAATTTCGGCTTTGTAGAGCGTCGTCTCTGTCATTCATACACGTGTTCCGTCGCGATTTGTCAGTCGTTGTCAAGCGTTCTAGGGGACAGAGACGACGCTCTACAAAGCCGAAGTTAACCGATTACGGCCGACAGTCTCTTTCTTAAGCCCGATGTGTATTTCTTACCGCCGGGTACTGTACACCAGTTTTTGGCTCATATGCAACGTTTATAATTATATTTCTTAGCCTGTCATACATCGACACACCACATATTCTTCTCAATGCTCGTATTTCCACTGCATTTATTAAGCTTCTATCATTAATGTTTATATGTTCACAAGGTGTTTTGAGATAGTTACAAAAAATAAGATAGAAATATACAGCTTTATATGAAATAGATTTTTCGCCATGTTTATCTTATCCATATTGACAGCGAACGTGGTAAAGAAAATATTTGAATATAAAAAAAATATTACATGCGTTTGAAAAAAACAAAAAGAAATCCTCCCCGGCGGGGAATCGAACCCCGGTCTCCCGCGTGACAGGCGGGGATACTGACCACTATACTACCGAGGACTTGTTATTAGGCGGCCAAATTATAGTAAATAAACTTAACTACAAACTTATGTTTATAAAATAAATATTTTATTATATTTATGAGAATTTACTATTCTTCCACTGAAAGTGAATATTAACATATTTATTAAAAAAAATTTCTAACATAAATTTCACTTACTACGGAAACATTTTTCACTGAGAAAATCATTGTTTTGTTTAGTAGTGACATCTATTGAAATTGTATCAAATCGTTTTCACCCTTACGGAGGTGTTACCAAGTTAAAAAATATAACTTAAATGGTTTTATATTTCAAAAGAATCTTGAATATCAAATTTGCACTACATATTTGTTTCGTTAGTGTTTCTTTATCCATTCGTTCTTAATGCCCAAACCATCTCAGGGTGCTATTTTTTTATCTAACATAAGCTTACATTTATCAGCCTTTAGTTTACATTAATCCGTTATTATTTTACAACGTATTCCGTTATACATTATTTACTTTTGTATTCTTCTCAGTGTACGCATTTCTGAATCATTTATTCAGCTGCTTTTAGTTTTTTCCACGTCCAAGTTTTTCTCTTATTCATAAAAAAATTGTACTAAAATATTGTTATCGATCAGCTTAGCACTTTTTCGTACTATCTGGTTTAAAAATATATGTTTTAATATCATTTAACACTTTAAAATAAAAATATGTATGCCCTCTGTTTTGTATATAAGAAACCCTCTAATTATATATTTATAAGTGCTAATTATTATTCATATTATTTTTTTATTCAATGCGTAAATGTATTACGGAGGAATACCTAAAATCTAAACCCAGTATTTATTATATTTATAGAGATATTAAAGTTTTTAGAAGCAATGTGTACTAGTTACACATCACATGGCAGGAAGGTTTAAAGCATGCCAAAGACGGAGCGAGTCTAGCATTGGTTTGTAACTGGTTCCAGAGTCTCACTGTATATACAGTAAAGGACGACGTAAAAAAAGAAGAACGGTGAACTGGGAAAGCCAATAAATTTTACTACTAAATTGAAAATAACGTTTGAACAAATTGTGTTGAACGAGTTTTGGAACAGTTGACATTTATCATTCTTCGAATAACAATAGTTTTGGAACCGACCTGTCACGTTTCACCGGCTGTAAGTTGCTGCTGTCAATCTAATTTATTACAATTTATAAATAAATATTTAATTTTATATCTGTATTATATTTACTTCGACTCAAACATGTGTTAATTAAAAACTAAATTAAACGGTATCTGATCAAATATAAGAAATAGATTGTTTCATCACTTTTGTGTCAAATTTAGAGGTTAAACGATATACGCCAATATTATTGTAAGATAGCGTGTTATCTTATAAAATATTATCTTTTTTTGTGGTGTGTGGCACCTTAAAATAATATCGTCCAAGTTTGACCATGCCTTTTATTTAATTTCGATTTTAAACGCTACATTTTTCCGTTGTAGATCGAGTTGTTTCAAAAATGGTTGTGGACGAAAATAAACCCGAAGTTCAAGGAGATTCCGCCCAAAGTAAAAAGGCAGCGAAAAAATTAGCCAAGGAAGCCGAAAGGAAACAAAAGAAAGCTGAACATAAGGTATATCGTTTGTTTTTTATTTATTTATTTTTTTATCCTTTTTTGTATTGCACAATTACAGGAAAATCTCGCTTAACGTGAATTTGATTTGCGTGAAAATCAGTTAGCGGCTGATTCCCGCTTTAAGCGTCTGATTTCCGCTTTAAGTGTCTGATTCCCGCTTTAAGCGGCTGATTCCCGCTTTAAGCGGCTGATTCCCGATTTCAGCATCTGATTCCCGCTTTAAGCGGCCGATTAATCACTTAACATAGTTATCATTTGGCTTATTTAATCAGCAAATGAAGAGAATAGACTTTCCATATCAAAGTTTTTGAAGAGATACGATATAAAAAAGGCAATAGAAAATATTCATTCAGCATGGGAAGAAGTCACCGCTAGTAATGTGCAAGTTGTGTGACAGAAAACTTATCAGTAGTAATGGAAATAAATTGGACAGAGTTGAGGCCCTAGAAATTTTTTAACCCCATCGAGGTGAACATCTGGCAAACACATATATATTCCCAAGATCTCGCCGCTGCTCGCTGAAGTTGTCTCCTGCCTCCCATCACCCATAATCCCTAACCTGAATGTTTACCGTTAGAAGTGTATATCGGTACCAGTTCGAACAGAATTCAGTCTTGTTTGTGCTCCCCTGATGATTAGGTGAAAACATTGAAACCAGTAGGGTTATACCGTTACATAAAGTGGAATAAACGCGTTTGACCTTTCCCTTCCTGTGCTAAAAAAAATCCGCGCATTCCGTTGCTGTGTATTCAATACACATGTAAAAATTTGCAATTTAAAATAGGAAAAACAAGAAAATTCATAGCCAATCGCTTAAATTAATTAAATTAGTAGTCAAAAGTGATAATAATTGAAATTTAATTGCTGAAAACATGAAAAAAAACATCAGCCGATGTTCTCAAAACGGGCGAAGAGACCACCTCAAATGGATGCCCTAGAGCTACTGAGAGTTGAGACGGACTTACACTGTGTAGGTTATACCTCGAAGGAAGAAACACAACTGCAAACTGAGATTCTATTTCTTGCGTTCCCATATACCGAAGTAGAGTGAGAGTAAGACGTGAATAGCGTCGCTTCCTCACCCATATCTGTTTTTTAGAATGAATATACCTATGTCACCCACTGGCACACGTTTGATTGTATCGGTGAATTTATTTCCAATTTTCACAAAATATCTTTGATGTGGCCAATAAGTGCTAATTATTTTTAATATTATTTTTTTCATTCAATGCGTAAATGTATTACGGAGGAATACCTAAAATCTGAACCCAGTATTTATTATATTTATAAAGATATTAAAGTGTTTAAAAGCAATGTGTACTAGTTACACATCACAGGACAGGAAGGGTTAATAAAACAAATTACAATGTCTTTAAACTTCCACAATGTTAATGCCTTAACTATAAATAATATGTATTTCTGCATTTTGGTTTTTTTACCTTCACAGAAATCAGATATTTCTTACGAAAAACATTAGTTTAGAAATGACCTTAGATCCTGGAAATCGGCATACTGTTATAATAATCCGCTGTCCCTTTGCAGGCTACAACTCAGAACCAAGGAGATGACCAGGCTGAGACGGAGGACTTCTCGGTTGGCAAGTACGGTGTGACCAAATTGATTCAGTCCACCGGGGAGAACAGGGACCGAGTTTACACCGACGTCAAGGATCTGGATGGAGGCTGGGCCGGGAAAACCGTTTGGATTCGAGGTGAATAGTTTATTTTTAAAAAATATGTAAACTTGATATTAATTATTGTAAAATTTGGCTTTTTTAACCTTTCCTTCCCTGTGTTGGGTATCTTCTACACGTTGCTTCTAATAACCATCAATATCTCTATAAATATAATAAATACAAGGTTAAGATTTTAGGTATTCCTCCATAATATATTTACGCATTGATTTAAAAAATAATATTAATAATAATCAAAATTCATCGACTACATCGTAAGTATTTCGTGAATATCGGAAACAAATTCGCATTTAAACGCTGTGAGTGCCTCGATCTTGGGTCTTGACGATAGGTGAAGAGTATGCGGGAAGCGTGACACTATATTCGCATCTCACTTTTGCATACGTCACTGAATAGCGAGGAGCTCAATTGTCTCAACCTCGCAAGTGTAAGCCGCGCCCGGGTTAGCCACCAACCCTGCCGCGCCGCAGTAGCTGTTGAGCTGGCAACGAGACTAGATCTATGCCCGTTCCGTGAGCGTTGCCAGTTGGTTTTTTAATGTTTTCAGCAAATAAATCTCAATTATTATAATTTTTAACTTCAATTATAATTAATTAAGGGGATTATCTATGAATGTTCTTATTTTTCCGATTTAAAATCGCTAATTTTTGATCGCGTACTCACTACCCAACACCGGAGCGTGCGTTTCAATTTTATCACCGTAAGGGAAGGGTTAATAAATAGGGACGGAGAAAGATATAAATATTTGCTTTATTTTTTATCAGGGGCGTTACGTCCATAGGTACAACGTGCCCAAGGCACACAGGCGATCTAATTCGGATAGAAAAATGATCGGTATATTCTGAAACATTAAAAATTATATATCGCACAGTTATCAAGTTTCTTTCAAAGAAGGGATAAAGTCCGGTTGAAATTAACCCTTCCTTCCCTGTGATGTGAAACTAGTACACATTGCTTCTAAACACTTTAATATCTCTATAAATATAATAAATACTGGCTTCAGATTTTAGGTATTCCTTCGTAATACATTTACGCATTGAATGAAAAAATAATATTAATAATAATTAGCACTTATCGGCCACATCAGAGATATTTTGTGAAAATTGGGAATAAATTTACCAATTCAATCAAACGTGTGCCAGTGTGTGACGTAGGTATATTCATTCTAAAAAACCGCTATGGGTGAGAAGCGATGCTATTTACGTCTCACTTTTCTTCGGTATATGGGAAGGTAAGAAATAGAATCTCAGTTCGCTCGCTTCAGTCGTTCTTGGGCATCCATTTGAGGTGGTCTCTTCGCCCGTTTTGTGAACGTCGACCGATGTTTTTTTTTCATGTTTTCAGCAATTAAATTTCAATTATTATCACTTGACTTCAAATTGAATTAATTTAAGCGATTGGCTATGAATATTCTTATTTTAAATAGCTCATTTTTACAAGTGTATTGAATACACAGCACCAGAATGCACAGATTTTTTTTAGCACAGGAAGGGAAAGGTTAAACTACATTATTACGCTGCCAGGATTTTTCCATCTTTTAAAAGAAACTTAATAACCTCGCAATGTTTAATTTATAAACTTTTCGAATTTGTTGATATTTTTTTCAATTCCGTCAAAAGATAGTCCGTAAAGCAAGATATGGCTGTACTATCGTTGCATAATGAAATATTTCAAAAGATATTAGTGATTTGAATATACATATTTAATGATTATTGCAGGACGTCTCCACACTTCGAGGGCGAAGGGAAAGCAGTGCTTCCTGGTGTTAAGACAGCAGTCGTCCACCGTGCAAGGTCTTGTGCTGGTCAACGAGACTGTCAGCAAGCAGATGGTCAAGTTCGCTGGAAGGTCAGTAGTCTATTCACATTCTCTTTTTCATTGCAGACTTAATGCTGAGCTTTGTGGTCCTTTGCTAAGTCTCAAACTCAACTCACCACCTGTCTTCATCTCTCCCTAGGTTGGTCCTAGGTCATGTTGATTGCAGCACTTATAGACTATCGTGTTAAATCCTTTATTGATCCGTTCATCTCATAGGACACCTTACTTTTGCTTGCCTTCCCTCAACTGTCCCCGTGATAACCAGCTTATCCAGATTTTTGACATTCTTCCTAGCAACACATGCCTAAATGAAGTTTGGATTATTTTTCTGCTTGTCGTCAAAGTCTTTAGGTAATCTACAATTCCTGGATGATAGAGTATTTTTCATATTTCTTTCATTCTCTCTCATCCTTCATGTTTCCACCACATACAGTGCTATAGAGACTACAAGAAATCATCAGTATACAATACAGGGAGTGGCATTAAACAGAGTTTCTGAGTTCAAAGATTTGGGCGTAACCTCTGATATCAGACTCACATTTGTTAACCATGTCTCACGTTTGATATCGGACTGTTACAAACTACTCGGTTTTATAATGAGAATAACAAGAGAATTTAATAGTACCGATATCCTGAGAAACTTATATATTAGGTCCTTACATATGAAATTGGCGTTTTGCCGTACTGGCAACTTTGATCTCAAATATCTTCTCTTTGGTTAGGAATTCCAAATTAAAATTTATACAGCTATTTACTCAAGTATTTGTGTTTCGAAAATTATAATTCATTTGTTTTTTCCTCAATTGTTTTTTTTCTTTGCGTCACTCAGTTTACAAAATGGAAAACTTGAAATATCGCGTTATTTACGAGTACGAGTTCCACCGTGGCACCAGTGCTGCAGAAACGGCTCGAAGGATTAATGATGTGTATGGCGACGGTGCCGCAAAAGAAAACACAGTGCGTTTTTGGTTCCAACGTTTTCGTTCTGGAAATTTCGACCTGCAGAATAAGCCCCGTGGACGGCCGGAGACCAAAGTTGATAATGAAGAATTGAAGGCTATTGTGGAAGCGGATCCATCGCAAACCACGTCCGAGTTAGCTGCAGGCTGCGGTGTTAGTGATAAAACTGTTTTAATCCACTTGAAGCAAATTGGGAAGGTGAAAAAGCTTGAAAGGTGGGTACCTCACGAATTGAGTGAAGCAAATCAACAAACGCGCGTTGACTGCTGCGTTGCATTACTCAACCGGCACAATAATGAAGGGATTTTGAATCGAATCATTACCTGTGATGAAAAGTGGATCCTGTATGATAATCGGAAGCGCTCATCGCAATGGCTGAACCCTGCCGAACCAGCCAAACCATGCCCCAAGCGAAAATTGACTCCAAAAAAGTTACTTGTGAGCGTTTGGTGGACTAGTGCTGGTGTCGTTCACTACAGCTTTCTTAAATCTGGCCAGACGATTACGGCAGATGTCTATTGTCAGCAACTGCAAACCATGATGGAAAAGCTAGCTGCTAAACAACCGAGGCTGGTTAATCGCTCTAGGCCACTGCTGCTTCATGATAACGCTAGACCACACACTGCACAACAGACGGCTACCAAATTAGAAGAGCTTCAATTGGAATGTCTAAGACATCCACCGTACTCTCCGGACCTTGCCCCGACAGATTACTATTTTTTTCGAAATTTGGATAACTTCTTGCAAGGGAAATATTCAACTCCGATGGGGCAGTCCAAACCGACTTCAAAGATTTTATTGATTCCCGTCCGAATGGTTTTTTTAGTAAAGGGATCGATGAACTACCTATGAGATGGCAAAAGTGCATAGATAGCATTGGTACATACTTTGATTAAATAAATATATTATATTAAAAAAAAATCTACTTTATGTTCCTCCCAAACAAAACGCCAATTTCATATGTAAGGACCTAATAATTATCTAATTAGAACCAAATTAGAATATGCATCTACAGTTTGGGCTCCTCATTAGAACAAATATAAAAACAATATAGAACAAATACAAAAAAAAATCCTCAGATATCTATGATACAGAACAAAGGGCGATTACCCAAAATATGCTCACCATGTCGAACTTCTCACAGTGTGTAACTATAGAAGCCTCGAAACAAGAAGGCAAGAATCCATTGTGATATTGCTACTGAAGGTTTTTCAAATATATTTATATGTACCTAATAAATATAGCCGTGCAAGGCAAGGAATCACCCTCTGTTCTATAATACGTACCAACTTACAGAAGGAATATCATGGCTAAACACTCAGTCACGCGTGGTATAGAGATATTGAACCAACTGAGTGACACTGTGGATATAGTCTCGGCACCGTCTAGCAGTATGAGAAGAGTCCTGGCTGATATTCTTAATAACGAATAAGCTAACGCTAGAAGCAGGAGTTTATGTAACAGGAGAAATCCGTGCTAAGTAGATAATAATAAAAAAAAAAAATTACCATTCTCTTTAGTCCTGCATATTTTATGACTAAAGAATGTATCGAACTTCGCATATCTGGACAGCATCCTGACATCGAATTCCTCTCTTGATGATGAACTGAAGAATCTCCTCAAGAGCACGTCAGCAGCTGTTGCTAAACTAAATGGCAGATTATTCTACAGTAGGAACATCTCCCAGTCTACTAAGATAACGGTCTACAAAGCTGTTGTCCTTCCGATTTAATATGACACCAATCTGCCAACAGCAGTGCTTAGGGTAGACTGGTGTCATGTTACATCGCAAGTGTGTGTGATCTATTGACCCAAAAGGAAAATGTTTAAAAGTATGAAACCTTTTGCATTCATTAGTTATTTATTACTTTTCTGTTTTACCTTACGGCTTTGTGTATCTCTGATGTTCGCACATTCATTGTTTTATATCATTTTTGTGCTGTACATTAAACTTGAACTTTCCTATCTTTGATATCATGGTTTGTCTCTAGAATATGGTTTGCAAACTTTGAAAAATGTTAATATTTCAGCGTATCAAAAGAGTCGATAGTGGACGTAGAGGCGACAGTGGTGCGTGTTGTGGTCCCGGTGGAAGCGTGCACACAGAAGCACGTAGAACTGCACGTGTCACAGATATTCCTCATCTCCCCGGCCAAGAGTCAGCTGCCTCTGCTCATCGAGGACGCTTCGAGACCTGAGAAATCTGATGTAAGTTGTTTTGTTTTATATATTATTGACGACCCACACTGTTATAGGACAGTGGTACGTAACCTTTTTACACCTTCGACCCCCTATTTGCAGTGTACTCCTTATGCGACCCCCTTATAACGACAAATATAATCTTATCGGTGTATTTATTAAGGTAAGAGTAACATAAAACATTTGTAAATATACTTATAAAGCCACTTAAAGCCTGGAGTTCAAACATTAGTGGCTTAACCGTGTAGACAACACTTTCTTGATGGGAATGCTTTATTAGTCATGGGTGTTTGTATCTTTCCAAAAGCTAGCATCATATATCTCGGTATCTGTCTTGATAGTAAGTTCTCCTTCGATAGACAACACATCGATCGATAAGTCCCGAGACTAACTACTAAATCAACTGCCAATCAAGTTTGCCAAAATTCTTCTTTATTCATCAACATAGTCTCCTTCAAGAATGATACATTCATTCCAACGCTTTCCCAACTTTCCTATCCCAGCCGTATAGAACGATTTATCTTTGGTTTCAAAATAGGCGTTAGTTTCGGCACTCACTTCTTCATTGGAGCCAAATCTCTTTCCCTGGAGCATCTTTTTGAGGTCTGCAAACAGCCAATGCAACATGGACCTTGAAAGTCCAGGCAATGAACAGACTGGAAGCATTTGAAATGTGGTTGCATCGTCGAATGCTCAAAATTCCCTGGACAGACATGGTGACAAATACCGAAGTCCTGAGGCGAGCTAGAGCTGACAGGGAGTTGTTGTCCACTATAAAAGTTAGAAAGATTTCATATCTGGGTCACGTGCTGCGTGGAGAGAAGTACCACTTGCTCCAGCTTATATTGAAGGGGAAAATCGAGGGACACCGGGGGCCCGGAAGAAGACAGATTTCCTGGCTGCGGAATGTGAGGGAGTGGACCGGCATCCGGAGTGTAGAGGAGCTGTTCCGGGCGGCTCAGGACCGAGACGGATTCGCCGAAGTGATCGCCAACGTTGGGGGGACCCGACAGGGCACTTAGAAGAAGAAGAAGAAACAGCCAATAGTCGCTGGGGGCCAAATCTGTAGAATACGGTGGGTGTGGAATAATTCGAGGTTCAACTCGTGCAATTTGGCCATCGTTACCATCATCGATGCGTTGTTGTTTCTGTTGCATTGTGAGCAAATGCGGCACCCATTTCGAAAAAAGCTTTTTTATGACCAAATGTTCATGCAAAATAGTGTAAACACTACCAAATGATATCTTCAGGATGTCAGCTATCTCACGCAACTTTACTTTGCGATTTTCCATCACGATTTTGAGTTTTTTTTTTTTATGTTTTCTGGTGTAACAGCCTCATTTGGATGACAAGAGTGTTCAGCATCATTTTTGTCTGTACGACCGTGTTTTGAAATCAGCATACCACTGACAAATGGTTGTTTTCGACGGTGCAGAGCCCGGATAACATTTTTCAAGCCATCGCTGAGTTTGAACGGTATTTTTTTCCATTAAAAAGCAATGTTTTATCAACACACGAAATTCGGTTTTTTCCATTGTTTTGAAAATAGCAAAAGTAGCGTCACTAAAACCACTGTAACTCAATGACACAATCTCGGAATGTCATGAAAGTTTGACACGTAACTTCTAAAGGTTGGTATTAACTGAGAATGGTATGGATTTGTTATTAGAAGCGCCATCTGTTGGTTAGTCCCGGGACTTATTGATCGATGTGTTAGGTTATACGGTCTCTTCAGGTTTCTGTAGTTTTAGAGAGTTCAAATTTTTACGTTGATGTCTTCCCACAAGGGAAATAAAAATTATTATTAATTAATTTGTTGTCGCATCTTTGATAATATTTATGTATGTTTGATGATATATTCATACATACCATCATGCTGTTTCTCTATCAGGGTAACCAGAGAGGACAGAATGCAGAAATTTGCCCTTTATTTCTCATTTGTAAGTTTATGTTTACTATTATATTTTATATTAAGACATTTAAGTAAGAGTAACAATGAGCCCAACCATAACCAAAGTAAGAATCGACAAAGACCTCTCAAAACCATTCCAGACATATAATGGCCTACGACAGGGAGATGCCTTGGCATGTCTCCTATTTAACGTGGCTCTAGAAAAAGTGATCAGGGACTCAAAAATAGATACCAGAGGCACTATATTCTACAAGTCAGTTCAGCTACTCGCCTATGCAGATGACATAGATATTGTGGGACGGTCACTTGAAGCTACCCGTGAAGCGTTTGTAGCATTGGAGGAAAAAGGAAAAATAATGGGACTTGTCATAAATGAAGATAAAACAAAATTGATGATTGCTTCTAATACCACATATCCATACCCCCAGGTTTTCTCAGCTGCAAATTACAACTTTGAAATAGTTAATTCATTTACATACTTAGGCTCAACAGTTACCAGTGATAATAACACCCGAGAAGAAATTGACAGAAGGATAATGGCAGCAAACCGATGTTACTACGCTCTCCAAAAACAGTTAAGATCCAAATTACTGCGAAGAACCACAAAAACACTATTGTACAGGACCCTGATCAAACCAGTCCTCACATATGCCTCTGAAACCTGGGTGATGACAAAACACACTGAAGGGTCCATCGCAGCATTTGAAAGAAGGGTTCTTAGGACAATATACGGCCCAGTGAGAGACCACAATGGTTGGCGTCGTCGATATAACCGAGAGCTATATGATATCTATAAAGAGCCCGATGTGATCAGATCCGTCAGAGTAGGGCGCTTGAGATGGGCTGGTCACATAATCAGAATGGACGACGACAACCCTACAAAACGCTTCACGCTCTCAGTAACACAGGGACGTAGAAGACCAGGAAGGCCCAAAATGCGATGGATGGACAGTGTCAACACGGATGCATCGGTGTTGCCAGTGAGAAATTGGAGAATAAGGGCATCAAACAGACAAGAATGGAGGAAGCTCCTGGATTCAGCCAAGGCCCACCCAGGGCTGTCGAGCTTAGGATAATAATAAATAATAATATAATTGAGACATTTAAAAGAGCTGAATAAACGCTGTAGAATTGGGTGTACTGAGAAGAATACACGGGGCTACAATGTATGACAGAATATAGAACGTAGTGATGAGATGTATTAAGTAAGATAATGAAGAGGACTCTGGGATAGTTTGGACATGTAGAACAATTGAAGGAAAGAAAATTAACAACACAAATATACATTGGCGTGGTAGAGGAAGACCAAAGAAAGTATGGTTTGATCAAGTGAATGGTGTTTTGAAAGAAGGAAATGTAAAAATCATAGAAGATACTTGAAAAGGTGTATAGATTTGTGTCGCGACAGGAAAGTCTGTTGCTACTCCGACAGGGAAATGGTATGATGTAAGTAGGTTACATTTTTTTTTCTTTTAACAAAAAAATTACGTGGTTACCGTAGTACATATGTAAGCTATTTTTCGACATAGTCGCCATTCCTCTCAATGCAGGTGGTGAAGCGGGGTATCAACTTTTTGATGCCTTCCTCGAAGTAGTTTCCCGCCAACCCCTCCGTCCACTTCTCCACCTCCTCCTTTACCTCCTCGTCGGTTGAAAACCTTTTTCCACCCATGTGCAGCTTCAGGGAGGTAAAGAGATAGTAATCTGAAGGTGCTAGGTCAGGGGAATGCGCGGGATGGTTCAGGACATCCCATTTAAACGAGGCGAGCAGTTCCTTCGTGGCGTTGGCCGTGTGTGGTCTGGCATTGTCGTGCAGCAGGCAGACTCCCTTTGTCAGCATGCCTCTCCTCTTGTTTTGAATCGCCCTCCGCAATTTTTTTAGGGTCTCACAGTATCTTGCAGAGTTGATGGTCTCCCCTTGAGGCATATATTCAATCTGCGATCGTCACGGAGCGCATTTTCGATTTTTTTCACGATTTCGTCAGTCACAATTGAAGGTCTTCCGCTCCTCTAATCATCATGCACAGACGTACGACCGTTTTTAAACTCGCGACACCACTTGTACACACTCGTACGATTCATAGCTTTATCACCATATGCAGTTTTCACCTCATTATAAACCTCAACCGGAGGTTTTCCCTTCCAAACGAGATAACGGATGACGCCGTGTATTTCGCACTTGGCGGGAGATTGGATTTACATTTTTCACGAAACGTGTTGTCGCGTCGACACTTCTCAACGTACTGACCTCGAACCGGTCTCGTTGCGGAGGGGAAGGGTCAGGCTACACGGAAGTGTAGCCAACATGTCAAAAATAAAATCCATCCGGTCGTGAGAGCCTCAGTACACTTACTTTCTGGATACGCCTCGTATATATATATTTTTTTTTGTTTTTTATGCCACAGGATCCTGAAGCACTGAAGATCCGTGTGAACCAGGACACCCGCCTGGACAACAGAGTGCTGGACCTCCGTACTCCGGCCAACCAGGCCATCTTCCGGCTGGAGGCGGGCGTCTGCAAGCTCTTCAGGGACATCCTTACCGATAAAGGTAGTTTAATTAATTTATTTGCCACTTTATTGCATTAACGTAAATCACTCAAGCAAATCAGTATCTATACAAATGGCCTTCCAAGGTTTCCGAACATTATGCAATTCATTTATGAGGACGATAATGGCATTACGGCATAGGGCAGAAGTTACAAGGATGTCAAAAGCAAGCTTTTTGAACGACATGACTTCATATTACAAGAAATATCAGCTGAAATCGAACCCTGCAAAAACTCACGTTTGCGTATATTAAATCCGCAATGGTGATGTGAAACGAAAGCTGAATATTGTGTGGAAACGATATCAGTTGTAACATTGCGAGGTTCCTCGATGTCTAGGAGTATTGTTCGACCATACCTTGTCTTTCGAACAACACTGCATCACTACAAAATGTAAAGTCAGCGTTAGATGTACCCGGCGGTAAGTACGGCACCCGGCGGTAAGTAATACGCATTGGGCTTACCCTCTCGAGTAGTAAGATATTTAAAAAAATTTAAAACATTGTTTGTTCAGTTGGTAAAACATGTAACTAGCCGATAAATGATTTAATTGTGTGGTATCGTCAATAGATGTCATTGGTAATCCAAATCCTGACATAATTTGGGAATATTCGAGAAATAATCACTGCGCCCCAACCACGGGGCCATACACTATCTGACTCAGTATTTCATGGCCCCACGGTTGGGGCGGTACGCACGGAGAGGTTAAGAATGAGACTGTCTGCCATAATCGGCTAACTTCGGCTTTGTAGAGCGTCGTACTTATTGCCGGGTACTGTATATGACATCACACCATCTAACTATCAGAGTAGGCAGAAAGAAAAGAGCGCCAGATTTTCCCCTATCGCGATACACACGTGCCTCTTCTACGTACATATAGCGTTTCATACAGCTCCTATGATTTCCCTGACTTTTTACATTTCCTCCTTTCAAAATATCATATACATGATCCAACCATACTTTCCTTGGTCTTCCTATACCTGCCTTCTACTCACATTTGTACTGTATAATTGTTTTGTTCATTCACACATTCCAGTCTAGTCTTTCTTCATTCATACGTTCCAGGTGACCAAACCATCTTCATCTTGCTTAACACATCAGCCTTAAGTTCACACTCATCCCTAATCTGTATTTTATCATACATTGTCACACCATGTATTCTTCTGATTGCAAGCATTTGTACAGCATTTGTTCGACTCTTTTCAATCTTGTTTGATATCCACGTTACACTCCCATCCTTTTTTTTTTTTTTCAATTTGCACGGATTTCTTCTGTTACACAAAGAGGGTCTGCTTCTAGCATTAGCTTATTCGTTAGGAAGAATATCAGCCAGGATTCTTCTCATACTGCTAGGCGGTGCCGAGACTATATCCACAGTGTCACTCAGTTGGTTCAATATCTCTATACCACGCGTGACTGAGTGTTTAGCCATGATATTCCTTCTGTAAGTTGGTACGTATTATAGAACAGAGGGTGAGTCCTTGCCTTGCACGGCTATATTTATTAGGTACATATAAACTTAGTGCTTCTAGAATCGTGGGATAGTTAAAGGAACCTTGGAAAACCTTTCATTCATCCATCAAAGTTAGTATTAAAATGCTGTAGTGGAATCGAAAGGATAAAAAAATTTATTCAAATATGTTCCCAAAATATTGATCTAAACTAAAAACAATCCACTTAATTTGTTTAGTAATGTTTTTTTGCAATCCTTCACCACGTAAAACTGTTTCCAGGCTTCGTGGAGATCCACACCCCGAAGATCATCTCCGCAGCGTCTGAAGGAGGCGCCAACGTGTTCACCGTGAGCTACTTCAAGGGCTCGGCATACCTGGCGCAGAGTCCTCAGCTATACAAGCAGATGGCCATCGCTGCAGACTTTGAGAAGGTAACATTGTGCCGATCTCCTCGGAACTTTGTTCTCCTTGCCATTGAAATGTTGTGTGTGATCTGTCAAAACTGTATGTTTGCTAAAGTGCAACAGTTAATGCAATAATTTTATTTGAAAGAAAATTGTTGGTTAAGTTCTGAGCAATCGTAATGACTGCCCAAGACTTTATAACGCTCAATCAAGTCTCCACGACTTGGTCTTTGCTGCCTGAAAAGGTACTGAATAAATGCTGTGATAATGTGTGCACTGAGAAGAATACATGGGGTGGCAATGTAGCACAGAATACGGAAGGAAGGGAAGCCCTCTACCCCCATTGTATTCCTCTTTCATTGTATAAAATACAACCTAGCGGACTTATTGCCACATGGCAATTGCTCATAATCAAATAGAAATATATTAATGAGTCAACGTTCTAAAATAACTGGGAAATCAGAATTTATTTTTGATCATTGAAGTTTCAATCTTCTTCTTCCCAGTGTCATGTCAGGTCCCCCCCAACGTTGACTATCATCTGAGAGTAGGCATCTTTGTCCCCGGTAGCCCGAAAAAGATCCCCAACGCTCCTTATACCAGTCCAAATATTGCGGAGCCAGGAGATTTGCCCCAAGTTTCAATAAAGGAAATATTTAATATCTTTCCGTTCCAGGTATTCACCGTGGGTGCAGTGTTCCGTGCGGAAGACTCCAACACTCATCGCCACTTGACTGAGTTCGTGGGACTCGATCTGGAGATGGCCTTCAAGTTCCACTACCACGAGGTTCTCTACACGATCGGAGACACCTTCACTGCCATGTTCAGGGGACTGAGGGACAAGTGAGTATTTTTCAAGATTTTGCAACGGGAATTCAAACATTTAATTTTTTTCTGGTGTGCCACAAGGATCTATTTTAGGACTGTTTATTTTTCTTTGACTATAAAAGAATACATACGTACCATCATGCCAATTCCCTGTCGGGGTAGGCAGAGAGAACAGCATTAGACTACCTTATCTCGACACACATCCGCCGTTTCTTTTACGTCTATACATCTTCTCATACGATTTCTCTGACTTTCTACGTTTCATTCTATCAAGATATCATTCACTTGATCCTACCATACTTCCATTAGTCTGCCTAGACCAGTGTAGTGAGTGCTGTGACATTGAACCAGCGTCTGGACAAGTTCCTACACACAAACCCAGGAGTGCTGTTCTGTTCCCTTTGCTTTTCCCTCGCTGTCTCTCCATGAACATATGACAGGTAAACTTGATATAGATATTAACAGCATTCATACTGCCTGGCTATAATGATAATACTGCCCAATAGTGTAGTGAGTGCTGTGACATTGAACCAGTGTATGAGACGTCTGGACAAGTTCCTACACACAAACCCAGGAGTGCTGTTCTGTTTCCTTTGCTTTTCCCTCGTTGTCTCTCCATGAACATATGACAGGTAAACTTGATATAGATATTAACAGCATTCATGATGCCTGGCTATAATGATAATACTGCCCAATAGTGTAGTGAGTGCTGTGACATTGAACCAGTGTATGAGACGTCTGGACAAGTTCCTACACACAAACCCAGGAGTGCTGTTCTGTTCCCTTTGCTTTTCCCTCGCTGTCTCTCCATGAACATATGACAGGTAAACTTGATATAGATATTAACAGCATTCATACTGCCTGGCTATAATGATAATACTGCCCAATAGTGTAGTGAGTGCTGTGACATTGAACCAGTGTACGAGACGTCTGGACAAGTTCCTACACACAAACCCAGGAGTGCTGTTCTGTTCCCTTTGCTTTTCCCTCGCTGTCTCTCCATGAACATATGACAGGTAAACTTGATATAGATATTAACAGCATTCATACTGCCTGGCTATAATGATAATACTGCCCAATAGTGTAGTGAGTGCTGTGACATTGAACCAGTGTATGAGACGTCTGGACAAGTTCCTACACACAAACCCAGGAGTGCTGTTCTGTTTCCTTTGCTTTTCCCTCGTTGTCTCTCCATGAACATATGACAGGTAAACTTGATATAGATATTAACAGCATTCATGATGCCTGGCTATAATGATAATACTGCCCAATAGTGTAGTGAGTGCTGTGACATTGAACCAGTGTATGAGACGTCTGGACAAGTTCCTACACACAAACCCAGGAGTGCTGTTCTGTTTCCTTTGCTTTTCCCTCGTTGTCTCTCCATGAACATATGACAGGTAAACTTGATATAGATATTAACAGCATTCATGATGCCTGGCTATAATGATAATACTGCCCAATAGTGTAGTGAGTGCTGTGACATTGAACCAGTGTATGAGACGTCTGGACAAGTTCCTACACACAAACCCAGGAGTGCTGTTCTGTTCCCTTTGCTTTTCCCTCGCTGTCTCTCCATGAACATATGACAGGTAAACTTGATATAGATATTAACAGCATTCATACTGCCTGGCTATAATGATAATACTGCCCAATAGTGTAGTGAGTGCTGTGACATTGAACCAGTGTATGAGACGTCTGGACAAGTTCCTACACACAAACCCAGGAGTGCTGTTCTGTTCCCTTTGCTTTTCCCTCGCTGTCTCTCCATGAACATATGACAGGTAAACTTGATATAGATATTAACAGCATTCATGCTGCCTGGCTATAATGATAATACTGCCCAAATAGTGTAGTGAGTACTGTGACATTGAACCAGTGTATGAGACGTCTGGACAAGTTCCTACACACAAACCCAGGAGTGCTGTTCTGTTTCCTTTGCTTTTCCCTCGCTGTCTCTCCATGAACATATGACAGGTAAACTTGATATAGATATTAACAGCATCCATGCAGCCTGACTATAATAATAATCTCCTGTCCTGAATAATTGTTGGTTATGATTCCAGCTACGCAGCGGAGATCGCAGCCGTAGGCCAGCAGTACAATGTGGAGCCCTTCAAGTTTCTGGACCCTCCTCTCAGACTAGAGTTCGTCCAGGGTATTGAGATGCTCAAGGAGGCTGGTACGTTCTTTTCATACTCAAAAATATTTAACTGTAAGATTAGTTAAATGAGGTTCACATATTAAGTTGATCTGAAAGAATAGACTTTATGCTGTCATTTGAAGTCGTTAATGGTCTCGACACTTTTCACCGTAAAGAATCTTGAAGCTTTTCAAATGTATGCTATCGAAGACAGTCCCATGGTTTGGCCACGTCCGTAATGATGACGTCTTGAAACTAATGAATTTTATCTTTCTCATTTTTTTCGACTGACTATATACAGTCTCTAAGTCATTTTTATTTAAAATTTTCCATTTACATTTGATGCAGGTTTCACCCAATTACATCAAATAATAACAACATGAACAACGTTACTCATGCTTCCCTGTGATGTGACTTAGTTATACCTGCAGAGTTTATTGAGGAGTTTAATCCTCAATTTATCCACCGAGATGTGGGAGATGTCGATATCAGAAAATTCATTCAACAAGGTCATTCCGTGTGCGAGTGGTGATACTCTTTGACAGCTCTGTTTGTCAATACGGCATCGGACACAATTTTTGGGGAGAAAGGTTTGCAGATCCCTCTACAGTGCATTGGTACTTAGCAAGTTAGAATGTGGAGTACACGGGGTATTCATTAACACATCGATCAATAAGTCCCGGGACTAACCAACAGATGACGCCTCTAAAAACAAATCCATACCATTCTCAGTTAGTGCCAACCTTTAGAAATTACGTGTCAAACTTTCATGACATTCCGACATTGTGTCATTGAGTTATAGTGGTTTTAGTGACGCTACTTTTGCTATTTTCAAAACAATGGAAAAAACCGAATTTCGTGTGTTGATAAAACATTGCTTTTTAATGGGAAAAAATACCGTTCAAACTCAGCGATGGCTTGAAAAGTGTTATCCGGGCTCTGCTCCGTCGAAAACAACCATTTGTCGGTGGTATACTGATTTCAAATGCGGTAGTACAGACACAAATGATGCTGAACGCTCTGGTCGTCCAAATGAGGCTGTTACACCAGAAAACATGAAAAAACCCTCAAAATCGTGATGGAAAATCGCAAAGTAAAGTTGCGTGAGATAGCTGACATCCTGAAGATATCATTTGGTATTGTTTACACTATTTTGCATGAACAAGCTTTTTTCGAAATGGGTGCCGCGTTTGCTCACAATGGAACAGAAACAACAATACATCGATGATTCAGTGCGCTGTTTGGCACTGTTTATGCGAAATAAACAGGAATTTTTGCACCGTGTCACAAGTCGATGGTAACGATGGCCAAATTGCATGAGTTGAACTTCGAATTGCTTCTGCACCCACCGTATTCTCCAGATTTGGCCCCCAGCGAATATTGGCTGTTCGCAGACCTCAAAAAGATGCTCCAGGGAAAGAGATTTGGCTCCGATGAAGAAGTGATTGCCGAAACTAACGCCTATTTTGAAACCAAAGATAAATCGTTCTACACGGGTGGCATAGAAAAGTTAGGAAAGCGTTGGAATGAATGTATCGCTCTTGAAAAAGACTATGTTGATGAATAAAGAATAATTTTGGCTAACAAATGTTGTTTTAGTAGTTAGTCCCGGGACTTATTGATCGATGTGTTACTCTGAAACGGTGGAAAAAAATCCTAAAGAATTTTTTGAGATACTTACGTGTGTTTGGTTTCTACCCGTGGCTCTATCCTACAAGATTTCTTCTTGGTATGTTGGGATACTACCTTCTTAGCTTGAGAAGGGATGTGACTGTCCCTTCCTATATATTGAAGTTACTGACGGGAGCGATATCTAATCCAACTTTGTTGTTCGAGGTACACAAATATTGATATTTTTAGACTGGCAATAAATAGAACTAACTTGCCAAGTGCTCGTCTATTGTTATGTGGGCTGTCTTTTTTGAATAGGGCCTCGGATATTGATATCTGAAACGGGTGGATTTTTTTCTGATCATTCTCCAAGACCCTGAATGAAGCCCCTTCAATAAAATAGACACTGATTGTTAACTGTGTGTTTCCAACATTTCAGGCGTGACCGTAGGCAGAGAAGATGACCTCTCTACTCCGGACGAGAAGCTGCTGGGAAAGCTGGTGAAGGCCAAGTACGATACAGACTTCTACATCTTGGATAAGTACCCGCTTGCCGTCAGACCTTTCTACACCATGCCTGATCCCATTGATAAGGTAAATTGTTGTCCTTATTTAACAATCAAATATTAATACATATGTTACATACCATCACACTATTTCCCCGTCAGGGTAGGCGGAGAGGACAGAGCGCCAGACTTTCCTATCTGAACACATCCTTGGCAACAACTACGCTCCGATCCACTGTCTGAATTTTTCACACCCTTTTGCCTTTATTGAATTCGATATCTCAGTGTATGTCATGAGGGCCAGATAGACGTATTGTCTTTGGGCAAAATATGTTCTAACTCTAGGAATGGCGAATACAGTAGAGCGCCAATTGTCCGGGGATCAATTATTCGTGAGTTGGATTAACCGTGCTCCTCTGTAGTGCCATTTTTTTTTATAATAAAGCTTGTTAAACTTTCTATAGACTCAAGAGTCTGTTACTACAGGATTGTCCTCCTGTGATGCTGAGCTCCAGCTATCTCTCCATCGTTTCGGGGGTCTCCCTGGCGGACGCCGTCCATCTGGCACCCCATGCAGAGCCATGTATGGAATTCTAGTGAAATTCATTCTCTGTACATGTTGGTACCAGTATCGTCGATTGTGGTGTTCCTTACACGATCACGCAAAGTCTTCCCAGCAATAGCGCGCAGAGTTCTCATTTCCGTTGTCCTTAGCGTACTTTTTGTCCTGACAGTGTCCGCCCTCGCTTCGATGCCATATGTGAGGATAGGTCGCACACAGGTCTTATAAATGCGCACCTCGCTATCCGTTCTCATATCTTTATTCCTCCGTATGACATCTCTCAGGCAGCCCGCCACAACTGCAGCTTTATCTACCTGAGGCCTTACTTCTATGGGGAGGTGATGAGAGCTGAGCAGTTCACTGCCGAGATATCTGAACTGGGTTGCCTGTTCAATAAATCATTGATTTTTATTATACAAATTGATTTACGCTATTAAGTTGGCGGTGTTTCCCTACATCTACACCGACACGAAAATACGTGGATTATTTCCGGGGCTTTTCAATGCAATTGCCAATTAAATTAACCTTTCCTTCCCTGTGTTGGGTATCTTCTACACGTTGCTTCTAATAACCATCAATATCTCTATAAATATTATAAATACAAGGTTAAGATTTTAGGTATTCCTCCATAATATATTTACGCATTGATTTAAAAAATTATATTAATAATAATCAGAATTTATAGACTACATCGTAAGTATTTCGTGAATATCGGAAACAAATTCGCATTTAAACGCTGTGAGTGCCTCGATCTTGGGTCTTGACGATAGGTGAAGAGTATGCGGGAAGCGCGACACTATATTCGCATCTCACTCTTGCATACGTCACTGAATAGCGAGGAGCTCAATTGTCTCAACCTCGCAAGTGTAAGCCACGCCCGGGTTAGCCACCAACCCTGCCGCGCCGCAGTAGCTGTTGGGCTGGCAACGAGACTAGATCTACGCCCGTTCCGTGAGCGTTGTCAGATGGTTTTTTAATGTTTTCAGCAAATAAATCTCAATTATTATAATTTTTAACTTCAGTTATAATTATTTAAGGGGATTATCTATGAATGTTCTTATTTTTCCGATTTAAAATCGCTAATTTTTGAACGCGTACTCACTACCCAACACCGGAGCGCGCGTTTCAATTTTATCACCGTAAGGGAAGAGTTAAACAAGCTTTCTCATTCTGAATATTGCATTCTCACGTTCCACCAGTTCAGCTCCTGGTATGAAGTGATGGGTTCGTAATTTCTCAGGTTAAAAATTAATCTTAGATAAACATTTTTAAAATGCTGTAATTTGTCCAGTCGTTCCTTCATAATACTCAAATAACAGACGTCCACATCTTTACTTCGGTCACAAAACCAAAACTAATAAACGGTTATAGATCGTTCAACCAGAAGAGTAATTTTGCAATAGTGCGAGTAACAGTGCATTTACAAAAACTTGTCATTAAATTTTTTTTGTGAAGTGAAAAAGCAAAAAACATATAAAAATAATATTTTATATTCAAACGTTGAAATGAACACGCACGTTTTGTAAATTAAAAATGCTGTCAGCTTAAATTGTAATGCGCATAAAAATAAAATGAAAGTAAGTTTATTGAACATATTAATTGTTTAGGCATGGCAGATTCTACCTAAAGGAAACATTAAATAACAATAATGGAATTGTTCAAGATTAAAAATAAATATAAGTACAAGTATTATAAAGGAAAAATGTTGGTCAGCTTTAATTAGATTATAGCGCATAGAAATACAATTATTATTGTATGTAAGATTATTTAACATGTAGGAACTACGGTCGTCCCTGAATATTGTCAACACGCACGGTCAACGACCGACGAAACGATCTTCGGATATGTCCAAAGTTCGCATACCAAAACATCGATATTGTTTACCCACGAATACTATTTACGATACATCCCACAGTAGAAAGAGAACGCATCACGCTGTCTCGCCGTTTTCGCCAACAAATTATCTACCCACAATATTATTCGCGACGTCTGCAATATTTCAATCGACCATCTCTGCACGCACAGGAGTGAGATAAAAATATATTGCGGGCGCACTCACGCGCCTCGTTCTGAAATGTATAAATACCTACTAACCGATAAATAAAGCATCATTGATCATTAATCACTATTTATTATTCATAGATTCATTCACTCTCTGCTTCCGCATTGCTAATTGACGTATTTTATTTAAATACCAAACAATCAAAATCATCAGCGCGTCCTTCAAGGACATTCGCTAAAAACATATTAATGTATCATAATTACATAATTACAATGCCAAATAATAAAGTTTTAAAATAATAGTGGATGGAGGGATACTAGCAAAGTTATAACAAATTACATTCTAAGCTTTGGAAACATTTTGAATAATACATAACATTAGACAAAAATGGCACTCCTAATTTCGACACGGCAGTGTTTTTCTAATCACCGAGTATTTTAACAACAATACAAACGTGCGCTCTGCGCGAACCAATCGCGTGGCATTCTGAAACTAATACCACTACACAAGTTGTGTAATACAGAGATTGCTACTCACACTATTGTAAAATGACTTCTGGCTGAATGATCTATACCTGTTGATTTATTACCTTTGAACTGTTACCTGTTGATTTATTAACTGTTGATTTATAACCTTTGAACTGTTACCTGTTGATTTATTACCTTAGAACTGTTACCTATTGATTTATTTCCTCTTCATTCTTGGTTGAATTTTTTTGCAGATCTCATCTAACTCTTACGACATGTTCATGCGCGGCGAAGAGATCCTCTCCGGGGCCCAGAGGATCCACGACCCAGACTACCTCACCGAGAGGGCCAAGCACCACAATATTGGTGAGTTCTCATAATCTACAGTGGCTGTTCGTAGTTTGTTGAGTGGACAGAGTCTTCTCTATATTTAAATGTCCTGTCCTGGTAAATTTCAGTTCATTGAATGTCTCCGGTCTATATTTGTAGACTTCAGCCTTAAGGGAAAGAAATCACAAGCGGCGAAATCAAGTGAACGTGCTGACCACGGGATGTCACCTTGCAGGGAAATTAGGTGACCTGGAAACATTTGTCGTAGAAAATCCCTCACCTGTGAACGGTGGCACCTTTCTGTTAGAACTATAGAACTGAATTTTCAAGCTTTGACTCGAGGAGTTTTGACTCGAGGAAGTTGCAAAAAATATGGCAGGTAAACTTGATATAGATATTAACAGCATTCATGCTGCCTGCCTATAATGATAATACTGCCCAATAGTGTAGTGAGTGCTGTGACATTGAACCAGTGTACGAGACGTCTGGACAAGTTCCTACACACAAACCCAGGAGTGCTGTTCTGTTTCCTTTGCTTTTCCCTCGTTGTCTCTCCATGAACATATGACAGGTAAACTTGATATAGATATTAACAGCATTCATGCTGCCTAACTATAATGATAATACTGCCCAATAGTGTAGAGTACTGTGACATTGAACCAGTGTACGAGACGTCTGGACAAGTTCCTACACACAAACCCAGGAGTGCTGTTCTGTTTCCTTTGCTTTTCCCTCGTTGTCTCTCCATGAACATATGACAGGTAAACTTGATATAGATATTAACAGCATTCATGCTGCCTAACTATAATGATAATACTGCCCAATAGTGTAGAGTACTGTGACATTGAACCAGTGTATGAGACGTCTGGACAAGTTCCTACACACAAACCCAGGAGTGCTGTTCTGTTTCCTTTGCTTTTCCCTCGTTGTCTCTCCATGAACATATGACAGGTAAACTTGATATAGATATTAACAGCATTCATGCTGCCTGCCTATAATGATAATACTGCCCAATAGTGTAGTGAGTGCTGTGACATTGAACCAGTGTATGAGACCTCTGGACAAGTTCCTACACACAAACCCAGGAGTGCTGTTCTGTTTCCTTTGCTTTTCCCTCGTTGTCTCTCCATGAACATATGACAGGTAAACTTGATATAGATATTAACAGCATTCATGCTGCCTGCCTATAATGATAATACTGCCCAATAGTGTAGTGAGTGCTGTGACATTGAACCAGTGTACGAGACGTCTGGACAAGTTCCTACACACAAACCCAGGAGTGCTGTTCTGTTTCCTTTGCTTTTCCCTCGTTGTCTCTCCATGAACATATGACAGGTAAACTTGATATAGATATTAACAGCATTCATGCTGCCTAACTATAATGATAATACTGCCCAATAGTGTAGAGTACTGTGACATTGAACCAGTGTACGAGACGTCTGGACAAGTTCCTACACACAAACCCAGGAGTGCTGTTCTGTTTCCTTTGCTTTTCCCTCGTTGTCTCTCCATGAACATATGACAGGTAAACTTGATATAGATATTAACAGCATTCATGCTGCCTAACTATAATGATAATACTGCCCAATAGTGTAGAGTACTGTGACATTGAACCAGTGTATGAGACGTCTGGACAAGTTCCTACACACAAACCCAGGAGTGCTGTTCTGTTTCCTTTGCTTTTCCCTCGTTGTCTCTCCATGAACATATGACAGGTAAACTTGATATAGATATTAACAGCATTCATGCTGCCTGCCTATAATGATAATACTGCCCAATAGTGTAGTGAGTGCTGTGACATTGAACCAGTGTATGAGACGTCTGGACAAGTTCCTACACACAGCCCCAGGAGTGCTGTTCTGTTTCCTTTGCTTTTCCCTCGCTGTCTCTCCATGAACATATGACAGGTAAACTTGATATAGATATTAACAGCATTCATGCTGCCTGGCTATAATTATATTACTGCCCCAACTGATTTAAATGTATTCACTGAATAATGTCCTGATTTCAAGCTAAAGAAATCTAAATATATCACATATTTTCCACTTTCAGATATCACCAAGATTGCAGCTTACATCGATTCATTCAGACTGGGATGTCCGCCCCACGGAGGTATTTATTAGCTTCACTTAATATATCAACACACCGTAGTATTATCAACACGTGCGATCATTCATTCAATTCATTTCCGTGTCTCGTCCATCAATAGTTAACACTTGCCACCCTGTGATGGATAGCGAGTGACCAGGACTTATATTTCATTTGATTATTCGACATTTTAATACATAATATAATGATTTTTATAGCTTATTACAAAAAATAACCGAGCAGATTTTGCATAATTTTGATATAAAATATACATTTTTCACGGGACGCTTAGCGTCCAGCACCGTGGCTGACGGATTTTTTTAGCACAGTAAGGCAAGTGTTAATGATGCCACATACATCCAGTAAGAGGCAATAGAGATCCCAGCGCCATAGCATTAGCTACAATCAGGTCCTGCACAAAGAATGTAGTCCAATCCAGAGCATGTAGTCCCGATGTTCGAACAAATTAGCGTGTTTTGTTAGTCTTGCATATCCCCACAATCACATTCAATATTACGATACTTTCCTTCAAGAAATCCCATCTTTGCGTGTTCACCTTACGTCAAGTTACTTTTACTCGGAGTCTAAGAGGATGAGTTCTGCAACAACGATGATGCCAGACCATTGTAGACATAAACTGGAATACAAAAAAGAATGATAATAAATAAACATTCATACAACAATTGTTAAAAATATAAACGCATATACAGGGTGTCCCGTAACTCAACTTGATGTCAAGCCGGTATCGAGGAAAAGGCTAGCTTATGACGGTTCAGAGTTGAAAAAAATTCTTGCAAAAGCCTTATACTTTTCGAGTTATAGGCATTTCTTTGAAAATTGTGAAAGTAGCTACCCTGCGCCAAATGTTTATATGCTGTGACTACAAATTGCCATATTTTATGATTTTAATGGTTGTATCGCAATCCTAGATAGCCCTGCTATTAGTCAGAGTCCGATATAAAACAAAAAAAATCGGCACGTTCGAAAAAAAAATTATTCGATCGTAACTTTAAAATTAATATTTTTTATCAGCTAACTTTAATTCATCATATTGTAAAAATAATGTACTACGCTAACCTGGCAAGTTACATCAAAAGATGGCCTGTTTAGTCAGGATTTCAAAATGGTACAATACATATCTACTACTATTTTAAAAATAATTTAAAAAAATTAATTACTGTATTTAATGACATAATTTTTCAATGTAGCGTCACTACCTGTCTCATATTAACTCGAGTCGAATGGGGACTATCTGTCTCACTCTAGTTCATGTCAAATGGTGACACTAGCTGTCTTACTCTAACTCGTTCATGCGCTGTATCGTTTGTCTCGCTCAAACTTATTTTGAATTTGATCTTTGATTATTGAAAAGTGTTGTCATTGTACAGAGCCTAGCTGCTGCATTTAAAACAGGCTGGAGTCTAGAAATATGCATGTCAGGCAGACCGTAGTTGTGAAGTGCATGGTCGTGCAGTTATATACTAGACTTCCATGCGAAAAGTCACTGGTTCGAACCCCGTGTTGTACTACTTGAATGACAGGTATTTTTTCTGTCTAGTATTTGAGGGTATATGGATACCTATAACTTTGGTTAAATCTATTTTTTTCAAAATAAAAGATAAAAAACATGGCGGTGTGCTCCCATCTCTACGGTGTGCTCCCGTCTCACTTTGGTATGCTCCAATCGTCTCACTTTGGTGTGCTCCCATCGTCTCACTTTGGTGTGATCCCATCGTCTCACTTTGGTGTGATCCCATCGTCTCACTTTGGTGTGCTCCCATCGTCTCACTTTGGTGTGATCCCATCGTCTCACTTTGGTGTGATCCCATCGTCTCACTTTGGTGTGCTCCCATCGTCTCACTTTGGTGTGATCCCATCGTCTCACTTTGGTGTGATCCCATCGTCTCACTTTGGTGTGATCCCATCGTCTCACTTTGGTGTGATCCCATCGTCTCACTTTGGTGTGCTCCCATCGTCTCACTTTGGTGTGCTCCCATCGTCTCACTTTGGTGTGCTCCCATCGTCTCACTTTGGTGTGATCCCATCGTCTCACTTTGGTGTGATCCCATCGTCTCACTTTGGTGTGCTCCCATCGTCTCACTTTGGTGTGCTCCCATCGTCTCACTTTGGTGTGCTCCCATCGTCTCACTTTGGTGTGATCCCATCGTCTCACTTTGGTGTGCTCCCATCGTCTCACTTTGGTGTGCTCCCATCGTCTCACTTTGGTGTGCTCCCATCGTCTCACTTTGGTGTGATCCCATCGTCTCACTTTGGTGTGCTCCCATCGTCTCACTTTGGTGTGCTCCCATCGTCTCACTTTGGTGTGCTCCCATCGTCTCACTTTGGTGTGATCCCATCGTCTCACTTTGGTGTGCTCCCATCATCTCACTTTGGTGTGATCCCATCGTCTCACTTTGGTGTGCTCCCATTGTCTCACTTTGGTGTGCTCCCATCGTCTCACTTTGGTGTGATCCCATTGTCTCACTTTGGTGTGCTCCCATCGTCTCACTTCGGTGTGCTATGGGATCCAGTACAGCTGTGTTGCTGGTGAGATTGCTGGTGTGCAACGGCAACTCTCTTTAAAAACAAACTCCACAGCACAGCTTCGTTTTCCAACTGCATTAATGTTTGAATGGTGAGAGGATCTTCAACTACGAGGTCCAGCAATGACGGAAACTTTCCTGTACAATACGCGTTTTGGGAGCCTATGATATACCATATACCTTCATCATTGGTAAACTTGTCTTGTCAAGATAACCGAATAACCCTGTTAAATACTATCGTGTGTGTTATCAGGTCGAAAGAATTTGAAACGAACTGCACGATATAGCTGTGGTTTCTAACTGAATTGACGTCTGAATTTCGAAGACATCCTCGATTACGAGGTCCAGCAACAGCGACGATAACTTGTACAAAAAAGCTATGGTTTGTTAAAACACAATTGAAACTCTGTTCGTTTTATTTCTTCCTCGTGGAACATTTAATGTCAGCTAACGAGTATTTTGTTAATGTTCAAGGTGGCGGCATTGGCATGGAGCGTGTGGTGATGCTGTACCTGGGGCTGGACAACATCCGGAAGACCAGCATGTTCCCCCGTGACCCCAAGAGACTGACTCCTTAGTGTCTGCTCACTTCCTACTTCCAACAACACGCAATGCACAAATCCTCAGCCTGTTTTATAAAACTCGGAAGTCTAAAAGATAAACAGCAACCGTACTACACATATATCAAAAGTAACGAAAATGATAATACAGTAAAAGTCTGTTAATTATAACAACGATAATTCGTAATTTTTCGACGTTTTCTAGACCCTGAAATCCACTTTTCTTGATGAATTCTACTGTTCATTTAAAAAAACTGCGTATAATGTATTGTTTTTTTGACAAAAAGTATTTATGAATTCTAATATTTCGATATTTTCCGTACAAATCTCGTATCCACGTAGTATTTCGCCCTGGTAGCGGGACTATAGACGGGACAACCGATATATTATGCGCTGGCGAGCGTCTAATTTTCCGGGTTCCCTCTATATACAAAAATTCATAATCTAAATATCTCAAGATTATTATCGCAAGTATGGGGTTTTGAGTTTTTTTTTTCTTCATATCAATTATTAAGTTGTTTTTTTAATTTTATCTTTAATTATTTCACAACTTTAATAATTATTTTTTCAATTACTTGAACTAGTAGTGTATAATATCGTTATCAAGTGCGCGACCAAATAAAAACCAGTGACATTATTATGTGTATATCACACTTGTTAACCTAAAAAAACTAAATCTGTGTGTAATGTCACCATGTCGAAATCAAAGAAGTGACAATTATACTGATTTTTTTATGTGCTATTTATAAAAAATAGTATGTATTTTTGTATTAATTTAAACTATTATATAAATATGTTATCATATTGCGGAAATACGTGGTCAAAATTTTATGTGACTTACATTATTTTTACAGTAAGAAAAAATTACCACGATATTCCTCGCTCTTGGAAAGTGCCGTGCAAATTCGAATTGTTTTTTTTTTTATTTTTGTGAACGTGCAATTCTTATTAATTAATTTTTAATTTGTAAAATTTGATCCCTTGAATTTTGAATTAACGGACTTTTACTGTAGTTAATAGTGCGATGGTAGAGTGGGTTTCACCAGAGTTTGCACTGTTGGTCTAGGGTGGCCATATTTTGATTTATTTTGTAATATATTATTAAATATTGTCTATCTAATACTTTATATTCCAATAAAATACTTACCACAATAATAACATAATATCAGATTGAGGTATGTACCTAATGACAATAATGAAATCAATGGTCAATATAAAATCTAATTATTTATTCAATAGGCAAAGAAAACACAATTAACACTAATAAATTCTAAGACCAATTAAAAATTACTTATAACTAGGTATGTATGTATTGCAAAAATAAATGAATGACCCTAACCCTGATTAAAAAAAATATATATATATATTATATTCTTCCTCACTAAGTGTTTACATAGATATGCAATGCAAAAGTGGATAGCTTACCACTTCTTTAGTTTGTCCTCACAATGCTCTTCCTTTTCGTAACTTCAGACATTATGGTCACCGTATTTTTCGTCAAATAAACGGATCACATCAACCAATCGCGGCAAAGTCGAATACTAACGGATCACATCAACCAATCACGGCAAAGATACTTACTAATACATTGATACATTTTGTATATTACGCACTAAGCTTCTCAATGTATTAAAAAGTGCAAACTCTCACGAAACCCATTCTACCCACCTTGATCTAATGAAGTGAATCTTGGTTTTGGCATAAGACGGCTAAAAGTAAGATTTATACCGTGGCGATATGTAATTGATACTGTATCAGAAATTTGTCGAGTACAAACTGTGTTTGAGAACAAACTGTTTTCAACCTTTGCAAAACTTGATAACAACCAAAACTGAAAGAAATCTAAGCGCCATTAACTATTTTAAGTTAAATTTATATATATATTATATTTTAATTTGATCAAATATTTGTATATATATATATATATATATATATATATATAAATATGTATACAATTTGTTAATTGTTTGAAACTTTTGTACTGTCAGAATTAAAATTTACATTTTTCAATAAACAACTTGTTTTTTTTTTTTTTAATTTAAAACCCAAAAATATAATTATAAAATTTATTAACAGAACTTAACACGTTGAACGCCGTGTAGGTCACCGATGACCTCATAATGTCCTGATCATTGCGCCGCGTAGGTCACCCGTGACCTCACCTTAGAGATGTGTTTAAAAAGCATTCGAGCGCCAGCGCGTGATTTTGGCATACATTTGTAGTACTAGAATGACCGGAGCGGCGCTCAACAACAATACTCTCACGCGGGACTTGGATATTATAGTGCTTTCTCTATTTTTGAGAGGAAAAATAAAAACAGTGAAATCTCTCAATGTCAACTTTTATTACAACTTAAATGAATTATAAAATTAACTATAAATGTATACTTTTTACTATCTCTAAAATGTGATAGTATTGTTTATATTAAAAAACAAGAAAAATAATCATAAAAAATGTAAATATGAAAATATTATGTATGTAACAAATCTTGTAAAAACCATATTTGTAAAAAACATCCTTGAAATAAACGTCATGTTAATGAAGTAGGGTAATAATATCCAGTTTTATGTAGTTTATATGTATCTATGCTCCTTATTAAAGCAACGCAAACAGAAATGTGGTTTGTTCACACATTGGTTACAATAGGTGCTAACTTTCAGACATTTATTTTTTGCAAGTTTACTGCCCCATTTTTTTGCACTTTCCTTATAACAACTGACACAAAAGCGTCTTGTTAAACTCGCTTTTCCTTCTTTTATTTTTAATTCGTGTTTTAGTCTTTTTGGTCTTTTGTCAACTACGTTTCTTTCATAAGAAGTGAGATGCTCAACTAGTAATTTTCTAAATTCTACTATCGATATATTTTTTTTCGTAACTTCACGATGCATTATAAATGCATTTACCACTGCTGTATTCAAAATTAGTTCCATGGCTAATTTTCGATACCACTTTACAGTCTTTCGAAGTGGCGATGAATAGGAGGTCATTTGATCGCTCATATCTACAGCAGCTTTGGCTTTGTTGTAATCAAAAACCACCTTTGGCTTTGTTACAGATTTCCCTTTTTTAGTGATAGTAGCAAAATCTGCTGAATGCTTCGTAGATAACATTAAAACATCTCTCTTGTCTTTCCATTTTAAGACCAGTACACCATCTTCGTTTTCCTGGGCAATAAATTCGCCACGTCGAAGCTTTTTGTCTATAACATCTTTTGGCAAGCCTCTTCTATTTTTTCGAACTGTACCAAATAAATGTGTGTCATTTTTTAGCAATTCGTGTGCTAGTTGCAGACTGGTATACCAGTTATCCGTTGCAATGCTGTGACCTTTGTTCAATAAATCTTCACAAAGAGACAAAACAATATGTGTATGTGAATTATTCGTTGTTTCTGTATTTTTTCCACAATAAATTTGTAGCTTGTAAGTATATCCAGGTATTGTGCAGACTTTAAATACTTTAATTCCATATTTGTGTCTCTTTTGTTTGTTAAATTGTAAAATTATTAATCTTCCTCTAAAAGGTATCATACTTTCATCTACACATAAATACTCATTAGGTGTGTAGTATTTTTTAAAATTATCATTTAACTCGTTAACCAATTCTCGTATTTTGCCAATTCGATCACAAGGGTCTATGCTTTCATTATTAGAAAAATGCAGATACTGTAATATCAATTCAAACCTGTTTCTGCTCATCACTGTGGGAGGAAAACTTTGTCCCATTATTTTATCTTTACTCCAATAATAATATAGTTTTGGTAGACGTACTAGACCCATATATAAAACCAGCCCAAAAAATTTTTTCATTTCCTGTCTGTCAGTTGGTTTCCATTTATGTGACCGTGAACACTTTTTCTTACCTTTTGCAATCGATTGTGCGGCAAATAAATTTGTTTCTACAACAATTTTGTCGAACAATTCGTCAGGAATCAATAATTCATAAAAGTCTTTTGGTTCGCTTTGGGCTAGCGATCGATTGTAAGGAAACTTTACTCCCGATATTTCCGTAAACGGAATGATGTTTTTTTGCCGATTCATTGGATCAAACCATTGCGATCCCGCATTCGTCACATTTGATATATTGTGTTGTTCTCCATCACTTTCGCTATCAGAATTAATCGTAAAGCGCCTTCGTTTTCTTGCAAACCTTAATTGCTCATCACATTCACCATCCGAGCCAATAATTTCTTTTTCGATACTATCAATTGCATTTAGATCTTCTTGAGAAAACATGTAATCGTCCATAATTACTTGTATTTCTTGAAAATCATTGTCTCCACTCAAATTTTTATTTGTTTCCATATTAAACGGTCAATAAAAAATAATTTAGTAAGAAAAAACATAAAATTTAAAGAAATAATTCTTGAAATTAAATTAGAAGCAAAATAAAATCCGGAAACGCAGCGCGCAACAAACGACACTGCTTACTCGCGCAATGACAAAAGTACACTGTCGAGATGAGTGACCGGTATCATGACCTCGCGGCGTGCGCAAATAAAAAATGTGTTTTTTGTCCCACAGCGCCACGGTGGTCATTGGTGACCGGAGTGAATTTTCTTTATTTTCCTGGAAAATTTCAATCCCAAATTAAAAAAGAAATATGTTTTAATGTTCACTGATGTCATTAAAGGATTCTTTTTCATAAACAAAAAAATGTGTTTTTGTCATTTTTACAATGGCGTTCAACGTGTTAAATGAAAGTGTTAAATTAAGGTCTGTTTCGTATCACAAAAGCATTGTCAAACTGTAATCAATACATTGATTACCGGCGGCACTCGACTTTCGCACAATTCGCTATTTCGCACATT
The DNA here is from genome assembly GCA_949825065.1 of Odontocerum albicorne. NCBI lineage: Eukaryota > Metazoa > Arthropoda > Insecta > Trichoptera > Odontoceridae > Odontocerum > Odontocerum albicorne. The sequence goes on along the minus strand of OX463867.1, from coordinate 1,325,173 downwards.
TAAAAAAATTCAATTTCTTAAATATTTTTGTCGATAATGCAAAAATTGTTCGCTTCCACGCAGTCACTCCCACTTTTTTGGAAGAACTATAACATATGGAACGCAATAAACAATATTGGAGATTCGTGGGCTGAAAAAAAAAAGAGTCAACAATGAAAGGTTCCTGGAAACAATTATGCCCACAAATGATGAGTGATTTTATACATTCTGAAGAAACTCCGGTAACTATCACAGATGAAATAGTTAGCCTAATGAATGAACTAAACTTGGACTGCAACAACGAAGATGTTAATGAGTTGATTGAATCTCACTCAGTACCTCTGTCAAATGAATACTTAATTGAGCAACAAGAGTTAAATGGAATACACAATGGAAGTGAGGAAGAAGAAGCTGACAAAATCGTCAAGACTTTGACAATCAAAAATATGAATGAAGCCTTCGTACATCTTGACAATTTTTTGACTATCATGGAAGAATGTGATGGAAGACCAATGGAGAACGTATATCTCAAGTACGTAGGGCGATTGAGAAAGACACAGCGTGTTATAGAACCCTTTATCAACAAAAGAAAAAAAGGTGGTATTCAACTAACTCTTGACAAGTTTATAAAGAAAACACCTGAAAGCACTTAAACACGCCTCGTTAACTTAATTATGTATATTGTTAAATAAATATTTTTAATATATTATTGATAAATAAATATTTTAAAATATAATTTTTGATGTTTTTTTTACATCCCTCTACTTTCGAACATTCAACATTCGCACGCATTTTCAGGAACCAATTATGTGCGAAAGTCGAGGGCCGCCTGTAGCAAAATATTAATAAAACCTACATAAGAACTTAATAGGAGTCAACCATCCTGACATGTTGGGAACCACCAACATCAAGGGGGGCCGGACACAGCACAAGAAGAAGAAACAGTCAGGCATATCAATTTCATAACTTTATAATTGATTTGGTATTTATATTGTAGAACAAAATTTTTTAACAGAATGATTTTAATGCATAAATGTGAATAAAATCCACACAATATACTTACATCAAAGTGACAGGCCTGTTTTACTTTATAGAAGCATCGTCAATACATTGCTTACCAAGCTTATATAGCAAAATATTTTACAATTTATGGATTAATACTAACATAATAATTTAATAGGAGGCGACTATCCTTATATGTTGAAAACCATCAGCTTTTTATATTGTCCTAACAAACTAAGAATTTAATAGTAGGCGACTATCCAGATATGTTGGAAATCACCGGCTTTTTATATAGTTTTGACTAACTAAGAACTTAATAGGAGCCGACTATCCTGATATGTTGGGAACCACCATCTATTTATATACTACCTTGATCAAAAAGTTTTAGGACCGGCCACCGTGTGGCGCTGTCAGTCACCCGATTGGAATTCTTTTTTTTTTTGTTAGGTTACCACATCTATCATTGACACTTCCCTCCAAATTTCAGCGTCATAGCTTGACATTTGTAAAAGTTACGCTGTACTGAGTACATCTACCTTTGTGCGTGTTCTCGATTTTTTACAAGTTTGAAAATGGCATCAACGAGTTTGCATTAAATTTTGTGTGAAAAACGGATTTAGCGGTCCGCAGACCTTGGAAATGTTGGAGAAGTGTTTTTCGGTGGCACAAACGCTTCAGAAGTGGTCGAGGATGACGAACGCAGTTGCAATCGAAAATCGATGAAAACATCGATAAAATCAAAGAAATGTTGGTCGAAAATCGCAAATTGACCATTAGAGAGCTGGCAGAGACATTTTGGTTAGTGATTTGGGCCTCAGACGTGTCGCTGCAAAATTGGTGCCGAAAGACCTCAATTTCATGCAAAAAAAGGACCGCGTTGAAATCGCGAAAGACGTGATTTCCACGAGTTTTTGACCAAGAACAACACGATTACTATCCAGCAGCCTTCGAATTCACATGATCTGGCTCCCTGCGACTTTTTCCTGTTCAACCCACTTTAAAAACCGCTTCGCAAAACGCGTTACAGCACCCGAGAGGATATCATGAAAAAATGGAAGACGGCTCTGATGGACATACCGAAAATTGAGTACCAGCGGTGTTTCGAGGATTGGATCAAGCGCTGGCGTAAGTGCGTTGCAGTCGATGGGGAGTACTTTGAAGGGGACCATATCGATTTTGATGAATAAACTTGTATTTTCGATTTTATGAATAAAGTCTTAAAACTTTTTGATCAAGGTAGTAGTCATGGCAAACTGCCATGTTGGAATATGTGACAGTCGAAAATAATATACTAAAACACTGACTTGAAATTATAAACAGATCTCATAACAATGCTATCACCATATGCCCTATAGCGAAGATTCCCAAAGTGGTCTATATGGACCCCCAAGGGTCGATTTAGACTTGCAGGGGGTCTATGTCAGCGAGAAAAGAAAATGGGGGTGCACAAGATGTAAATGGGGGTCCACGTGAGCGGATCCCATTTAGGCGGATCATCATCAATATTTAGGCGTTCCGTAAATGTCTTATTACACCTAACAAGGTTTTCCAAGGTTCCTTTAAATGTCCCGCGATTCTAGAAGCACTAAGTTTATATGTACCCAATAAATATAGCCGTGCAAGGAATCACCCTCTGTTCTTACAGGACGAATATCATGGCTAAACACTCAGTCACGCGTGGTATAGAGATATTGAACCGACTGAGTGACACTGTGGATATAGTCTCGGCACCGCCCAGCAGTATGAGAAGAGTCCTGGCTGATATTCTTCCTAACGAATAAGCTAATGCTAGAAGCAGACCCTCTTTGTGTAACAGGGGAAATCCGTGCAAAGTGGATTAAAAAAATTAAAAAAACACAGATTGTGTGTACATAATACTTATATTAGACATAGAAAATACTTATACAAAAGTATCATATATATTAATTATATTTGATGAAATTGAATAAGTATCTATCTGCTTTGTGTTGTGCTATGTTCATGTGCAAGTTTTTACAAGTTTTCGTACCAGCAGCAAGGTATCGCATCGCGCAGTGAACACAAAACACCTGTCTTGTACTTGTACCAAAACTTTGCACAGACTTGTTTGATTCATCAATTATAAATAAGAGTGCTAGAACAAACACTGTTGGTTTGTTTTCTCAGTTTTGAGAAGGGGTCTGAAAATATGTTCAAAAATATAAATAGGTACAAGTCTAATCAATGTCCTCTTCTTTAGGAGTGCCTACGAAAAGTAAGTACAAAACTTAATACATATTTTTCTAGTCGCTCCGATTGCGTAGAGCCGTAGACGCTGAACACGACGAACAGGTAAAGACAGATTTGTTTATTAAATTTATTGAGGTAAACTTGAAGTTACAAGGTGAAAGTCTGAATTTAACACTTCCCTTACTGTGCTAAAAAAATACGCCAGTTACGGTGTTAGACACTGAGGGTACACTAAAAATGTATGTTTTAAATTAAAATTATGCAAAATCTATTAGTTTTTTTTTTAATTAGCTATAAACATCATTTTATTGTGTAATAAAATGTCGGATAATATAAAATAAGTGTAAGAAATTATAAAATAATAGTTGAAACAGAGAAGTGACATTTCTATACGAATATAATTTTCCCACTGCGTCGTTCGGTCTGCGCAATGTTCAGAATGCGCATGACTGAAAAGAGGTCTCCAACCTTTTAATAAAAACAAAGTCCATCATTGCAGCTTTTCATGCCAGAATGAATCTATTGAAGCAAAACGTTGAACAGTGCGAATTTCCCAGTTCCCCAACTTGTCATTGACAAACGTCCAAAGTTCCCCAACTTGTCATTGACAAACGTCCAAAGTTCCCCAACTTGTCATTGACAAACGTCCAAAGTTCCCCAACTTGTCATTGACAAACGTCCAAAGTTCCCCAACTTGTCATTGACAAACGTCCAAAGTTCCCCAACTTGTCATTGACAAACGTCCAGGATGATGACGTTTTAGTCTACGTTCAACATTTAAATCTCCTTCACATAGACTTTAAAACCAGGTTTCAGGATGTTTTGACTATGGGAATACCACAGTGGATTATCAATCCATACGGTGACATTGAAGAATTGTATGTTATATTACAAGAAGAACTGATTGGAATAAGTACAAACGAAGAACTTAAGGTGCAGTTCAGAAAGGGGTATCTGCAGTTCTGGCTTCAGGAAGATATTCCTGTTGCTTATCCTGCATTATGGACTACTGCAAAAAAGTTTTTGTTAGCTTTTCCATCTTCATACCTCGTGGAAAGAGGTTTTTACGGCGGTTGACAATCTTCTTACGAAAAAAAGAAATGGAATGCAAATCACTGAACGTGGAGATTTAAGACTATACCTCACTAATTTGAAGCCAAATATTGAACCATCGCTATCAGAGCATCAGGTTCATACCTCTCATTAACAGTATTATTTGTGTATTCATTTTATGTAAGGATTTTACTAGGTTTTGATTTGTTTCGTTCCAAAGCCAAATATTTACATCAACATCAGGGGACCAATTACAACATAAGAAGAAGAACGTTAACATCAGGGGAACCAATTACTGCATTAGAAGAAGAAGAAACAATCAGGCATACCAATTTCATAATTTTTTAATTGATTTGGTATTTATATTATAGAACTACATTTTTAAACAAGATTATTTAACACTTAAATGTGAATAAAATTCACTAAATATACTTACATCAAAGTGACAGTCCTGTTTGACTTTACAGAAACATTGTCAATCTGTATTCGACACATTGTTTACCAAGTTGATATAGCAATACATTTTACAACCTAATGATTTAAACAAACATAAGAATTTAATAGGAGCCGACCATCCTGATATATTGGGAACTACCAGTTTTTGAACGATCAACCCTAAAAAAAAAATATATATATACGAAGCGTATCCAGAAAGTAAGTGTACTGAGGCTCTCACGACCGGATGGATTTTATTTTTCGACATGTTGGCTACACTTCCGTGTAGCCTGACCCTTCCCCTCTGCGACGAGACCGGTTCGAGGTCAGTACGTTGAGAAGTGTCGATGCGACAACACGTTTCGTGAAAAATGTAAATCCAATCTCCCGCCAATTGCGAAATACGGGGCGTCATCCGTTATCTCGTTTGGAAGGGAAAACCTCCGGTTGAGGTTTATAATGAGGTGAAAACTGCATATGGTGATAAAGCTATGAATCGTACGAGTGTGTACAAGTGGTGTCGCGAGTTTAAAAACGGTCGTACGTCTGTGCATGATGATCAGAGGAGCGGAAGACCTTCAATTGTGACTGGCGAAATTGTTTTAGGACTGTGAAGGCATAATTTTAATTGAATATATGCCTCAAGGGGAGACCATCAACTCTGCAAGATACTGTGAGACCCTAAAAAAAATGTGGAGGGCGATTCAGAACAAGAGGAGAGGCATGCTGACAAAAGGAGTCTGCCTGCTGCACGACAATGCCAGACCACACACGGCCAACGCCACGAAGGAACTGCTAGCCTCATTTAAATGGGATGTCTTGAGCCATCCCGCGCATACCCCTGACCTAGTACCTTCAGATTACTATCTCTTTACCTCCCTGAAGCTGCACATGGGTGGAAAAAGGTTTTCAACCGACGAGGAGGTAAAGGAGGAGGTGGAGAAGTGGACGGAGGGGTTGGCGGGAAACTATTTCGAGGAAGGCATCAAAAAGTTGATACCCCGCTTCACCACCTGCATTGAGAGGAATGGCGACTATGTCGAAAAATAGCTTACATATGTACTACGGTAACCACGTCATTTTTTTGTTTAAATAAAAAAAATTGTTACCTACAAAAATTCAGTACACTTACTTTCTGGATATGCCTAGTATGTCAGGATAGTCGGCTCATATTAAATTAGACCTGTTTGACTTTACAGAAAACATTTTCAATCTGTACTAAATACATTGCTTACCGAGTTTATATAGTAAAATATTTTAAAATCTAATGATTAAAACTTACATAAAAATTTAATAGAAGTCGACCATTCTGAAATGTTGGCAACCCTCATGAAATTTTAATACTGCAATACTTTTCAAAGGCTTGTGGTTCACAATATGTCAGGATAGTCGGCTCATATAAAATGTTGTGTTATACTCAAGAAAATGTAGCATGAGTCCTGTGACGTTTGAAATGTCATGTCTCAAAGGGATGGGGTAAAATCGTTTATTTTTTACAAATCGAATCGTGTTTTTATAAATCGAAAAATGGTTTTTCTCTAAACTGGCGTTTTAATTCCAAATTTTCATTATACTGACTTTCTAATGTGTTGTATGATTTGTATTTATCTTTAAATAGGCCAAGATCCACTATGAATTAATACTAATTACGGACATTTAATTTTATGTATAAAAAAATTGAAAATCCAATTATCGTATACCCCATCCCTAGCCAATGCAGACTAACGTAGTGACTTTTGATAAACGTCGCCAAATATTATTTGATTTTAACAAACTGCCACAATTTTGCTAATTTGTAACAAGATGTATTAATTTGTCATTATTGTTAGTTTTATTTAATGTATTTACCTAAATAACTTGATATTTATTAGAATTGAGTCTTATATTAAAGTTGATAAAATAATTAAAATTTCTGAACGTCGTTACAAGGTTGTGTTGGGGCTAATTTGTAAACTGTCACAGGGACCATGCTACATTATCTCAAGTATATAATGGATAACGAAGCTATGAGACACACTGCGAAACGCGCTCCATTCAAATCATCTAAAAAACCGGCTCGTTTTCCGAAAGAAGTATTTTTTACGAGTTTCAAATCCTTGATTTCAGTCAGATATTTGTGAAATCACTTGTTACACAAATGCTATCATGCCGTTTCGCTGCTGGGGTAGACAGATACGAGAGAGAGACAGATTTCCTCGGTGCAAATTTGTGAAACATCACAGGGACCATGCTACATTTTCTTTAGTATAGTTGTAATCCACAGATTGTAAAATATTTTGCTATATAAGCTTGGTATGTAATGTTTTGAATACAGTTTGACGATGCTTTTGTGATGCGAAACAGGCATGTAACTATAATTTAAGTTCCGTTTATAAATTTCATGATTCTTTTTTTGGGTTTTAAATTAAAAAAAAAAACAAGTTTTATTTTAAATTATATAAAAAATTTATTAAAAAAATATTTAAGTTTCAAATAATTTGTAAATTGTTCATATTTTAACATATAAACAAATATTTAATCAAATTAAAATACAATAGGTACATATAAATATAACTTAAAATAATTTCTTATAGTTTTGATTATCAAGTTTTGATTATCAAGTTTTGATTATCAAGTTTTTATTATCAAGTTTTGATTATCAAGTTTTGAAAATGACAGTTTAATAACAAACAGACTTTTGCTCTAGCACACATCCTTACAGCATTCATTTTACTTTTAGCCTTCTGCCAATTTCAAGTTTCACTTTCACACATCAAGGTGTGCACTATTCCACTTTTATCTACAGTAAAAGTCCATTAATTCGAAATTGAACGGACATAATTTTACAAAAAAATATTTAATTACATAATCACTAAAAGTAACTATTTGAATTTACGCGTCACTTCTCAATAGCTGTGGATATCGTGGACATTTTTTTCTTACTGTAAAAATAATGTACGAGTAAGTCAAGTAAAGTTTTGACCACATATTTCGACAATAGAATAACATAGTTAACCTTTCCTTCCCTGTGTTGGGTATCTTCTACACGTTGCTTCTAATAACCATCAATATCTCTATAAATATTATAAACACAAGGTTAAGATTTTAGGTATTCCTCCATAATATATTTACGCATTGATTTAAAAAATAATATTAATAATAATCAGAATTTATCGACTACATCGTGGGTATTTTGTGAAGATCGAAAACAAATTCGCATTTAAACGCTGTGAGTGCCTCGACCTTGTGTCTTGACGATAGGTGAAGAGTATGCGGGAAGCGCGACACTATATTCGCATCTCACTCTTGCATACTCCACTGAATTGCGAGGAGCTCAATTGTCTCAATCGTCGCAAGCGTAAGCCACGCCGGGGTAAGTCACTGACGCTCCGCGCCGCAGTAACTTCTGAGCTTGCAAATAGATTAGACCTACGCCCGTTCCGTGAGCGTTGCCAGATGGTTTTTTAATGTTTTCAGCAAATAAATCTCAATTATTATAATTTTTAACTTCAATTATAATTCATTAAGGGGATTATCTATGAATGTAAAATTAAAATCGCTAATTTTTGATCGCGTACTCACTACCCAACACCGGAGCGCGCGTTTCAATTTTAGCACCGTAAGGGAAGGGTTAATGGTAAATTTAAAAATGATGTATATTCTATTTTTGAAGGGCAGCTAACGCGTACGAATTGAAAAAAAACATAAATATAATTTATTTTATTACATTATTTATTGTTAAGGCATTACATTGTGGATGTTTAAAGACATTGTAATTTGTTTTATCAAACACTGTTTATTCCACTTTTTGTAACGGTATAACCCTACCGGTTTCAAGGCTTTCCCCTCATCATCAGGAGTGTCTAGTTAGTGCTTCCCTGATGGTAAGGTGAAATCCTTGAAACCGGTAGGGTTATACCGTTACAAAATGTGGAATGAATAGTATTTGGATAAAACAAATTGAAATAAATATAATGTATTAGGTTGCGAAATGATGTAATATGAAAATATGATGGTGTCAGTGGTTTTTATTTGGTCGCACACTTTATTATGACATTCTGAACTAAGATTAAGTTTTTGAAAAACGTATTTTTCAGTTGTAATTTTGTTTCACAGTTGCAAACTTAAAGAACACTCAAATCCCCCATACTTACGATAATAATGTTAAGATATTTCAATGTTGAATCTTTGTATATAGAGGGAGCCCGGAAAATTAAACGCTCGCCGGCGCATAGTATATCGGTCGTCTCGTCTATAGTCCCGCTACCAGGGCGAAATACTACGTGGATACGAGATTTGTATGGAAAATATCGAATTATAAGAATTCATAAATACTTTTTGTCGAAAAACAATACATTATACGCAGTTTTTTTAAGTTAACAGTAGAATTCATCAAGAAAAGTGGATTTCAGGGTCTAGAAAACCTAGAAAAATTACGAATTATCGTTGTTCTAATTAACAGACTTTTACTGTATTACCATTTTCGTTACTTTTAATATACGTGTAGTACGGTTGTTATTTATCTTTGAGACTATCGAGTTTTATAAAACAGGCTGAGGATTTGTGGATTGCGTGTTGTTGGAAGTAGGAAGTGAGCAGACACTAAGGAGTCAGTCTCTTGGGGTCACGGGGGAACATGCTGGTCTTCCGGATGTTGTCCAGCCCCAGGTACAGCATCACCACACGCTCCATGCCAATGCCGCCACCTTGAACATGAACAAAATACTCGTTAGCTGACATTAAATGTTCCACGAGGAAGAAATAAAACGAACAGAGTTACAATTTGTGTTATCGAACCAAAGCTTTTTCTTTACAAGTTGGATGGGCAGTTTGTATTTGATTGAGCCTATCTTTTTTTCTCACGTTAGCAACACTGTGTGTGATTTACATTTCAATTTCCATATTGGATGGTCATTTTGTGTTCGACAGACAAGTACAATATTTACAATGTATTTTTAGCAAGTTTGCGATTTTTCAGACTGAACAAAGACTTTATTTTGAAGTTTTACACCATTTGCTTGAGGCAATCCGATGGAAACAATCAGAATTGTGAACAAACAACTCCTGGATTATGCACCACGATAATGCACCGGCGCACACTTCACTACTAAGTCGTCAATTATTGGCCTAAACCAACATGGACGTGAAGCCTCAGCCACCATATTCACCAGATGTGGCCTTCTATGACTTTTGCTGGTTTCCGAAGATGACGAAGACATTAATAGGACAATGTTTTGCGACCAAAGAGGAGATAAAAAGGCAAAATCGCTGGGTGAGCTAAAAGGCTTTCACAAGTATTTTGCGGATTGTAAAAAATGTGTATTTTATCCTATGGGGATTACATTGAAGGGGACAATATTAATATTGACCTGTACACCGCGTTAAAAATCAAATTCCACGAATCCTGTGCGCGGCACAATTTCGGCGTTTTTTAATTTCTTAAGTTTAAACGCGTATTTTGTTTAGAACCACTGATATTTGATTACATCACCAAGTAAACATGACATTCAAGTCATTTTCTGATAATAAATAAGTCATTACTCTTAAGGAGACTCGTTAAATAAAGGAGATAAACTAAACATTACGTAAAATACACAAAGGAATGCTACAGATCAGATCACAGGCGTTTGTGCTTCCCGCGAGGAACACGTTAATAATTAAATAAAAAATTCTTGATAAAGAATTTAATTCTCGTTATATTTTTTATCAAACCGTCGTATATAGTTTATATTGGGTCCTTACATGTGAAATTGGCGTTTTGTTTGGGAGGAACATAAAGTTGATTTTTTTTTAATATAATATATTTATTTAATCAAAGTATGTACCATTGCTATCTATGCACTTTTGCCATCTCATAGGTAGTTCATCGATCCCTTTACTAAAAAAACCATTCGGACGGGAATCAATAAAATCTTTGAAGTCGGTTTGGACTGCCCCATCGGAGTTGAATTTTTTCCCTTGCAAGAAGTTATCCAAATTTCGAAAAAAATAGTAATCTGTTGGGGCAAGGTCCGGAGAGTACGGTGGATGTCTTAGACATTCCAATTGAAGCTCTTCTAATTTGGTAGCCGTCTGTTGTGCAGTGTGTGGTATAGCGTTATCATGAAGCAGCAGTGGCCTAGAGCGATTAACCAGCCTCGGTTGTTTAGCAGCTAGCTTTTCCATCATGGTTTGCAGTTGCTGACAATAGACATCTGCCGTAATCGTCTGGCCAGATTTAAGAAAGCTGTAGTGAACGACACCAGCACTAGTCCACCAAACGCTCACAAGTAACTTTTTTGGAGTCAATTTTCGCTTGGGGCATGGTTTGGCTGGTTCGGCAGGGTTCAGCCATTGCGATGAGCGCTTCCGATTATCATACAGGATCCACTTTTCATCACAGGTAATGATTCGATTCAAAATCCCTTCATTATTGTGCCGGTTGAGTAATGCAACGCAGCAGTCAACGCGCGTTTGTTGATTTGCTTCACTCAATTCGTGAGGTACCCACCTTTCAAGCTTTTTCACCTTCCCAATTTGCTTCAAGTGGATTAAAACAGTTTTATCACTAACACCGCAGCCTGCAGCTAACTCGGACGTGGTTTGCGATGGATCCGCTTCCACAATAGCCTTCAATTCTTCATTATCAACTTTGGTCTCCGGCCGTCCACGGGGCTTGTTCTGCAGGTCGAAATTTCCAGAACGAAAACGTTGGAACCAAAAACGCACTGTGTTTTCTTTTGCGGCACCGTCGCCATACACATCATTAATCCTTCGAGCCGTTTCTGCAGCACTGGTGCCACGGTGGAACTCGTACTCGTAAATAACGCGATATTTCAAGTTTTCCATTTTGTAAACTGAGTGACGCAAAGAAAAAAAACAATTGAGGAAAAAACAAATGAATTATAATTTTCGAAACACAAATACTTGAGTAAATAGCTGTATAAATTTGAATTTGAAATTCCTAACCAAAGAGAAGATATTTGAGATCAAAGTTGCCAGTACGGCAAAACGCCGGTTTCGTATGTGGGGACCTAATATTACTGCTATATTTATTTATTTTTTTTGTATTCCAGTTTATATGTAACATAAAGAATCTTTCAAATTGACCGTTTTTTAAATTCTTGGATAAAAAACAGATAGCGTCGTGAACTTGCCTAGGTCTTGTGACATTTGAGAAGTCTAATGTATGACATTTATAAAAATGGAGTCGTATACAATACAACAGCGCGTTCAAATTGTTGAATTATTTTATGTATTGTAATCTCCGGAAACGGTGATGTTAATTGCCCACCAAGATCATGTGATCTGACACCGTCGGACTATTTTCTCTGGGGTTACGTTAAAATCCAGGTCTATAAGAATGACGCCCGATCGATTCCTTACCTGAAGGAAGAAATTATTCGCGTTATCGGTGAGTTAGAACCGCAATTATGCCAAAATGTCATCGATAATTTTGACAAAAGAGTGGACATCTGTGGAGCTGCAAGAGGTGGACATTTTTGGCGGATATTGTTTTTTTGTGTTTAAATGTCATACATTATACTTCGATGACCAATAAAAAGTTTTTTTGAAATCAAAACAAATTGTGTGTTTTATTCAAGAATTAAAAAAAAATTTATTTAATTAACCCGCTCAATTTGAAAGACACTTTACCTTATATCTGGCATCGTTGTTGCAGAACTCATTATGTTAGACTCGGAATAAAAGTGACTTGATAGATGCAAGTTGAACATGCAAAAATGGGGTTTCTTGAAGGAAATTATTGCAGCATTGAATGCGATTGTGGAGATATACAGGAATCACTACACACGCTAAATTGTCCGAACATTGGGACCACATGCCCTGGGCAGGACTTGATTGATGCTAATACTATGGCGCTGGGATCTCTATTGCCTCCTACTGGAAGCATGTGGCATCATTAGCTATTGATCGACGAGACACGGAAATGAATTGAATGAATGATCGCACGTGTTGATAATACTACGGTGTGTTGATATATTAAGTAAAGTTATTAAATACCTCCGTGGGGCGGACATCCCAGTCTGAATGAATCGATGTAATCTGCAATCTTGGTTAAATCTGAAAGAGGAAACATGTTTAGATTTATTTACCTTGAAATCAGCACATTATTCAGTAAATACATTTAAATCAGTACAGAACATTCAAACTCTGTATTGTACTGAATTAATCTACGAATGTCAAATATTACACATTAAAATTTCTTTACCTTGAAATCAGCACATTATTCAGTACATACGAGTACATTAAAATCAGTACGGAACATTCAAACTTTGTACTGTACTGAATGAATCTACGAATGTTGTCATAATATACAAATAGTACGGATTAAAATTTCTTTACCGGGAAATCAGCGCATTATTCGGTAAATATTGTACATTTAAATCAGTACAGAACATTCAAACTCTGTTATTGTACTGAATTTATATACTAATGTTGTCATAATCTAGAAAGCAATGCTTGCATTTGGAGCCCGGTGATGGCGCAGAACTCACTCATGGTGGAGAAGGTACAAAATAAATATCTACGATACCTCTATATGAGTGAGTTTGGTGTCTATCCGTGGCTTTATCCTACGCAGTTTCTGCTGGGCATGCTCGGGTATAACTCCTTGAGCGTAAGAAGAGATCTGCGTCTCCTGGTATACGTTGTCAAACTCGTTCGAGGAGTTGTGAGCTGTCCAGCATTACTACAAAGATTAGCGTTAAATGTTCCTAACAATTACACTAGACTGCGCCGGCAAGAACTGTTCTCAATAACATACGCAAGAACGGGTCTTCCAGCCGCTATGCCTGTTGGAAGGGCCTTAACTCTTCTGAACGGGACTGCTTCGGATATTGACATATTCCATATCACATTACCAAAAGCAAAAGTAAATTTTCTTCTTAGATTAAGCGCGTTAGAAAGCACTCATCAACATACTTAAGTGACTGAATATATATGTATCATATGTTTGTGTGTATATACTCGTTTGTATACATATGCATTATTTTTTATTTTATATAATTAAAAAAAAAAAATTCTATGTAATTTTTCTTCTTTTTTAGTGTCTTGTATTTTTCAAAGTAATTGGGCTAAGCCTGTTTTGAAAAAATAAATAAATAAATAATGTACAATTATTACAGATTAAAATTTTTTACCTTGAAATCAGCACATTATTAGGTAAATACATTAAAATCAGTACAGAACAATCAAACTTTGTATTGTACTGAATTAATCTACGGATATTGTCATAATATACAAATATTAGACATTAAATTATATAATCTTTAGATTGAAATACAGTGATTGTGAAATAACTCACTATAATATTAGGTGTTAACATAAGTTGTGTTCGTTTTTTTTTTTTCAATTTAAAAATTAGCACCAAAAGTAAAACAAAATGGTAAAGGTTATACGCCATTCGAAAGAAAATTTTCTGCTCTACAAGATATTGTGTTTGCTTTTACGTTACATATATTATTTTACTTGATTACAAACCTTCAAAATGGAATGTCAAGTAGACGAAAGTGAGCATTTTCGACACCTCCTTCTGTTCGCGTTCAATCAAAGGAATAAAGCCGCCAAAGCTGCTCACGATATTTGCGAAGTGTACGATAAAGGTGCCACGTTAATATAAAGGACAGCTCGTCGATGGTTTTGCGTTTCAAAGACGGTAATTTTGACCTGAAAGACATGGAGCGTTCCGGACGACCAGTGGACTTCGATGAGGACCCCTTAAACCATATTATTCACGAAGATCCCCTTCAAGCCACCGTAGAATTGGCTGAGCAGATGAATTGTAGTAACATGACTGTATACCGCCATCTTAAATCAATTGGAAAAGTTCAGAAGTTCGGCCCTTGGGTTCAACATGTTTTGAGTGAAAACAACAAAAATCAACGTTCGACAATTGAACAGAAGGAGGTGTCGAAAATGCTCACTTTCGTCTACTCGACATTCCATTTTGAAGGCTTGTAATCAAATAAAATAATATATGTAACGTAAAAGCAAATACAATATCTTGTAGAGCAGAAAATTTTCTTTCGAATGACGTATAACCTTTACCATTTTGTTTTACTTTTGGTGCTCATTTTTAAATTGGAAAAAAACGGACACAACTTATGTTAACACCTAATATGTACAGTAGAGTATCGATTTTCCGAATACTGATCAACCGAAAAGTTCAAATTTGCGTCCGCTAGTATAGAAATTCAATTTTATGTAAACTTATCGTGTTTTATAATATGTAGAGAATTTCAAATTGCTGTGGCACTGCAGCGCTTTCCCCCTCCCTGCCAACCGGCCTACGTAAGTAGCCTCACGTCGTTAGTGGCGTGTGAGCCTTCACTTGTGACAGAGCCTTCACTTGTGACGATCGGCTATCCAAAAAATCAGTTATCCGAACACTCCTAGTCCCGAATTGTTTCAGATAATCGATGCTCTACTGTACCTTATTTCAAAGTCTTAACAGCTTGATTTCTCCAGAAGCTACAACTCCATAAGCAATCTCTTCGCATTTTAATACTATTTGGTGCGCGCAGTTGTAGATTTTGGAATAACAAACCCGCACTTTTTTAGGAGGAAAGACAAACAGTTACATTAACACTTGCCTTACCGTACTAAAAAATTCCGCCAGCCACGGTGCTGGACGCTAAGCGTCCAGTGAAAAATGTATGTTTTAAATTAAAATTATGCAGTCTGCTAGGTTATTTTTTGTAATTAGCTATAAAAATAATTTTATTATGTATTAAAACGTCGAATAATCAAATGAAATATAAGTCCTGGTCACTCGCTATCCATCACAGGGCGGCAAGTGTTAACTTCTGATCGTTATGTAGCTCCATAGAGCTGAAACTGAACGAGTATGGAAATTCGGTTCTATCTTCCATGAGGATGGTGCCACCGTTCACACAATAAGGGGACCCATTGAAGTTGTACAAGAAATGTTTATAGGTGACATCTCGTTCACTCGATCTCGCCACTTGTGACTTCTTTCCCTGGGAGCACTTGAAGACTGAAGTCTACAAACATAGACCGAAGACTACTGATGAACTGAAAGTTGGTATCCAACACGAAATCGTGGCAATACCAGCAGGAATGACCAGAATAGAGTAATGTGGAACTTCAGAGTCAGGCTTCAGTCATGTGTAGAAAATTTAATTCCACATTTGAATGATAAAAATGATAACTATTGTTCTTTTAGATTGTTAAATAAAATTCTGCAGAATATCTATAATGCATTTTAAATTTATCTTTCAAAACAGGGAGTTATTTCTGCAGCATTCTGTACAGTACCCGGCGGTAAGTAGTACACATCGGGCTTAAGAAAAGAGACTTTCGGCCATAATTGGTTAACGTGTTCCGTCGCGATTTGTCAGTCGTCAAGCGTTCTAGGAGACGGAGATGACGCTCTACAAAGCCGAAGTAAGCCGATTATGGACGACAGTCTCTTTCTTAAGCCCGATGTGTATTACTTATCGCCAGGTACTTGTGTGTTAATAAATTTATAACAAGATCCCAGCTGTCATAAATGTTATTTTTATTTTATAGATTATTTTTCTTCCATGCATAATAATTCTCAAATCCCTCGTAATGGCGTATTGTTCCATTGATGATGAAATACTACACATCGGGCTTAAGAAAGAGACTTTCGGCCATAATCGGTTAACGTGTTCCGTCGCGATTTGTCATTCGTTGTCAAGCGTTCTAGGGACAGAGACGACGCTCTACAAAGCCGAAGTTAGTCGATTATGGCCGACATTTTCTTTCTTAAGCCCGATGTGTATTACTTACCGACGGGTACTTGTGTGTTAGTAAATTTATAACAAGATCCCAGCTGTCATATATTTTATTTTATAGATTATTTTTCTTCTATGCATAATAATTCTCAAATCTCTCGTAATGGCGTATTGTTCGATTGATGATGAAATACTAGAATTATGGAGTGTGTAGCGACCATGCGTACGGTCACTGAACCCACTAAGGCGACCCTTGTCCGCTCGGTCATTGAACTCGCAAGTGGCGAGACGGCGCCGGGCGAAGGTCGCCCGCTCGGTCATTGAACCCACTAGTGGCGAAGAGCGAGACACCGATATATCTCTTGCCTCTCCTGCAGACCGTAGTATGAAATGTATATAGAACATGCAACAATAAACATGTGTCCAGCGGAAACGAGACAGCGACATGTTCTGCGCCGTTCTATACATTATAAATACAGACGTTTACAATAAACTTTCTCTTTACTTATTCCAATCTCGAGGACTTTTATTCAAACAAACCTTCATCCTTCTATGCGAAATACAAGTCCCTAAAAGTGCATGGTAACTTGATATTACACTGGACTTCAGGGGTTAAAAGATACATGTATGTTTTAACCCCTGAATATATATTCTTTTTAAAAAAGAAATTAAAACAGAGACGACGCTCTACAAAGCCGAAGTTAGCCGATTATGGACGACAGTCTCTTTCTTAAGCCCAATGTGTATTACTTACCACCGGGTACTGTACATATGTGACTCATCTAGATTTAGGGAGGAATACTGTATGTCCACTCTTCGAACTACTAACAGCCATGGTAGATGATGAGAACTCACCAAGTTTGTGGTGCTTGGCCCTCTCGGTGAGGTAGTCCGGGTCGTGGATCCTCTGGGCCCCGGAGAGGATCTCTTCGCCGCGCATGAACATGTCGTAGGAGTTAGATGAGATCTGCAAGAAGATTCAACTAAGAATGAAAAGGAAATACAGGCGGCCATCGACTTTTGCACATAATTGGTTCCTGAAAATGTGTGCGAATGTTGAATGTTCGAAAGTAGAGGGATGTAAAAAAACATCAAAAATTGTATTTTAAAATATTCATTTATCAATAATATATTAAAAATATTTATTTATCAATATACATAATTAAGTTAACGAGACGTGTTTATGTGCTTTCAGGCGTTTTCTTTATAAACTTGTCAAGAGTTAGTTGAATACCACCTTTCTTTTCTTTTCTTGATAAAGGGTTCTGTAACACGCTGTGTCTTTCTCAATCGCCCTACGTACTTGAGATATACGTTCTCCATTGGTCTTCCATCACATTCTTCCATGATAGTCACAAATTTGTCAAGATGCACGAAGGCTTCATTCATATTTTTGATTGTCAAAGTCTCGAAGATTTTATCAGTTTCTACTTCCTCACTTCCATTGTGTATTCCATTTAACTCTTGTTGCTCAATTAAGTATTCATTTGACAGAGGTACTGAGTGAGATTCAATCAACTCGTTAACATCTCCGTTGTTGACGTCCAAGTTTAGTTCATTCATTAGGCTGACTATTTCATCTGTGATAGTTACCGGAGTTTCTTCAGAATTTATAAAATCACTCATCATTTGTGGGCATAATTGTTTCCAGGAACCTTTCGTTGTTGACTCTTTTATTTCAACCCACGAGTCTCCGATATTGTTTATTGTGTTCCATATATTATAGTTCTTTCAAAAAAGTGAGAGTGACTGCGTGGAAGCGAACAATTTTTACATTATCGACCAGAATCTTTGAAAAATTGAATTTTTAGAAATATGCGAAATAGCGAATTGTGCGAAAGTCGAGGGTTGCCTGTAAATCAACAGGTAACAGTTCTAGGGTAATAAATCAACAGGTAACAGTTCTAGGGTAATAAATCAACAGGTAACAGTTCTAGGGTAATAAATCAACAGGTAACAGTTCTAGGGTAATAAATCAACAGGTAACAGTTCTAGGGTAATAAATCAACAGGTAACAGTTTCTTAGTTTTGGTTTTGTGACCCAAGTAAAGATGAGGACGTCTGTTATTTCGATATTACGGAGGAACTAGCTGGAAAATTCCAGTGTCTCCGAAACGTTTGTCAGAGATTTATTTTTAACCTGAGACAGTACGATTATATCACTTTATACCAAAAGGAGCTGAACTGATCGAATGTGAGAGCCGAACGCCACAATCATGCAAAATTCAGTTGCACAATACTATAGATGCAAACTTCAAAATGAGAAAGCTTGTTTAACTTAATGCCTTGAACGAGACCCTCTCGCGCGCCAAATACGTTCCAATTTCCGCTATCCCGAGTCACGCTCGCTTGTCTCGACTTGCAGTGTTCTAATTTTAGCTAACACGTGTAACGCTCGCAAGTCGTTCGCGTTTTATTTATTCATTGTAAATTTGCCTGCAGTCGTGAGTGGTCGTGTTTTGTGCTGCTCATTTCGTATTTACGATATTGTGTTCGTATTTACGTAGGTCTATGTTTAACACAATGCTTTCAAATCTACCATAACAAATTGAATTTTTAATTTTTTTTAATTAAAATATGTTTAAATTGTTATGTTTCAATTGAAAAGTGTATAAACTTAAAATAAAACACAAAAAAAAACTTGATGTTTTTTGAAACCCTCTTTGTAAAATAACCCTAGCATTAAGTGGTTAATTTAATTGGCAATTGAATTGGGAAGCCCTGGATCCACGTATTTTCGTGTCAGTGTAAATGCTGCCGGGAAAGTGTAAATGATCGGGAAAGTGTAAATTTCGTGTCAGTGTAAATGATCCACGTATTTTCGTGTCAGTGTAAATGCTATTGGGAAATACTGCCAACTTACTAACATTAGTAGAAAAAAGTTTATTTGACATTTATAAAAAAAAGTAACAGGACCAGAGTTCATCCGACTCACGGACAATTGAGCCCCGGATAATCGGCACTCAACTGTATTCACCATACCTAGAGTTAGAACATATTTTGTCCAAAGACAATATGCCTATTTGAGGACAATGACATACACACATAATGAGATACTGAATTTAATAAAGGCAAAAGGGCGTGAAAAATTCAGGTCGTGGATCGGAGCGTAGTTATTGTTGCTAAGAATGTGTGTCAAGATAGGAAATTCTGGTGCTCTTTCCTCTCTGCCTACCCCAAAAGGGAGATGTTGTGATAGTATATATGTATCATTTGCCCCCGATGCCCTTGCGGTCGGGCTCGCCCTACATTGGTGGGGTGTATCTCGGCTGGGGGAATGTGGGATGAGCCCGGACCTTTTAATGTCTTCTCTCTTGAATGTATT
Source organism: Odontocerum albicorne (assembly GCA_949825065.1). NCBI lineage: Eukaryota > Metazoa > Arthropoda > Insecta > Trichoptera > Odontoceridae > Odontocerum > Odontocerum albicorne. Next base: position 1,305,472 of record OX463867.1, on the reverse strand, counting down.
TTTTTGTCATCTATTTATTTTCTGTGTTTTTTTCTCTTCTTATTCTACATGTTAAAGGGTGTGGGCTGAAAAACATCTGGTATCCACGTGGCAGGGCTCGCCCTATATTGGTGGGGTGTATCTTGGCCGGGGGGGGTTTATTATATGAGCCCAGACCTTTTGATAGCTTCTGTCTTTAATGTATTCTCTGCATTTATGTGTTCTTGAAGTATATTTAAATATATTATGTACATACTATGTTGTTATCAATAAACCTATATATTATATATTTATTTATTATTTATTAAAAATCTGGTGCTCTGTCCTCTCTGCTTAACCCAACGGGGAGATAGTGTAATATTATGTATTGTAATTTATTTTTATCAAGCACTGTTTATTCCACTTTTTTGTGATGGTATAACCCTACCGGTTTCAAAGCTTTCACCTCATCTTCAGGGGAGTGCAAACAAGTCTTGTTTGCGCTTCCCTGAAGATGAGGTGTGCACCTTGAAACCGGTAGGGTTATTACAAAAAAGTGGAATAAACAGTGTTTGATAAAAATAAATTACAATGTCTTTAAATCTCCACAACGTTAATGCCTTAACTATAAACAACATAATATTATGTACATATCAATATTTGATTGTTAAATAAGGACAGCAATCTACCTTATCAATGGGATCAGGCATGGTGTAGAACGGTCTGACGGCCAGCGGGTACTTATCCAGGATGTAGAAGTCTGTATCGTACTTGGCCTTCACCAGCTTTCCCAGCAGCTTCTCGTCCGGAGTAGAGAGGTCATCTTCTCTGCCTACGGTCACGCCTGAAATGTTGGAAACACACAGTTAACAATCAGTGTCTATTATATTAAAGGGGCTTCATTCAGGGTCTTGGAGAATGATCAGAAAAAAATCCACCCGTTTCAGATATCAATATCCGAGGCCCTATTCAAAAAAGACAGCCCACATAACAAAGGAAGAGCACTTGGCAAGTTGGTTCTATTTATTGCCAGTCTAAAAATATCAATATTTGTGCACCACGAACAACAAAGTTGGATTAGATATCGCTCCCGTCAGTAACTTCATATAACTTCATACCAGAAGGCATTGAACTGGTTGAATGTTAGAAATAGACGCCAAATTCACATACTGTCTCTATTGTATAATATCCTTAACTGTCCCGCCGCACCCTCTTATCTCGCCGAAATTTTTCAGGGTCTTTCCAATCATGGATTAGCGCTCCGCTCAAACAGAGATTGTTTATTGGCCTTTCCTGTTCACCGCTCCTCTTTTTTTACATCGTCCTTTACTGTCCATGCAATGACACTGGAATCAGTTACAAACCAATATAAGACTCGCTCCGCCCTTGGCATGCTTTAAGAAGCGACTGAAAAAAATCTTAATTTCTAGTCAGTAAAATAACGTGTTTCATTCCTGATGTTTCTTTTCCTTTCCTCTCCACCATCCTTTCCTTTCCTTTTGATTGACGATATCTCACTTTATATGAAAAAGAATGTTCGAGTGATTGTCCATCTTTGTGGGGTTCGTGGGCATGTTTTCGCGTATATGTTTGTGGATTTCGTGGGGATGGATAGTCATTTGAATGATTTATGCGACCACGTAACTTGCTTCATTTACTTTTGTCTGGTTGGTTGGAAGAGATTGCCACCTGGCAATAAACCCGCCAGATTGTATTGCAATAAAAGTATTAAATAAATAAATAACTTCTATATATAGGAAGAGATCCTCACATCCCTCCTCAACCTAAGAAGGTAGTATCCCAAGGCTTTTTTCAGGGTCTTCAGAAAAAATCCACTAGTTTTCAAAGCTGTTTAGAGAGCACTCTCTTCAAGAACGTTCGAACTCAAGATTCAAGCCCAATATGATTAACAGATAAAAAATATTAAGAAAACAAGTTGAATGTAAAGATAGGAAGGTGGTGGCTGCGTTAATTAGATTTTGAACTTTCCCCTATCTGCATATATTTAGAAAAACCTATTTGGTAAGAAAGCCGCAGAAAACTTATCAAGTGAATAGAAACTATCAAGAAACCTTTGTATATCTTCCGATAAGTGATAGTAACACATTCGGTTTTAGGTGGAGTATAGTGTTTTCATATCTAATCATATATTCTGAAAAAAACTTCCCAAAAAGTGTTATCTTCAAGTGATTCCTAAAGCTGCATACGCCATCCATATCTCAAGCACTTGGAGACAGACAAAATGTTAACTGAAATAATATCATGAATCCTAGTATTTTTTATGAATCTTCTTCTTCTTCTAAGTGCCCTGTCGGGTCCCCCCCAACGTTGGCGATCACTTCGGCGAATCCGTCTCGGTCCTGAGCCGCCCGGAACAGCTCCTCTACACTCCGGATGCCAGTCCACTCCCTCACATTCCGCAGCCAGGACATCTGTCTTCTTCCGGGCCCCCGGTGTCCCTCGATTTTCCCCTTCAATATAAGCTGGAGCAAGTGGTACTTCTCTCCACGCAGCACGTGACCCAGATATGAAATCTTTCTAACTTTTATAGTGGACAACAACTCCCTGTCAGCTCTAGCTCGCCTCAGGACTTCGGTATTTGTCACCATGTCTGTCCAGGGAATTTTGAGCATTCGACGATGCAACCACATTTCAAATGCTTCCAGTCTGTTCATTGCCTGGACTTTTATGAATAATCAATTGAATCATCTGGTTTTTATTCTAGTTATATTATTCTACATCTTGTTTTTTATTCTATAATAATAATAATAATAAAAATGCAATTTATATAGTGCCGTTTAGAGAGCAGACTCAGCTGGTGTGTCCCTAAGAGACAAAATAAAAAGCTCACGCATTCGCGAAAGCCTAGGTGTTACACACATCAACAGTAAGATGGAGGAGAGGCGGATGGATTGAGATGGTATGGGCACGTTGGACGCAGAGCACCCGATCACATTGTGAACCAGGCAATCTCCATGGATCTTCCTCGAATAACAACCAGAGGAAGACCAAGGAATTCGTGGGTGGTGCAAAAAGATAACCTGATGCAGAGGCACGGCCTGGGGGACGTAGTCCGGGACAGAAGAGCATACAACCTGAGGACGAGGAGAGCTGACTCCAACAGTCTTCGCAGACAATGAATTGGGATGGAGCCAGGGAGAAGAAGAGAGCAGATTCTCCTCAAGGGGGCTCTAGCTCAAGATTCAAACTCACTATTATTAACAGTTTTAAAATACTCGTATATATGTTGATGTAAGGATAGAAAGTAGTGGCTATTTTAAAACAATATAAAGAATTATACAATTTAAGAGGTGCATCGCCGCACGGTAACACACTGGACTCCCATGCGGAAGGTCGTCGGTTCAAGCCCTGCTCTGTGCTACTCCTCTCAACGACACAGGCACTTTTTCCACCTAGTGTTCAAGGGTATAAGGATACCTATGACTTTGGTCATATCTATTCTTTAAAAAAAAAATTGCAAACAACCAACCTACGTTATCCAAAAATAAAGATTCTCAATTCATTAAATACACACCTTCACACCATTTCCCTGTCTCTGTAAGCAGAGATAACAGAGCACTATATTTTCATATTTCAACATACATCCTTAACTTATTCTGCACCATCTCTTATAATACACCATCTCTTACCATTTCAATGATTTCTTTCACATTGTGCGTTTCCTTCTTTCAGAATATATCCGTGGTCTAGCTGATAAGACGCTTGTCTTCCAACCCGGAGGTTGTGGGTTCGAATTCCGTAAAACCCAGATTTTCTTAAGAAGGATTCCAGTCTGGTTTTCACTAAAGGCCTCTTTAACATCTTTCTGGTTGGTCGGAAGAGATTTCCACATGGCTATAAGCCCGCCAGGTTGTACTGTATACAACGAAAGTGTAATACGATGCGTATCCAGAAACTAAGTGTACTGAGGCTCTCACGACCGGATGGATTTTATTTTCGACATGTTGGCTACACTTCCGTGTAGCCTGACCCTTCCCCTCCACAACGAGACTGGTTCGAGGTCAGTACGTTGAGAAGTGTCGACGCGATAACACGTTTCGTGAAAAATGTCAATCCCATCTCCCGCCAAGTTGAATCTAGTGGAGGCCGAGCAAGAGTTTTTGAGGCGCTGCAAACTCCATGGAGATGAATTTCTTCGCTCCATCGATACTGGAGATGAAACTTGGGTTGCACACTACACGCCTGAAACCAAAAGGCAGTCTCAACAGTGGCGTCACACCTCTTCACCCTCCGCCAAAAAGTTCAAAACCACAATTTCAGCCAATAAAATCATGGCATCCGTATTTTGGGACTGACAAGGCATAATTTTAATTGAATATATGCCTCAAAAGGAGACCATCAACTCTGCAAGATACTGTGAGACCCTAAAAAAATTGCGAAGGGCGATTCAGAACAAGAGGAGAGGCATACAAAGGGTGTCTGCCTGTTGCACGACAATGCCAGACGGAACTGCTCGCCTCGTTTAAATGAAATGTCCTGAACCATCCCGCGAATTCCCCTGACCTAGCACCTTCACATTACTATCTCTTTACCTCCCTGAAGCTGCACATGGGTGGAAAAAGGTTTTCAACCGACGAGGAGGTAAAGGAGGAGGTGGAGAAGTGGACGGAGGGGTTGGCGGGAAACTACTTCGAGGAAGGCATAAAAAATTCGTACCCCGCTTCACCACCTGCATTGAGAGGAATGGACGACTATGTCGAAAAATAGCTTACATATGTACTACGGTAACCACGTAATTTTTTTGTTTAAATAAAAAAAATTGTAACCTACAAAAATTCAGTACACTTACTTTCTGCATATGCCTTGTACAATATAATTTCTTGATTGATGGTTTAAGACGCTAGATAGTTCAAGAAGTCATCATAATGGATGTAGTCATAGTTTCCCGACCCTTGGTTCAGACCATTAACAACTTCAAATGACATATGACAGCATAAAGTCTATTCTTTCAGATCGACTTAATATGTGAACCTCATTTAACCAATCTTACAGTTAAATATTTTTGAGTATGAAAAGAACGTACCAGCCTCCTTGAGCATCTCAATACCCTGGACGAACTCTAGTCTGAGAGGAGGGTCCAGGAATTTGAAGGGCTCCACATTGTACTGCTGGCCTACGGCTGCGATCTCCGCTGCGTAGCTGGAATCATAACCAACAATTACTCAGGACAGGAGATAATTATTATAGTCAGGCTGCATGGATGCTGTTAATATCTATATCAAGTTTACCTGTCATATGTTCATGGAGAGACAGCGAGGGAAAAGCAAAGGAAACAGAACAGCACTCCTGGGTTTGTGTGTAGGAACTTGTCCAGACGTCTCATACACTGGTTCAATATCACAGTACTCACTACACTATTTGGGCAGTATTATCATTATAGCCAGGCAGCATGAATGCTGTTAATATCTATATCAAGTTTACCTGTCATATGTTCATGGAGAGACAGCGAGGGAAAAGCAAAGGAAACAGAACAGCACTCCTGGGTTTGTGTGTAGGAACTTGTCCAGACGTCTCATACACTGGTTCAATATCACAGTACTCACTACACTATTTGGGCAGTATTATCATTATAGCCAGGCAGCATGAATGCTGTTAATATCTATATCAAGTTTACCTGTCATATGTTCATGGAGAGACAGCGAGGGAAAAGCAAAGGAAACAGAACCGCACTCCTAGGTTTGTGTGTAGGAACTTGTCCAGACGTCTCATACACTGGTTCAATGTCACAGCACTCACTACACTATTGGACAGTATTATCATTATAGCCAGGCAGCATGAATGCTGTTAATATCTATATCAAGTTTATTTGTCATATGTTCATGGAGAGACAGCGAGGGAAAAGCCAAGGAAACAGAACAGCGCTCCTGGGTTTGTATGTAGGAACTTGTCCAGACGTCTCATACACTGGTTCAATGTCACAGCACTCACTACACTATTGGGCAGTATTATCATTATAGTCAGGCAGCATGAATGCTGTTAATATCTATATCAAGTTTACCTGTCATATGTTCATGGAGAGACAGCGAGGGAAAAGCCAAGGAAACAGAACAGCGCTCCTGGGTTTGTATGTAGGAACTTGTCCAGACGTCTCATACACTGGTTCAATGTCACAGCACTCACTACACTATTGGGCAGTATTATCATTATAGTCAGGCAGCATGAATGCTGTTAATATCTATATCAAGTTTACCTGTCATATGTTCATGGAGAGACAGCGAGGGAAAAGCCAAGGAAACAGAACAGCGCTCCTGGGTTTGTATGTAGGAACTTGTCCAGACGTCTCATACATTGGTTCAATGTTACAGCACTCACTACACTGGTCGAGGCAGACTAAGGGAAATATGGTACGATCAAGTGAATGATATCTTGATAGAATGAAACATAAAAAGTCAGAGAAATCGTATGAGAAGATGTATAGATGTAAAAGAAACGGCGGATGTGTGACGAGATAGGGTAGTCTAATGCTGTTCTCTCTGCCTACCCCGACAGGGAAATGACATGATGGTACGTATGTATTCTTTTATAGTCAAAGAAATATAAACAGTCCTAAAATAGATCCCTGTGGTACACCAGAAAAAAAATTAAATGTTTGAATTCCCATTGCAAAATCTTTAAAAATACTCACTTGTCCCTCAGTCCCCTGAACATGGCAGTGAAGGTGTCTCCGATCGTGTAGAGAACCTCGTGGTAGTGGAACTTGAAGGCCATCTCCAGGTCGAGTCCTACGAACTCAGTCAAGTGGCGATGAGTGTTGGAATCTTCCGCACGGAACACTGCTCCCACGGTGAATACCTGGAACGAAAAGAAATGAAGTATTTTCTTTATTGAAACTTCCAATGATGAAAAGTAAATTATGATTTGCCAGTTATTCCAGAACCTTGACTCATTAACATATTTCTATTTGATTAGAAGTAATTGTCATTTATTAAGTTTTATTTCAATAAATAAACGGTACAGTGTACCTTATAACAAAACGGTACAATGTACCGTATAACAAAACGGTATAATATACCTTATGACAAAACGGTGCAATGTACCTTATAACAAAATGGTACAATGCACGTTATAACAATACGGCACAATGTACCTTATAACAAAATGGTGCAATGTACCTTATAACAAAACGGTACAATGTACCCTATAACAAAACGGTACAATGTACCCTATAACAAAACGGAACAATGTACCTTATAACATTAAGCCTTATAAGAAAACCTTATAAGAACCTTATAAGAAAACGGTACAATGTACTTTATTACAAAACGGTACAGTGCACCTTATAACAAAACGGTACAATGTACCTTATAACAAAACGGTACAATGTACCCTATAACAAAACAGTACAATGTACCTTATAACAAAACGGTACAGTGTACCTTATAACAAAACGGTACAATGTACCCTATAACAAAACAGTACAATGTACCTTATAAAAAAACGGTACAGTGTACCTTATAACAAAACGGTACAGTGTACCCTATAACAAAACGGTACAATGTACCCTATAACAAAACGGTACAATGTACCTTATAACAAAACGGTACAATGTACAATAACAAAAATAATAAAAAAGCCAGTAGTGAGAGCTCAGCACATTAAGTAGGAGAGAATATACTATATACGAGTATGTTACATATAATTTTACAGAATCAGAAAGAAACAACAAGTATCAAATCGTACGAAATCACATGTTACCAACACAATACGGGGCCGTCCACAGGCGCACAGCCCGCACTGTGCACAAAATACAAACACAAAAGACAAATCATTGAAAACTAAATATAAAAGACGGAAGTAGACTGGTGTAACTTCATAAATCTTCTTCAGCACGGGGAAAAAAATAAAAAAAAAACACATTTATCTATTTAAAAGCAGTTCATAAAAGTTCTTCAAAAATTATCGAAAGACACGCTGAATTCCATTTCAAGGGTCAGATATTCAGAAGGGCCTTTTCAGGCCCTTCTTATAGGTCAGCAAACTAACTCCAAAAATATCCGAGACTGCAGCGTACTCATTTCTGATCTTCTGCAGTCTAGATTATGGAGAAATTGTTCTATAACTTTCACATAGAAATGTTTCTTGCAGACTGCGCCAATGTGCCATGGCAATAAGTCTGCCAGGTTGTTGTTGTATACGATGAAAAATTAATGGGGGTAGAGGCTTCTCTTCAGTCTGTATTCTGCCCTACATTATCACCCCATGAATTATTTTCAGTGCATACGTTTATTCATAGAGTACGAAACACAGAAATCCGAAGGATGTGCGAAGTTGAAGATATTGTCAGATGAAGACGACAGAGAAGAAGGTTCTGGAACGAACATGTATCCAGAATGGCGGAACCAAGAGCCGTAAGAATGGCCAGGAACAGTATCCTACAAGCAAGCAGACCTCCAGGACGATCTCCCAAAAGATGGAAAGACAGCTGGCAGTCGACGTCACAAGAGGGAAACAATGATGCAGGACCATAACAGGCCAACAGGCCTAAAAGAAGAGGAAGAAGAAGAAGAACGTTTATTCAGGTTCTTTCAGGCTACAAAGACAACATTATGGAGACTTCATTGAGTGTTTTCTTTCAACCGAAATAAACTGTGGGTTGACTGTTTCACTTCAGCACACACAGTCTTGACAGACCATACCCAAAGTTTCGATGGTAAAAGGAACAACTAACAAGATTGGTTAAACGTTACCTTCTCAAAGTCTGCAGCGATGGCCATCTGTTTGTATAGTTGAGGACTCTGTGCCAGATATGCTGAACCCTTGAAGTAGCTCACGGTGAACACGTTGGCACCTCCTTCAGATGCTGCGGAGATGATCTTTGGAGTGTGAATCTCCACGAAGCCTGGAAACAATGTTACGTGGTGAAAAATTCCAGAAGAAAATGTTTAAATTAATTAAGTGGATTTTTTAGTTTAGATCAAGAGTTCGCAATTTTTTTTCAGCCGCAGACCCCTTTACCAAAAACTTTTAAAACCGTCTCCCCCCCCCCCCCCCCCCCCCTCCTAGTCATTTACTTGACTTACTCAAATTAATAAGTTTGTACAGTACTCGATATTAAATATTTCACTAGATAACAATCTTTTCATTTTAATCACTTGTAATTAAGGATTGAAAAAGATAAAAGGACCACGGATTATGCGTTGCATTATCTTGTGCAACATTTAGTATTGTAATCTGCACTGACCAAAATGAAAGCAAAAAAATACGAGCCGAGTTTTATTTCATTTTTGACATTTATGAAATAAATATGTAAATTCAAAATAAGTACAAATATTCTTAATTAGGCACCTATTGGAATCATAGATATTTTGAAGTAACAAACATAGGGCTTAAAAAAGAGGCTGTCAGCCAAAATCGGCTAATTTCGGCTTTGTAGAGCGTTGTCTCTGTCATTTATACACGTGTTCCGTTCTTTTTAGATATCAAACTGTTAGCGCATCGTGCGACAGAGACGACGCTCTACAAAGCCGAAGTTAGCCGATTATGGCCGACAGTCTCTTTCTTAAGCCTAATGTATATTACTTACCACCGGGTACTGTACGTTGTAAATACTTGCCTATCAAACACAAAACTGCCCATCCAATATGGCTGAAAATTTAAATGTACATCACAAACAATGTCACCAACGAGAGGAAAAAATATGGGTTCAATTAAAAACAAACAGCCCACGAAATTCAAACATTTCTCATTATTCTTTGATCAAACCATGTATTCTACCTTGATCAAAAAGTTTTAGGACCGGCCACTGTGTAGCGCTGTCAGTCACCCGAGTGGAAATCTTTTTATTTGTTAGGTTACCACATCTATCATTGCCACTTCCCTTCAAATTTCAGCGTCATAGCTTGACATTTGTAAAAGTTACGCTGTACTGAGTACATCTACCTTTGTGCGTGTTTTCGATTTTTTACAAGTTTGAAAATGGCATCAACTATGCATCAACGAGTTTGCATTAAATTTTGTGTGAAAAACGGATTTAACGGTCCGCAGACCTTGGAAATGTTGGAGAAGTGTTTTGCGGTGGCACGAACGCTTCAGAAGTGGTCGTGAGTCGGTCGAGGATGACGAACGCAGTGGCAGTTGAAAACCAATGAAAACATCGATATAATCACAGAAATGTTGTCCGATAACCGCAAATTGACCATCAGAGAGATGGCAGAGGACTTAAACATCGCTTATGAATCCGCTCAAGACATTTTGGTTAGTGATTTGGGCCTTCGACGTGTCGCTGCAAAACTGGTGCCGAAATCTGTTTATTGAGTGATTGTACGTATATACAATAAAAATGCAAATTAATTAATTAAACTACCTTTATCGGTAAGGATGTCCCTGAAGAGCTTGCAGACGCCCGCCTCCAGCCGAAAGATGGCCTGGTTGGCCGGAGTACGGAGGTCCAGCACTCTGTTGTCCAGGCGGGTGTCCTGGTTCACGCGGATCTTCAGCGCTTCAGGATCCTGTGGCATTAAAAAACAAAAAATCATGAACATCAATACATATGTTCATACCAGAAAAAGACTGAAGGCAAGCTGGCTGGATGCAATCAGGAAGCATGGCAGCATCACATGGCATCTACGAGCAAAATACCAGATTATTTGGAGTCAACTTGATAAGACATTTATCCAGCAGTGAATCGACCCTGGTTGATAATGAAGATAACATACCATGTTGCGATAGCGACACACATATTTCGATTTTTCTACACATATATAAACGAGCAAAATACCGAATTATTTGGAGTCAACTTGAGAAGACATTCATCCAGCAGTGGATCGACCCTGGTAGATAATGAAGATAACATACCATGTTGCGATAGCGACACACATATTTCGATTTTTCTACATATATATAAACGAGCAAAAGACCAGATTATTTGGAGTCAACTTGAGAAGACATTCATCCAGCAGTGGATCGAACCTGGTTGATAATGAAGATAACATATCATGTTGCGATAGCGACACACATATTTCGATTTTTCTACATATATATAAACGAGCAAAATACCAGATTATTAGGAGCCAACTTGGGGAGACCTTCATTCAGCAGTGGATCGACCCTGGTTGACAATGAAGATAACATACCATGTTGCGATAGTGACACACATATTTCAATTTTCCTACATATATATAAACGAGCAAAATACCAGATTATTAGGAGCCAACTTGGGGAGACCTTCATCCAGCAGTGGATCGAACCTGGTTGATAATGAAGATAACATACCATGTTGCGATAGTGACACACATATTTCAATTTTCCTACATATATATAAACGAGCAAAAGACCAGATTATTGGAGCCAACTTGGGGAAACCTTCATCCAGCAGTGGATCGACCCTGGTTGATAATGAAGATAACATACCATGTTGCGATAGCGACACACATATTTCGATTTTTCTACACATATATAAACGAGCAAAAGACCAGATTAATTGGAGTCAACTTGGGGAGACCTTCATCCAGCAGTGGATCGACCCTGGTTGACAATGATGATTATGTTATACCATCATACCCTGTTGGGATAGCAACACACATATTTCGCTTTTTCCACATCTATACACCTTTTCACTCAACTCCTACGATTTTTAAATTCACTTTCAAAATATCATTCACTTGATCAAACAATACTTTCCTTAATCTTCTCTACACACCACTGTATATTTGTTTTGTTCATCTTAATTCCATCATTCTATATGCCCAAACCATCTCAGCGTGCTCCTTCTCCACCTTACTCACCACATCAGCCTTAAGTTCACATTCATACCTAATCACTTCATTCCTTATTCTCTTATATATTGTCACACTATGCACAGTACCCGGCGGTAAGTAATACACATCGGGATAAAGAAAGAGACTATCGGCCATAATTGGCTAACTTCGGCTTTGTAGAGCGTCGTCTCTGTCATTCATACACGTGTTCCGTCGCGATTTGTCAGTCGTTGTCAAGCATTCTAGGAGAACAGAGACGACGCTCTATAAAGCCAAAGTTAGTCGATTATGGCCGACAGTCTCTTTCTTAAGCCCGATGTGTATTACTTTACTTACCGCCTGTTACTGTACATGTATTCTTCTCAGTGCACCCAAAATTCCGCAGCATTTATTCAGCTTCTTTCAGTATTTTTATATAAAATATTAAAAATATAAAAAAAATATAATTTTACAAATGATAATTGTTGTAGAAAGAACTAATAAGCAAATCTTTGCACCCTGTCTTCTCTGCCTGCCCCGATAGAGAAACAGCAAGGCAAAACAGCGTGGTTGATAAATATATAAAACAAAACAACTCACATCAGATTTCTCAGGTCTCGAAGCGTCCTCGATGAGCAGGGGCAGTTGACTCTTGGCCGGGGAGATGAGGAATATCTGCGACACGTGCAGTTCTACGTGTTTCTGTGTGCACGCTTCCACCGGGACGGTAACACGCACCACTGTCGCCTCTACGTCCACTATCGACTCTTTTGATACGCTGAAATATTAACATTTTTTAGAGTTTGCAAACCATAATTTCAAAGATAGTAAAGTTTTACATACGAGTACATCACAAAAATGATATATATTGTATATATTTTTTTTATCCACTTTGCACGGATTTCTCCTGTTACACAAAGAGGATCTGCTTTTAGCGTTAGCTTATTCGTTAGGAATAATATCAGCCAGGATTCTTCTCATACTGCTAAGCGGTGCCGAGACTATATCCACAGTGTCACTCAGTTGGTTCAATGTCTCTATACCACGCGTGACTGAGTGTTTAGCCATGGTATTCCTTCTGTAAGTTGGTACGTATTATATAATAGAACAGAGGGTGATTCCTTGCCTTGCACGGCTATATTTATTAGGTACATATAAACTTAGTGCTTCTAGCATCGCGGGACAGTTAAAGCAACCTTGAAAAACCTTCAGTAGGAATATCGCAATGGATTCTTGCCTTCTTGTTTCGAGGCTTCTATAGTTACACACCGTGAGAAGAAAACAATGAATTTAGAAACATCAGAGATACACAAAGCCGTAAGCTAAAACAGAAAAGTAATAAATAACTAATGAATGCAAAAGGTTTCACCACTTTTAAACATTTTCCTTTTGGGTCAATAGATCACACACACTTGCGATGTAACGTGACACCAGTCTACCCTAAGCACTGCTGTTGGCAGATTGGTGTTATATTAAATCGGAAGGACAACAGCTTTGTAGACAGGTCAGTACCCGATGGTAAGTAATACACATCGGGCTTAAGAAAGAGACTGTCGGCCATAATCGGCTAACTTCGGTTTTGTAGAGCATCATCTCTGTCGCACGATGCGTTAACAGTCCGGTATCTAGAAAGAGCGGTATCTATACTCAGAAAAATGTAGCATAATCCCTGTGACGTTTGAAATGTCATGTCTCAAAGGGATGGGGTAAAATCGTTTTTTTACAAATCGAATAGTTTTTTTATAAATCGAAAAATTGTTTTTCCAAATTTTCACTATACTCACTTTCTAATGTATTGTATGATTTGTATCTATCTTTAAATAGGCCAAGATCCACTGTGAATTAATACTAATTACGAACATTTAATTTTAGGTATAAAAAAATCGAAAATCCAATTACCGTATACCCCATCCCTAGCCAATGCAGACTAACGTAGTGACTTTTGAAATATTATTTGATTTTAACAAATTGCCACGTTTTTGCTAATTTGTAACAAGATTAGGTTATGGTTAGGTTATGTAGATGACGTATGTCCATTATAAATATTATGCGTTTGACAGCTGAAAACTGGCGGTAAATTTAAAATTGCAGTTCTTGTTGCACCACCCTATAGTATTCTCTATAACACTGTATAGAATGGAAATATGAGTGCTGAAAGGGTAGGAAATAAACATGATAAATAAATGTGGATGCACCGGAGAATGCTACGGATACCCTGGACGGATATGGTCAGCAACACAAGGGTTCTCCAAAGAGCCAAAGTTGATAGAGAGTTGCTGACTAATATTAAAATCCGAAAGGTGTCCTACTTGGGTCATGTACTTAGAGGAGAAAAGTACAAATTACTGCACCTGATCATCCAAGGCAAAATAAAGGGTCGAAGATCATCCAAGGCAAAAGAAAGGGCCGAAGGGATGCTATTAGATGAGCCCAGACCTTTTGATAGCTTCTGTATTTAATGTATTATCTGCAATTTATGTGTTTTAGAAGTGTTATTTAAATATAATCTGTACATACTATGTTGCTATCAATAAACCTATTATTTATTTATTTATTTAAAAAGAAGAGGTGTTGGCAGGAGGCAAATCTCCTGGCTCCACAATATACGTGATTGGACTGGCATAAGGGGCATTGGAGATCTTTTTCTGGCTGCCGGGGACAAAGATGCCTACTCTCAGGTGATAGTCAACGTTGGGGAGACCTGACATGACACTGGGAAGAAGAAGACAGATGGATGCCTTCGAGATATGGTGCTACTCCTATTCTATGGACCACTAGCCCAAGGAGCACTAACCTTTCTATCATTCAGGAATTGTAGATTACCTAAAGACTTTCCACAACACGCAGAAAAAGAATCCTTATGTATTGTGTTGTATTACACTTTCATTGTATACCTGGCGGGTTTATTGCCATGTAACAATATCTTCTAACCAACCAGAAAGATGTCAAAAAGGCCTTTAGTGAAAACCAGACTAGAATTCTTTTTTTTTTTTTTTTTTAATCCAGGTTCCAGCAGGAATTGAACTCGCAACCTCTTAGTTGGGAGACAAGTGTATTACTAACTAGGTCACAGAGATGATGAAAGTTTGGAGAAGCTGGTGATCACGGGGACAGTTGAAGGAAGCTGCCCTATGAGACTGTGGCGTCCGTACGACCTTTGCATATCTTGACAATTCAAAACAAACAAGTACAAGGTCCACACGCCGGTCATTCAACTCACTGTCCGGCGTGGAGCGCATTTCATGTTAGAGCGAGAGGGCAGCACATCTGTCGCGCCAGTTCCCAAATCTGAATGATACCTACATACGACATTAATCGTATTGACGAGACGGCGGCATGTCGCGCTCGCATTCCCGCACATATTCAAGAATGGTATAAATACCTACATCTATCAATAAAATTTCTCTTTCCGCATTGCGATCTAAACGAGTTTAATTTATCAAAAAACCATCATCATCATCTCTCCTAAAAGATGAACATGAACTTCTTTAACCTTTCTCTTCCTGTGCTAAAAAATCCGCCCATTCCGGTGCTGTGTATTCAATACACATGTAAAAATCAGCGATTTAAAATTGAAAAAATAAGAATATTCATAGCCAATCGCTTCAATTAATTAAATTTGAAGTCAAAAGTGATAATAATTGAAATTTAATTGCTGGAATCATGAAAAAAAAACATCGGACGACGTTCACAAAACAGACGGAGCGACCACCTCGAATGAAAGCCGGCTGGCTACTAAAAAGGGAGAAGCGAACGAACTGAGATTCTATTTCTTGTGTTCCCATATACCGAAGTAGAGTGAGAGTGAGACGTGAATAGCATCGCTTCCTCACCCATAGCGTTATTTTTAGAATGAATATACCTACGTCACACACTGGCGCACGTTTGATTGTATTGGTGAATTTATTCCTGATTTTCACAAAATATCTCTGATGTGGCCGATAAGTGCTAACTATTATTAATATTATTTTATTCATTCAATGCGTAAATGTATTACGGAGGAACACCTAAAATCTGAACCCAGTGTTTATTATATTTATAGAGATATTAAAGTGTTTAGAAGCAATGTGTACTAGTTACACATCACAGGGAAGGATGGGTTAAGTGCTGCAATCAACATGACCCAGGACCAACTTAGGGAGAGATGAAGACAGGTGATGAGCTGAGTTTGAGACTTAGCAAAGGACCACAAATATCAGCATTAAGTCTGTGATCCAGAAGAGAATGTGAATAGACTACTGACCTTCCAGCGAACTTGACCATCTGCTTGCTGATAGTTTCATTGACCAGCACAAGACCTTGCACGGTGGCCGACTGCTGCCTTAACACCAGGAAGCACTGCTTTCCTTTCGCCCTCGACGTGTGGAGACGTCCTGCAAAAATCATTGTATGTATTCAAAATACTGATATCTTTTGAAATATCCAACTACGCAATGATATTACACCCATACCTCGCTTTACACACCCTTTTTTTTAATCCACTTGGCAAGGATTTCTCCTGTTACACAAAGAGGGTCTGCTTCTAGCGTTAGCTTATTCGTTAGGAATAAGCTAACGCTAGAAGCTAGACCACGCGTGACTGAGTGTTTAGCCATGATATTCCTTCTGTAAGTTGGTACGTATTATAGAACAGAGGGTGATTCCGTGCCTTGCACGGCTATATTTATTGGGTACATATAAACTTATGTGGTCAGATAGGGACGACAGCGTCGACGATACTGGTACCAACATGTACAGAGAATGAATTCCATACATAGCTCTGCATGGGGTGCCGGATGGGCGGCGTCCACCAGGGAGACCCCCGAAACGATGGAGAGATAGCTGGAGCTCAGCATCACAAGAGGACAATCCTGCAGTAACAGACTCTTGAGTCTATAGAAAGTTTAAGAAGACGAAGAAGATATAAACTTAGTGCTTCTTGAATCGCGGGACAGTTAAAGCAACTTTGAAAAACCTTCAGTAGGAATATCGCAATGGATTCTTACCTTCTTGTTTCGAGGCTTCTATAGTTACACACCGTGAGAAGTTCGACATGGTGAGCATATTTTGGGTAATCCCCCTTTGTTCTGTACCATAGATATCTGAGGATTTATTTTGTATTTGTTCTATATTGTTTTTATATTTGAGCTGATGAGGAGCCCAAACTGTAGATGTATTT
This sequence comes from Odontocerum albicorne, assembly GCA_949825065.1. Lineage (NCBI taxonomy): Eukaryota > Metazoa > Arthropoda > Insecta > Trichoptera > Odontoceridae > Odontocerum > Odontocerum albicorne. The sequence continues at coordinate 1,288,660 of OX463867.1, read as the reverse complement.
TCTAATTTGGTTCTAATTAGATAATTATATAAGTTTCGAAGGATATCGGTACTGTTGAATTCTCTTGATATTATATACTGAAACTTCATAATAAATTGTACAGCACCGGTACAAAGACTAGAATAGGTGGAAGGCTACCGCTCAATCCTTGAAGATTCCGGTTTGCCTCTTGCATTTTCGGGGAAGAGATTCCTCTTTGGCAGGTAGAAGTTTGTCGAAATAAAAACACAGTAGATGTCCCAGCAGATGAGAATTTATTTTAGGTCTGTGTGTACCGTACGTACATATTGCACGTACGGACATGGTACCTCTGATAAAAGTATACCAAATGCCTCAATCTCTATTCATTAAAAAAATAAATTTTATGTTACTTAACCTTTACCTTCCTGTGTTGCGCCTTCCGGTGTTGTGTATTCAATACACATGTAAAAATGAGAGATTTAAAATCGGAAAAATAATAATATTCATAGCCAATCGCTTAAATCAATTAAATTTGAAGTCAAAAGTGATAATAATTGAAATTTAATTGCTGAAAACATGAAAAAAAACATCGGCCGACGTTCACAAAACGGGCGAAGTGACCACCGAAAGCCGCCGACCTACTGAAGCGAGCGAACTGAGATTCTATTTTTTGCGTTCCCATATACCGATGTAGAGTGAGAGTGAGACGTGAATAGCGTCGCTTCCTCACCCATAGCGGTTTTTTAGAATGAATATACCTACGTCACACACTGGCACACGTTTGATTGTATCGGTGAATTTATTCCCAATTTTCACACAATATCTCCGATGTGGCCGATAAGTGCTAATTATTATTAATATTATTTTTTCATTCCATGCGTAAATGTATTACGGAGGAATATCTAAAATCTGAACCCAGTATTTAATATATTTATAGTGATATTAAAGTGTTTAGAAGCAATGTGTACTAGTTACACATCACAGGGAAGGAAGGGTTCATATTAGGTTAATTTATTTTACAAAAACAAAGTATTCACCTCGAACCCATACAGTCTTCCCGGCCCTCCCTTCGTCCAGATCCTTTACATCGGTGTAAACTCGGTCCCTGTTCTCCCCGGTTGACTGAATCAATTTGGTCACACCGTACTTGCCAACTGAGAGGTCCTCCATCTCGGTATGGTCGTCTCCTTGGCTCTGAGTCGTAGCCTGTAAAGGAACAGTGGATTTTTATAACCAGTGCCGACAATATATGACAGAATACGGAATGAAGTGATAAGGGATGAATGTGAACTTAAGACTGATGTGTTGAGTAAGGTGGAGAAGGAGCACGCTGAGATGGTTTGGGTATGTAGGACGAATAAAAGAAGAAAAACGTAGATGGATGCCATTTTCTGTGACCTACAGTCGTTTCAAAATTATGTTCTTTGTAGGAAATAAGATCCCACTATTTGCAGACGATATCGTATTAATAAGTGAAAAACATGAAGACCTGCAAAATAGTCTGGAAAGGTGGAGAAGAATCTTGGAGGACAATGGATCGAGACTGAGCAGAAAGAAAACAGAGTATCTGTACCTACCATTCGAGAACACAACAAATGCTGTCACTCCCGTAATGCAAATGGACGGAGAAACATTACCAAATTGTGACTCCTTTAAGTATCTTGGGTCACTCATCCATAGCGATGGAGGATGTGCAGCAGATGTTACACATAGAATTAGTGTGGGATGGATGAAGTTTAGATCAATGACGGGAGTTCTATGTGATCAAAAAATGCCAGTAAAGTTAAAAGGAAAAGTATACCAAACGATTGGCAGACCCGCACTACTCTATGGATGATGTATAACTCTTACTCCAGACAACTAGAAACTTCTGAAATACGCATGCTAAGATGGTCAGCTGGTGTGTCCGTAAGAGACAAGAAGCCTAGGTGTTACAGACATCAACAGGAAGATTCGGATGGAATGAGATGGTGTGGGCATGTTGAATGCAGAGCACCCTATCACATTGTGAACCGGGCAATCTCCATGGATCTTCCTCGAATAACAACCAGAGGAAGACCAAAGAACTCGTGGGTGGTGCAAAGGGATAACTACAGCCTGGGGGACGTAGTCCGGGACAGAAGAGCGTACAACCTGAGGACGAGGAGAGCTGACCCCGACAGTCTTCGCAGACAGCGAGTTGGGATGGAGCCAGAGAGAAGAAGAAGAAGAAATATATCCGTGCAAGAAATCACCCTCTGTTCTATAATACGTACCAACTTACAGAAGGAATATCATGGCTAAACACTCAGTCAAGCGTGGTATAGAGATATTGAACCAACTGAGTGACACTGTGGATATAGTCTCGGCACCGCCTAGCAGTATGAGAAGAGTCCTGGCTGATATTCTTCCTAACGAATAAGCTAACTAGAAGCAGACCTTCTTTGTGTTACGGGAGAAATTGGTGCAATGTATCGAACAAACATGTATGAACGGTTTATAGGTACCTATATCTAGAAGGAATGCATATCCTTGAGTCTTGCGACGATGCATGACTGTGTCTAAATAGTGAAATAGACAAGTGTTTTCTTTCAAAATGTTATAGTAACAATTTTTTTAAGCGTTATATTACTGCCCACTTACATATCAATGCCTCCTAATGCCCCTGGGGCCAGCAATGTCCCCTCAGATCCCTCCAGCACCCACAGAGGAGCGGAAGCGCCTACTTTGAGAAACTATGCTCTATTCTATGTACCAGCTTGTAGAACCAATGGTTTTTTTTTTTGTGGTTTTATATTTGTATTTTTATGATTGTGTGCGGTATATTGTGGGATGAACATTTTGGTCTGTCTGGAGTGATGAAGTGTGAGGAGTTTGATTCGCGTGATGTATACATATGTAATTGAGTGTCACTGTTTGTCAGGTTGATGAGAATGTGTAACGGGGTTTTATGTAATCCAAAATCGGAAAGAAGTTTCGATTTATTTTTTCATGCTATATATCCGCAGTGAGATACAGGCAAATCCTAGTTTACTTACTGGGGACACGACTAATGAAAGGCAACAAACCCAGATCCATTAAAATTATACGTCCAAATTAAATTACCTGTTCGCAAATTATGTATATTTCTTGTCATGTGTAAAAAAAAATGTGATGGCAATCATAAACACTCAGCTAACTGAGGTGAGGTTTAAAAAATGTGATGGCAATCATAAACACTCAGCTAACTGAGGTGAGGTTTAAAAAATGTGATGGCAATCATAAACACTCAGCTAATTGAGGTGAGGTTTAAAAAATGTGATGGCAATAATAAACACTCAGCTAACAGAGGTGAGGTTTAAAAAATGTGATGGCAATCATAAACACTCAGCTAACTGAGGTGATGTTTAAAAAATGTGATGGCAATCATAAACACTCAGCTAACTGTGGTGAGGTTTAAAAAATGTGATGGCAATCATAAACACTCAGCTAATTGAGGTGAGGTTTAAAAAATGTGATGGCAATAATAAACACTCAGCTAACAGAGGTGAGGTTTAAAAAATGTGATGGCAATCATAAACACTCAGCTAACTGAGGTGATGTTTAAAAAATGTGATGGCAATCATAAACACTCAGCTAACTGTGGTGAGGTTTAAAAAATGTGATGGCAATCATAAACACTCAGCTAACTGAGGTGAGGTTTAAAAAATGTGATGGCAATCATAAACACTCAGCTAACTGAGGTGAGGTTTAAAAAATGTGATGGCAATCACAAACACTCAGCTAACTGAGGTGAGGTTTAAAGATATTGCACCAATTGAGTGACACAGTGGATATTTCTCGACATTGTCTATTACCATGAGAAGAATTCTCGGCAGTATTCTTTCATATGAATAAAAAATCAAACTCACATTATGTAACAATATATGTTCGTGATGTATGTATGTAATTAATTAGTTTGACAGCAACTTACAGCCAGTGGAATGTGACAGGTTGATTCCAAAACTCATTATTTGAAGAATGATAAATGTCAACCGTTCCAAAACTCATTAAACACAAAGTCAATTTGTTCAATTATTATGTTTAATTAAAAAAAATATATATTGGGCAGAAATTAGAGAATTTCTAATGTATAAAATAAAGTGTAAATATTTTTTATTTTAAATTGTATAATAACACTATAATGCCATGTTTACACGAGCTTAGTATTTCTAACTCGCACTTGTATTCACGTGTAAACAAGCATATATTATTTATTTTATTTAACACTTTTATTGCAAATACGCGGGATTATTGTCAGGCGGAAATCTCTTCCAACCAACCAGACAAAAGTAAATGAAGCAAGTTACGTGGTCGCATAAATCATTCAAATGAATATCCATCCCCACGAAATCCATAAACATATACGTGAGCACATGCCTACTAACCCCACAAAGACGGACAATCACCCGAACGTTATTTTTCATATAAAATGAAATATCATCAATCAAAAGGAAAAGAAGGGATGGTGGAGAGGAAAGGAAAAGAAAAATCAGGAATGAAACACGTTATTTTACTGACTAGAAATTAAGAGGTTTTTCAGTCGCTTCTTAAAGCGTGCCAAGGACGGAGCGAGTCTTATATTGGTTTGTAACTGATTCCAGAGTCTCACTGCATGGACAGTAAAGGACACCGTAAAAAAAGTGGAGCGGTGAACTGGAAAGGCCAATAAACAATCTCTGTTTGAGCGTAGTGCTAATCCATGATTGGAAAGGTGCTGAAAATTTTCGGCGAGATAAGAGAGGGCGGCGGGACAGTTAAGGATATTATACAATAGAGACAGTATGTGAATTTGGCGTCTATTTCTAACATTCAACCAGTTCAATGCCTTCTGGTATAAAGTTATATGATCGTACTTACGTAGGTTGAAAATAAATCTTAGACACACATTTTGAAAACGCCGTAATTTGTCCAGCTGTTCCTCTGTAACATCCAAGTAACATACGTCCGCATAGTCCAGAATCGGAAAGAGCTAAGTAATAAGCATTAGTAAATCTTAGTACTAATAGGTATGCTTGTTGTCACTAAGCAGCTTAGTACAAACGATAAGTACAAATGACAAGTACTAAACTCGATAAGTACTAATGACAAGTACTAAACTCGATAAGTACTAATGACAAGTACTAAACTCGATAAGTACTAATGACAAGTACTAAACTCGATAAGTACTAATGACAAGTACTAAACTCGTGTAAACATAACATTACATAAATACTCAGACCGGATTGTATCGAAAACCGCTAAACTGATCAATAACAATGCTTTAGGATAAATTTTTATGTAAAACGTTGACGTGGAAAAATAGTAAAAGGAACTGAATAAATGAAGTTAGTAATTGAGTAATAAATAAAAATTAATAATAAAATACATACCTTGTGCTGAGCAACGGATTTATTCTCGCCCACAACCATTTTCGAAACAAACTCTCGCAGCAATTGAAAAAAATGCTGCTTTTTAAATAGATATAGGTAAAGTAAAGATAAAGTATAGATAAAAAATGGAGATAAAATAGAGATAAAATAAAAAGCTTGTTAGAACTTGAATGATATAATTTGAAGGTGTGACACCATACAAATAGATAATTTAATAAGATAACACACTATCGATAGATAATATCAAATGTATTTTTAAGTATTTTTCCTTGATCCCTAAATATGATACACAAATGACGAAACAATTTCTTCTTTTACAGTGGAAATTCAGTTCTTGAATGTTTCTCATTTCGAAATTCGGTTGTAGAATATCTCCTCCCTGGCTCTATCTCAACTCATTGTCTGCGAAGACTGTTGGGGTCAGCTCTCCTCGTCCTCAGGTTGTATGCTCTTCTGTCCCGGACTACGTCCCCCAGGCCGTGCCTCTGCATCAGGTTATCTTTTTGCACCACCCATGAATTATTTGGTCTTCCTCTGGTTGTTATTCGAGGAAGATCCATGGAGATTGCCTGGTTCACAATGTGATCGGGTGCTCTGCGTCCAACGGTTGTCGAATATATATTTTCAAATACAATGCCTTGCACTTCAGAAAAATGTTAAGACGCAGGTGAAAACAATCCTCGTTGAACAGGTTTTATGTTAAGACAGAAAAGAGAAGGAACCTCAGGACAGTCCCCTGACGTTTTTATACAATACAAGGTGACTCCCTTTCCTAACAATAACATCTCTCCTCCTCTCCACTTTCCATTTACGTCATTAGCTCTCCTCAGTACAGGTAAAGTGCAGTTAACCCTTCCTGTCCTGTGATGTGTAACTAGTACACATTGCTTCTAAACACTTTAATATCTCTATAAATATAATAAATACTGCGTTCAGATTTTAGGTATTCCTCCGTAATACATTTACGTATTGAATGAAAAAATAATATTAATAATATTATAATTAGCACTTATCGGCCACATCAGAGATATTTTGTGAAAATCGGGAATAAATTCATCAATACAATCAAACGTGTGCCAGTATGTGACGTATGTATATTCATTCTAAAAAACCACTATGGACGAGAAGTGACGCTATTCACGTCTCACTCTCACTCTACTTCGGTATATGGGAACGCAAAAAATAGAATCTCAGTTCGGTTGCTTCTCTCGTTTAGTAGCCAGTCGGTTTTCGTTCGAAGTGGTTGCTTCACCCGTTTTGTGTACATCATCCGATGTTTTTTTTTTCATGTTTTCAGCAATTAAATTTCAATTAATATCACTTTTGACTTCAAATTTAATTAATTTAAGCGATTGGCTATGAATATTCTTATTTTTTCCAATTTTAAATCGCTCATTTTTACATATGTATTGAATACACAACACCGGAACGGGGGGATTTTTTTAGCATAGAAAGGGAAAGGTTAATGACAATGCTATATCTCATTTCAGATAAAAATTAAATACAGGCAAACCTCTTTGGACAGGTTTTTAGTGAGACAGAAATGAGAAAAAACCCCAGGACAGTCCCTTGACATTTTTATGCAAGGTGAATCTGTTTTCGAACAATAAAATCTCTCATCCTCTCCACCTTACTCACCACTTTCCACTTACGCCATCAGCTCTCCTCAGTACAGGTAAAGTGCAATTACATTTTCATTTAACTAGGTTTTTGCCTGTATCTTACTGGGGTCATATGAACATGAAAGAACAAGTTTATTGTATATTTATTATACAACTCATGACGGCAGCCATCTTATCATTTTGATCTATAGTAATAACTCTTTTAATTAAAATTTTGATAACAAAATGATAAGCGAAATCCATTCTCAGAACTTGAAATTCTCCGTAGAATTTAAATTAAACCAAATTCACAGCTGAGTATATACAGGTTGGGACAAACACAGCCGAGTATATACAGGTTGGGACAAACACAGCCGAGTATATACAGGTTAGGACAAACACAGCAGAGTATATACAGGTTGGGACAAACCCAGCCGAGTATACCATATACAGGTTGAGTCAAACGTTAAGGGGTCTGAAGTTTTGATGACTATTATTTATAATTTTTCTTTACAGGTTTTAAATGCGTGATAGTGTAAGGAACACAACAATCCGAGAGGTCTGTGAGGTCCAAGATGTGGTCAAATGGGGGACCTAATACATGTTTAATACCTTCGCTACTTTTACTATGTTAATAACCATTAGGTGATGGGTTGAGATTATAATTATAAATATACCGAGAGGTCTGTGAGGTCCAAGATGCGGTCAGATGGGGACGACAGCGTCGACGATACTGGTACCATCATGTACAGAGAATTAATTCCACAAGAATTCCATACATAGCTCTGCATGGGGTGCCGGATGGACGGCGTCCGCCAGGGAGACCCCCGAAACGATGGAGAGATAGCTGGAGCTCAGCATCACAGGAGGACAATCCTACAGTATCAGACTCTTGAGAGTCTACAGAAAGTTTAAGAAGAAGGTTTTAAAAATAAAGTCTTGGAGTTTTTTTTATGTTAGGCTTTCCACCCAAACTAGGATAATTTGTGCCACCAAATTAAAGTCACTATGCAATGAAATGCTACAATATGACGACCTTCGTGTCCTAGTTATTAAGATGATTATCTCCGAAACCGGAGGTTGCGGATTCAATTCCTGTTGCAGCCCAGATTTTTTTTAAATGATTCCAGTCTGGTTCCAGTTCTTTGAGAATATGGAGGTTGCGTGTTTGATTCCCGTTGCAACCTAGATTTTTTTTTAAAGGATTCCAGTCTGGTTTTCACTCAAGGCCTCTTTAACATCTTTCTGGTTGGTTGGAAGATATTGCCACATGGCAATAAGCCCACCAGGTTGTACTATATACAATGAAAATGTAATATTATATAATTAGTCAATATAATAAAACTAACTTAAAAAATGACAATTCTATACAATGACAAGTTTCATTTTGTTATTTATCGATTTAAGTCTTATGCAGTTATATGAGTCGATTTAAGTCTTATGCAATTTTATGAATCGATTTAAGTCCTATGCAATTATATGAGTCGATTTAAGTCTTATGCAATTATATGAGTCGATTTAAGTCTTATGCAATTATATGAGTCGATTTAGGTCTTATGCAATTATATGAGTCGATTTAGGTCTTATGCAATTATATGAGTCGATTTAAGTCTTATGCAATTATATATTCGATTTAAGTCTTATGCAATTATATGAGTCAATTTAATTCTTATGCAATATATGAGTCGATTTAAGACTTATGCAATTATATGAGTCGATTTAATAAAACTAATTTTAAATATTGAAAATTCTATATAATTTAAAGTTTCAACAGATTTAGCATAAAAAATTTAACAATCAATCTATAAGTGGAAAAATTCCACGAAGAAAGAATAAACGCAACATTCTCTGGACGCGGTAAAGATATGACTTTTAGTAAATCAAATCTGTCTTGCAAAGGACAACCGAAAAATATGTAGCTTCTTCCATTCCTTTAGGCCGAGGCCACACCAAAGTGTTTCGTTAGGTGCTACGTGACTCATATACTAGGTGACTTGATGCCTGGCCACACCAAAGTGCTACGCAAAAATTCATTTGACAGTTGGGAGCGGTTGAGTCAACACACGATGCCACTCTCAAAACTAACCAATTTCATTACAACTTACCAACTTTATTTATTTCCTGTGCAACTTCATTCCAAAGTGATTTTATTACAGGTACATTTTTGTAAAATTTGCTCGATGGGTTCCACAAAGGCTCCCTTTTATACACAGCTGTTATTAAAACCTCCGCCATCTTGTAAAATCACTTGGTGACATAATAAAATTAACCAATATATCTGTTCGCTAGGAGATTCACTCGGTGACTAATCGTCATGTAGCGTGGCGCGAAGCGTGCAGTGTGGCCACTGCGATAGTATGCGGTGCGTTGGTTCGCTAGGGTATGTCGCCTAACTCGCATTGTAGCTCTTAGCATCAAGCGAGGCTCCTACCTGTGTGGCCGAGGCCTAACTCAAACGTAGTCCAGTTGTTTTTTTATAAAGCTGTTGCAGATTTCGTGTGTATAAGAGAATAGAAAACAGCCAATCCAATATGGCTGAAAATTGAAATATGTAGCACAGTGTTCCCAACGTGAAAAAAAAGATGTACTCGATAAAAAATAATCAGTCCACGAAATTAAAAAAATCTCGTAATATTTTTATCAATCCTTGTATGTACATATTATGTTGCTGTTGTCAATAAACCTATATTTATCAGGTCTGTAAATATGAAACCGGATTTTTTTTTTTTCAGAAAATACACATTTATTGTATGAAAATGGTTGCGTTTGAGCGTCATCCTCATCCAACAATACTTCCAATTCGGCATCTTCAAACTTTCTCGGTGGTCTTCCACGTTCTTGGTTTCTCACGTCGAAATCACCACTTTTGAATTTTTTAAACCACTCAAAGCACTATGATTTACCAAGAGCATGCTTACCGTAAGCTTCGACAAGCACTTGATGCGATTCTGCAGCAGTTTTCTTCAAATGGTAACAGAAAATCAATGCTGTCCGCGAATCGTAGTTTTCAGGCACAAAAACAGACATGTTCAACGCTATGAAAACATATGCAGTTGTATTAAACATGTATTGTTGCGAGTTAAAAGTTTTTGACAAATGTAAACACAAGAAAAAGGCGCCAATGACGTGGTTTGACAGTCACTACATTGACAACTAGAGCCATCTATGAGCAAATTCCGGTTTCATATTTGGAAATAGACCTGGTATTTATTTTGTGGATCATAAGTAATAAAAATAAATAAATATAACAAACACAAGTTTTATTTAAAGTAAAACAAATCTTCTCCCTGGCTCCATCCCAACTCACTGTCTGCGAAGACTGTTGGGGTCAGCTCTCCTCGTCCTCAGGTTGTATGCTCTTCTGTCCCGGACTACGTCTCCCAGGCCGTGCCTCTGCATCAAGTTATCTTTTTGCATCACCCACGAATTCTTTGGTCTTCCTCTGGTTGTTATTCGAGTAAGATCCATGGAGATTGCCTGGTTCACAATGTGATCGGGTGCTCTGCGTCCAACGTGGCCATACCATCTCAATCGCCTCTCCTCCATCTTACTGTTGATGTCTGTAACACCTAGGCTTCCTGTCTCTTAGGGACACACCAGCTGACCATCTTAGCATGCGCATTTCAGCAGTTTCTAGTTGCCTAGAGTAAGAGTTATACATCGTCCAGCATTCGGAGCCATAGAGGAGTGCGGGTCTGACCATCATTCGGTATACTTTTCCCTTTAACTTTACTGGCATTTTCGAATCACATAGAACTCCCGTTATCGATCTAAATTTCATCCATCCTACACTAATTCTATGTGTTACATCTGCTGCACATCCTCCATCGCTATAGATGAGTGACCCAAGATACTTAAAGGAGTCACAATTTGGTAATGTTTCTCCATCCATTTGCATTACGGGAGTGACAGCATTTGTATTCTCGAATGGTAGGTACAGAAACTCTGTTTTCTCTATCTACTCAGTCTCAATCCATTGTCCTCCAAGATTCTTCTCCACCTTTCCAGACTATTTTGCAGGTCTTCGTGTTTTTCACTTATTAATACGATATCGTCTGCAAATAGTAGGATCTTTAGGAGACTGTTCATTTCCTGGTTAGTTAAATAGTCCATGACTAAGATGAACAGAAGCGGACTGAGTACCGATCCTTGATGTACCCCCACCTTTACAGGAAATTCTGGTGAAGTTCCCGAAGTGCAATAAAACAAATGAATTCAGATTGAAATGTTTGTTTTTATTAAACGAAAGTTTGTTTTTATCACATAAAAAATAAAAAACTATCCCGCGTACATCATATGAAGAGTTGGGACATCAAATAGCAAGGGTTTATCATTATATATACGAGTATATATATATATATATATATATATATATATATATATATATATATATATATATATATATATATATATATATATATATATATATATATATATATATATATATATATACATATACATATACATATACATATACATATACATATACATATACATATACATATACATATACATATACATATACATATACATATACATATACATATACATATACATATACATATACATATACATATACATATACATATACATATACATATACATATACATATACATATACATATACATATACATATACATATACATATACATATACATATACATATACATATACATATATATATATATATATATATATATATATATATATATATATATATATATATATATATATATATATATATATATATATATATATATATATATATATATATATATATATATATATATATAACATATTCAATATTTATAGTAATAATAATAATAGCTTTTATCGATAGCGTAACTTCTACTTATTGTTTCTTAAATACCTTAGTAAAAAAATCACACATTTCAAAGTAAATCACACACCATCCGTCCCACCTTAAATTATTCTTGGTCTTACGCTGTTCAATTTTTCATATTATCACATATTTTAGCAAAAATTTGTAGCTTTATCTTTTATTTTGTGTTTCTTTAAAAAAATATATATACTTTTATCATTAGTAGTGTTTTTCTCTAAACAAAATTGTTAGCTTTATCTTTTGTAACGTGTTTCATTAAACAAAATTTGTAGCTCAATCTTTTATAGTGTTTCATTTAACAAAATTTGTAGCTTTACCTTTTGTAGTGTATTTCATGTAACAAAATTTTTAGCTTTATCTTATGTAGTGTTTCATTTAACAAAATTTATAGCTTAATCTTTTGTAGAGTATTTCATTTAATGAAATGTATAGCTTTATCTTTTGTAGTGTATTTCATTTAACAAAATTTATAGCTTCATCTTTTGTAGTGTATTTCATTTAACACAATTTATAGTTTTATCTTTTGTAGTGTATTTCATTTAACAAAATTTATAGTTTGATCTTTTGTAGTGTATTTCATATAACAAAATTTATAGCTTTATCTTTTGTTGTGTATTTCATTTAACAAAATTTATAGCTTTATCTTTTGTCGTGTATTACATTTAAAAAAATTTATATCTTTATCTTTTGTAGTGTGTTTTATTCAACAAAATTATTAGTTTTATATTTTGTAGTATGTTTCACTTAAACAAAAGATATAGCATTTGTAATTTTTGCGTTAAATAAAATGTATACATTTTATCTCAAATTGTTTTTTCATCAATGATTTTTAGCTTTTCTTTGTTCAAGACTTACTTATACATGTAGTAGCGTGTTTTGTTCAACAAAATTTTATCTTTAATAGTGTGTTTCAAACAATATTTAGCTTTTAAACACATAGTTTTCTTCTGGTAAATCGTGTAGCTTTTACAACATCATGCATTATAGGTAATAACATAGTTATGAGTTATATTCAATTATCTTTTTTAAATGGTTCATTTAACTTTTATCTTTTATAGTGTGCTTTGTCAAACACAATATTAAGCATTTTATCTTTTATTACGTGCATTGTTCAACATATTAAGATGAAAAATTATACAGTATACGACCACTTTAACAATTATCAGCTAAAACACATCTCATTCAAAATTGTTTGTCCAGCGTAACATCCGTGTACCATTGACAGGTGTCATTCGTAACGTAACATTAAATATTTTTGTCTGCCGATAATAGCGAGTTACAATAAAACAACGACGGTACACAGTTCACATTATGATCGTCAAATTGATTCAATAGACAATAATGTATTATTTTTCAATTGTTTGACTTCAAACAACATCTATGATATAAGTTTAAAATATTTTTCGAAATTATTGCTTCATCAAGTCAGCGTCAATGATGACCGACGTTTCGAAAGCGTCGCAGTCTTCATTCTCAGGGCAATGTCAGAGAATATTTACTGACAAAATAAACTACGCTTAACTGCCGTTAATGTGTTGCTTAAAAACATTTAGCGAATGTCCTTGAAGGACGCGATGATGATTTTGATTGTTTGGTATTTAAATAAAATACGTCAATTAGCAATGCGGAAAGAGAGAGTGAATGAATCAACGAATAATAATTAATGATTAATGATGCTTTATTTATCGGTAAGTAGGTATTTATACATTTCAGAATGGGCGCGGGAGTGCGCCCGCAATATATTTTTATCTCGCTTCTGTGCGTGCAGAGATGGTCGATTGAAATATTGCAGACATCGCAGATAATATTGTGGGTAGACAATTTGTTGGCGAAAACGGCGAGACAGCGCGATGCGTTCTCTTTCTACTGTGGAATGTATCGTAAATAGTATTTGTGGGTAAACAATTTCAATGTTTTGGTATGCGACCTTTGGACATATCCGAAGGTCGTTTCGTCGGTCGTTGACCGTGTGTGACGACAATATTCAGCAACGACAGTAGTTCCTACAAACACTATAAACATTTGTGATAAGCAATATATACGCATCAGTAAAACACAATTCCAGATGTAAAATGGTCTAAGAGTAAAAGCAGCCTGAAATCGAATCAGCCAATACATCGCAGTATCAACGATATTGTGAATAACTTTATATAGAAACATCAAATTGAATATAATCTCTTTTTTAGAGTATGCAGGCGTAATTGTTCATAGTCGTGTGGTATCTTGCCCTATTTAAAGATAGATACAAATCATACAATGCATTAGAAAGTCAGTATAATGAAAATTAGGAATTAAAACGTCAGTTTAGAGAAAAACAATTTATCAAAAAAACTATTCGATTTGTAAAAAAAAATGAGTTTACCCCACCCCTTTGAGACATGACATTTCAAACGTCACAGGGATCACTCTACATTTTCTTGAGTATAATATTTCTTTGAAATCAACGCGAGGATGACAAGTGAAACTTGTTCGAAATTTAAGCCAAACGAACATAGCGACAGTACCGAAAAACATTTTAAACTGGTGAAAAACAACATTCGTGAAAATTTCCTCAATAATATTTTTCAAAATAAGGGAAACCCCCTCGAGACATTCTCCCGCCTATAAACTACACAAATTAAACCTAACCTTAAAATAAATCATTCCTCGTAAATCTTTCTAAAATGATAAATGCAAATAGAAATGCGCGTGTTACGTGTATTCATAATAAAAACTAATTCATCTTTTTACGAATATAAGAGAACGGCTCTTTCTCTTACGAACCCCAATTTTTTTAATGATCGAATCGTAATTTACTGGCCACGCTAAATTTTCTTTGGTATTTTACATTTTTTCCTTCTAATTAACTCACGTAAATCAAAGAATGTTCTCATTTCGAAACCAACTGCAACACATTTGAACCATAAAATAATCCGTAACTTAAATTTTAATAACTCGTAACAGCATCGAATTTGTGTATATTAACATTGACAAACATCTCAGAGGTACTACGGAATTTGGAGTATTTCTTCTGATTGTACTGCTATCGGCGTAGGGTGTAAATAACTTAGTAGTGAGTCTTAAATATCTCAGTGGCCTAGTTAGTAAATCGTCTGTTTCCCAACCCAGGGGTTGTGAGTTCGATTCCCATTGAAATGTAGATTTTTTAAAAAGGATTCCTAAGACTTCTTTAACATCTTTTTTACAACATAGCTATAAGCTCACCAGGTTGTACTGAATACAACGTAAGTGGAACACAGTTAGTGCTATTAAGGACAGTTTGCAAGAGCCAGAGCCGTTGTCTTTCCACGGTACACCTGAAGAGTGGAAGCAGGTGGCTCAAGATTGTGGAAAGTGAAGAGTTATCTATTCTCGAGCTGATGGTACATCAACAGCAAGAGGTGTGAGAAACAGTCAGTGTGCTGCGAACATGCATCAGTGTTACCAGGTGATCAACAAGATCCATGTATTTATTTAACATTTTTATTGCAAATACAATCTGGCGGGCTTATTGCCAGGTGGCAATCTCTTGCAACCAACCAGACAAAAGTAAATGAAGTAAGCTACGTGGTCGCATAAATCATTCAAATGACTATCCATCCCCACGAAATCCATAAACATATACGTAAGCACATGCCCACGAACTCTACAAAGACGGACAATCACCCGAACATTATTTTTTATATAAAGTGAGATATCATCAATCAAAAGGAAAGGAAGGGATGGTGGAGAGGAAAGGAAAAATCAGGAATGAAACACGTTATTTTAATGACTTTTGCATATTGCAAATACTATCTGGCGGGCTTATTGCCAGGCGGCAATCTCTTCCAATCAACCAACAAAAACAAATGAAGCAAGTTACATGGTCGCAAAGATCATTCATATTTATGAAATTTATGGGCATAAACATATTAAAGTAAAAGTGAGATATCATCAATCAAAGGGAAAGGAAGGGATGGTGGAGATGAGAGAATAATCAGGAATGAAGCACGGTGTATTACTGACTAGAAATTAACAGTTTTTACAGTCACTTCTTAAAGCATGCCAAGGAGGGAGCGAGTCTTATATTGGTTTGTAACTGATTCCAGAGTCTCACTGCATGGACAGTAAAGGACGACGTAAAGAAAGAGAAGCGGTGAACTGGAAAGGCCAATAGACAATCTCTGTTTGAGCGTAGCGCTAATCCATGATTGGAAAGACGCTGAAATTTATCGACCAGATAAGAGGGTGCGGCGGGACAGTTAAGGATATTATACAATAGAGACAGTATGTGAATTTGGCATCTATTTCTAACATTCAACCAGTTCAATACTGTCTTCCGGTATGAAGTTATATGATCGTACTTACGTAGGTTGAAAATAAATCTTAGGTACACATTTTGAAGATGCTGTAATTTGTCCAGCTGTTCCTCTGTAACATGTATCTATGGCGTTGCGGTATGGAATACGTGTCTAAGATTGGACTGTTCTCTCACTGAAGATCACAGATCAACCTGGAGGAGCAGCAAGGAATCCTCGAATACGAGGCCCAGCACCGACTACGGTGATAAATACAATATAACAGACTATATTGGTAAGAGAAGTATGTACACATTGTTTCTCGAAACCGTTATAAGAACTACTACTAAATGGCACGTACCTCACAGTTCGTCATTGTACATGTTGGAAATACATATACACACTTCAAACGTATCCTAGTATTGTTACCTGACAATCATTTAAATCCACTCCCGCAAATGCCACAGACATGCGGACCCTGCTGAGCCGTCTGGCAATGTTGACGCATGTTCGCAGCAGTTCACATTTCACGATCCATACGTACTTTTTCGGTACTATCTGGAATCCAAAACAAAACCTCCGAAAGAAAGATAAACAAGCCTCTTGCCAACTAAGCCACGAACGTTGTTAACTCAACTGTAATCTCTTCAAATGTCACAAGAGGTTACGAAATCATTTGACAATCCGTCGTCGTCGTTACTGGTCCTCGCAGTCGAGGATCCTCTCGCCACTCCAGCGTCAATCTTGAACCGTTCTCCCATGTCGATCGTGTGATCTTCTGTGAGAGAACAGTCCGATCCCGGATGCCCACTCCCTCCCGCAAATGCCACAGACATGCGAACCCTGCTGAGCCGCCTGGCCATGTTGACGTATGTTCGCAGCAGTTCACATTTAACGATCCATATACGTACAGTGGTTACACAATTAAACAAAATCCAAAATTTTCGTTCTCTTGAAAATGGTAAACGGACGTTACGCTAGGACGATCACTTAACAAATATATTTATATCTAAATATAGTTATATATTCATACGACACGATATAAAAACATTTTTTATGTCATGATTGTTAGATCCACGCGCACGCATAATTGGGTTCGAGGGACTCGACCATCGTACACCACAAAATTCAGAGTGCATATTTTTTTAAGTCACATATTTTGTTGATTGATTGATAAAAAAAAATCGTAACTCAAAATCACTGATACGACCAACTGAAATTTTGAACAACTTATAACATATCAGGATTATTTGATTAACATGAAAATAAAACTGTAATTCGTAACGAATGAATTACTGATACTTTTACTCTGAATAGAAAAAATTTATCACAAAATACAATCGAATTTGAATCGCTTAAATTCGTAGCAAAGAAGGATGAAATCCATAAGCCTCGGAATAACTGAAATTCGTAATAAAAAATCTTATAACCGTCAAATAACTGAAATTTGTTTGTCATAATAACAGAAATTTGAAATAAATTATAATGAAATTCATGACTTTCTTCAATGAAATTTGTTAACAAAGAATAATGAATTTCATAATTTTCTTCAATGAAATTTGTCGACAAAGAATAATGAATTTCATAACTTTCTTCAATGAAATTTGTTAACAAAGAATAATGAATTTCATAACTTACTTTAATGAAATTTGTTAACAAAGAATAATGAATTTCATAACTTTCTTCAATGAAATTTGTTAACAAAGAATAATGAATTTCATAACTTACTTTAATGAAATTTGTTAACAAAGAATAATGAATTTCATAATTTTCTTCAATGAAATTTGTTAACAAAGAATAATGAATTTCATAATTTTCTTCAATGAAATTTGTTAACAAAGAATAATGAATTTCATAATTTTCTTCAATGAAATTTGTTAACAAAGAATAATGAATTTCATAATTTTCTTCAATGAAATTTGTCGACAAAGAATAATGAATTTCATAACTTTCTTCAATGAAATTTGTTAACAAAGAATAATGAATTTCATAACTTACTTTAATGAAATTTGTTAACAAAGAATAATGAATTTCATAACTTTCTTCAATGAAATTTGTTAACAAAGAATAATGAATTTCATAACTTACTTTAATGAAATTTGTTAACAAAGAATAATGAATTTCATAATTTTCTTCAATGAAATTTGTTAACAAAGAATAATGAATATCATAACTTTGTTCAATGAAATTTGTTAACAAAGAATAATGGATTTGATAACTTTCTTCAATGAAATTTGTTAATAAAGAATAATGAATTTCCTAGCCTACAAAATGTAAATAGTGGAAAGAAAAAAACCCTGGATAGAGCTCTCGGAAAAGATGGCATCTGGAGACCAACTGCCTCGGTCTATTTGGAGAGCACTGTGTAGACTCAGAGTACGGGTGACTAGATGCAAGGTGAACATGCCGAGATGGGGTTTCTTAACCGTTCCTTCCCTGTGTTGGGTATCTTCTACACGTTGCTTCTAATAACCATCAATATCTCTATAAATATTATAAATACAAGGTTAAGATTCTAGGTATTCCTCTGTAATATATTTACGCATTGATTTAAAAAATAATATTAATAATTATCAGAATTTATCGACTACATCGAGGTGTTTTGTAAAGATCGAAAACAAATTCGCATTTAAACGCTGCGAGTGCCTCGTCTTGACGATAGGTGAATAGTATGCGGGAAGCGCGACACTATATTCGCATCTCACTCTTGCATACTAGATTGAATTGCGAAGAGCTGAATTGTCTCAACGTCGCAAGCATAAGCGTAAGCGCCGGGGTATGCGACTGACGTTCCGCGCCACTAGTAGCTTCTAGCCTTGCAAATAGGTTAGACGTACGCCCGTTCCGTGAGCGTTGCCAGATGGTTTTTTAATGTTTTCAGCAAATAAATCTCAATTATTATAATTTTTAACTTCAATTATAATTAATTAAGGGGATTATCTATGAATGTTCTTATTTTTCCGATTTAAAATCGCTAATTTTTTATTGCGTACTCACTACCCAACACCGGAGCACGCGTATTATTTTTATCACCGTAAGGGAAGGGTTAACAAAAGCAGCACTGAATATGATTGTAGGGATATACAGGACACACAAACACGTTAGTTTGTACGAACATCGGGACTAGATACTCTGGACAGGACGTGATTGATTCGAATGATCAGACAATAGAATTTCTATTGCCTCCTACAGGAAACACGTGATATACAGTCAACTCCGGTTATAGCGAACCTTTGGCTATAGTGAATCAACATCTACTAGTTTTAATTCACTATAACATAGGATTTTCGAATCCAACAACATTGACTTAAAGCTCCGCAAGCAATTGGTCAAAACATATGTGTAGAGTATTTTGATGTATGGTTGCGAGACATGGTGCATAGGCGAAAGGGATCGAAAAAGATTGGAGACCTTCGAGATGTGGACCTATAGACGAATCCTAAAGATTTCCTGGAGAGACCACATTACAAATGACGAGGTTTCAGCAGGATCGAAGAAACCAGGCACCTGTCAAACACCATATCGGAAAGGCGTGCAGAATGGATGGGGCATATGCTGCGACATGAAAATCTCCTGCACAATATACTGGAGAGATCGATTGGCAGAGGGCCTCCTCGCCGAGAGTATCTGGAGCAAATATGCCACGATATAGACTACACCTCCTATACAGAGCTCAAGAGGATCGCTGAAGACCGAGCGGAGTGGAAGAGGAGATGCAGAGCTTTGCTGCGAATCAATCCCCAGGTTTGAAACTGAAGAAGAAGAAGATAACATAGGATTTTTCCATATATTTTTAATATATGGGAATGGGACCGAAGATTTTGGTTCACTATAGCGAAAGGTTCACTATTGCCGAGTTCACTATAACCGGAGTTGACTGTACCTTTTTTGAGTTACGATTTTTTTCAACAATCACATATTCAATTTAACAATAGTTTTTTTATAAGTACACAATAATCAACGTGTTTTCGAAAAAGTAAGACTTTATCAAACCGAATTTTTTCCAACAGGAAGATCGTATCCTTGACGGTACGTTTTTTTTTTTTTTTTTTGAATAAAACTAAAATACGAAATTAAGTATTGTTCGAGATCGACGAATCGGTAAACACAGTATAAGTTTAATTTAAAAAAAAAAGACAACTCAAAAGAGCCCGATTGATTTTCGACTGTCGTAAAAAAATGAAAAAAAAATCACGATACGTAAAAAAAAAAAAAAAATATCCGTGGCCTTTATAACAAGATCTTTTTAAAAAAGGGTCGCGCAGAGATGTTGGGAGACAATGTTTTCTTTAGCATCGGTAATCCAGCTTTCAGATTAAGAACCGCAGAAGTTGAAAACTTACTCATAGTTCGCAATCATACGTGGATAAGCAACAGCACTAGCACACGGGTGTATTGTTACCAAACGAACCAGACTGGCACCCTTTTTTTTTTTTTTAGTATCATCAAGAATCGAACATGAAACATTCAGAGATGGAAGACCAGCATCTTACCAACTAGGCCACAAAGATCATCGTCATATAATAAAATATTCGCAATAGGTATGGACTATTTTGAACGATTTTCGTTACAATTGATATTAGAATGTGAATAAAATCAACATATTTATGTAACTCTTTATCAAGTCGGCGAAATGTTCTTTAGAAATTGTCGTGACATGATTCGACGAAGGCAGGTAACGACAAAACAGGTTACTGTCTTTCCTGCGTATATTTTGTTTCAAATGTTGCGCATATGGACACATAAAAAATTTCGCTTTTTCATCTATTTCCATAGTTTTCAAACTCTAAATGTTGAAAACATTCGAGTAACGCAATAGTTAATTGATTTTACAGTAAAAGTCCGTAAATTAGAACAATCATAATTCGAGTTTTTCGCCATTTTCTAGGTCCCGAAATCGACTTCTTGTAATCGATTCTACTGATGATTCGAAAAACCGAATAGTTCTTTCACAAAAAAAATGTATGAATTACAGTGGAACCTCTCATAACGAGCACCTCTCATAACGAGTAATTCGCATAACGAGCTAAACAGATTGTGAAAAAAATGCTCCCTTAACGAGCGACATTTCGCATAGCGAGTGACGCAGAAAGGGGAAGTCCCATCTTCACGTCACTCACTTGTGAGCCGGGACTTCCGCGCCAGTGCGTCAGTCTCTGGTTAGCACTCGTTCCGCTAGCACGTTAGTGTCACATGTGATCACACATTTTTCCAAACTTGTGTTCAGACATTATTTGTAATTTTTTTTGTACAAAGTTTAATAACCCTCGCAAAAATGTCCCTGAAGAAAAAGCCACAAGAAGACAGCCATAAGACAATAAAAGTAACTGTAGAAATGAAACGTAAAATCATTGAAAAGCGAGAACGAGGTGTGAGCGTGGCTGATCTAGCGCGCACATACAATCGGTCTACATCAACGATTTGCTCTATCCTCAAGAACAAGGACAAAATTAAGAAGATAGATGCTTCAAAGGGAGTGTCAAGAATGTCTACGAAACGGTTACCTATTTTTGTTGATGTTGAAAGGTTGCTTCTCGTATAGATAAACGAAAAGTAATTGCAAGGCGATACTATTAACGAAAACATCATTTATGAGAAGGCGAAAGTTATTTTCGCCGACCTCGTTAAGAAGACGCCAGGATCATCAACTGCCGAAAAAGAAGTACAATTTAAGGGAAGTCATGGATGGTTCGAGAAATTTAAGAGAAGAACCGGCATCCACAGCGTTGTGAGGTACGGTGAAGCAGCAAGCTCTGACACAAAGGCAGCAGAGAACTTCATCAGCGACTATAAGAAGCTCGTAGATTCTGAGGGTTACCGGATTTTACTTCTAGTAAAAAAGAATTAATTATTTGTCATAAATTCATAAATAAAAAACTAGTTATTTCGATTTTTTTATTGTTTTTTGCAAATCGAAATCGCATTCCGGGTTGTTACGCTCCTTAACAATTTATAAGTATGAAATTTTATTTGAATTGTCCAAGTTCAAAATAAAAAAAATTGAGTATTTTTTTCGGCATGGAACGCATTATCATATTTTACATAGATTTATATGGGAAAAATTGTTTCGCTTAACGAGTGTTTCACATAACGAGTAAGATTCTGGAACGAATTATTCTCGTTATGAGAGGTTCCACTGTATAACTTTCCATGCAAATCACAGATCCACGTAGAAGCCGGCCCTAGCGGCAGAACCACAGACGAGATGACCGGTATATTATGTGCTTGCGAGCAGTTCAACTTTTGGGACTTCCTCTATACTCAAAGATTCAATATTGAAATATTTCAAGATTTTTATCGTAATTACGGGAAAGTCCACCGATAAAGTAAGGAAATTATTTAACGTGTTCCTCTCGCGGGAAGCACAAACGCCTGTGATCTGATCTGTAGCATTCCTTTGTGTATTTTACGTAATGTTTAGTTTATCTCCTTTATTTAACGAGTCTCCTTAAGAGTAATGACTATTATTTATTATCAGAAAATTACTTGAATGTCATGTTTACTTGGTGTTGTAATCAAATATCAGTGGTTCTAAACAAAATACGCGTTCAAACTTAGAAATTAAAAAAACGCCGAAATTGTGCCGCGCACAGGATTCGTAGAATTTGATTTTTAACGCGGTGTACAGGTTAAAAAGGGTGTAATAAAAATGAAATTTCAGAATTTTTGTGCAACTGTTATTTTTAACCTTTCTATAAATTAGCACATTTTCTTTCTCATTTACGAAATTTTAATTCTGAGATGAAATTTAAATAGCGCAACCTTTCATTATTACTATATTGCAAGTATGGGATTTTGAGCATTTTTTTCACATAAATGAACACGTATTTTTTAATTAATGCGTCAAATACTTTGAATCGTATTTCATATCATAATCAAACGCATCACCAAATAAAAACAAGCGACATCATCGTATTTATATTACACGTGTAACCATAAACAATTAATCTGCATAAAAAGTGACCAGGTCAAAATCAAATAAGTGACAATTATACTGTTTTTTTTTTAATACGTAAGCGTAATTATTCGAGAGCGTAATTATTAAGAATTATTCGTTTTTTCGAATTATCAGTAGAATTGATTACGAGAAGTCAATTAACTCTTTCCCCGCGGGGAGCACAAACGCCTGTGATCTGACGACAATCCAAGTTTCAAATCGCAAATACTTAAAAAAAATGACACAAAACCGGAATAAAAATTGAACTAAAATTAAAAATAATCTTTATTCTAGCGACATCTCTGAAAACCTTGTCAAATAATATATTAGTTTATGAGATATTGTTGAATAAACAGAGCGCCAAATTTTTTTGGTTTCTCAATATTTCCAGCATTAACGACCTGTCGCGCGGATCGAGTCCTGCGATGAGTCTCTCTTACGTAAATAAACATTACTAAGTCTCTCTTACGTAAATAAACATTACTAGTGCTATATGCATTTGATTGGGTGAGTGTCACGAAAAATAAAATGTTTTTATTTTACCATTAAATATGTTATTTTGTCTCGATATCGTGGAAACATGTCGACAAAACTTTATTGGACTTGCATTATTTTTACAGTAAGAAAAAAATGGCCACAATATTCTCAGCCGTTAAGAGTGCCGCACAAATTCAAACTGTTTTATTAGTGATCGTGTCATTCTTTAATTTGATTTTTTTTTGTAAAATACCGTCCCTTGAATATCGAATCAACGGACTTTTACTGTACATTCAACAATTCCAGAAAACAGTTCCTCGTAAAACTATATCGAGAAAAATACCAAAAAAAAATTTCTTAACATTTCCAAATATTTTCTGTTAGCGCCATGTTGTCGATACGTACATACGGAAAAAATTCATATCTAAAGCATTTTTTCTTTTAAACGACTTTCATATTTTACGAACATATTAATACTAGTTTGGTCTTTGTTTTGATTAATTTTTGATTGCAGTTTTACCACTGAAGAGCATCTTCGGCTGGAATGATGTCCGCGGTTATATACTTAAAAGCATTTGAATATTAGATGTTAGCGGTTCAATCGAAGAATGTCTCAAGCTTTATATATATTTTTGCTGTTCAACCGAAGAGCATCTTAAGTTGTTCCTCGTACATGGCGATGAGCAGCATTATGCCGATGCCGCAGGTCAGGCCGGACAGCTGCAGCACGCACTGGCAGAGGGAACCCTCCTTCGAATGGGTCGAAGACAATTCAGGAATCTGGAATATAAAGAATTAAGTTAATAATAGAAGAATTATTTAATCATTTTGAAATTAAAATATTGATACGGTTTGCGGCTATTTAGCGATGTGATACATTGGTTTTCATTATTGATTTACCTATTACAAAATTTGATGGCCACAAACTACAATATTTTGTGTTACGCATCAATCTGTGGCCTGGTAGTAAGACGCTTGTCTGCCGATCCAGAATTTGCGGATTCGACCCCCACTTCTTCTTCTTCCTAGTATCATGTCAGGTACCCCCAACGTTGACTATCACCTGAGAGTAGGCATCTTTGTCCCCGACAGCCCGAAAAAGATCCACAACGCTCTTTATACCAGTCCAATCACATATACTGCGGAGCCAGGAGATTTGCCTCCTGCCAACACCTCTTCGACCCTCTATTTTGCCTTGGATGATCAGGTGCAGTCATTTGTACTTTTCTCCTCTAAGTACATGACCCAAATAGGACACGTTTCGGATTTTAATATTAGTCAGCAACTCTCCATCAACTTTGGCTCTTTTAAGAACCCTCGTGTTGCTGACCATATCCGTCCAGGGTATCCATAGCATTCTCCGGTGCATCCACATTTCGAATGCTTCCAGTCGGTTCATACTACCAACTTCGAGGGTCCATGATCCACTCCATGCAATAACACTGACCAAACGTAACATTTGACTAACCGTTGTCGAAATTTCAAATTTAGATTATCATCGCAGAAAACGCTTCTCATTTTATTAAAAGCCACACGAGACGATTCAATTCTGCACTTGAATTCGGTTTCTGAGTCAAGGTCTTCCACTAGGATACTTCCGAGGTATTTAAATGTTTCCACTCTCTCTATACCAGCACCGTTAAATGTAAGACGTGCTCCTGCGTGATCCTGCCGGCCACATTTTTTTTTTATTTGAAAGAATATTTTATGGCATTAAGTATGGAATATAACGTTGTTCAAATGTCCGACGCGGCTTTGCTTGGTGGCACGTATTCGGGAGGTCCAATTTTCGATGACTTTGTCGCATAAATCTGGCTGAATTTGCTGGATGGCGTTCGTTATGTTGATTTTGAGGGCATCAATTGTTTGCGGTTTATACGCATAGACCTGCGATTTAAGATAGCCCCAAAGGAAGAAGTCTAAAGGCGTTAAATCGCATGATCTCGGCGATTTGAGAAATAACCATGCCCTCAAATCACTCGTGCAGAATGTCCATCGTGGCATGCGCTGTGTGGCACGTAGCGCCGTCCTGTTGGAACCACATGTCGTCGGTATCCATATCATCTAGTTTAGGCCACAAGAAGTTGCTTATCATCGATCTGTAGCGCTCGCCGTTGACGGTTATGGCAATGCCAGTTTCATTTTGAAGAAGTACGGACCAATGATTCCGACAGACCAAAATCCGCACCAAACAGTGACTTTCTCGGGATGCATTTGGTGCTGGTGTATCTCGTGTGGATTGGTATCATCCCAAATCTGACAATTTTGCTTGTTCACACATCCATTCATCCAAAAATGGGCCTCGTCACTAAACATGATTTTTTTGGCAAAATTTGGGTCAACTTCCAACTGCTCCAGAGCCCAATCAGCGAACACACGGCGTTGTCTATGGTTGTTTACCTCAAGTTTCTGGGTCTATTGGATTTTATACGGGTGCAGACCCAAGTCCCGACGCAAAATTCGCCAAGTTGAAGTCGCAGAAAGGTGAGATGAGAAATTGACTGCCTCGGATTTTCCCGTACACTCTTACGCACAGCAGCGATGTTTTCAGCAAATATTGCAATTCGGTGACGTACGGGTGTTGGCTGATTATTTATCGAACCGGTTGACTCGAATTTAGCCACCAAACGTCGACTCGGCAGGACGGTTGTGGCGAGGAAAAAATCACAATGCATGGAACGTTTCTCGAACGGAGCACCGATTTTTAAAATAAAATTTAATGATTTGCACACGTTGTTCAACGCTATAACCTTCCAAGGTGATTAACAATACACTACTGAACAATTCACAACAAATTTAATAGATGTTGCTTTAACAACATGGCCACTATAACCTAACAAATTTTGAGCGTCCCTATTGAAAGACCCTGTATATGCAGCTCATTGACCTCTAGTTTCTTCACACACTTCACAATCTACGTAAATATAAAAAAACTAAGGTGACATGACACATCCTTGCTTTACCTCTTTTGAAATATTAAACCACTCAGTCAAGGCACTGTTCACGCACGCTCTAGTTTCAGTTAACGAAACTTCTGTTATCACTGCTGGGGCTGTGGCTGGCTACACAATTGGATATTGAATGAATACAACTCACCATATCGACAAGAGCGATGTAAAGGAACATGCCAGCCGCGGCAGCGAAGATCCAGGATGTGGCCTCCGGTGTGTGTCCAGCGGCAATGCCCACCACCATGCCCACCAAACAGAGGAGCGAGGAGAGCAGGTTGTAACAGACGGCCCTTTTGGCAGACATGCCTGCCTTCAGCAATACGGCAAAATCACCTGCAAAGCAAAGTATTCCATTTAATATTCCTGGAACTAAAATCTTTCCTGGATAATTTATTTATTTATTTATTTTATTTATTTATTTTTTCAAAACAGGCTTAGCCCAATTACTTTGAAAATACAAAACATCAAAAAAGAAGAAAAATTACATAGAGGAAAAAAAATAAGTTAAAAAATTATATAAAATAAAAAATAATGCATATGCATACAAACAAGTATATACACACAAACATATTACACACATATATTCACAGTCATTTAGGTATGTTGATGAGTGCTTTCTAACGCGCTCAATCTTAGAAGACAATTTACTTTTGCTTTTGGTAATGTGACATGAAATATGTCAATATCCGAAGCAGTCCCGTTCAGAAGAGTTAAGGCCCTTCCAATAGGCATAGCGGTTGGAAGACCCGTTCTTGCGTATGTTATTGAGAACAGTTCTTGCCGGCGCAGTCTAGTGTAATTGTTAGAAACATTTAACGCTAATCTTTGTAGTAATGCTGGACAGCTCACAACTCCTCGAACGAGTTTGACAACGTATACCAGGAGACGCACATCTCTTCTTACGCTCAAGGAGTTATACCCGAGCATGCCCAGCAGGAACTGAGTAGGATAAAGCCATGGATAGACACCGAACTCTCTCATATAGAGATATCGTAGATATTTTTTTTGTACTTTCTCCACCATGAGGGAGTTCTGCGCCCCCACTGGGCTCCAAATGCAAGCATTGCTTTCTAGTTTACTACGGATCAATGAATTAAACAACGTTTTGAGCACCAATTGGTTTTCAAACGACTTAGAGATTCTCATTACAAATCCTAGAGTTTTATAAGCTGAGTTGCACATAACTTCTATGTGAGGACCAAACGCGGGATTGCTGTGGAACAAGACACCCAGATCTTTAATATTATCTGTGCGGGGTATAGGTGTAGATTCTAGTGTATATCTATGGAATTTCAAGACGTGTGAGCGATGATACGACATAATTTTGCTCTTTGATGCATTGAAATATAATTTATTATTGTGGCTCCACTCACAAACGTTGTTGAGATCTGCCTGTAGGTGTAAGCAGTCGGTATAAGAACGAATTTTTTTAAAGATTTTGAGGTCATCAGCAAATAGAAGAAATGTGGATTTTTTTATAACTCTACCTATATCATTAATAAAAATAAGAAATAAGGTAGGTCCAAGATTAGACCCCTGCGGAACACCTGAGTAGGCAGTGAAGTAAACGGAGTTGTAGATTCCATGTGAAACAAATTGTTTTCTATCTGTAAGATAATCTGACAGCAGCCTTAGCAAGTTACCTGGGATCCCAAGTTCACTCATTTTTTCTAATATTTTTTTGTGATTGACACGATCAAAAGCTTTTGCAAAGTCATGATACGAAGAATCAATCTGATTGCCACTATCTACAGCCCTTGAAGCATAGTCGGTGAAGACCATCAGATTGGATTCAGTAGATCTGCCTCTTCTGAAGCCATGCTGCTCATCAATTATATATGGGTCCACTAACAGCCTTAGTGTGCGATCCATAAACATTTCTAGGAGCTTAGCTATTGAAGAAAGTATGGTGATAGGTCTGTAGTTGGTTAAATCGTCCTTAGAACCATTTTTAAATATGGGAATAACTCGAGTCTTTTTCCATTCACTTGGAAAAGTATGTACTCGGAAGACAAGATTAAATATGTAAGCAAGAGGTGCAGAAAGCAATTACCTACAGCCCTTAAGAAAGAATGTAGGTACTCCGTCCGGCCCAACTGCTTTGGTGTTTTTCATCAACTTTATTTGTTTGAATATATCAAATGTAGTGATGCTTAGGTTAAATCCCGAGGAAGTATGGTGTTCATCAAAAACAAATGCCTCGGAGTCCCTACAATAAACTGTTGAAAAATAATTTGCGAATGCAGAAGATATTTCAGGACCAGTTATTTGATTCCCATCCCAATTCATAACATTATGAACTGCGAGTTAGAGAGAGGAAATAGAGAGGACCTAGAAATATCCAAATCAGTGTATCGGGGTGAACATCTGGCAAACACATATATTCCCAAGATCTCGCCGCTGCTTGCTGAAGTTGTCTCCTGCCTCCATCCACCTAGTCCCCAACCCGAATGTTTACCGTTAGAAGTGTGTATGTCGGTACCAGTTCGAACAGAATTCAGTCTTGTTTATGCTTCCTGATGATGAGGTGTGCACCTTGAAACCGGTAGGGTTATACCGTTACAAAAAGTGGAATAAACAGTGTTTGATAAAACAAATTACAAAGTATTTTATCTTTGTTCAAAATAATTCCCAGTATTTTATCTTTGTTCAAAATAATTCCCAGTATTTTATCTTTGTTCAAAATAATTCCCAGTATTTTATCTTTGTTCAAAATAATTCCCAGTATTTTATCTTTGTTCAAAATAATTCCCAGTATTTTATCTTTGTTCAAAATAATTCCCAGTATCTTATCATTGTTTCACATTAATTCGTTCTGTACATAGCCCCGCTTTTCAGCATCTCAATCATACAGCATTTTAAAATTACACCCATAGATGTACGACACGGCCATTGCTTCGTTCGTTTGTCATTGTTTTTTACATGATGGAGATATGCAATATAATCCGAAGTCAACTATAAAAAATATTTTACCAATTTCATGCGGCAACTCGTGACACAGCACGGCAATCGCAGTGGAGAATCCTCCGGCGATGTTGCTCGAGAAGGCAGCTCCTGGAAACATTCAACAGTTCGCCATTTAATTATGATATAGATTGACGACACGTCTTATGAAGGTATAGAATATAATCCATTCTCTGGCACTACCACCGAGAGGAGGGGAAGATGCAGACTCAGCAGACACACATGACACGCATGGCAACTAATGAAATGTTCACCATCCCTAGAGTTAAAACCTCTTTTGCCCAAAGGCAATATGCTTATTTGGCTCCCATTACATACAATGGCGTGCCGACTTCAATAAAGGTAAAGGTAGGAAAACCATTCAGACAGTCGATCGGAGCGTGGTTGTTATTGCGACAGGATTTTGAGTACTTGGGCTTTCAGGATGAATGACGAGTGGAAGGGATTTATGTGAGATTTGTGATTGTGTGCGGTATAGTGTGGGATGAATATTTTTGGTCTTTCTGGAGTGATGCTGTGTGAGGAGTTGAATTTCGCAAGATGTTTCCAGTTGTAGTTGAGTGTCACTGTTTGTCAGGTTGATGAGAGCGTGCAACGGGGTTTTGTTTCTGTGTAATCAAAAATCGGAAAGAAGTATCGATTTATTTTTTTCATGCTAAATATCCTCAGTGAGATACAGGCAAAAGCCTAGTTTACTGGGGATACGACAAATGAAAGGCAACAAACCCAGATCCATTAAAATTGTATGTCCAAATCAAATTATCTGTTGTTTTTCTCAAATTGTGTATATTTCTTGTCATGTGTAATAATAAATAATAAATAAAATAAAATAGATTAACCGGTATCTACTCATAATAACCGAAATCAGTCTTTCATAATAAAAAAAAAATTATTTTTATTTTACATCAGAACTTATGAATTTTTTTTCAGGGTTACTATCCTAGGATTGGTCTGCACCAAGCACTCGATCCCTCCACTCATCTCTGTCATCCGCCAGTCTCTTCATCTCCTGGTAGCTGCCACAGCGCACATCCCGGATCACCCGGTCCATGTAGCTATATCTAGGGCGGCCTCTATGGTTACGAGTATTGCCCTCAATCATGGCCTATCCAACTGGATCGTTGCTGAGCAACTCTATTTAGGAGTTGCCTTGTTTCTCCAGCCCCGCTCAATACCTTATGAATTATTTAATAATAATACAGTCAACTCCGGCTATAGCGAACTCAGTTATAGTGACCCTTTGGCTAAAGTGAACCAAAATCTACTGGTTTTAGTTCACTATAACATGGTTTTTTTCCATACATTTTTAAGATATGGGGTTGGGACCGAAGATTTTGGTTCACTATAGCCAAAGTTTCACTATAACCAAGTTCACTATAACCGGAGTGGACTGTACTTTGTTTTGCGTTAGATGTAATCTACCCGATATGATTCGACACGAGGGTTCTTCAAAGAGCCAAAGTTGATAGAGAGTTGCTGACTAATATTAAAATCCGAAAGGTGTCCTGTTTGGGTCATGTACTTAGAGGAGCAAAGTACAAATTACTGCACCTGATCATCCAAGGCAAAATAAAGGGTCGAAGAGGTGTTGGCAGGAGGCAAATCTCCTGGCTCCGCAATATAAGTGATTGGACTGGTATAAGGATCGTCGGGGATCTTTTTCGGACGGCCGGGGACAAAGATGCCTACTCTCAGGTGATAGTCAACGTTGGGGGGACCTGACATGACACTAGGAAGAAGGTTAAGTGTAAAGATAGGAAGTTAGTAGCTGCAACCATGAGATTAGGTACTTCCCTGCATCTGAATATAGGTTCAGATAAAAAATATTGGTACGAAAACTGCAGAAAACTAACTAACGGACCACGAAACTACAAAGAAACCTGTGTAGACCTTCAGATATGTGATAGTAACACATTCAGCCTTAGGTGGAATGTAAAGTTCATACGATTGTCTTCGAGTGCTTCCTAAAGCTGCACACGCCACCGATATCTTTAACACTAAGATGCAGACCATTCCACGCCACAGAACTAGCAACGGCAATAGGTTTATCATAATACTCTGCTTTATTAGATCGATTGGGAACAATAACTTTAATAGTTGAAGAAGAAATTAAAGTTGTACTCCTCTCCGAAGGACCATCCTTCAGACACAGATTGGAAAGATACAACGGAGACATCCCATTAACGGACTTGAATACAAAGATACATAATTTGAAATCACTGTTGAAAGCACAATCAAAGTTGTACTCCTCTTCGAAGGATCATCCCTCAGACACAGATAGGAAAGATACAAT
This sequence comes from Odontocerum albicorne, assembly GCA_949825065.1. Lineage (NCBI taxonomy): Eukaryota > Metazoa > Arthropoda > Insecta > Trichoptera > Odontoceridae > Odontocerum > Odontocerum albicorne. The sequence continues at coordinate 1,257,007 of OX463867.1, read as the reverse complement.
GGAGACATTCCATTAGGGGATCTGTACACAAAGAGACATAATTTGAAATCACTGTTGAAAGCACAATCAAAGTTGTACTCTTCTCCGAAGGATCTTCCCTGAGACACAGATTGGAAAGATACAACGGAGACATTCCATTAAGGGATTTGTACACGTACTCCTCTCTGAATGACCATCCCTCAGACACAGATTGGAAAGATAAAACGGAGACATTCCATTAAGGGATCTGTACACAAAGATACATAATTTGAAATCACTGTTGAAAGCACAATCAAAGTTGTACTCCTCTCCGAAGGATCATCCCTCAGACACAGATAGGAAAGATACAATGGAGACATTCCATTAGGGGATCTGTACACAAAGAGACATAATTTGAAATCACTGTTGAAAGCACAATCAAAGTTGTACTCTTCTCCGAAGGATCTTCCCTCAGACACAGATTGGAAAGATACAATGGAGACATTCCATTAGGGGATCTGTACACAAAGAGACATAATTTGAAATCACTGTTGAAAGCACAATCAAAGTTGTACTCCTCTCCGAAGGATCATCCCTCAGACACAGATAGGAAAGATACAATGGAGACATTCCATTAGGGGATCTGTACACAAAGATACATAATTTGAAATCACTGTTGAAAGCACAATCAAAGTTGTACTCCTCTCCAAAGGATCATCCCTCAGACACAGATTGGAAAGATACAACGGAGACATTCCATTAAGGGATCTGTACACAAAGATACATAATTTGAAATCACTGTTGAAAGCACAATCAAAGTTGTACTCCTCTCCGAAGGATCATCCGTCAGACACAGAGTGGAAAGATAGAACGGAGACATTCCATTAAGGGATCTGTACACAAAGATACATAATTTGAAATCACTGTTGAAAGCACAATCAAAGTTGTACTCCTCTCCGAAGGATCATCCGTCAGACACAGAGTGGAAAGATAGAACGGAGACATTCCATTAAGGGATCTGTACATAAAGATACATAATTTGAAATCACTGTTGAAAGCAATATCAAAGTTGTACTCCTCTCCAAAGGATCATCCCTCAGACACAGAGTGGAAAGATACAATGGAGACATCCCATTAAGGGACTTGAATACAAAGAGACATAACTTGAAATCAATCAGTTTGCGACACTTGTGTAGCAAGTGTAGACTTTTTAGACCTGACGAAAAGTGATAAGCGATAAAAATAGACGGAGAGTGTGCTCACCTATGGCCATCCCGTCAGTGAAGTTGTGCAGACCATCTCCCATGATGACCATCCACACCACGGAGCTCAGGCTGGAGGGGGGGGAGTGGACGTGCCCATGGGAGTGCGAGTGGCCGTGGTGGGCCTGCGAATGTTCCCTGCAATCATAAAATCACATTTATACATACCTACATACCACTAATATATGAAATGGTGGTAAATGCGATACATAGGTGAATAACGAAAGATTGGAACAAGTTGGCAAATTCTGCGTTTCGGGAAGTATTTTCTCAGACGATGGAAGAGTTGCGAGGGATATTGTTGTTTTATTTATTTAACACTTTTATTGCAAATACAATCTGGCGGGCTTATTGCCAGGCGGCAATCTCTTCCAACCAACCAGACAAAAGTAAATGAAGCAAGTTACGTGGTCGCATAAATCATTCAAATGACTATCCATCCCCACGACATCCATAAACATATACGTGAGCACATGCCCACGAACCCCACAAAGACGGATAATCACCGAACATTCTTTTTCGTATAAAGTGAGATATCATCAATCAAAAGGAAGGGACGGTGGAGAGGAAAGGAAAAGAAAAAGAGGTTTTTCAGTCGCTTCTTAAAGCATGCCAAGGACGGAGCGAGTCTTATATTGGTTTGTAACTGATTCCAGAGTCTCACTGCATGGACAGTAAAGGACGACATTATTAGATAGAAAACAAACTTAATGGGGCACTAATTTGATTTTTTTAAAAAAAGGCGAAGGGTCTTTCAAATTGAGCGGGTTTTTTAATTCTAATTATTTACTTCTTGAATAAAACACACAATTTGCTTTGATTTCAAAAAACTTTTTATTGACCATTGAAGTATAGTGTGTGAAATTTAAACACAAAAAACAATATCCGCCAAATGTCCACCTTTCGCAGCTCCACAGATGTCCACTCTATTGTCCAAATTTTCGATGACATTTTGGCATTATTGCGGTTCTAGCTCACCGATAACGCGAACAATTTCGTCCTTCAGCTCAGGAATTGATCGGGGGTCATTCTTATAGACCTGGCTTTCCACGTAACCCCAGAGAAAACAGTCCAACGGTGTCAGATCACATGATCTTGGTGGGCAATTAACATCACCGTTTCCGGAGATTACAATACATAAAATAATTCAACAATTTGAACGCGTTGTTATATTGTATAAGACTTCATTTTTATGAATGTCATACATTACACTTCTCAAATGTCACAAGACCCAAGTAAGTTTGCGACGACATCTGTGTTTTATCCATTAATATTTCAAAAAAATGCTCAATTTGAAAGACCCCTTATATATACCATCAAACCGTTTCCCTGCTGGTGTAGGCAGAGAGGACAGAGTGCCAGATTTTTTGTATTGTATCACACTTTTGCTGTTTACACTGGCAAAAGTTTCGTGAACGGATTGATTTCAAGCTTTGTCTCCGTGTTCCTTAAGTTAAATTCCTTAAGTTCCTTCGAAAGTTACAATGGATACATCCCAATAAGTCCCTTATTGGGATGTATCCATTGTAACTTTCGAATCTGTGTCTACGAGATGTTACTTCGGAGAGGTGTAGAACTTTGAGATCGATTTCTTTTTCGTCTAATGAATTTTCTTTTTCATCAAGAATTAAAAAAACCGCTCAATATGAAAGACGCTTTAAAAAGTCCGAGAAAATGTGGGATTTGTATCAGAAGGTGTATGATGCAAAAGATACTAAGGATTGTGTTGAGTTAGGAAAGTCTGATGCTCTGTCCTCTCTGCCTACCCCAGTATGCAAACCAGCACGCCATGTTCCTTCTTGGGGTAGAGCAGAGAAGACAGATCTCCACACTGATGGAGAATAGAAGAAGTAGTACGAGACGATGGGTGTCTGTAAGGACCGGAATGTCTGGCGTTTGAACCTCTCTACCTACGCTGTACGGGACATAGCGTGATAGGATAGAATGTAAGTAGATTAAACAATTAAAGATTACAGTGGAAATCGTTTAACATGAAAAAGTTTAACATGAAAAATTTTAACATGAAAAATCGGTTAATATGAAATAATTTGATGGTCCCGACAAAATGCAACGTAATTTCAATAATTTATTTTGTTTTAACACGAACAAAAAACGCTTAACACGAAAAGATTTCCTCAAAACATTTCAGTTTGTCGTCAGGCAAAAGCATTTCATTTTTCAGTTACGTTTTACTCTCGAATTTAGTGACACTTGTTTAGTGAAAAACGTGAATTTTGTATTTAGTGAAAAACGTATAAATTTATATCCCTTAACTCTTATCATGGCATTGTAACACAGGTGTTACACTCATTTAGAGATTTTTTTTTTAAATCCAAAAACTGTAACGTAATTTCAAACATGGCAACACATTCAAATACTATACACGCACTATTGTGTGCAGTGGTATCATCTGGTGATAAATATTGACAACGCTATAAGCTTTCAAACGACACCGGGTCAACATGTCTGGACAGCGTGGGTGCATTTTGAAAATTGGGGTAAATAATCTAAATATCTTATTAATCACTACATGTAGAGAAAATTTTATTCAAACCATTTTATTTGTTGATAATTCAGCTATGTTAATGTTGTTCATGTTTTATATTACATATTTTTATTTTAAAGCGCTTTTTGTGTTTTATAAAAATTGATATTTTGGCAATGTAACGTGGGTGTTACATATTAAAAAAAAACTACAAGGAACAGATGTTATTTCTTTCCTCAATTTTCCTTCATAACTTACCATATAACGAGGAATCGCCAAAGAAGAACGTTATTATTTGGATAAATTGAACTTTGCCAAGATAAGGGTTAACAGTCTTCGCAGACAATGAGTTGGGATGGAGCCAGGGAGAAGAAACCAAGATAAGGGTTAACAGTGCGATGGCAGGAAAACCAGTCCGTAAACAAATTGCTATTTCGCTTAAAGTGAAAATGGAGTCGCTGAAAGCAGTAGATGTAGCGGGCATTCTTCGAAAAAAGATATTTTGGTATCGCTAATTCGAAGTTGTCAATAATTATAAAGAATAACGATTGACTTACTGAAACGTTTGAACGCAGCATGTTCGTTAAAAAAATAAATACAAGAAAAACAATTGTTTTTATATTTGTGTATATTGTGTGTGCTTTTATGTAACGAAGTTATTGAACATGTTAAGTGCTAATAAATGGTGTGCCCTTTGTGTTATGTTATGTTATGAACCCGTAAAATGTTAACGTGTAAACTTTCCATCTTAACCCTTAGTGATTATAATTATTGACAACTTCGAATTAGCGATACCAAAATGTCTTATTTCGAAGAATGCCCGCTACATCTATTGCTTTCAGCGACTCCATTTTCACTTTAAGCGAAATAGAGCTTTGTTTACGCACTGGTTTTCCTGCCATCGCACTGTTAACCCTTATCTTGGCAAAGTTCAATTTATCCAAATATCAACGTTGTTCTGTGGTGATTCCTCGTTATATGGTAAGTTATTAAGGAAAATTGAGGAGAAAAAAACCACAACTTTTCCTTATAGTTTTTTTTATATGTAACGCCCACGTTACATTGCCAAAATATCAATTTTTATAAAACACAAAAAGGGCTATAAAATGATTATATAATTTAAAACATGAACAACATTAACATAGCTGAATTATCAACAAATAAAATGGTTTGAATAAAATTTTCTCTACATGTAGTGATTATAGTTCGGAAATTCTAGGACGAGTCCTGTGACAGCTCACAAATTTGCCCCAATACAACTTTATGTAATATATTTACCTAAATAACTTGCTATTTATTAGAATTGAGACTTATATTCAAGTTGATAAAATAATTAAAATTACTGAACATCGTTACAAGGTTGTATTGGGGCCAATTTGTGAGCTGTCACAGGACTCATCCTAGAATTTCCGAACTATAATAAGATATTTCGATTATTTACCCCAATTTTCAAAACGCACCAACGCTGTCCAGACATATTGACCCGATGTCGTTTGAAAGGTTGTAGCGTTGTCAATATTTATCACCAGATGATACCACTGCACACAATAGTGCGTGTATAGTATTTGAATGTGTTGCCATATTTGAAATTACGTTACAGTTTCTGGATTTAAAAAAAAATCCCTAAATTAGTGTAACACCTGTTACAATGCCATGATAAGGGTTAAGAATCACGACATCAAAAACACAGGTGAGTTTTTTTTTGTATACTTTTTTCAACGAGAAAAAATATTACTGTCCCCGTGATTTCCACCGTATTTCACATTAATTTTCGCATATCCTCTGATGTGCTTTTCAAACAAGGAAAAATAACAAAACATTTTACCTTATAATGACAGTATAGCCTTCCTCCTGGTTCGAACTCTTCCTCAAATCGTCTTCCAGCTCTGCGGCACGATCAGCGCTCCTGGAACGTGCGTGTTTATCCACAATCTTGACTCCCATCCGCCTCTTCCCTCCGTTACTCGTCTCCAATTTCTTCTTCGCATCCAAAACAGGAGTGAAATCCTCCTTTTTATAATCCTTGGCCTGTACCCTGTTGTTCGCTATCCCAGGGTTCTTCGAACCGTCGCCCGACAACAAAGAATCGTTCACACCTGGTTCGGAGTTTGAGTGATCCTGATCGTTCATTACGTTCAACGAAACGACACTCAGCGGTCCGTCATCGTTCACCTTATCCCCGCTGCTCATATTCTTCGAATTGTACGTTTTAGAATTGCTCGAATTCTGATCTTGAACGTGTAAATCGTCCATAGTTTCGGCGGCAATCTCGTCGTAACAATACGGATATTCGGAATACTTGTGTTTACATATTTTACCAGAGCTCGGTACTGCATTTTGTTCGTCCTCCTTGTTGTTCGAACCCGGTTTGAAAATAGACAAGGCCGCTGGTAATTGTAAGAAACCGTCTTTGCCAGTGTGCGAACTACAGCTTCCGGATCCTTTCAAACAACCGATATCATTCCTCATAACTCGGACCCGAAGAGGAAGCTTATTGACTTTTTCGGTTCTCATCTTTCGCTGTCTCCACTCGGTTATAAGGGTCAACCCTTTCTCGGTGAAATAGAAAAAGATCACACCGACCATAGCGACTAATCCCTTCCACATAGCGTCGTGAGAATGTTGATCGTGGTGACCAGATTCCGAGGAGAGCGTGTGCGGGGAGAGTGCGTGCGGTAAAAGATGCAATAGCGCGTCGCCAGACAACGTCCCGACAGCCAGAGCGACTAAGAATTGCAATATCTGTTGATAGTACGCGTGATGCATTATCGGGATCACGGCGACACCCAAAAGACCGCACAAACTGATGACCAAAATGCACAAACACGAATAAGTCCAAACCGCTGTTCTATTGTCCATCGCCTTAAAATAACTCTGCCCATCCGAGGCATTATCTTTGAAATGGTACAACGAATCAGAATTAGTGTTGACTTTCGGATGTTCCCTTTCGACAATGCATCCCTGTTGTTCGTAAGATGTTTGCGCCACTTTTTGATAGAGTAGTATGGGACAGACTTTCGCTAATATGTGAGCGTTCAAACGGATGTTGGCTTTCATGGAATCTAACGAGACGATTGTTGCGGCCGTCGTGTTTTTGGGCGTTGGCTCAGTCTCCGAATGGTCGTGATCGTGGAGGCTGTGAAGCAGATGAGGTTTGGACTGGGCGTTGAGGCTCGAGATGAGATCTACGCTGTTGATGCACTGAAAATAGAAAAAAAAAATCTCTTATAAAGCAATCAATTTATCGTCCCTCTTTTGTTAAATACACTTGCGTAAGCTTTTTCAGTCTCGTCTAAAAACTATTTAAGCCAAAGATTCCCAAAGTGGTCTATATGGACCCCCAAGGGTCGATTTAAACTTGCAGGGGATCTATGTCAGCGAGAAAGGGAAATGGGGGTGCACGAGATGTAAATAGGGGTCCACATGAGCGGATCCCATCTAGGCAGATCATCATCAATATTTAGGCGTTCCGTAAATGTCTTATTACACCTAACACAGATTGTGTGTACATAATACTTATATTAGACATAGAAATTACTTATATAAAGAAATGGAATGGAAATCACTGAACGTGGAGATTTAAGACTATACCTCACTAATTTGAAGCCAAATATTGAACCATCGCTATCAGAGCATCAGGTCCATCCCTCTCTTTATCAGTATTAGTTGTGTATTCATTTTATGTAAGAATTTTACTAGGTTTTGATTTGTTTCGTTTCAAAGCCAAATATTTACTTGCATTTTGTGTCTTTTCAATAAAGGTACGAATAAAAATTGTACATGTTTTTGGGTTTTTGGGATGCAGTGTGGTGATCAACGACACACCAATTGAACAAGTAACAAAATTTAAATACTTGGGTGCTAGCATAACGTGCAATTATGACCTCTATGGCGAAGTACTTGAACAATCACAAAAGGCCGCAGCTATTTCCGGATGTTCAAAGAACACTATCTGGAAAAACAAGTATATGAACATCCAAAGCAAGGTGAGGATATACAAGACCTGTATCCGCCCCATAATGACATACAGCAGAGTCCAGAGCCGACACTGTCAGAACCAAAAATCTCCTTCGAACCAGCGAAATGAAGGTACTCAGGAGTATCGCTGGCAAACCCCTTAGTGATAGAGTACGTAACATAGAAATCCAAAGGATGTGCAAAGTTGAAGATATTGTCAGATGGGGACGACAGAGAAGAAGGTTCTGGAACGAACATGTATCCAGAATGGCGGAACCAAGAGCCGTAACAATGGCCAGGGACAGTATCCTACAAGCAAGCAGATCTCCAGGACGATCTCCCAAAAGATGGAAAGACAGCTGGCAGTCGACGTCACAAGAGGGAAACGATGATGCTGGACCATAACAGGCCAACAGGCCTAAAAGAAGAGGAAGAAGAAGGGTATCGAGCCCGCAACTAATCAAAATTAAAGGACAATTAATATATATCGCACCGTTTCGAAAGCAAACTCAAATACAGAAAGTATTTGATTTACACTGTTTCGCTTAATGTGAGGTAATTACTTTAAACGAGGTTTTCTTGTATATCTTCCTCGAAGAGACTTCAAGTTTTCACGGATAAATGATTATTTAACTCTACGGACTTTAAACTAAACGATAATCAAAGATGATTATCGGTAATTAGTAAATACAATGACAGCTGTAATCGACCGTGGAATAGAGTTTCGCTGATTGTAAAGCTTTTTGTCTCGAGGCATAATACATATATGAAATATATGCTTAACGTGTTCCCCGCGGGAAGCACAAACGCCCGTGATCTGACGACAATCCAAGTTTCAAATCGCAAATAGTTAAAAAAAAATGACACAAAACCGGAATAAAAATTGAACTAAAATTTAAAATAATCTTTATTCTAGCGACATCTCTGAAAACCTTGTCAAATAATATATTAGTTTATGAGATATTGTTGAATAAACAGAGCGCCGAATTTTTTTGGTTTCTCAATATTTCCAGCATTAACGAACTGTCGCGCGGATCGAGTCCTGCGATGAGTCTCTCTTACGTAAATAAACATTACTAAGTCTCTCTTACGTAAATAAACATTACTAGTGCTATATGCATTTGATTGGGTGAGTGTCATGAAGCATTGATTTGATCGTAGCATTCCTTTGTTTATTTTACGTAATGTTTAGTTTATCTCCTTTATTTAATGAGTCTCCTTAAGAGTAATGACTATTATTTATTATCAGAGAATTACTTAAGTGTCATGTTTACTTGGTGTTGTAATCAAATATCAGTGGTTCTAAACAAAATATGTGTTTAAACTTAGAAATTAAAAAACGCAGAATTTGTGCCGCGCACAAGATTCGTGGAATTTGATTTTTAACGCGGTGAACAGGTTAAACAATAATACTTCAATTTACGGTAATCCACTTTACCACGGTTATAATTCTGTTTAAAATATTAAATTTCAAACGTATTAAAGATATTTTAAAAGGTTATGGTCGAAAACAACAGATCTATTCCACATACGAGTACACGGAGAGTACATACACAAAGTATCCAGCGGTAAGTGATACACATCAGGCTTAACCCTTCCTTCCCTGTGATGTGTAACTAGTACACATTGCTTCTAAACACTTTAATATCTCTATAAATATAATAAATACTGGGTTCAGATTTTAGGTATTCCTCCGTAATACATTTACGCATTGAATGAAAAAATAATATTAATTAATAATTAACACTTATCAGCCACATCATACCACCTGCATATCTCAGAAAGGTTTCTCCCATCAATATCAATCACGCTGTCTCAGTCTTAATACATTCTCTTTACAAGTTAACCCTTCCTGTCCTGTGATGTGTAACTAGTACACATTGCTTCTAAACACTTTAATATCTCTATAAATATAATAAATACTGGGCTCAGAGTTTAGGTATTCCTCCATAATACTATTAATTAATAATTAGCACTTATCAGCCACATCATACCACCTGCATATCTCAGAAAGGTTTCTCCCATCAATATCAATCACGCTGTCTCAGTCTTAATATATTCTTCCTTCCCTGTGATGTGTAACTAGTACACATTGCTTCTAAAAACTTTAATATCTCTATAAATATAATAAATACTGGGTTCAGATTTTAGGTATTCCTCCGTAATACATTTACGCATTGAATGAAGAAATATTATTAATAATAATTAGCACTTATCGGCCACATCATACCATCTGCATATCTCAGAAAGCTTTCTCCCATCAAAAGCAATCACGCTGTCTCAGTCTTAATATATTCTCTTTACAAGTTAACCCTTCCTTCCCTGTGATGTGTAACTAGTACACATTGCTTCTAAACACTTTAATATCTCTATAAATATAATAAATACTGGGTTTAGATTTTAGGTATTCCTCCGTAATACATTTACGCATTGAATGAAGAAATATTATTAATAATAATAAGCACTTATCGGCCACATCATACCACCTGCATATCTCAGAAAGGTTTCTCCCATCAATATCAATCATGCTGTCTCAGTCTTAATATATTCTCTTTACAAGTTAACCCTTCCTTCCCTGTGATGTGTAACTAGTACACATTGCTTCTAAACACTTTAATATCTTTATAAATATAATTTATTTATATATTTATTATTACACATGACAAGAAATATATACAATTTGCGAAAAAACAACAGGTAATTTAATTTGGGCATATAATTTTAATGGATCTGGGTTTATTGCCTTTCATTTGTCATATCCCCAGTAAACTAGGCTTTTGCCTGTATCTCACTGAGGATATAATAAATACTGGGTTCAAATTTTAGGTATTCCTCCGTAATATTGTACATTTACGCATTGAATTAAAAAAATAATATTAATAATAATTAGCACTTATCGGCCACATCAGAGATATTTTGTGAAAATCGGGAATAAATTCACCAATACAATCAAACGTGTGCCAGTGTGTGACATAGGTATATTCATTCTAAAAAAAACTCTATGGGTGAGGAAGCGACGCTATTCACGTCTCACTTTACTTCGGTATATAGGAACGCAAGAAATAGAATCTTAGTTCGCTCGCTTCTCTCGTTTAGTAGCCAGCCGGCTTTCGTTCGAGGTGGTCGCTTCGCCCGTTTTGTGAACGTCGGCCGATGTTTTTTTCATGTTTTCAGCAATTCAATTTCAATTATTATCACTTTTGACTTCAAATTTAATTAATTTAAGCGATTGGCTATGAATATTCTTATTTTTCCGATTTTAAATTGCTCATTTTTACATGTGTATTGATATATATTGAACACACAACACTGGAACGCAGGGATTTTTTTAGCACAGGAAGGGAAAGGTTAAGAAAGAGACTGTCGGCTATAATCGGCTAACTTCGGCTTTGTAGAGCGTCGTCTCTGTTGCACGATGCGCTAACAGTCCGGTCCGGTAACGACTGACAAATTGTGACGGAACACGTGTATGAATGACAGAGACGACGCTCTACAAAGTCGAAGTTAGCCGATTATGGCCGACAGTCTCTTTCTTAAGCCCGATGTGCATGACTTACCCCCCGATACTATACATACATATATGCCATCACGCCGTTTCCCTGCCGGGGTAGACAGAGAGAACAGAGCATCATACTTTCCGATTACCACAAGGCAATAAACTTGAATCTTCTTCCGTGACAGCATTGAAACGTTGTTTTAATTATTGCCAGACTTTTCTCTTCTTTTGAAGGCAACTTCATACATAGATACCATCACGCCATTTCCTTATCGGGGTAGGCAGAGAGGACAGTGTCATGATTTCCAATTACCACAAGGCAATAAACTGAGATTGAGAATATGAAGAAGAGGGAATTTGAAATGATTTGGGCATGTAGGATGAATGAACGAATAAAGACTATCAAAACGAATATTTAGTGAAAACGTGAGTGGAAAGCGTGAGAGAGGAAGACCAAGAAAAGGAGGAAATGTAAAAAAAAGTTTAAGAAATCGTAGTTATGTATGGATGTGTTAAAGACAAAGGATGTGTGTCGAGATAGGTCCGTCTGATGCTCTGTCCTATTTGCCTACTCCAACAGGGAAATGGCGTGATGGCATGTACGTATGTATAGGTCCCAACTCGACCTCAAGTGATAAATTTTTTATTTCCAAAACTGAAATCGTTTTACACTCTCGTTCAAAGTACAAACTGGCAAACTAATTTCCATGTAACAATCTCTTCCAACCAAACAGATAGATATTAAAGTGTCCTTAACCCTTATCATGGCATTGTAACACAGGTGTTACACTAATTTAGGGATTTAAAACAAAAAAAAACAGAAACTGTAACGTAATTTCAAATATGGCAACACATTCAAATACTATACACGCACTATTGTGTGCAGTGGTATCATCTGGTGATAAATATTGACAACGCTACAACCTTTCAAACGACACCGGGTCAACATGTCTGGACAGCGTGGGCGCGTTTTGAAAATTGGGGTAAATAATCTAAATATCTTATTAATCACTACATGTAGAGAAAAATTTATTCAAACCATTTTATTTGTTGATAATTCTGCTATGTTGTTCATGTTTTAGATTATAGAATCATTTTATAGCGCTTTTTGTGTTTTATAAAAATTGATATTTTGGCAATGTAACGTGGGTGTTACATATAAAAAAAACCTATAAGGAAAAGTTGTGATTTATTTTTTTCATCAATTTTTCTTCATAACTTACCACATAACAAGGAATCACCAAAGAAAAACGTTAATATTTGGATAAATTGAACTTTGCCAAGATAAGGGTTAAAAAATTCTGGGGTACAGGGGGATTTGAACCCAGGCTCGCGAGACAGGCATCTTACCAACAAGACCACGGAGGCTGTTGTAGATTAGTGTTGAAATTCGCATGGAAAAAAAAAGAGGAAGTAATCTCCGCAGTGTTGCACCATTTTGAGAACAAAATAATGTGAAAAAAAATCCTTAAAAAGAAAATCTGAAATAACTCACCTTAACGTTGGTCGAGTTTGATCTCTCTCCGTTGACGACAGTCTCGATAGGTGGCTGCTTCGATTCCAACACCATCCTGTCTAGGTTCAGCACCTTCAGCATGCTGTCGAAACCCTCCAGGCTCATCGTCATGGTCTCCATGTCACCAAACTGCATGAACAACTTCTTAACATAAAACTCAACATCGATATTTTTCAAGTTCGGTTTGTACTCAACAGGCGTAGTTATTTCGGCACTGGTCTCATTGTCCTTCTTGTTCTTCTTGCCTTCTCCTTCCGGTAAATGAGCGTCTCTTCTGATTCTTCCGAGTATTAAATTATCTTCAATGTTGCTTTTAATAGCTTCATCGCTTCTCAAATTTAATCGCGGAGAGATCGGTGTATTCAAATCACTGCTGGCTTCTAAATTATTCAGTATTCGAGTATCTTTTCTCACTTTAAGATCGTCTTCAGCATTGTGTCTGATAGCTTCATTGTGTCTTGAATTTATTTGTGAAGAGATTAACGTATTTGAATCACTGCTGGCTTCTAAATTATTTAGTATTCGAGCATCTCTTCTCATTTTTAAAGCATCTTCAGCGTTGTATCTGATAGCTTCATTGTGTCTTGAATTTATTTGTGAAGAGATTAGTGTATTCGAATCACTGCTCGCTTCTAAATTATTTAGTATTCGAGCATCACTTCTAACTTTAAAATCATCTTCGGCATTGTGTCTGGTAGCTTCATCGTTTCTCAAATTTATTCGTGAAGAGATTTGTGTATTGGAATCGCTGCCTGCTTCAATATTATTCGAGTTGTCTCTTAATATCCTGTTCAGTTGTTCGTCTTCTGTTCTTAAAATATCACTTATTACAGCTTTATCGGCTTCTCTGTCGTCTCCTTTACTTTTAAGTATTCTAAATCTACGTTCAACAACATCAAAATCATTCGATAATACACCTAAATTATCCATTTCTTGTTCGTCACTAAACAAATGTTCCCGACCGGTTGGAAGATTTTCAAATTTAGCACCATCAGATCTTATAAAGTCTACACTCTCGCCGACACCTCTTCTCCTGCCCAATTTCCTTATAGATATGTCTTTATTCTCATAGTAATTTGTACGATGATGTCCACTGTCGTCTTTTAATTTCGTATGTGGGTCACTTTCCATATATGCCGTCTGAAAGTAGACTAAATCTATCGGCACATTACCGACAGACTTTCCTCTACGTCTAATTCCATCCTTCAACGAATTACTATTCAAAAGAAGATTCTTCAAATATATTTTATCTTTACGTTCCCCACCGTCTACGAGATTCGTTCCTAACCTATCATTAAGTCTCTCAGTTTCTTCCGACTGTACATTGTCTCCGACTCTATAATTGACGTCTTTAACTGTATAAAAACTATCCTCCTTCGACTGGAGAGGGTCTTTATCAATTTTGCCGAGATACCGTACTCTAAACGGTCTCGAATAACCTCTCGGCGTTACAATGTTGTTCGCTTTAAATCTCTCGTGTCTTAGGTCTTGGAACTTTCTCAATCCGTTCTCTGACACGACACCGTCGTGCGCAGAACACGACGAGTGTGTCGCGCATAGAAGACAGACCATACAAACAGTGACAAGGTGGTGTGACGTAGACATTTTAACGCATTCGAACGACACAAATTTATTATAAATACAACGAAGCGATATCTAATAACAAAGAAACACGGCAAGAGATTGACATCGACAATATATAACGACTAACAACCAAATGTAACTGAAGTTATCGTACTACTAAAATAGAGGAACTTTCAAATATACGTGTATTTAAAAAAAAAACACAATTAACGATTCAAAAAAAAAACACAAGCACCAATTTAAAATTTAAACAAAGCAAAAGTCCATCTTAAATCTTTAAAAAACAAAAAACATTTTTAAACTATAGTTAATATAAAAAAAAGTTCACGTATACTGGATCAATCTTTGACGAAATTAGATTACCATAGACTATTTGAACTGACGTAAGTCCACGAGCGTCTTAAATATTAAAGAAAAGAAAAAACATAAAGAAACTAGAGGAAAATAATACTTTCTCGATTTTGGCATTCGTTAAAAAAAAAACAAAGCTCTAAAGACCGTTTGATTCGTCGACGAACAACGCACTACTCCCCGTCGATGTCGCGTTCATCGAAAACGTCGTTCGTTCACTTCTGATGATGCTCTCGCGGTCTCTACTGCAGCTCCTCTCTCTGGTGAAGCAGTCCTCTCTGGCATCTTTTCCTAGAAAAAAAAAAGAAGAAAACATCTTGTTAAAAAGATTGCCCAATGCTGAAGGAGATTTGTGAACTTGCACCTGTCTGATTCCGTCTTTTATACTTTTGTTTTCAATTTGTATTTTGTTTTTCAATGATTTTTCCATTGATCTATTTTTGTGTGTTTTTTTCCCTGTGCTGAAGGAGATTTGTGAAGTTACACCTGTCTGATTTTGTCTTTTATACCTTGTTTTCAATGATTAGTCTATTGATCTATTTTTGTGATTTTTTCCCCCATGCTGAAGAAGATTTGTGAAGCCACATGTCTGATTTTGTCTTTTATACTTTGTTTTCAATTTGTATTTTGTTTTTCAATGATTTGTCTATTGATCTATTGTATTTTTGTGATTTTTTTCCCCCGTGCTGAAGGAGATTTGTGAAGTTACACCTGTCTGATTTTGTCTTTTATACCTTGTTTTCAATGATTTGTCATCTATTTTTGTTATTTTTTTCCCCGTGCTGAAGGAGATTTGTGAAGTTGTACCTGTCTGATTCTGTCTTTTATACTTTGATTTCAATTTGTATTTTGTTTTTCAACGATTTGTCCATTGATCTATTTTTGTGTTTTTTTCCCCGTGCTGAAGGAGATTTGTGAAGTTGTACCTGTCTGATTCCGTCTTTAATACTTCGTTTTCAATTTGTATTTCGTTTTTCAATGATTTGTCTGTCTATTGATCTATTTTTGTGATTTTTTCCCTGTGCTGAAGATTTGTGAAGTTGCACCTATCTGATCCCTTCTTTTATACTTTGTTTTCAATTTGTATTTTGTTTTTCGTGCTTGTATTTTTTGCGCAGTGCGGGCTGTGCGCCTGTGGACGGCCCCGTATTGTGTTGGTAACAAGTGATTTCGTACGATTTGATACCTGTTGTTTCTTTCTGATTGTTTTTATTGCAATTGTGTAAAATTATTTTAATATATTCTGTCCTACTTAATGTGTTGAGCATTCACTACTGACTCTTTTATTTTTTATTATTTTTGTTATAAGGCACATTGCACCGTTTTGTTATAAGGTACATTGTACCGTTTTGTACCGTTTTGTTATAAGGTACATTGTACCTTTTTGTTATAAGGTACATTGTACCTTTTTGTTATAAGGTACATTGTACCTTTTTGTTATAAGGTACATTGTACCTTTTTGTTATAAGGTACATTGTACCGTTTTGTTATAAGGTACATTGTACCTTTTTGTTATAAGGTACATTGTACCTTTTTGTTATAAGGCACATTGTACCGTTTTTTTATAAGGTACATTGTACCGTTTTGTTATAAGGTACATTGTACCGTTTTGTTATAAGGTACATTGTAACGTTTTGTTATAAGGTACATTGTACCGTTTTGTTATAAGGCACATTGTACCGTTTTGTTATAAGGTACATTGTACCGTTTTGTTATAAGGCACATTGTACCGTTTTGTTATAAGGTACACTGCACCGTTTTGCTATAAGCTACATTGTACATTTATTTATTGTATATAAATAAGTAATCAACCTTCTCATGGAATGTTCATATTGAAATAGACAACCGTAACCACGTTTACAGTGCACACGCCTTACATAGGTGCGAGTTGAACCCCCCGCCAAACTTTTCGGGATGCAACAACGCGCAAAGGACAGGATTTCTTAGGGCCTGTCCATATGAGGCGTTTTAGACGCGATTCAAATAGCGCGTTTCGAATTAACCAAGGTAAATAAATTGATCTTGTTTCACGGTATTTATGAAATTTACGAACATGCAAGTTTCTGTAAAATGTCTTATTCCTCCGTGCGATTGAGTTATAGTTGGGAAAATGTAGGATGGTTCCTGTGACGTTTGAAACGTCATGTCTCAAAGGGATGGGGTAAAATCGTATTTTTTTTTAAATCGAATAATGTCTTTGTAAATCGAAAAGTTGTTTTTCTCTAAACTGACGTTTTAATTCCTAATTTTCATTATACTGACTTTCTAATGTATTGTATGATTTGTATCTATCTTTAAATAGGCCAAGATCCACTATGAATTAATACTAATTACGAACATTGAATTTTAGGCATAAAAAAATAGAAAATCTAATTATCGTATACCCCATCCCTAGCCAATGCAGACTAACGTAGTGACTTTTGACAAACGTCGCCAAATATTATTTGAATTAAAAAAACTGCCCCATTTTCGCTAATTTGTAACAAGATGTATTAATTTGTCATTATTGTTAGTTGTATGTAATGTATTTACCTAAATAACTTGCTATTTATTAGAATCGAGGCTTATATTAAAGTTGATAAAATAATTCAAATTACTGAACGTCGTTACAAGGTTGTATTGGGGCAAATTTGTGAACTGTCACAGGGACCGTGCTACAATTTCTTAAGTATAAGAGGAAGAAGACATTATACAGAAACAAACATGTTCGCAAATTTCATAAATACCGTTATCGTTAGATGAATTAACCTTGGTTAATTCGAAACGCAATACTCGAATTGCGCGTAAAACGCCTCATCTGGACAGGGCCTTAGAAACACTTGCAGTGGATGAATGTAAGGCGTATGATGATGATGGCATTACAAAAATTGCCACTATCCCTCCAGAATGTTATAAATTCTTCAAATATTTAAAAGTTGAACCAAAAAAAATACCAAAACAATATCAGTTTTAAACAGTCCACAGAAAGATAAACAAAAACAGACACAAACGACGACAATGTCTGACAGAGACCACGTCACGACTAATCCGCTGATCAAATACAATCTCACATTCATTTTATCCCGTCACCAGATGCTGTTAATAAATAAAGGTGTCCATGTCAGAATGTGTTGGGAACTGTTAAGATATTTAATAGTCTAAAATAGAAAAATACCAGAACAATACCAGTTTTAAGCAGTCCACAGAAAGATAAATATCATAAAAACAGACACAAACGACGACAGTGTCCGACAGAGACCACGTCACGACTAATCCGCTGATCAAATATACTAACTTGATCAAAAAGTTTTAGGACCGGCCACCGTGTGGCGCTGTCAGTCACCCGATTGGGATTCTTTTTTTTTGTTGTTAGGTTGCCACATCTATCATTGATACTTCCTTTTAAATTTCAGCGTCATAGCTTGACATTTGTAAAAGTTACGCTATACTGAGCACCTTCGTGCATGTTTTCGATTTTTTACAAGTTTGAAAATGGCATCAACTGTGCATCAACGAGTTTGCATTAAATTTTGTGTGAAAAACGGATTTAACGGTCCGCAGACCTTGAAAATGTTGGAGAAGTTGTTTTTCAGTGGCACGAACGCTTCAGAAGTGGTCGTGAGTCGGTCGCGGATAACGAAAGCAGTGGCAGTCGAAAACCGATGAAAACATCGATAAAATCAAAGAAATGTTGGCTGAAAACCGCAAATTGACCATCAGAGAGTTGGCAGAGGACTTGAACATCGCTTATGGATCCGCTCAAGACATTTTGGTTAGTGATTTGGGCCTCAGATGTGTCGCTGCAAAACTGGTGCCGAAAGACCTCAATTTCATGCAAAAAATGGACCGCGTTGAAATCGCGAGACATGATTTCCATGAGTTTTTGAGCAAAAACAACACGAATACTATCCAGCAGCCTTCGAATTCACCTGATCTGGCTCCCTGCGACTTTTTCCTGTTCAACCGACTTAAAAAACCGCTTAGCTGAACGCGTTACAGCACCCGAGAGGATGTCATGAAAAAATCGAAGACGGCTCTGATGGACCTACCGAAAATTGAGTACCAGCGGTGTTTCGAGGATTGGATCGAGCGCTGGCGTAAGTGCGTTGCAGTCGATGGGGAGTACTTTGAAAAGGACCATATCGATTTTGATGAATAAACTTGTATTTTCGATTTTCTGAATAAAGTCCTAAAACTTTTTGATCAAGGTAGCAATCTCACATTCATTTGATCCCGTCACCAGATGCTGTCAATAAATCGCAATGTCAAAGGTGTCCGGTTGATTGATACACGACCACAAAATCATCCACTTTCACATGCAGACATCTTTATGGCGAAGCGCGGTGTCACGTTAACGGAATGCTGGCTGTCATGTCAGGTCCCTTCTTGTTAACCTTTCCTTCCCTGTGTTGGGTATCTTCTACACGTTGCTTCTAATAACCATCAATATCTCTATAAATATTATAAATACAAGGTTAAGATTTTAGGTATTCCTCCATAACTGTACTGAGGCTCTCACGCTCTCACGTACCTCCGTACTGAGGCTCTCACGACCGGATGGATTTTATTTTTGACATGTTGGCTACCTTCCGTGTAGCCTGACCCTTCCCCTCCGCAACGAGACCGGTTCGAGATCAGTACGTTGAGAAGTGTCAACGCGACAACACGTTTCGTGAAAAATGTCAAACCAATATCCCGCCAAGTGCGAAATTTTGTAAAAAGGCAAGAGTTTTTGAGGCGCTGCAAACTCCATGGAGATGAATTTCTCCGCTCCATCGTAACTGGAGATGAAACTTGGGTTGCACACTATACGCCTGAAACCAAAAGGCAGTCTCAACAGTGGCGTCACACCTCTTCACCCTCCGCCAAAAAGTTCAAAACCACAATTTCAGCCAAGAAAATCATGGCATCCGTGTTTTGGGACTGTCAAGGCATAATTTTAACTGAATATATGCCTCAAAGGGAGACCATCAACTCTGCAAGATACTGTGAGACCCTAAAAAATTGCGGAGGGCGATTCAGAACAAGAGAGGCATGCTGACAAAGGAAGTCTGCCTGTTGCACGACAATGCCAGACGGAACTGCTCGCCTCATTTAAATGGGATGTCCTGAACCATCCCACGCATTCCCCTGACCAAGCGCCTTCAGATTACTATCTCTTTACCTCCCTGAAGCCGCATATGGGTGGAAAAAGGTTTTCAACCGACGAGGAGGTAAAAGAGGAGGTGGAGAAGTGGACGGAGGGGTTGGCGGGAAACTACTTCGAGGAAGGCATCAAAAAGTTGATACCCCGCTTCACCACCTGCATTGAGAGGAATGGCGACTATGTCGAAAAATAGCTTACATATGTACTACGGTAACCACGTAATTTTTTTGTTTAAATAAAAAAAAATGTAACCTACAAAAATTCAGTACACTTACTTTCTGGATATGCCTCGTATATACGTAATACATTCGGCGGCATTCATATACCATCATAAATTCTGATAAGACGTCAATAAATCACAATTTACTTTTAAAAATTCAAACAGAGAACAAACCACATCTGGCGGCTACTGTAGCGCCCGAGCGTATTAAATAAATAAACAGCATCCTACCACTGAACCATAGAGACTGTGCAAAATACTAAGTCAAAAAGAGATCCTTTAATAAAAGTTGATTAAATATTGCAATGATGAACGTCACTCGCATTGGTCATTATTAGCGTTACGAGACTCAACGTCACACACAAACACACACACACACATGATAGGAGGGGAACAATATTTATTGCCAGCAATTGACAGGCTGCCACTCAAGATAATTGCAGTATAGAGATTCCTCTTCTCTTCTTAACCCAATGAATGACACGACAAATCGAACAAGTCCATGAAAGACGTAGTCCATTGTTTTCCAAAGTGGTCGCTACCAGGACGGACCCTCGTGATAACGGAATTAACCGGTTCACTGCCAGAGACGAGATAATGTTCACTGTCATATAAATCAGCACACGCACTGACATCTATCCAAATCATATACAAACATTTTATATTGTCTCAAATCATCTTTGAACCACTTATCGACATATTTCGAAGACAGTTCCAATTGACAGTTGTAGATGCCGACGTTCAGAACTGACCCTTTTTTAAAGTTGTAGCCGAAATCCTTAGTTCATTGTTTATAAAGTTCGCGATCTTTGTTATTTTTGTACATATATTAGTTCTTTTCAAGCTTTTTTTTTGTAATTTTACGTAATTCTTTTTACCTCGCTGAGAAACTATACTATATATTATTTATAGTTAAGGCATTAACGTTGTAGAGGTTTAAAGACATTGTAATTTGTTTTTATCAAACACTGTTTATTCCACTTTTTGTAACGGTATAACCCTACCGGTTTCAAGGCTTTCACCTCATCATCAGGGGAGCACAAACAAGAATTGTTTGTGCTCCCCTGATGATGAGGTGAAAGCGTTGAAACCGGTAGGGTTATACCGTTACAAAAAGTGGAATAAACAGTGTTTGATAAAACAAATTACAATAATCATTATATTTATTTTTAAATGTATTTTATAGTTTTTCCCCCGTGCTGAAGGAGATTTGTGAAGTCGCACATGTCTGATTCCGTCTTTCATACTTTGTTTTTCAATTATTCGTATTTTTTTGCGCAGTGCGGGCTGTGCACCAGTGGACGGTCCCGTATTGTGTTGGTAACATGTGATTTTATACGATTTGATACCTGTTGTTTCTTTCTGATTGTTTTTGTTGTAATTGTGTGAAATTATTTGTATATATTCTGTCCTACTTAATGTGTTGAGTTCTCTCTACTGACTCTTTTATTTTATATTATTTTTGATATAAGGCACATTGTACCGTTTTGTTATAAGGCACATTGTACCGTTTTGTTATAAGATACATTGTACCGTTTTGTTATAACGTACATTGTACCGTTTTGTGATAAGGTACATTGTACCGTTTTGTTATAAGGTACATTGCACTGTTTTGTTATAAGGTACATTGTACCGTTTTGTTACAAGGTACATTTTACCATTTTATTATAAGGTACATAGTACCGTTTTGTTATAAGGTACATTGCACCGTTTTCTTATAAGCTACATTGTACCGTTTTGTTATAAGGTACATTGTACAGTTTTGTTATAAGGTATATTGCACCGTTTTGTTATAAGGTAGATATTGCACCGTTTTGTTATAAGGTACATTGCACCGTTTTGTTATAAGGTACATTGCACTGTTTTGTTATAAGGTACACTGTACCGTTTTGTTATAAGGTACATTGTAACGTTTTGTTATAAGGTACATTGTACCGTTTTGTTATAAAGTACATTGCACTGTTTTGTTATAAGGTACACTGTACCGTTTTGTTATAAGGTACACTGTACCGTTTTGTTATAAGGTGCACTGAACCGTTTTGTTATAAGGTACACTGCACCGTTTTGTTATAAGGTACACTGTACCGTTTTGTTATAAGGTACACTAAACCGTTTTGTTATAAGGTACATTGTACCGTTTTGTTATAAGGTACACTGCACCGTTTTGTTATAAGGTACACTGTACCGTTTTGTTATAAGGTACACTGTACCGTTTTGTTATAAGGTACACTGTACCGTTTTGTTATAAGGTACACTGTACCGTTTTGTTATAAGGTACACTGTACCGTTTTGTTATAAGGTGCACTGAACCGTTTTGTTATAAGGTACACTGCACCGTTTTGTTATAAGGTACACTGTACCGTTTTGTTATAAGGTACAATGTACCGTTTTATTATAAGGAACATTGTACCGTTTTGTTATAAG
Organism: Odontocerum albicorne; assembly: GCA_949825065.1. Lineage (NCBI taxonomy): Eukaryota > Metazoa > Arthropoda > Insecta > Trichoptera > Odontoceridae > Odontocerum > Odontocerum albicorne. Next base: position 1,234,629 of record OX463867.1, on the reverse strand, counting down.
GAACACTATACCGTTTTATTATAAGGTACACTGTACCGTTTTGTTATAAGATACACTGTACCGTTTTGTTATAAGGTACACTGTACCGTTTTGTTATAAGGAAACAATGTACCGTTTTATTATAAGGAACATTGTACCGTTTTGTTATAAGGAACACTATACCGTTTTGTTATAAGGTACACTGTACCGTTTTGTTATAAGGTACACTGTACCGTTTTGTTATAAGGTACAATGTAAGGAAACAATGTACCGTTTTATTATAAGGAACATTGTACCGTTTTGTTATAAGGAACACTATACCGTTTTATTATAAGGTACACTGTACCGTTTTGTTATAAGATACACTGTACCGTTTTGTTATAAGGTACACTGTACCGTTTTGTTATAAGGAAACAATGTACCGTTTTATTATAAGGAACATTGTACCGTTTTGTTATAAGGAACACTATACCGTTTTGTTATAAGGAACACTATACCGTTTTGTTATAAGGTACACTGTACCGTTTTGTTATAAGGTACACTGTACCGTTTTGTTATAAGGTACAATGTACCGTTTTATTATAAGGAACATTGTACCGTTTTGTTATAAGGAACACTGTACCGTTTTGTTATAAGGAACACTGTACCGTTTTGTTATAAGGTACACTGTACCGTTTTGTTATAAGGTACACTGTACCGTTTTGTTATAAGGTACACTGTACCGTTTTGTTATAAGGTACAATGTACCGTTTTATTATAAGGAACATTGTACCGTTTTGTTATAAGGAACACTGTACCGTTTTGTTATAAGGAACACTGTACCGTTTTGTTATAAGATACACTGTACCGTTTTGTTATAAGGTACACTGTACCGTTTTGTTATAAGGTACAATGTACCGTTTTATTATAAGGAACATTGTACCGTTTATATAAGGAACACTGTACCGTTTTGTTATAAGGAACACTGTACCGTTTTGTTATAAGATACACTGTACCGTTTTGTTATAAGGTACACTGTACCGTTTTGTTATAAGGTACAATGTACCGTTTTATTATAAGGAGCATTGTACCGTTTATTTATAAAATTAAATAAATATATGGTACATAGATCAGAATAATTTCTCGGTTAAATAAATCACATGACAACGGGTTAGCAGTGGATTTCTTCAAACAGTTCATATGACAGAATTACAGATCATTAAATCTCAACGAGCCATCACAGTAAAATACTCCTTAACAATCATCAATTGTCCGGTTAATTCAGTACTACCAACATTACGATATAATCAAATGGTATTTGAGATTTTTCAATCAATCAAACGCATTCCGAGGAACATATTTCACAACGGGAGGGACAACTTAAAATATACTCGTAGATGCGGCGAGATATCTAATCTAATGGCCGCAGCCACCACCTTTCTATCTATGTTTTGTAATATTTTTAGTATGTCAATAATAGTGGATTCGAATCCTGAGTTAAAGCACCCTTGCGGAGAGTCTGCTCTCTAAACAGCACTATATAAATGGTCATTTATTATTGAACACGTTGCATTATTGACTTGAAATTAGAGTTTTTTTTTTTCAGTCGCTTTTAAAAAACATGTCAATGACGGTGTGAGTCTAACATTAGTTGGTAACTAGTTTCAAAGACTCACTGCATGGACATTTTAGAAAAATTCGCTCACTAAACGGCGCTTTATATATTTTATAAATTTTATTATTATTTTTCAGCATCTTTCTGGTCGGATGGAAAAGATTAGCACATATCAATAAGCCTACCAAGTTGTACAGTATACAAAAAAAGGGTCATACAATACAACACATAATTGCATCCAACCATCCAGAAATATGTTCAACGAACCTTAAGACCCTGGCCACACAGGTAGGAGCCTCGCTTGGTGCTTAGAGCTACGCTGCGAGCTAGGCGACATATCCTAGCGAACCAACGCACCGCATACTATCGCAATGGCCACACTACACGCTTCGCGCCACGCTACATGACGATTAGTCACTTCGTGAGTATTGTGTTGTGTATTGTATTGTGTCACCAAGTGATTTTACAAGATGGCGGATTTGTGTCAATTGTATTGTATTGTGTCACCAAGTGATTTTACAAGATGGCGGAAGTTTTAATAACAGCTGTGTATAAAAGGGAGCCTTTGTGGAACCCATCGAGCAAATTATACAAAAATGTACCTGTAATAAAATCACTCTGGAATAAAGTTGCACAGGAAGTAAATAAAGATAAGGTAAGTTGTAATGAAATTGGTTAGTTTTGAGAGTGGCATCGTGTGTTGACTCAACCGCTCCCAAATGTCAAATGAATTTATGCGAAGCACTTTGGTGTGGCCAAGCATGAAGTGTATTAGTCACGTAGCACCTAGCGAAGCACTTTGGTGTGGCCTTAGCCTAAGTGAAAACCAGACTGGAATAATTTAAAAAAAAAACGAACTAACAACCGTTGGCTCAGAAGACGGACACCTTACCTACTAAGTCACACCGGTAATTTGCCATCAGAATGTCATGATCGGTGTAATGTACGAGTAAACATATGTTATATACTCGTACTTGACTCACAAACTTACTTTTGTTTAAATGGACTTTATTAATTTATAATCCACGTGTACGCAAACATTTAAACACACAGCAGTAAAACATCTGTTTTGCAAATACAGTGTGCGGTAGACATAATGCCTCGTTTTGAAATACAAATAAAAAAGGCATCGTATACCGAATGCCGGATTTAAAAATATGACTCGCGGGACAAAAACGAAGTGTGCCGATTTCAGATTAGGTCTCACCACGGGACAAAAACGAATGACGCCGATTTCAGATTAGGTATCGCGGGACAAAAGCGAAAGGTACCGATTTCAGATTAGGTCTCGCCACGGGACAAAAACGAATGACGCCGATTTCAGATTAGGTCTCGCGGGACAAAAATTAATGACGCCGATTTCAGATTAGGTTTCGCCACGGGACAAAAACGAATGGTGCAGATTTCCGAGTAGGTCTCGCGGGACAAAAGCGAAAGATGCCGATTTCAGATTAGGTCTCGCCACGGGACAAAAACGAATAATGCCGATTTCAGAGGTTTCGCGGGACAAAAACGAAAGATGCCGATTTCAGAGGAGGTTTCGCGGGACAAAAGCGAAAGATGCTGATTTCAGATTAGGTCTCGCGGGACAAAAGCGAATGATGCCGATTTCAGATTAGGTCTCGCGGAACATAAACGAAGGATGCCGATTTCAAATAAGGTCTCTCGTGGGTCAAAAATTAAAGATACCGATTTCAAATTAGGTCTCGCGGGACAAAAGTGAAGAATACAGATTTCTGATTAGGTCTCGCGGGACAAAAACGAATGATGCCGATTTCAGATTAGGTATCGCGGAACAAAAACCAAGGATGCCGATTTCAAATAAGGTCTCTCGTGGGTCAAAAATTAAGGATACCGATTTCAAATTAGATCTCGCGGGACAAAAAAAATTAAGAACACCGATTTCAGATTGTGCTGACAATTTTTTCGCCTTGTTTTAAAATTATATCAATCAAATTATTATTATAGTAGCTGAAAAGCACATCCGAGGATGTATGACAACAGTTACTTAATATTTTGTTATTTGTTTTATCAAACACTGTTTATTCCACTTTTTGTAACGGTATAACCCTACCGGTTTCAAGGTGCACACCTCATCATCAGGGGAGCACAAAAAAGACTCTGAGGTGAAAGCCTTGAAAGCACAAACAACACTCCTGATGATGAGGGGAAAAGGTAGGGTTATACCGTTACATTAAGTGGAATAAACAGTGTTTGATAAAACAAATTACAATATCTTTAAACCTCCACAATGTTAATGCCTTAACTATAAACAATATAGTTACTCAATACTCGTTAATTGTTACACCTGCTTATATTATATCCAGAGGCAGAGAGGATAGAACACGACACATTCTGGCCCTTCAATCGCCTCTACCACATCTATAGTGCGTCTTATACAGCGCCTTCTATTCTTCATACCTTTTCCATTGCCTTCTTTCAATATTCAACACTTATAAAGAGTGTGTTAGTCCACCATTGAAAGACAGTATACAGAAATGCTTAATCTTGTACAAATACGGTAGAATCTTGATAGAGGGTGTCTCAAATTGTATCACTCCATTTGTTTTTATTATAACTTTTCCATTTTAAATTTTTTTTTCTTGTCTTTTTCAATTATTAAGAATCTACTGAATTCTTGTTTAAATGAATCGCTATACTCCTCAGCAGCGCGCCGCAATACTTTTAATTTATGCCCGAAACAATGGATCAATTGTCGCAACACAACGAGCATTTCGAAGGCAGTAGTACGCGCTCAACAATATGCGCGTACCGCTCAGTGTTCAGACCATTCGACGGTTAGTGGCTCGATTTCAACAGACGGGAACCACTGGTGGTCGGAGGCATACAGGGGAGGCGACGAACAAGTCGGTCTTCGCAAAACATTTCGCGTGTTGATGAAAATGTGCAAAAAGCTCCACAAACATCTTTAACCTGTTCATCGCGTTAAAAATCAAATTCCACGAATCCTGTGCGCGGCACAATTTCAGCGTTTTTTAATTTCTAAGTTTAAACACATATTTTGTTTAGAACCACTGATATTTGATTACAACACCAAGTAAACATGACACTTAAGTAATTTTCTGATAATAAATAATAGTCATTACTCTTAAGGAGACTCATTAAATAAAGGAGATAAACTTAACATTACGTAAAATAAACAAAGGAATGCTACGATCAAATCAATGCTTCATGACACTCACCCAATCAAATGCATATAGCACTAGTAATGTTTATTTACCTAAGAGAGACTTAGTAATGTTTATTTACGTAAGAGAGACTCATCGCAGGACTCGATCCGCACGACAGGTCGTTAATGCTGGAAATATTGAGAAACCAAAAAAATTCGGCGCTCTGTTTATTCAAAAATATCTCATAAACTAATATATTATTTGACAAGGTTTTCAGAGATGTCGCTAGAATAAAGATTATTTTAAATTTTAGATCAATTTTTATTCCGGTTTTGTGTCATTTTTTTAAGTATTTGTGATTTGAAACTTGGATTGTCGTCAGATCACAGGCGTTTGTGCTCCCCGCGGGGAACACGTTAAGAAGACAATCCTCACATTTGGGTATCCCAAAATGATTCCTGTATAGAATATTCCGAACCTATTTACGTCTGTACCCTTATAAGATACAAGTGTTCCAAGAACTAAGCCCAGCTGATATTCAAACACGTCTTACTAGGCGCGTCCAGAAAGTAAAGAACGATTACGCTCAGTACATGAATCTTTCCCACAAATTTCACGATCGCTCCTACATGAAATAGTGACAGAGCACCTTGGCTACAAAAAAATGTGCGCTCGGAAAAGAAAAACCGAATCTCAACACCTGAAAAGTGATGGCAACAGTTTTTTTGGGACCGAAAGGTTTGATCCACGTCGAGTTTATGCCAAGATGACACACAATACACTTAGAGGCCTATTGTGAAACTCTTCAACGACTTAGACGCGCCATCCAAAACAAGAGACGTGGAATGTTGTCGGGAAAGGTGGTTTTGATTCGTGACAATGCGCGGCCTCATGCATCAGCACGAACACAGCGAGAACTTCAACGTCTTAAGTGGGACATTTTTGGACATCCTCCTTACAGCCCTGACTTGGCACCGAGTGATTTTCACTTATTACCGAAACTAAAGGAATTTTTGGGTGGAAAACAGTTCGCAAACGATGAAGACTCAACCAAGAAGTGACATCCTGGCTTAAATCTTTGTCGGTAGAAGAGTATAACATCGGAATTGAAAAATTTGTTCCACGTTACGATAAGTGCCTTGACAGCTATGGCGACTACATTGAAAAATAAAGTAAGGTACTGTGACTTTGTAAATAAGGTTTTGTGTTGATATCTTTCGTTTTTATTTAGTTATGCCAAAACGATCTTTACTTTCTGGACGACCCACGTACTTACTGTAAAGCTCTATTAAATCTTGACGCTTAAATCAACGATTTTTCTTCAAAATATTGATGACGGATGAAGCTTACTTTGAACTAAATTGTTCGGTCAACAATCTAAATTGCCGGTTTCGGGGAACGGAAAACCCTAACGAAATTCATTCTAGGACATTGCACCAGCATAAGGTAACAGTTTGGTGTGGTGAGACGTCCGAATACATTATAGGGCCATATGTTTTCGAAGATGGGCAAGGAAATGCAGTAACAGCTAATGGTGGCTGCTATAGAATAGTAGGATTTTTTGGTACCCGCGCTGAATAGGCCAGATGTACGGCACCGGTACAAAGAACTGTATCAATAGGTGAATGACTGCTGCACGATACTCGGAGAATTCAGCTCACGTCGCAAAGTCGTACATCGGTGAGAAGTAATAGCAGGGTGAAGACATTCCTCTTAGGCAGGTAGATGTAGATGGTCGCAAGTAAAGGGCAGTAGACAGAGTGAACTGAGAAGGTGATTTAATAGAGAGATAGATATACGAGTTATAAGGCTTATATTACATTTTTAAAACGTGCGCATTTTACTGCACCGTCGATCTTTTGTCAGTTATTTGAGGGAACACCTTTTCCACTGTTGTGTCATATGTGTGTGCAGTGTTATTTATATGTGTATACTTATATTAAGTATTTGTGTGTTAATTTATGGGGAATTTTTAGGCTTGATGAGCCTTTGTTGGAAATTTGAATCGACCATAGTTGGGCATGGTGACTATCTTCAAAGGCGTTCGAACGCTCATGTCAGCGGCACTGGTGGCGCAGTTCAAGTGAGGCGTCCTCCCGCCCATCCCGGGGGTCTCAGTGAAGCGACGATGGTGAAGGCGGTGGAGTTGAGGTGACGATGCTGGAGAAGACGGCGAAGAAGGCGCAAAGACGCGACGTGATGTGGCGAGGCTTCATGAGCTTTCTTGGCTCTTTATCATTTACTTATCTACCGTCTGAGGGACTGTAGACTATAAGGCAAAATAAGAAGAAGACGGCTAAACGTATGAGGAAAATAGATGCATGTATTTATGAGATCAGGTGTGGGTGTATAGTGTAGGGATGGGAAGGTATCGGCTGCGGCCTGTGAAGGTGATTTAATTGTCTTTGGCGCTTCTTATGTGCGGCCAATCGCTCATCGCAAACGCCTGTTTTCGCCTCTGCCTGCAGTCACAACACGCGAAATGTCATATTTTTCGGAAGTTGTGCGCCTGCAGAGACCGACCAGCTTGCGATATAGTCTCGCGGTGACCGTGCATAAGTCTCATTTCCGTTGCAGTCGCGACGCAGCGCGGACCCCAACAAACATATATTTTACATACAAAATACCAAATAACATCAAATTGAATTTACATATTAAATTACTAATATTATACACACATAAAAAAACAATTAAGAAACCAATCATAATATGTTTTATGATGACGCATACGTCCGATACACCAAGTTTGTTGAACATGTAGTTACAGCAGAACGGTGCCACGGACCACACATATCATATATGTGCGGGATGATAAATTTTAGGACACCCGACTGAAGATCTGTTCTCTCTACCTATCCCGAAAAGGATATAACGTGATGGTATGCATATATTATGCTCTGATGCAATAGAAAGTAGAAAAAATGTATTCAAGTCGGTTAATGGGTCGAAATATGTAGAGATCGGTGTTATCGTTACAAATCAAATTACAAAGCGTTTTTTCATTTATCTCGGTGCAAAGCTCTCAAGAGAAGCCGCCGTGGAATTCAGAAATATCGGGAGGAAATGTTGGAAGGCTGCCAACACTCAACATGATTACGACATATAATTATGTGTGCGGGATATATTCAGTAATCTGGAGCAGAAATGCAGCAGATGTGAAATATATGTTAACGGGATAAATTTAGATAATAATATTTAATTTTTTTTCCCAGGTGCGAATAGGTTGAACAGGGCGTTGCCAAAATATGGTCCGCGAGCCAAATCCAACCGCGACACAGAATATGTTCTAGAAAGGCAATCACAATGATACCCCCTCCCAGTAATAAAAAATATGGTCCGCGAGCCAAATCCAGCCGCGACACAGAATATGGTCTAGAAAGGCAATCACAATGATACCGCCTCCCAGTAATAAAAAATATGGTCCGCGAGCCAAATCCAACCGCGACACAGAATATGTTCTAGAAAGGCAATCACAATGATACCACCTCCCAGTAATAAAAAATATGGTCCGCGAGCCAAATCCAACCGCGACACAGAATATGTTCTAGAAAGGCAATAACAATGATACCACCTCCCAGTAATAAAAAATATGGTCCGCGAGCCAAATCCAGCCGCGACACAGAATATGTTCTAGAAAGGCAATCACAATGATACCACCTCCCAGTAATAAAAATATGGTCCGCGAGCCAAATCCAACCGCGACACAGAATATGTTCTAGAAAGGCAATCACAATGATAACACTTCCCAGTAATAAAAAATCTATATATCTACGGTACTAGTACCGTGAATTATTCTCAGTGTCATGTCAGGTCCCCTCAACGTTGAATATCACCTGAGAGTATGTATCTTTGTCCCCGGCAGCCCGAAAAAGATCCCCGACGCTCCTTATACCAGCAATCACGTATATTGCGGAGTCAGGAGATTTGCCTCCTGCCAACACCTCTTCGACCCTCTATTTTGCCTTGGATGATCAGGCAAAGTACCGTGACTGGAGGAGCGTATTGAAGGGGCTCAGGGCGAGTGACAACGCGATGGATCAGCAGCGAGTGACAACCAAATGGATCTTCCTCGAATAACAACCAGAGGAAGACCAAAGAATTCATGGGTGGTGCAAAAGGATAACCTGATGCAGAGGCACGGCCTGGGGGACGTAGTCCGGGACAGAAGAGCATACAACCTGAGGACGAGGAGAGCTAACCCCAACAGTCTTCGCAGATAATTAGTTGGGATGGAGCCAGGGAGAAGAAGGGCGAGTGACAACGCAACAAAATAATATGTAGAGGCGATACATCAGGCCGATAGCGGTTCTGGTATGTTAGCCGCGTTGGCCCGAGAATGGCGCCAGGACTGCTCGAGATGGGTGGCAATGCTGGTCCAAGCAGGACGGCAGATCAGCCCTAGCAGACGGCAACGCTGGTCCAGGCAGAGCGGCTCCAGATGGCCAGAAATGCTAGTTAGGACGGGACGGCTCTAGATGGGCGGCGAGGCAACTCTAGAACGCAGCAATACTGGTCCCGGCGGGATGGCAAGGCGGCTCTAAGCAGCGGCAATGCAGATCCGGGCGGGACGGCGAGGCGGCTCTAGCAGGCGGCAACGCTGGCCTGGGCGGGACGGCAGGACGGCAATGCTAGTCCGGGCTGGACGGCGAGGCAGCTCTAGCAGGCGGCAACAACAGTGGTCCAAGCAGAACGTAGGGAGCCGGGGAAGTCAACCAAGTGAAAAAAGTTGAAGAGCTGAAGTGGATACGTCTTGGCTGGTGACTGATCCTCGGCTGGAACTGGCAGTTGTTTAATACCAGTTTGGCGCTGGTGTAGGCACAGCTCTAAGATGAAGTGAAGATCATTCTTGTAGGCAATCAGGTGGATAATCCACTGAATTCACAGGTGGCGAATCCACCCGGCAGGGCAGCCGGGTGGAGAAAGAATTAATTTTGTTCCGGGTCCAACCTTTTAAAGCGACCAAGATGTAATTTTGGACAGCGTAAGTGGTCTGCTTATCGTGTCCATAATTTGCCTAACTCCTGGTACCGTCAATCGTTGCTGGGCCTCGAAGTCGAAGATGTCCTCGCCATTCCAATATCAATTCAGTTAAAAAGCGAAGCTGTGCCGTAAAATGTTTTTTTTTTTCAAGTGAGGGAGCCGTTTCACACTAGCAAACTCATTGACCACACCGCTGTACTGGATCCGATGAAACGCCGAAATGAGACGATTGGAGCATATCGGTATATTTTTTTTCCTCTTTTTTGAAAAAAAGACATGACCTAAGTCATAGGTATCATTATACCTCCGAACACTAGCCGGAAAAATGCCTGCGTCATTCGAGGGTAGTAGCACAGCGCGGGGCTCGAACCGGCAACCTTCCGCTCGAAAGTCCAGTGTCTTACCGCACGCCCATGCATCTTCTCCATTTAATTCTCATGTGAAAAAAAATCAATACATAAATTAAACATCCTAATGCCATCTACACGAGAAATACGAAACAAATTTGTGCACAACCCAATAAAAACAAAATAATAATAAAAAGTTTAAGAACATGTGTACTCGTATTACGATGACATCATTAAATACACACACGCTGGCGTAAATCAAGGCCAAAGCCATGAAGTGAACATAATTGCACAAATTGTTCGCGGCTGGTCCATTGTTGTGGATTATGCCACATAAAAAAAAAGGCATTCGCTGCCTCCTGGCCGATACGAGAGCAAGTGATGTATTGCTAGAGCAGTGGCTTACCGATGATTAATGCAAAGTGTGTTCCAAAAGGATGTGGCTTTTTTCCTATAAAACTTTTTTATTAAATGGAAAAGTGACAATATTGTTTCGTATTAAACTTTCGTTGTATACAGTACAACCTGGCGGGCTTATAGTAATGTGGCAATCTCTTCCAACCAGCTCTTAACACTTTGTCGCCCTGTGATGGATAGCGAGTGACCAGGATTTATATTTTATTTGATTATTCGACGTTTTAATACACATTTTATAGCTAATTACAAAAAATAACCTAGCAGATTTTGCATAATTTAAATTTAAAATATACATCTTTTTACTGGACGCTTAGCGTCCAGCACCGTGGTTGGCGGATTTTTTTAGCACAGTAAGGCAAGTGTTAAAGAGGTCTTAAGTGAAAAAGATACTGGAATCCTTTTTTTTTTAATCTGGGTTCCAGCGGGATTTGTACCCGCAACCTCCGGACTGGGAGACAGACGTCTTTATCAACTAGGCCAAGGAGGTCGTCCTTGTCATTGTGGAGGTCGTATCGTCATAGAAGTCCGCTTCAAAGAAGTCAACACTGTCTCAAGTGTCGAGAAGGGATTGATTTGAAACTTGTCCCTTTGTTCAAAAAAGATTTCTCCATTGTCTCGACATGAGAGAGTACAGATATAATTCCTGACTTTATCCAAGTGTCTTTTATGGGCTAAGGCAGGGTTGTTCACTGTCATCTATACTGTTTTTTTTATGCCGCTCATTTCCTTATCTTATATGAATGGTCAACAACTGTCTAGGACGGATAAAACAAATGACATAGCATCATGAAATTTCCCTATCGGGGTAGGCAGAGAGGACTGATCGCCATACTCTCCTAACTCACCACACATCCTTATTCTCTTCCACACCCATACACCTTCTCATAAAACCTCACGATTTCTCTGACTTTCAACATTTCCTCCTTTCAGAATATCATACACTTGATCCAACCATACTTTCTTTGGTCTTCTTCTCACATGCCTTCCACTCACATCTGCACTGTATATCTGTTTTGTTAGCATTTCTTCATTCATTCGTTCCACATGTCCAACCCATCTCAGCGTGCCCTTCTCCACCTTACTCAACACATCAGCCTTAAGTTCACATTCATCTCTTATCACTTCATTCCGTATTCTGTCATACACTGTCACCCCATGTATTCTTCTCAATACACGCATTTATTCAGCTACTCTCCAAGCTTTTTCCACATCTACGTTTCACTTGCATATATCAAAGTTGGCATCAAAATACTATAATGGACTATCTTCTTAGTAGATTTTGATACTGCCCGGTTCGAGTATATATGTTTTAGTGTCCCATTAACTTTGTTTCCTAACGCTACACGCCATTATATATCCCTCTTAACTCTTCCATCACTAGAAATAATATATGGTAACATGTGTACCAGTTTAAAAGCGGATTAAAAACATAAAACAAATTAAATGCGAACAATTTTATAAATATTAAAAATTTACAGTAAAAACTCAATTATTCGGATTAAAAATGTGACGGATCTATGATACAAAGCATTCAAATGTGTTTTAAAAATATAGGCTGACCTTTATGATATACATTTTCGATGAATTTAGCTTATGATGCAATCGTGTAAAGTGAATGCATACATCAACCCACTGATGTGTGAATGAATGAATGTATACAAATGAAAAGCCAACTTTTCCAGTGACGGAAAATTACCAAATGTTTTTTTTTTACGTTGGCAACATCCCGAAATGTATTATTTTACAATTTGTCCGCTCCCAAAATAAAGGGAACGAGAAAAATATTTGTCAATTCAAAATACTGTACACAGGGGGGGCAAATAGAATTGATATTTTAAATTGAGGAACGTGTACACATCAGATAGATGGTCGTGGGAAGTGCTGTATTGCAAGAAAATTAGCGGCAGGCAATAGAGTGAATGGTGCGCTGGGTTAGACAGTGTGTTTATGATAGTCTCTGAAACATTTTAATAGAAGTAAGACTGGGTGCTCTGCTTCTCGTGAAATGGAAGTAACACCTCGACGAATGGAAGTGAAACTTGGATTTAGCAGAAAAAATATTAATGCTGTCGAGATGCGTACACCAAGGAAAAATAACAGATTCGTGAGACTCTCGCGCGGTAGAAGTGAAACTTCTTAGCTCCTAGGAAAAGTGGATTTTATGCAATGCTTTTTTTCCATTCGTTTTTGGAAATAAATGGTTATGTGGAATTTAATTCAAGAAAATCTCTTTTTTTATTATTAGTGGCGCGTATCGTGCATTGTGGGCATCGCGATAGTATGGGATGCGTCGGTTCGCTAGGATATGTCACCTAGCTCGCAGCGTAGCTTAAGCACCAAGCGAGGCTCCTGCCGGTGTGGCCGAGGCCTAACACTTTGAGGCAAATAAATATTACTCAAGAAAACAAACGTGAACCAAAAATAAAATCATTAATACATTAAATATTACACAATAATATGGATGTTGTAATAAAATAATTAACTAGTTAAAATGACTAAAAACCCACTGTTACCGATTACAACGAATCAATAAAAAATACTATAAATACAATGGTACATTGTGCACAACTTCAGAAATACCTAAGAGTTCAAATTTTAATAAATCACAATTTACTTTAAAATTTTAAACAGAAGAACAAATCAAGTTTGGCAGCTACAATATCATCCGAGCGTTAATGATTTTTAATTCTCTATTTCGAAGCACGCCAATGATGGTGTGAGTCTAATATAAGCTGGCAACTGATTCCAGAGTCTAACTGCATGTACAGTGAAAAATGTCGTGAAAAGGTACGAACTACTGGAAATTCTAACACGTATCAAATTGAAAAGCGGACCCCACGCAGTGGGGTATACTTGGAAGGGTGTAGGAGGTTACCAACAGGAATCCAACGAGCAACCTTCAAATCGGAAGATAAATTCTAGCCAATCGAGGTTGAATTTTATCAATTATCGGAATTTAATCTAAAATTGCTTATCAACAATAATTACGCAACATTTGCAATATTTTACATTACGCAAATGACAAATTGAGTGTTGCAATTATAGGCATAACAACACAAATATGTTGAAACAATCAAAGATGTATATCGCAAAAGAGTTAATTCAGATATAATCAAAACTGACATTCAGTAAATCCGGATTTGGAGACGTGTAATTACAGATAACTTGTACTCGAGTGTACTTGAAAAAATAGCAAATAATTCACAATTTCAATACATCGACTGCTGAATAAATCTTATAAAATCACAGCGGTGCTAAAACATTTGCCCATATTAAGAATTATTTAAAAAATGTAAAAAGATGAGGACAGGTACACTCCGTAGCAGGGGTCGTCAATCTTTATAGACTGTGTGCCAAAATCGGCATAAAATTAAGGATCGCGGACCGCACGAGTATTTTTTTTTATAAATTAGGTAAAAAGGACAGAACGCCTGACTTTCCTATCGCGACACACATTTTTCGCCTCTTCTATATCCATACGATAATTCTGTTCTTGAACAAATGTAGCACTGTGTTTATATTGAACAAACAGCGCACTACTTTTGTAAATGCACTGTGCACACTTGAACAGGGCACTATTATCCCAAATGCACTGTGCACGTGTGAACAGGGTACTAACTACTTTCCCAAATGCACTGTGCACATGTGAACGGGGTACTACTTTCCAAATTCACTTTGCACATGTGAACATGGCACTACTTTCCCAAATGCACTGTGCACGTGTGAACAGGGCACTACGTTCTCAAATGCACTGTGTACATCTACGAGTAAATAGGGCACCCAAATGAACTATGTACATATGAACAGGGCACTACTCTCCCAAATGCACTGTACATACGTGAACAGGGCACTATACTTCCAAATACACTTTGCACGTGTGAACAGGGCGATACTATCCCAAATGCAATGTGCACGTGTGAACAGGGCGCTACTATCCTAAATGTACTGTGCACGTGTGAACATGGCACTACTTTCTCAAATACACTGTGCACATGTAAATAGGGCAGAACTCTCCCAAATGAACTATGCACATGTGCACAGGGCACTACTCTCCCAAATGCACTGTGCACATGTGAACAGGACACTCCTATCCCAAATGCACTGTGCGAATGTAAACAGGGAATTACTTTCGCAAATGCTCTGTGCACATGTAAACAGGGATCTACTCCCTCAAATGCACTGATCACATGTAAACAGGGCTCTACTCTCCCAAATGTATTGTGCACATCTAAATAGGGTAGAACTTCAAATTAACTATACAAATTTGAACAGGGCACTACTCTCCCAAATGTACTTTGCGCATGTAAACAGGGAATTACTTTCGCAAATGCACTGTGCACATGTAAACAGGGGTCTACTCTCCCAAATGCACTGAGCACGTGTGAACAAGACACATTTCTCCCAAATGCACTTTTGTTTACAATAAAAAAAAATCAGGCTCCTTTTAATCGAACCCTGTATAGTATATCAGGAGAGGATAATATTGTTTTCTTGGAAATGGTTAATCATCATCCTGGATTAGTGTCACGGTGGCACAGAATCTTGCTGGAATACTGCTTCTCCATTTATATTGACTGTCTCCAATGTCTTTGTATTGCGAGTCAGTCGCTATAAGGACAGTCTGCGAGAGTCGCTTACTATGTGCGGGGCGCCTGAGGACTGGGAGCAGGTGGCTCGGGACCGTGAGGGGTGGAGAGCCGTATGTTCTCGGGCTGATGGCGTCTCAGCGGCTAGACGTGTGAGAAACAGTCAGCGCGTTGCAAACATGCGTCAACATGGCCAGGCGGCTCAGCAGGGTCCACATGTATGTGGCATCTGCGGGAGGGAGTGCGCATCTATGATCAGGCTGTTTTCTCACAGAAGATCACACGATCGACGTGGAAGAACGATTCAAGATTGATGTTGGAGTGGCGAGGGGATCCTCGACTACGAGGACGACGATTGTGAATCCCAATATTATAAACAACCAAGTTAATTTCAATAATAGTCCTCTTCTAAATATGTTCCCTTTTGACGCCTGCCTACTCCCCTGCCCTTATTAGCCATTTCTCCCCTTCCCCTCTCATGCACATAACACAATAAGATTTTTTTATAATTTTAGACATAATTTAGTTCAACTTCACCTGACGAGGAAGACGGATGACTTTGAAACCGGTACTGAACTCAAATAAAACAGTGGCGATTAAAAAAAAAAGTGTTTTATTTTATTTAAAAAAATATATATTTTATCTTTGCTCACATTAATTCGCACACTACTCTACATTAACCGGTTCACTGAAACGAGCGCGTTGACGCGCTCTCCGATTCAGTGCTCGCCAGGCCAGCCATACATAATGAACGCGTAAACGCGCTCTCCTTTGAGCTTGTCGCAAGCCAATATCAAGTACATTTGTAATCATTTATAAATTATAACACATAGAGACATCTATTGGGATGGTCAAGAAATACTTAAATATTACAATTTACCGATATTATCAAAGTTACAGTCATCTTTCTAAAAGCTTTCACTGACAGTCAATACGTGTCTCTGATACAGGGTTACCGACTACAGTTTTTTTGCGTCGTAATTGCGATGATTTATAATGACTTCGTTTGTAGTTTTGTTCAATGGTTGATTTTTAACTTTTGTGCGTTATTTTTGTTAATTTTTCAAAGTATTTATTTACAAAGTGTGTTTTCATGTATTCTTTGGTTATTGGCGGTAGTTTTGCGGCATAATACGACGTTTATATAGACTTTTTACGGTTTTATTTTATAGTTTATTTACCTTTTGCGCTTTATTATACATCATACAGATAATTTGTTGATTTTAGTTTACAAAGTATATTATATTCCACTATATTTATAAGTAAACGTGTTTTCTGTGTCAAGTTGTGACAACTCTGACATTTTGTGAATATTTAGACTGTGTTTTTTCTGAGTGAACGGCAGCTCAAACGCCCCACGGTGTATATATTTAGTAAGTTTTCATAATATCCTTTATATCTGTATACAAAAAATATTAATTTTTTAGGTTTTATTTTTGTTGAAAAAATCACGGCCTGCTGGGTATGGCCATACTAAGAACTTCCGGCACTTAAAGGGTTAATAAAAATTGAATTTATAATTATTAAAAGTGTGTATATTTTTTTGGAACACCCTGTATTTGCTAATCTGGATTATATAACACTTTATTTATCTAATATTGAATAATATCGAAATGCAATGAAAGACATAGCGTATCTGAAAAAAATAATCTTCCATTTGCTTTTCTATATATATGCCAAACTGAGATAAGATTTACCGATAAGAGTGAACATTTAACAAGGAACAGATAACAAGGTAAACGGAGCACTTAATGTGATAATAATAATTATAAAATGACAATTTATATAACGCCGTTTAGAGATAGACTCCTCAAGGACACTCGAATTCGGGATCACGCTCTAAACCAATGTTATTGACAAATTAAAAGTATTTTTAAAAAAAAACAGTTGAGTGTGAAAATAGGAAGTTAGTGGCTGCGGTCATTAATTAGATTAGAAACTTGCCCGCATCTATATACGTTAAGAAAAACATATTTGGTAAGAAAACCGCGAAAAACTTACCGATGGAAAGCGAACTAAAAAGAAACCGTTGTAATTTATTCAATCAAACACGGTTTATTCAACTTTATAATAACGGTACAGCCCTACTGGTTTCAAGGTTTTCACGGTTAATGCAAAACCCTAGTTCCATCAAGGAACGATAACGTTCAGTTCGTATCATCAAGAAACTATAACTATCAGTTTTGATCATCAACTATAACGTTCAGTTCAGATCATCAAGGAACTATAACGTTCAGTTTTGATCATCAAGGAACTATAACGTTCAGTTTTGATCATCAAGGAACTATAACGTTCAGTTCAGATCAACAAGGAACTATAACGTTCAGTTCAGATCATCAAGGAACTATAACGTTAAGTTTTGATCATAAAGGAACTATAACGTTCAGTTCAGATCATCAAATCATCAAGGAACTATAACGTTCAATTTTGATCATCAAGGAACTATAACGTTCAGTTTAGATCAAGGAACTATAACGTTCAGTTTTGATCATCAAGGAACTATAACGTTCAGTTCAGATCATCAAGGAACTATAACGTTCAGTTTTGATCATCAAGGAACTAGAACGTTCAGTTCAGATCATCAAGGAACTATAACGTTCAGTTCAGATCATCAAGGAACTATAACGTTCAGTTCAGACCATCAAGGAACTATAACGTTCGGCCATGAGTAACAAATAAAGTCAAATATTCCTCTAAAAGTTTATGAAAACATCTCAATGTTAGATAACAGATAATGAAGTAATGTCATATCATTTGCATATAATGACAGTTTGCGTCAATTAAGAAAACATCTGCATCAAATGCAAGTGATATTTGATAATAAAACAGTGGCACTTCGCAAAGTAATAAATTTGCCATAAAAGAAGCAAATCAAATACAGTTTATGTAAACAATGCATTCAATGTTATCTGCGTTATATAAACAAAACTATAGAAAAACAGAGATTTACTCTAATCTCAAACTTGGATGCTGTTCTGTTATCGTTTATTTAATTTTTATTTAATTTACTGAACAACAGTGGACTACGTACAGCTCTCCTACTCTAGGCAACTTGAAACAGCAGAAATGCTAATCCTTAGGTGGTCGGCAGGAGTATCACTGAAATATAGAATTAAGAGCTCACGCATTCGTGGTAGCCTGGGAGTCACTGACATACATAGTAAGCGGGAAGAGCGACAGCTGAGATGGTACGGGCACATAAGACGGAGACCACCACACCATACGGTAAATCGGGCAATGTCTGTGGATCTTCCTCGATAGCCGTCCAGAGGAAGACCAAAGAACTCCTGGATGACTCTCAATGCTCCAAAATCCTTCAGAGAAACGGCCTAGATGAAAGCAACACCCAGAATCGAAGAACATACAGCCTGAGAACGAGAAGAGCCGACCCCAACAGCCTACCTAGGCAATGAGTTGGGACAGTTCCAGGAAGAAGAAACTTTGCTACCCCAAAATTAATAATCGTAGATGGAAAGCCGCTAGAACTTGTCCAGGAATATGTGTATCTGGGCCAACTTATTTCCTTTGTAGGTGGCATATCGGATGAAATAACACGAAGGACAAAACTAGCACGAAGCTCGTTTGGACGTTTGAACTACATTTTCAAACGTAATCTCCCAATATTTATTAAGTGTATTCTCCCAGTACTAAAATGTGGCTGTGAGACATGGACGCTCACAGCAAAGAACACACAAAAGCTCCAGACCGCACAAAATGGCATGGAGAGATGCATGTTGGGATATACTAAAAGAGACCGTAAACGAAACACCTGGATTCGCAACAAAACAAAGGTAAAAGACGTAATAAAGGTGTACAAGAAAATGAAGTGGCAATGGGCAGGACATGTAGCCAGAATGTCAGACTCCCGATGGACATCCGAAATAATCCAATGGTACCGTACCCAAGAGGCATAAAGAGCCCCAGAAAAAGACTGAAGGTACGAACTATTCGGTTTTATAATGAGAATATCAAGAGAATTTAATAGTACCGATATCCTCCAAAACTTATATAATTATCTAATTAGAGCCCAATTAGAATATGCATCTGCAGTTTGGGCTCCTCATCAGCTCAAATATAAGAATAATATAGAATAAATACAAAAAAAAATCCTCCGATATCTATGGTACAGAACAAAGGGCGATTATCCAAAATATGTTCACCATGTCGAACTTCTCACGGTGTGTAACTATAGAAGCCTCGAAACACGAAGGCAAGAATCCATTGCGATATTCCTACTAAAGGTTTGTCAAGGTGGCTTTAACTGTCCCGCGATTCTAGAAGCACTAAGTTTATATGTACCCTATAAATATAGCCGTGCAAGGCAAGGAATCACCCTGTTATATAATACGTACCAACTTACAGAAGTAATATCATGGCTAAATACTCAGTCACGCGTGGTATAGAGATATTGAACCAACTGAATGACACTGTGGATATAGTCTCGGCACCGTCTAGCAGTACGAGAAGAATCCTGGCTGATATTCTTCCTAACGAATAAGCTAACACTAGAAGCAGACCCTCTTTGTGTAACAGGGGAAATCCGTACAAAATGGATAAAAAAACACATTACACCAACGAGCAAAAAACCGAATTGTTAGGATTAGTCGACTTGGAGAAACATTCATCCAGCAGTGGATGGACCCAGATTGACAATGATGATGATGATATAAAGTTAGAAATGTAATAAGCAAAGAATGCGTACGTGAGAAGGATGAGTGACGATAGAATGACAAAGGAAATATATAGATATTTTAGAAAATTTATCTGCCCCCCAAAGTCCAACATATGGTACGCCACTGAATCTTTCCAAAGTCTATTTCAAATATAACTTTTTCACTTTCAATAATAAATTTTTAATTTATGTATAAATATTATGTCCGAGGAGAAATTATCTGATTTTGAATTTTAGAAATTTGAGAAAACTTTCCAATGTAGATTCACTTGCGATATAATCGTCAAATGCCACATTCTGCATATACACGAGTATACTATATTGCACAATTTCATTCGAAGATCACATCCAATTTTGTTTGCCTGAAGAGTCAACTAAGATGGTTTGGGCACGTGGAACGAGTGAATCAAGAAAAATTATACTTGAGAAAAATGTAGAATGCTCCCTGTGACATTTGAAATGTCACGTCTCAAAGGGATGGGGTAAATTCGTTTTTTTTTACAAATCGAATCGTCTTTTTATAAATCGAAAAATTGTTTTTCTCTAAACTGACGTTTTAATTCCTAATTTTCATTATACTGACTTTCTAATGTATTATATGATTTGTATCTATCTTTAAATAGGCCAAGATCCACTATGAATTAATACTAATTACGAACATTTAATTTTATGTACAAAAAAAAAACGAAAATCCAATTATCGTATACCCCATCCCTAGCCAATGCAGACTAACGTAGTGACTTTTGACGAACGTCGCCAAATATTATTTGATTTTAACAAACTGTCACATTTTTGCTAATTTGTAACAAGATGTATTAATTTGTCATTATTGTTAGTTTTATGTAATGTATTTACCTAAATAACTTGCTATTTATTAGAATCGAGGCTTATATTAAAGTTGATAAAATAATTAAAATTACTGAACGTCGTTACATGGTTGTAATTGGGGCAAATTTGTGAACTGTCACAGGGACCGTGCTACAATTTCTCAAGTATAATAAAACAAATACACAGCGCTCATGTGAGTAAAAGGTGTGGTAGAGAAGAGACAGATCTTAAAATGAATGTTAAAAAAGCTAAAATCATGGTAATAGAAAAGTGAGAAAGGAAAAGTAAATGCGATAAATGGGGGAATAATAAAAGATTAGAGCAGGGTGAAGAATTCTGCTATTTAGGTACTTAGTATTTTCTCTGATGATAAAAGAGTTATCAGAGATATTTAATGGTGTGTAGCGATAGGAAACAGAGTCAATGGGGTCATTAAATATATATAGTTGATTATTTATAGTTAAGGCATTAACATTTTGGAGGTTTAGACATTGTAATTTGTTTTATCAAACACTATTTATTCCACTTTTTGTAACGGTATAACCCTACCGGTTTCAAGGTGCACACCTCCTCATCAGGGAAGACACAAACAAAACTCCCGTGTTTGATAAAACAAATAGCAATATATAGTTGATCCGAATTATCAAAATTTGCCAAGATGATGATAATTCACAACAGTATTTTAGTACAAAATTTGATTTATGAAAGTGAAACATGAATATGGAACAATAACTGAAAAGAGTGGAATAAATGGTGTAGAAATGCATAAATTCAAATGTAATGATTAAGGATGAATGTGAAGAAAAGTTAATATTGAGTAAGATGGAGAAGAGATGGTGGACACATGAAAAGAATTAGAAAAGAAAGACTAAAAAAACAAATATATAGTGCGACTGTAAGTGGAAGACATGGTAGAGAAAGACCAAGGAAAGTATGGTTGGATCAAGTGTACATATTTAGAAATGCAATTTAAAAAGTTAGAGGAATTGTAGGAGCTGTATGAGCAGGTGTATGGATGTAGAAGGGGCAAAAAGATGTGTGTAGCGATAGGTAAGTATGTCACTCTTTCTTTTCTATCTACTCCGATAGGGAGACAGCGTGATGGTATGTATGTACTTGAAATTAGACGGTTAATGGAAAGGTCTAGGAACTATAACGTTCAGTTAAAGATCATCAAGGAACTGTAATATTCAGTTCAGATCATTAAAAGATCTATAACGTACAGTTCAGATCATCAAGGAACTGTAATATTCAGTTCAGATCATTAAAGGAACTATAACGTTCAGTTCAGATCATCAAGGAACTGTGATATTCAGTTCAGATCATTAAAGGATCTATAACGTTCAGTTCAGATCATCAAGGAACTGTAATATTCAGTTCAGATCATTAAAGGAACTATAACGTACAGTTCAGATCATCAAGGAACTGTAATATTCAGTTCAGATCATTTAAGGATCTATAACGTTCAGTTCAGATCATCAAGGAACTGTAATATTCAGTTAAGATCATTAAAGGAACTGTAACGTTCAGTTCAGATCATCAAGGAACTGTAATATTTAGTTCAGATCATTAAAGCAACTATAACGTTCAGTTCAGAACATCAAGGAACTGTAATATTCAGTTCAGATCATTAAAGCAACTATAACGTTCAGTTCATATCGTCAAGGAACTGTAATAATCAGTTCAGATCATTAAAGGAACTATAACGTTCAGTTCAGATCATCAAGGAACTGTAATATTCAGTTCAGATCATTAAAGCAACTATAACGTTCAGCCATGATTAACAAACAGAGTCAAGTATTCCTCTAAAGGTTTAACGTCTCAATGTTATATAACAGATAATGAAGTAATGTCATATAATTTGCATTATGACAGTTTGTGTCAATTAAGAAAAAAATCTGCACCTAATGCAAGTGATATTTGATAAATAAAACAGTGGAACTTCGCAAAGTAAAAAAAATCAGCCAATTACATCACCTATATGAAGATGAGTCGCATACAGGTTTCGAACTAGTGACCTTCTTCTGCGTACAATTTCAACGTCTCAACTGCACAGCCACCTTACTTTACAATCATATTATAACACTTGTTACTACTATTTAAAAACAATTAGAAACGTACGCACGCTCTTTTTAATGGACTTTTCTCATTAAGACGATATGGTCATTCTCCGATCGACTTTATTACCCGATTGTAAATCTCAAGCCAAGTGGAACAAATCGGATTCCAATTGTAATGGTGAACGGCAATCGCGAGAAGTGAACGACGAACAAAAAATCCACGGTTTAATCGAGTCTCGGTAATTATAGTACCCGGTGACAAGGTTCCCTCTAAGGTGTGCGCGTGTGCGGTCGCAAATCTGTTAAAAATTGTCCGCACACATGTTTCCATCTTCCGCACACATCTCAAAGAAAGGAACTTGTAACCATATTTTATTTTGCGCAATTATATATTTTATTTGATATTTTATTATGAGTTCTCAAGCTCCTTTCTTTGAGATGTGTGCGGAACATGGAAACACCATATTGAATTTTATCTATGCATGAAAATGCATATTTGCGCACTTCCCTCTTGCACATATAAGTTGATGGGCCGCACACACAATGAAAATATTAGAGGGAACGTTGCCCGGCGGTAAATAATACACATCGAGCTTAAGAAAGAGACTGTCGCTTTGTAGAGCGTCGTCTCTGTCGCACGGACTGTTAGCGCATCGTGTGACAGAGACGACGCTCTACAAAGCGACAGTCGCTTTCTTAAGCCCGATGTGTATTAGATTACCGCCACGTACTATACACAAGTTTGTATATATGTCAATGGCGTTGTATTATTATCATTTTATTTATTCATACAATGTATGGTCCGTTCGAAACCCGTGACGGTCTACTCAGATTGAAAAGTAAAAATTTAACGACTGTCGCATTTACTCCACCTAAAGTCGAATGTTATATTAAGATAATTTAAGAAATACATTCATACTATGAACCGACTGGAAGCATTCGAAATGTGGATGCACCAGAGAATGCTACGGATACCCTGGACGGATATAGTCAGCAACACGAGGGTTCTTCAAAGAGGCAAAGTTGATAGAGAGTTGCTGACTAATATTAAAATCCGAAAGGTGTCCTACTTGGGTCATGTACTTAGAGGAGCAAAGTACAAATTACTGTACCTGACACGTTTTGTTGTCGCGGAGCAGCGTCTGGGCTGAATTCGAACAATGAATCTATGCAGCGCGGATTCTGAATCGCGACACGATGACTCCATTCAAATAATCTCAGTGAGTATTACTATTAACAGAGCAGCATTTTTTTTTTTGGCCGTATAACGAAACATTGTGGGTCGTAAATCGAAAAAGTGGCATAATTAAAAAAGGTCGTTATAGCGGAACGCCGTATAAAGAGCGGCCGTATAACGAGGTATAGGTGTAGTGTGTTAGTGTCCATCTTGACGTACAGAAGTGAAACTTGGACTTGATAGAAGGATAAAAGTAAGATTAACGGAGTGGTGATGATATGTGCACTAAAAAAATGTAGTGTAATAATGTACGAATGAACGTGTATCACAATTACTTTAGATTATCACATATTTCTCTTCGCATCTCTCATACAATTTACTTATCAAACTCTCCAATTCGTCTTCCCTTAACCCTTTAACGGGCATAAGCAGAAATCGGTCGTATATATATTTTTTTTTTTTTTATCCACTTTGCATGGATTTCTCCTGTTACACAAAGAGGGTCTGCTTCTAGCGTTAGCTTATTCGTTAGGAAGAATATCAGCCAGGATTCTTCTCATACTACTAGACGGTGCCGAGACTATATCCACAGTGTCACTCAGTTGGTTCAATATCTCTATACCACGCGTGACTGAGTGTTTAGCCATGATATTGCTCCTGTAAGTTGGTACGTATTATAGAACAGAGGGTGATTCCTTGCCTTGCACGGCTATATTTATTAGTGACATATAAACTTAGTGCTTCTAGAATCGCCGGACAGTTAAAGGAACCTTGGAAAACCTTTATTAGGAATATCGCAATGGATTCTTGCCTTCTTGTTTCGAGGCTTCTATAGTTACACACCGTGAGAAGTTCGACATGGTGAGCATATTTTGGGTAATCGCCCTTTGTTCTGTACCATAGATATCTGAGGATTTATTTTGTATTTGTTCTATATTGTTTTTATATTTGTTCTGATGAGGAGCCCAAACTGTAGATGCATATTCTAATTTGGTTCTAATTAGATAATTACATAAGTTTCGGAGGATATCGGTGCTGTTAAATTCTCTTGATATTCTCATTATAAAACCGAGTAGTTTGTAACAATCCCGATATCAAACGTGAGACATGGTTAACGAACGTGAGTCCGACATCGAAGGATATGCGACCACCCTTATGGTTATACTTCTAAGGATTCATTTTCTTAACCTTTCCTTCCCTGTGTTGGGTATCTTCTACACGTTGCTTCTAATAACCATCAATATCTCTATAAATATAATAAATACAAGGTTAAGATTTTAGATATTCCTCCATAATATATTTACGCATTGATTTAAAAAATAATATTAATAATTATCAGAATTTATCGACTACATCGAGGTGTTTTGTAAAGATCGAAAACAAATTCGCATTTAAACGCTGCGAGTGCCTCGTCTTGACGATAGGTGAATAGTATGCGGGAAGCGCGACACTATATTCGCATCTCACTCTTGCATACTAGACTGAATTGCGAGGAGCTGAATTGTCTCAACGTCGCAAGCATAAGCGTAAGCGCCGGGGTATGCGACTGACGTTCCGCGCCACTAGTAGCTTCTAGGCTTGCAAATAGGTTAGACGTACGCCCGTTCCGTGAGCGGTACCAGATGGTTTTTTAATGTTTTCAGCAAATAAATCTCAATTATTATAATTTTTAACTTCAATTATAATTAATTAAGGGGATTATCTATGAATGTTCTTATTTTTCCGATTTAAAATCGCTAATTTTTGATTGCGTACTCACTACCCAACACCGTAGCACGCGTATTATTTTTATCACCGTAAGGGAAGGGTTAATGAAACGTTTTTAAGTAACACAAATGTCAAAATTGGCAAATGTAGTGGATGGGCAGAGGTCTTATTTAAGACGGATCGTCGTGAAGTTAGCTGCATGTTCAGTAGCAACGATCTAAACATCCGGTCA
The DNA here is from genome assembly GCA_949825065.1 of Odontocerum albicorne. NCBI lineage: Eukaryota > Metazoa > Arthropoda > Insecta > Trichoptera > Odontoceridae > Odontocerum > Odontocerum albicorne. The sequence goes on along the minus strand of OX463867.1, from coordinate 1,208,919 downwards.
ATTTATTGTCAAATATGTAAATAGCTATTATAAGTAAATCACCATTCATTATATCTCATATAAGAATTGTATTTCCTAATACAACCTTAACTTAGATATTATTACGTAAACATTTATTGGTCAACTTGTGCGGCCACTGACATGACCCCTGAAATGGACACAGGTCTCATATGCGACCGCCTCATTTCCAAAAAAAAAAATTTTAAAATACATTTTCGAAGAAATAAATTTGATACACATAATGATTTTTTATTCAACAAAAAACTCAATATCTCAAAAATAAAAACTTGCCTTATAAAGGGTTAATAACCACGCATTTTAACATTTCAGAATATGACGAAACAACATGTCTTTTGTCAGCTCTAGTTTTGACATACTACCGAAAGTATATAGGTATCAAAAAGTAACTGTTACATCGTCTGACCATGAAAATTTGAATAATTGTTTCAACCATGTAATTTCCTTCATTTACTTTTGTCTGATTGTTTGGAACATATATCGTAACCTGGCAATAATTGTTGCCAGATTATTATAGAATAAATAAACTAATAATTTATTATTAGCAATGACTTAAGGTTGGCACGGATAGGTCATGAAAGCAGATCTCAGATGACACGGTCATTTTATGAGGTTATTGCAAATAAGAGATGCATAAAACCAAATCAAACAATATGAACGAACTTAAATTGTAGTTCAAAAAGGTAACACCAATTGGATGCAATGAATTAAAGACATTGTGTAACATCAAAATGAAATACAATAAAATAATTGAAAGCCTGAAGGATACATGTATAACCTCAGCAAGGACTTTTAAACCAGATATTCTGTATTGTTGTTGAATTCAATGTCTTCATATTTATAAAAAAACTGATTATTGAATAATACCTTTCAAAATAGCGCATATAACTAACTTCGAACGAATTGTCTCTAGAATATATTCCAATGCGAGAGTTGTACAATTAACTATTATGATTTCTTCACTTAAGTGTATACATGCATAAAATTATCAAGACAAAAATGTCACCATATCTCTTGGAAAAACTAAATTAGGCTAGAAATTTTCACGGCTATTAAACTAGAAGCAGAGAAACTCTTTTAATTATCCCAGGTCATAATCTAACATTATTCGAAGGATCTTTCACATACTCAGCCAGCACATAAGTGAAGAAACGGTTGTTAGTTCTACAACTCTCGCACTGGAATATATTCTAGTACTTCTCGAAGGAATTCGGAAGTCAATTATATACACTATTTTGAAAGGTACGTCTTACTAAATAGGCCACGGAGGTCGTATACTTCCTTGGTCTCCTCTACCACACCTTTCCCTCAAATTAGCACTGTATATTTGTTTGTTGTTTATAGTTAAGGCATTAACGTTGTGGAGGTTTAAAGACATTGTAATTTATTTTTATCAAACACTGTTTATTCCACTTTTTGTAACGGTATAACCCTACCGGTTTCAAGGTGCACACCTCATCTTCAGGGGAGCGCAAACAAGACTGTTTGCGCTCCCCTGAAGATGAGGTGAAAGTCTTGAAACCACTAGGGTTATACCGTCACAAAAAAGTGGAATAAACAGTGTTTGATAAAAATAAATTACAGTATATTTGTTTTGTTAGTCCTTCATTCATTCCTTCCAGATACTCAAACTAATCTCAGAGTGCTTTTTCATCTTATCCCTACCATTTCATTCTGTATTCTCTGATACATAGTCACCCCATGTATTCTGTGATACATAGTCCCCCCATATATTCTGTGATACATAATCACCCCATGTATTCTGTGATACATAGTACCCTATGTATTCTGTGATACATAGTCATTCCATGTATTCTGACATACATAGTCACCCAATGTATTCTATCATATATAATCACCCCCATGTATTTATTCGGCTCCTCTCATTCTTAACAAATTTAAGTTTCATTCCCATACATCAAAATTGGCACCAAAATAGTATTGTGAATTATCCTCTTTGTAGATTTTGATACTATCCGGTTCGAGCATATATTTTTAATGCCCCATTGACTTTGTTTCTTAACGCTACACACCATTTGATATCCCTTTTAACTCTTTCATTTCTACCACCTCATTATATATTCTGTCATACATAGTCAACCCATATATTCTTCTAAGAGCATGCATTTCTACACCATTGATTTTGCTCTTTCATGACTTGGTCCACATCAACATTTATTATCTAAATCCACAAGTATTTAAAAAAAAACAATAGTTGATAAAAATATATATAGTCAAAACAGTTGTAAAACTTTTATTTGTTTATATTTTTAAATGTACTGATTGCAATTTAATCTTGTTTATGAAATCAGTGTTTTTTCTTCTTAAAAAGAAGTACATTAAAATTAATTGATATAAATAAAGTGGATCTATGTAATAAATAATTTTAAAAATCCACAGATCTAAATCACAGATAAAAACTGTGAAATTCCAGGAATAAATAACCTAACATAGTTGATTCGTGATTTACACCAAGTGTTTACTATTTAGAATCAAAACATATTATGTCAACCCAGATTCGATTTTCTCGGAAGGACGTAAATAAAAAAAATGAACGACTTACATATAAAATAGGGTTAATACGTTTTATAGTTCTTTATATATAAAAAAACCTGTAGTTTTTATAGCTATCTACATTCGTTGTACAAATTCGATCCACCTGTTAGAATTAAGCGTCTACGACGCGAAAACCACATTAAAAAAATGCCACACTACATTTTAACAATATTTTAACTCATCATATAAAAGAAAAATTTCACCTATATATTATAAAAAAAAAAAAAAGAAATTGTACTGACATCCAAATAAAGACATATCGGATGTCACCAGTTGTCACTGATATACATTTTTAAAATTAACACTTACCTTTTAATATTATCCATAAAAAACAACCTCAGAAATAGGTTAAACAATCAATGTTCATTTGATTCACAATTAACACAAAAGTTATATTTCACTAATTTGCGGTATTTTCGCCGAAACGGCGTCCGGTTTTTTTTTTTGTATTTCTTCAGTGCACGAATCGCGCTAATATATAGAGATATGGAACGACACCACGACGTACAACATCTATCGGACACAACGGCAAATTATTTATATGAAAATAGTTGCCACATCGGACCGCAGGGCTCGCACACGTTGTATGTATTCAGAACGTTCGAGTCAAAGGGTGAAAGCGTGCGATGCAGGCCGCATGGAAAATAGACGCGGGTAGGCGACAACGTCCGGCGCTTGCTACCTGGGTTGTCAGCATTAAAATTATACTCGACATTTTATTGTAGAAATGTTTATATGGGGCCCAAATTTATAGTCTCAAATCTTAATTATTTTTTAAGTGAAACTTCTATAAAGGCCTATATATGAAGGAGTATACGCCCCTATAGAAGTTTCACTTAAAAAATAATTAAGATTTGAGACTATAAATTTGGGCCCCATATAAACATTTCTTCAATAAAATGTTTATATGGGGCCCAAATTTATAGTCTCAAATCTTAATTATTTTTTAAGTGAAACTTCTATAGGGGCGTATACTCCTTCATATATAGGAGTTCACGGCCATTATTCAAAGAGAGAGAGAGAACTTCTATAGGCGCGGTAGGGCAAATTGGCCTGAACGTCACGAAAAGTGAAACGGCGTATTATATTATGATTATTAAATATTTGATTTATTAATAAATTATTATTCATTATTTAAATATTATTAAGTGTATTATATTATTATTAAAATTATTATTATTTATTATTAAAAATAAATGTTTGTACATTATTTTTATATTAATATATTTAATAATCATTATTTTTTTATAAATAATTTTTTTTTTATTTATTTTAATATTTTTTAATATATAATTTATATTTAATACATAATAATACATAGTGTTATTATAATATCAATAATTATATTACTATTATATTATAATTAATTATAATATTTTTAATTAATAATATAATAAAAATAATGTTATAATAAATATATAATTACATATTTAAAAATAATTTATTTAATAATTAATTATAACATAAAAATACTAATATATTTAAAATTTAAAAAAAAGCAATGCATATGTTAAAATCAACTTTTCCTAGGAGCTAAGAAGTTTCACTTCTACCACGCGAGAGTCTCACGCATCTGTTTATTTTTATACAGTGCAGATGTGAGAGACCAAGGAAATATGGTTAGATCAAGTGAATTGTATTGTGAAAGAAAGAAGCGTAGAATGTCAAAGAAATCGTAAATGTTATCAGAGAAGGTACGAGTATATGGAAGTAAAAGAGGCTAAAGATGTCGAGCTAGGAAATATATCACTCTGTCCTCTCTGCCTATCCCGACAGGGAAACGGCGTGATGGTATGTATATATTATATGTGAGTATGTATTTTTCATTTTTAGTATTGAATTTTGGATATGTGAAATTAACTACAACAGTGACTAAGACGCATACAATACAATTAAGACATCAAACATTTACCCTGACTATAGTTCGGAAATTCTAGGATGAGTCCTGTGACAGCTCACAAATTTGCCCCAATACAACCTTATGTAATGTATTTACCTAAATAATTTGCTATTTATTAGAATTGAAGCTTATATTAAAGTTAATAAAATAATTAAAATTATTGAACATCGTTACAAGGTTGTATTGGGGCAAATTTGTGAGCTGTCACAGGATTCATCCTAGAATTTCTGAACTATAATATTATAAAACCAAGAATATTACCTAAATCTTAGAGTTTTGAACTTGCATTTCATTCATTGGACTAGTTAAAATGTATAATGTTCTTCAAAAGGGAGAAATGAGTAAGTTATCTGAAAATGTTCTAGTTTGTGATGAAAATTAAGTTGACTTATCAACCTTTTCATTTCCAAGAATATCATAATACCAGGAATCAATGCTGATGTAACGTTTTTGAAAACTTTGTGGAGAGAGAATGGTAATTTAAGATTTTTAAAGCATAAATCGTCCTTATAGTAAATATAACAAATATAATTTTATTTGAAAAACGTTAGAAAAAAAAAGGAATTTAAAAGAAGAGGAAGGTTGGGTTATTTTAAGAACTTCAACAATCGCAATTGAATCATATATACACACAAGGAAAAATAAATTATTCTTTTTGGGGAGAAATGGAATATTCGGAAGGTTTATTAAAAATTAATGCGTTTAATTGACTGTTATTTTTTAACCAATCTAAATCCTATAATTTCACGTTTAAATTCTTAATGAGCAAAAGGAGACTTGCCTTTATCAAAAATAAATTTATATTAGGACGATTCAAAATAGTGGAAAAAAGAGGAGAAATGTTAAGTAAGGTAAATCTTAAATCAAAAGAGTGAAGCATGTAGCTCAAAAATTAAATATTTTTTAAATAGAATTATTAAAAAATCTAATAAAATGAATTAAAGAATATTGTTTCGACTTATAACATTTAAGAAAAAACTTATTATACTATAGATAAATAGTCCCACTAAATGTAAAGGGGGCTCCACTATTTTAGCTTATATACATACTGTACGGCATTGGTACAAAGACTGTAGAAATAGGTAATAGGTTAGTCAAAAAGTTTTGAAAGCGACATCTATGGAGCAGTAGAAAAACCAAAATTTCTACGCCATTTTAATATTTCATCTTTCATAAGAACGTACTCAAAATTTCATTTCGATCTGTCAATTCATTCTTTGTTTACAAGCCATTTGAAGTTGACGTGTCAGTGTATTTTTTAACAATGAAAAAATCCGAATATCGTGCAGTGATTAAATTCTTTGTTTTGGAAGGTTTATCGGCTACTGAGATCCATGCAAAGATGGTGAAAGTATTAAAGGAGTCTTCTCCTTCATTTCCAACTGTTCACCGATGGGTTTTGGAGTTTAAGCGTGGCCGTACAAGCGTTGAAGACGATCCACGCTCAGGACGTCCAAAAAGTGCATCATCACCAGAAATCATAGCGAAAATACAGGATATGGTTTTGGAAGATCATCGATCGACTGTGGATGTGATAGCTGACACCATAGGCATCTCACATGGAACAACATGGCATATTTTGGCTGAAGTTTTGGGTTTCAAAAAACTGTGTGCACAATGGGTGCCGTATTTGCTAACAATGCAACAAAAACACGTTCAAATGCGACTTTCTGAGCAACATTTGGAGCAATTTCGAAAGGATAAAAAGGATTTTCTGCGTCGATTCATCACTATGGATGAGACTTGGGTCTACCACCATGATCCTGAATCAAAACAACAGGCTAAGGAGTGGTGTGAACCAGGCACTTTGGCTCCGAAGCGAGTTCGTGTCCAGAAATCGGCCAAGAAGGTGTTAGCGTCAGTTTTTTGGGATGCAAAAGGAATTTTATTGATAGATTATCTCCAAACTGGTAAGACAATCAACTCTGATTATTATTGTGACCTTTTGGACCAGTTGGATGAAAAAATTTGAGAAAAAAGACCCGGTTTGCAGAAGAAAAAAAACATTTTTCATCAAGACAATGCACCTGCTCACACAGCTCAAATAATTTTATCTATGTGATGCATACGTCCGATACAGATTGTTAAATTACATTGTTAATCCATAATCACATTATTTCGTATTCTGTCATACATTAAAAAATGTTAGTTGACGAAGACTTTATAACACTGGCAATCAAATTTAAGTACGGTTTAAATTTTATCGCTCGGTTATATTTTAATCTTCAGACAGTATCATAATATAGAAAAACCTCTAGCCTGCACCTGTCCTTGTCAATGTTGCCATGATAAAAAAAATATGTTCCATATTTCCAGAAGACATCTATGACATTTGTTGATCTGTCAAATTTGTCAATTTTTTAGAAATCGTGCTAGTTCGCTTTCGTATATTGTTAAGAGAAAATATATATCGTTTATAAATAGTGGAAGTATATTTTTTAAGTTTCTAAAATGATTAAGGCTATATTAGTGTTTAACAATCATGGGAAACCCAGACTGTCCAAATTTTATCAATATTTCGTAAGTAAATCCGTCTGCGATAACGTTGTGTCATTGTATTTTTTGTATTATATATATTTATCTGTTGGCTTTGTGTCGTTGTACAAGTACACCAAATCACAAAACATTAATCAATTATTCATATTTAATGTTTTCGACGTCATTTAATGTACCAAACTGCATTCTAAATGTTTCAACATATGTTATATTTTTTAATAGAGGTGGATTTGTAGGAATGGACAGTGGGCTTGGATGTAGGGCTCCACGTTAGCAAAAAGGCCCTCGAATTCAAGACATCAAATTTAATGGGATGTCTCCTTTGTATCTTTCCAATCTGTGTCTGATGGATGTTCCTTCGAGAGGAGTCTCGAATAAATTGGTTGTCCCAAATTAAATTAATGGGATGTCTCCATTGTATCTTTTGAACCTGTCTGAGAGATGTTCTTTCCGGAGAAGAACATCTTTGCGGTCGATTTCTTTTTCATCTAATAAATTGGTTGTTCCAAATTAAATTAATGGGACTTCTCCATTGTATCTTTGAGATTTGTGTCTGAGAGATGTTCCTTCCGAGAGAAGTACAGCTTTGAGGTCGATTTGTTTTTCATCTAACAAATTGCTTGTTCCAAGTTAAATTAACGGGATGTCTCCATTGTATCTTTTTAATCTGTCTGAGATAAGTATATAGTAGCTTTGAGGAATTTCTTTTTTATCTAATAAATTGGTTGTTTGATGTTATATTAATGGGATGTCTCCATTGTATCTTTTTAATCTGCGTCTGAGAGTTGTTCTTTCCGGAGAAGTACATCTTTGAGGTCGATTTCTTTTTCATCTAATAAATTGGTTGTTCCATATTAAATTAATGGGATGTCTCCATTGTATCTTTTTAATCTGTCTGAGAGATGTTCTTTCCGGAGAAGTACATCTTTGAGGTCGATTTCTTTTTCATCTAATAAATTGGTTGTTCCATATTAAATTAATGGGATGTCTCCATTGTATCTTTTTAATCTGTCTGAGAGATGTTCTTTCCGGAGAAGTACATCTTTGAGGTCGATTTCTTTTTCATCTAATAAATTGGTTGTTCCATATTAAATTAATGGGATGTCTCCATTGTATCTTTTTAATCTGTCTGAGAGATGTTCTTTCCGGAGAAGTACATCTTTGAGGTCGATTTCTTTTTCATCTAATAAATTGGTTGTTCCATATTAAATTAATGGGATGTCTCCATTGTATCTTTTTAATCTGTCTGAGAGAAGTATATAGTAGCTTTAAGGCATTTCTTTTTTATCTAATAAATTGGTTGTTTAATGTTATATTAATGGGATGTCTCCATTGTATCTTTTGAATCTGTGTCTGAGAGTTGTTCTTTCCGGAGAAGTACATCTTTGAGGTCGATTTCTTTTTCATCTAATAAATTGGTTGTTCCATATTAAATTAATGGGATGTCTCCATTGTATCTTTTGAATCTGTGTCTGAGAGTTGTACTTTCCGGAGAAGTACATGTTTAAGGTCGATTTCTTTTCATCTAATAAATTGATTGTTCCAAGTTAAATTAATGGGATTTCTCCATTGTATCTTTTGAATCTGTCTGAGAGATGTTTTTTTCGAAAGAAGTACAGCTTTGAGGTCGATTTCTTTTTCATAGAATAAATTGATTTTTCCAAGTTAAATTAACGGGATGTCTCCATTGTATCTTTTTAATCTGTCTGAGAGAAGTATAGCTTTGAGGCATTTCTTTTTTATCTAGTAAATTGGTTATTCCAAGTTAAATTAATGGGATGTCTCCATTGTATCTTTTTAATCTGTCTGAGAGATGTTCTTTCCGAGAGAAGTACAGCTTTGAGGTCAATTTGTTTTTCATCTAGTAAATTGGTTGTTCCAAGTTAAATTAATGGGATTTCTCCATTGTATCTTTGGAATCTGTGTCTGAGAGATGATCATTCCGAGAGAAGTACAGCTTTGAGATTGATTTCTTTTTCGTCTAAGAAATTGGTTGTTCCAAATTAAATTTATGAGATGTCTCCATTGTATCTTTTGAATCTGTCTGAGAGATGTTCCTTCGGAGAGAAGTATTGCTTTGAGGTTGATTTCTTTTTTGTCTAATAAATTGGTTGTTCCATATTAAATTAATGGGATGTCTCCATTGTATCTTTTGAATCTGTGTCTGAGAGATGTTCCTTTAGAGAGAAGTACAATTTTGAGATCAATTTATTTTTCGTCTAATAAATTGGTTGTTATTATTAAACTCTATAGTAATACCCAATCCAATACGGTTGGGTATTATTAATAAAGAGTTTTAGTCATTTACTGGTCCTGTAGTGTGGAATGGTCTGCCTCTCAGTGTCGGAGATATGGGTGTAGTGTGCAGTTTTAGGCAGCACTTGAAGACAATCCTTTTTTTGGGATATTATAATTTGAGTCGGTTCGAATCTTGAGTTAGATCCCCCTTAACACATTGTTTGCGGGAAACGCTTAAAAGCATCTTTTACATACTGTTGGTAAAGAGTGGCAGACGCTTAAAAGCGTTGTATTTGCTTACTGTTGGTAGAGCGCGGGAGACGCCAAAAAATGTTGTACAGATCGGATTTGGGTTTGCGGTTACTTGTGAAGTGAAGCGATTAGTATAATCAGGGTCGGGTGGCAGACTGTCTCAGTATAATTAGGGTCAAGTGGCAGACTGTCGTCATATAACATGCACTCCAAATATGATACAATAGTTGTAAGATAAACATTTCCTTTTTATCTTTATAATTCTACAGTATTGAGGCGGTATTGTTTAGTTCAACACGTTCTCCATTTTCGTTTCTGCCTACATTCCGCTATTGCTAATTATTTTTATTAAAAATATATTACAAAATACCTATCATTGTATCATATAGTATAGTATAGTATAGTGGATATCGATCACTGTTGTGTTTGAAAAGTTATTTGTTCCCTATTTTTATACTATACAATAATAAATGAATATTTTTTTCATAAAAAATACCCAATAGAAATGTATTACGATAGTAATGAGAGCAAAGGGATGGGGAATTGTGTGCTGATAATTTGTCAGATTATTCTTGTGTTGAGAAAAATATAGATGGCGAATTTGAAACTAGTAATAATGAAGTGACCGCACGTCCTCGGACATTTTTCCGACTTACAATTTCAATGATATCACACTTTAAAACAATATTGGTGTTTATTTTTTCATATTTTACAAAATGTATATTATGTTGAACATGTACAGAATGACTAAATGGACAGTAAGGTAAAAATGTAATTTAACCTTAAATATCATAATTGTTTACCCATATATATATATAAGTTTATAAATAGATCATTAAAAACGATTTCATTAATGATAAAATGCTGAAAATTTTATTTAAATATGATCAATAGTTCTCAAGTTATAGTAATTTTACGTGAAACGTAATTTCACGCGCGAATCTAAATTAATTGCCCGCTTAACGGCATAGATTGATGAAAAAACCGCCCGACAACAATGTGTTAATGAGAGTCTGCTCTCTAAATAGCACTATATAAATTGTCCTTATTATTTTTATTATTATTATAAAAGTAATCCCCCGCTATTCGCAGGGGATAGAGATAGGATCCAAGCGCCCTCCCACGTATGGCAAAATTCATGGATAATACATACATACCATCACGCCATTTCCCGATCGGGGTAGGCAGAGAACACACAGCATCAGACTTTCTTATCTCGACCCACATCTTTTGCTACATCATACAAATCTCACGGTTTCTCTGTCTTTCTATGTTTCCCTCTTTCAAAATCTCATTCACTTGATCCATACTTTACTTGTTCATCCTCTCTCACATCTTACATTTCTTCTACCCACACGGAATGACCTTGTTGAATGAATCTCGGTTGTGTCTTTTTATATTGAGGAATAAACTCCTTAATAAACTTTGTAGATATCTCGAATATATTGAGGAATAAACTCCTTAACCTTTCCCTTCATGTGCTAAAAAAAATCCGCCCGTTCCGGTGATATGTATTCAATACACATGTAAAAATGAGCGATTTAAAATTGGAAAAATAAGAATATTCATAGCCAATCGCTTAAATTAATTAAATTTGAAGTCAAAAGTGATAATAATAGAAATTTAATTGCTGAAAACATGAAAAAAAAACATCTGAAGACGATCACAAAACGGACGAAGCGACCACCTCGAACAAAAGCCGGCTGGCTACTAAAAAGAGAGAAGCGAGTGAACTGAGATTCTATTTTTTGCGTTCCCATATACCGAAGTAGAGTGAGACGTGAATAGCGTCGCTTTCTCACCCATGGCGGTTTTTTAGAATGAATATACCTACGTCACACACTGGCACATGTTTGATTGTATCGGTGAATTTATTCCCGATTTTCACAAAATATCTCTGATGTGGCCGATAAGTGCTACTATTATTAATATTTTTTTTTCATTCAATGCGTAAATGTATTACGGAGGAATACCTAAAATCTGAACCCAGTATTTATTATATTTATAGAGATATTAAAGTGTTTAGAAGCAATGTGTACTAGTTACACATCACAGGGAAGGAAGGGTTAATAAACTTTGTAGATATCTCGAATATATTGAGGAATAAACTTTGTAGATATAATTGTTTCACTTCACAGGGAAGCATGGCTTTTAATAAATATTTTTTTCCCTTTTAATTTGGTTAAATCTGAATCAAATACGAGGGTCATCTAGAAAGTAAGGTTACAACATTTATGTAGGATCGAAAAATGCTTGTATTTAATTGAAATTCACAGGATACTTCACAAATACATTAAACTATTTTTCAACATAATCGCTGTCGAGATCGAGACGTTTCTGTAGTCGGGGCACCAGCTTTTGTAGGCCAGTGGCATAGACCTCCGCCGCCAGCTATCTCAGCCACTTCTTCATAGCTTCCTCGACCTCCTGATCGTTGGAAAATTGTTGGGGTGTAATGACACACCCACGTCTCATCCCCTGTCACGGTAGAGTTCAGAAAAGCTTCTCCCTCCTGTGCAAAACGTGTGAGTATTCTGGGCACCCATCTCGCACACAACTTCTTGTAACCAAGTTTTTCCAACACAATATTACCAAGGAGACTTTGAGCAATATCAGGAAATTCTTCGTGAAGGTTGTCTTCAAGCGTCACACGGCGGTCATTTTGAACTTGTTCTTCAATTTTTTGCACAAATTCGTCAGAAATCGATGCCTTGCCTCGTCGTGAGTATCAGTACGGCCTTCTCTGAACAACCTAACCCACTTCGTGACATGTTGTCGATTCTTCACATCACTACCATAAATTTCCACGAGCTTCCGATGGATATTCGTGGCAGTATTGTTCTGCAAAGTCAAAAAACTGATGAACGCACGGGTCTCGCATGGACGAGAGTTGGCGGTAGCGCGCGACGACCTCTCCATCGGAAGAATTTACTGTGACTGAACAAAATGGCCGACAAACACGCGGGACCACACAAACTGATCGTTAGGATCCCCCCTACACGCCAGGTGCGCCAACTTCGAAGCAAAAAATTTCCCCCGGCCTCAGGAGCCCTTGTAACCTTAGTTTCTGGATGACCCTCGTATAAATAAATAAAAGTTGCACAAATTTCTCTTTTTAGAACAATTCCCGAATAGTAGATTTATTGGTTCAATACATTCTAGCAAAAGTAGTGATTGACTTATTTTCTTTTCGCACTTAGCCAAGAATGTTTAGCTTCCCACTTGTAACCAACACTTTACGAGGTCTCTTTGCAGTCTCCGAGTCACCAGCATCAAAAGTTTTGCGTTTCGGAGGCATCGTTACGGTAAATAAAGGAGTTTGAACGCAAATACTGAAATACCAGGAATGAGGAGATTTCATGTCGGAAAGTAAAACCTTTCTTGCCGAAAATCAATACGTTTATACCGGAATTCAACACCTTTCATGCCGGAAATCAATCTTTCATACCAGAAATCAATCTTTCGTACTGGAAATCAATAACTTTCCTGTCTGAAATTAATACCTTTCGTGCCGGAAATCAATACTTTTCATGCCGGAAAACAAAACCTTTCATGCCAGAAATAAATACTTTTAATGCCGACAATCAATACTTTTCATGCCGGAAAACAAAACCTTTCATGCCGGAAAACAATACCTTTTATGCTGGAAAACAAAACCTTTCATGCCTGAATTCAATACCTTTCATGCCGGAAAATAAAACATTTCATGCCGGAAAACAATACCTTTCATGCTGGAAAACAAAACATTTCATGCCTGAATTCAATACCTTTCATGCCGGAAAATAAAACTTTTCATGCCAGAAAACAATACCCTTTATGCCAGAAAACAAAACCTTTAGTATAAAAAACAGCAATCTGTCGATTTTGCGTGAATTGATTTAAGACCAAGGAATTTTTCCTATTTAAAAATGTGTAGTTTTACAATAGGAACATTTCCTCGGTTTTAACTCAATTCACGCAAAATCAACAGATTGCTGTTTTTGATACTAAACGACTCGCCTTTCATGCTGGAAAACAAAATCTTTCATACCAGAAATCATAACCGAGATTTCTGGTATGAAAGATTTTGTTTTATATATGCGAGAAAACATAACCTTTCACGCCGGAATTTAATACCTTTCGTGCCAGAAAATAATAGCTTTTGTGCCGGGAATCAATACCCTTCAGGCCTGAAATAAATTCCTTTCATGCCAGAAATAAAAAATGTTTCCTTCCATTCCAGAATGAAGATATGCAGCAACAAATAATAAAAGAAACTTTTCAGCTGGTTTCAAAGCGTGACGATAATGTCTGCAATTTCCTCGAAGGTGGAAGGTGAGTCTCTTCAGATCCTTTCAATGCATTAACACTAAGTATTCACATGAAACCACGAATTGTGTCTCGAGGAAGGAGAGTGGTAGAGTAATTCTGAGAAGGTATATTAAGTATTGATCTATCTCATATCGTGAATATATGTTTATCACTAAAGTTCTGGCATTCAGAATGTCGTCATTGCCGGGCCTCACAGTCGAGGATCCCCTCGCCACTCCAACGTCAGTCTTGAACCGTTCTCCCACGTCGATTGTGTGATCTTCTGTGAGAGAACAGCCCGATCCTGGATGCCCACTCCCTCCCGCAAATGCCATAGACATGTGGGCCCTGCTGAGCCCCCTGGCCATGTTGACGCATGTTCGCAGCGTGCAGACTTTCTCACACATCTGGCCACTGAGATGCCTTCAGCCCGAGAACATACGGCTCTCCACCCCTCACGGTCCCGAGCCACCCGCTCCCAGTCCTCAGGCATCCTGCATAAAGTAAGCAACTCTCGCAGACTGTCCTTATAGCGCTTCCTCTGCCCACCAACTCTTCGCTTGCCCACCACTTCCACGTACAAGACGCGTTTTGGGAGTCTGTGATCACCCATGCGTATCCAATGCCCGGCCCACCGCATTCGGAATGTAATTTAGAGGGTATGGTGGTGGCACTGTTATAAGATTTCTATGTAAATGTGATCAGTGAGTTTGCTGGTGTGCAACGATTCACTCAAGAAAAGGAGAAAAAAAACTCCACGTTACAGCTTCGCTTGCAACTAAATTGTCATTGGAATGGGAGGAAAACAATTTAGGCAGTGGATCGGAGGGTGGCTGTTATTGCGACAGGAGTTTGAGTACTTGGGCTTGCAAGAGGAATGACTTGTGGAAGAGGTTTGTGTGAGCTCTTGAGTGTGGTGTTTTTTGTTGTTTTATATTTATATTTTTATATATTTTTGTTTTTTATTTATGATTATGTGCGGTACATTGTGGGGTGAACGTTTTTGATCTGTCTGGAGTGATGAAGTGTGAGGAGTTTGATTTCGCGTGATGTATACATATGTAATTGAGTGTCACTGTTTGTCAGGTTGATGAGAATGTGCAACGGGGTTTTATAGAATCAAAAATCGGAAAGAAGTATCGATTTATTTTTTCACGCTATATGTCCTCAGTATGATACAGGCAAAAGCCTAGTTTACTGGGGACACGACAAATGAAAAGTAACAAACCCAGATCGATTAAAATTGTGTATCCAAATTAAATTACCTGTTTTTTTTTCGCAAATTATGTTTATTTCTTGTCATGTGTAAAATAAATAAATAAATGGCGAGGGGATCCTTGAATATGAGGACCAGCAATGACGACTTTGTGCTAAACCTGTATCGTCATCAAACAAAAAAAATCTGTTGTACTTAAGTCCGTGTGTAACATTAGGTGTTGCCATAGTTACGGTTTAATAGTTATTATCTAATTAATGTCACAGAACATTTGTGTTTTTTAAATTTACTTGACAGCTGTCACTTTTTGATATGATTATAAAACATAAAATAACAATGGCAAATAGTGATTTTATATTTATGTATTATTTATAGTTAAGGCATTAACACTGTGGAGGTTTAAAGACATTTTTTTTTTTAGTCAAACACTGTTTATTCCCCTTTATGTAACGGTATAACCCTACCGGTTTCAAGGTTTTCCCCTTTATATAACGGTATAACCCTACCGGTTTCTAGGTTTTCAAATTCTTGCATATATGTAGTAACGGAAATTAATTGGACAGATTCGAGGCCCTAGAAATATCCATGTCAGTGCATTGAGATGAACATCTGGCAAATACATTCATTCCCAAGATCTCACCGCTGCTTACTGAAGTTGTCTCCTGCCTCCCTCCACCTACAATCTCCAACCCAAACTTTTACCGTTAGATGCGTGTGTATGTCGGTATCAGTTTGAACAGAATTCCGACTTATTTTGTGCTCCCCTGATGATGAGGCGAACACCTTGAAACCGGTAGGGTTATACCGTTATATAAAGTGGAATAAACAGCGAGATCTTTTTAATTTTCAGTTTAATTGGAGGTTCCGACTACAAGTTAATTTACAGACACTACGCCACGTTATACTTTGTATTCTGCGTTGATTCATCGGAGAGTGAGTTAGGAATCTTGGATTTAATACAGGTGAGTTCATCTCGTCATTAGATACATAGGGTCTTTCAAATTGAGCGATTTTTTAAATTCTTGGATATAACACAGATGGCGTCGCGAACTTGCCTGGGTCTTGTGACATTTGAGAAGTGTAATGTATGGCATTTATAAAAATGGAGTCGTATACAATATACTCGTAACAATGCGTTCAAATTGAGAATTATTGTATCTATTTTAATCTCCGGAAACGGTGATGTTAATTGCCCACCAAGATCATGTGATCTGGCACCGTTGGACTATTTTCTCTGGAGTTACGTGAAAATCCAGGTCTATAAGAATGACTCCCGATCAATTCCTGAGCTGAAGGACGAAATTATTCATGTTATCGGTGAGTTAGAACCGCAATTGTGCCGAAATGTCATCGAAAATTTTGACAAAAGAGTGGACATCTGTAGAGCTGCAAGAGGTGGACATTTGGCGGATATTGTTTATTGTGTTTAAATGTCATACATTATACTTCAATGACCAATAAAAAGTTTTTTGAAATCATAGCAAATTGTGTGTTTTTATTCAAGAATTAAAAAAAATTTTTATCAATAAAACCGCTCAATTTGAAAGACCCTATAGTTTCGTGTCAACAGGGTCTTCAGGAAGGGGGTTCATGTCATAAAATAGTTTTATCAACCCTCGTGTCATTGTACAGATTGGGGAACAAGATGGCTGTAGACATTTTAATAATAATAAAAAAAAGGACATTTTATTAGAGGGACCGAAAAGAAATGGAAAAATTCATTCAATTACAAAAAATAAGTTTATTTAAAAAAAAAAACTTTAAAACTAATCTACCAAGTAATGCCTAATTGTTGACAGTATATGTCGGCAGTAATTGTTTCGCCTGGTTTAAGTAGTTCAAAGTGAATAACTCCCGCGCTATCCCACCACACACGCAGAAGTATCTTTTTTACCGTTAGAGACGGTTTTGGAGTAGGAATTGCTAACTACCTGACCCGGTGAAAGCCATTGTCTTTTTCCGTGTATAATTATTGTATAGAACACATTTTTCGTCACAGGTAACAATTCCCCGCAACAAGGGTTCAGATTCAAGCCTGGATAAGAGAGACACACGGATAATACGTCGCTGCTCTAGTGCAATAGTTAATGATAATTCACGAGGAACCCAAATTCCTTGTCTGTAACTTTTCCCTATGCGATGAAGGTGGTCCCGTATAGTTGACCATGGGCAGCTATCATAAGCTCGCTTGATAATGCTGAGATGGATTGTCGAGGATCAGACTCCACTAAAGACGTCAGATCATCATGATCTATTTTTAAAGGTCTTCCCGTTTTAGGAGCATCTTTGAGGTTCCGTCACCATTTTTTAATTTTTTTATCCACCTATGACACTTATTAAGTGTCAATACATCTCCGTACATTTCGTTAATTTTCTGCGTCACTTCTTTCGCTTTCATTTTTTGATCAAACAAAAATATCATACAATGACCCAAATGTTCTTCATCAATTGTTGGTCTCGACATTGTTTATTTAAATAGTGGTAAAAAAATAACATAAAAACAATAAATTTACAACAGTCTTAACCCAACAGACGACCTCCGTGGCCTGGTGGTAAGACACTTGTCTGCCGATCCGGAGGTTGCGGGTTCGATCCCCGCTGGAACCCAGATTTTTTTAAAATAGGATTCCAGTCTGGTTAACACTTAGGGCCTATAAAATCATCTTTCTGGTTGATTGGAAGAGATTGCCACATGGCAATAAACTCGCCAGGTTAAAAAAAAAATCCTTATTTTGGCAAAGTTCAATTTATCCAAATATTAACGTTTTTCTTTGGAGATTCATTGTTGTATGGTAAGTTATGAAGGAAAATTGAGGGGAAAAAATCACAACTTTTCTTTATAGTGATTTTTTATATGTAACACCCACGTTACATTGCCAAAATATCAATTTTTATAAAACGCAAAAGGCGCTATAAAATTATTCTATAAGCTGAATTATCAACAAATAAAATGGTTTGAATATTTTTTCTCTACATGTAGTGATATTTATAAGATATTTCAAGATTACTTACCCCAATTTTTAAAAACTCACCCACGCTGTCCAGACATGTTGACCCGATGTCGTTTGAAAGCTTGTAGCGTTGTCAATATTTATCACAAGATGATACCACTGCACACAATAGTGCATGTATAGTATTTGAATGTGTTGTATAAAAATTAAACTAAAATATATATGCTAGAAATGAGAGCCATTACATATGTGTAACAGCAATGTTTTGTATTATACTTTCGTTGTATACATTACAACCAGACGGGCTAATTGCCATGTGGCAATGTCTTCCAACCGACCAGAAAGATGTTAAAGAGGCCTTAAGTGAAAACCAGACTGGAATCCTTTTTTTTAACCTCTAAACCAGTGTTTCTTAACCGTATTGAAAGAATCGCCCCCTTTACCACGGTAAAATTATCCAGCCCCCCCCCCCCCCCCCAAAATGCGAAATTCAAAATTTGCACTTTTCTCCACATATGTATTTTATGCAATCTATTTCCTACTATAAATAAAAAAATAGGAGAAATAAAAATAAAACAAGTGATTATTTTTATAAACATTATGTATTTATTGCCTTTTTTGTCATATTAACATTACACACAACATTATAATATTATTTCAATAAAAAAAAGTACATGATTCAATTACGAAATATGACATTTTTAATAAAAAATAAATGTTAATGAGATCCTTGAGCCTCATGTGATTGCGCCAATTTCGTAATATTAGGTTCAAATTTACTTAAATACAATCTCAAATCTCCTCTTTGGCTTATTTGTAATCGATTTCGTGATTTTTTAATATATGCTTTACTGCACTAAAACCCTTTCCCACTAAATACGACGAAGGAAATGCTATGATGGGTAATTTTACTTCTTTCCACAGAAGAGGGTATTGATGGCGAAAACGAACCCAAAAAGCATCATAATCACATTGATTGAATATTATTTTAGCCTCACAGTCATTTTGTAGCTCAATAAACTGCTCTTTTAAATTTTGACTGACACTTTCTATGTCTGATAAAAATGGATGAATTAACCGAGCTGGTATTACAAGTTCCTGCAAGTCTTTGAATCGTATTATCATATCTTCGATAAGGGCGTCAATGTGGCAACAGTATGTTTCCAAATCAGAATCCTCGAGCATATCTTCTTTTAATTGTTGTAAAGAAGGAAACTGATGGAATTCTCGCCGACTAAGATTATTTTTATATAATTTAAGTTTATTGATAAAGCTTAGTACAACTCCTTTGGCTTTAATAAGGCTGATATTGTTTCCTTGAAGTTTCAGGAGATTTTCATTCATTTTTTCGAATATATCCGAAAGATAGGCCACATCATTTCGTAGTAATTTTAATTCAATGCGTATGTTTTCACTGTTTACATCCAAAAACTCCACAATTGTATCAAACAGTGCATAAAATCTTTTTAAATAATTTCCTTTCGATAGCCATCTTACTTCTGTATGTAAGATAAGTCTTTCGAATTCTTCATCATTTTCTTTACACAGTTGACGGAATAATCTATCATTCAAGGGAGAGAACTTTATTTTATTGATAACTTTTATAACAATACTCATCGATTTGTGAAGACGTCCGCTAAGATGTTTTGCGACTAAATGTTGACGGTGAATGATGCAGTGAATTGTTAGAACATTTGGTGCCACATTTTTCAATCTTGATACAAAACCACGATGCCGACCGACCATCGCTGGTGCTCCATCAGTAGCACAAGCAATCACATTAGTGAAGGGAATACATTTTTCGGCGAAAAAGTTTTCGAGGGTTTCAAATATTGATGCACCAGTCGAGTTAGTAGAAAGTGATTTTGCAAATAACATTTCTTCAATAATTTTTTTCATTCTTCACAAATGGTACATAAGCAAGTAGTAGAGATTAATTATTATGCAGAGTACTCTCATCCAATTGTAATGAAAATTAGTTGGACTGTAGTTCATCACATAGTTCAATTTGGATATCACTTGCCATCTCATCAATTCTTTTTGAAATTGTATCATTGCTCAATGGGACTGAAGAAAGAATCTCTGCTGGTTTTTCCCGATCATATTATTAATGAATACACGTATAGCTGGTAGTATTAATTTTTCTCCAAATATATGTGGTGCACCACATTTTGTAATAATTTGTGCTATTTCATAAGACACCATTAGTCCTTTATCATTCCGACTTGAAATCTTCTTAAAAACATTACTGAGAGTATTGCGACTATCAAATGTTTTAAGTTGTTGAAAATACGATATGTCTTTATTATTATTGTCGGGATGTTTCTTTACAAAATGTTCCTTTAACCGCGATGGCTTCATGGCCTCGTTAGAAAACACATGTTGACAGAGTAAACACATTGGCAATTGTTGATTTGTAGGAGATGAAACAAAACCAAATTTTAAATAGTCAACTAAATATTGTCGACACTTTTTCTGTTTGACTGACATCTTGAAAAAAGGGCTAATCCATGAAGAAATCATTTTAATACAGAAGAACTCACATACGCCAACAGAAATTAACGCGATCGCCCCAACGGACTGACAGAAATGACTAATTTTTAATATGCAGCAAAATCGCTTTGCATGACACAACGCCATACATAGAAAAAATAAGATACGCATGCGCATGAGCGAGCATTTTGTATCTCTCTTTCATGTGACATAGCGCTAACTGTCAAACGCAACATGGTAACCCGATCGCAATATTTTATTCGCGATTGTGTACGCGATGATTTACAGTGATGATCTGTGCAGTGCACGTACCAATTGAGCATATCTTATTTTTGTATTTCGACATAACGCCCACTGGAACTCCTGCAGCGCCCCCTAAATTCTAAAAAATTATAAACGCCCCCCCAGACCTCTAAAACGCCCACAAGGGGGCGCTGGCGCCCCTGTTAAGAATCACTGCTCTAAACGAATATGGCCGTACGGCGAGCAAATTTTTACCTCAAGAGAGTATGGACGTACACGGTACGTCCAATGTTTTTATTCCCGAACACATGAATTTATCCATAAAACGGACACGGCTCAAATGTTTTTATCTATTCAATTATTTTGTATATGGCGGCCGCAATTACGTTTTTTATATTACTTGCTTAGAGGTTAAATCTGAGTTTCAGGGGGATTTGAACCCGCAACATCCGAGCTGGGAGACAGGCATCTTACCAACTAGGCCATGGCCAGCAATGTATGATGGAATAAGGAATGAGAACGTTAGAAAAAAAACTAATTAAAATGAATAAACGTGCATTGAGATGGTTTGGTCACGTAAAAAGTATGAGAAGACCTAGAAAAACGTGGTACGACCAAATGAACCAATTCTGAAAGAAGAAAGACTAAAAAGTCTTTATAATAGGATAGTATGCACAATGATGTCTATGGATATTGCAGAAACGAAATATGTTTACCAGGAAAGAATGGAGATATGTTCTCTTTGCCTACCCCAATAGGGATATGCCATAATGATGAAGATTATTTAGGATGTTGTGCCAAAAACGTATATAAAAAATGTTTCATTCCATTTATTGTCCTTGCAGGTGTTTGTGGAAACCTTAGACAAGTGTTTCGAGAACGTTTGCGAGCTTGACCTCATCTTCCACGCAGACTGCGTGCATCACATCCTCAGCGAGCTGGTCATGGGCGGGATGGTGCTGCAGACCAACATGGCTGACATCCTCGCGAGGATCGAAGACCAGAACAAGCTGCAGAAGCAAGAGGTAATATATTGTAGTGTGCGGAGAAAGAATTCGACTTGGGAGCAGGGTTTTATCTTCCACGCAGACCGTGAGTGCCATATCTTGAAGGAACTGGCTACAAAGACACGGTGTTTCCAAGATCAAAGACGAAATTGCAGAAACAGGGTCGTTCTTCTTTTAACACATTCGCACTGGAATTTACGTGCAAAAACGTACGCTCGTAACATGGTGAATTGCAATAAAAATGATATACAAGAAATTGTACGACTTTTTTTATTGAGATCACGGTTTTAGAACTTAATCCATTCCAGAAAGTTGTTCGAAAATCGAATAAATTTTTTCCATAAGGCGCAGGGTTTGAACCGATGACCTTACGCACGAAAGTCTAGTGTGTTACCGCGTGGCCATGCACCTTGATATTCTAGTATTCGGGGGTACAGATCGTTCAGTCAGAAGAGTCATTTTGCAAAAGTGTGAGTCACACTCTCTGTATTACACAACTTATGTAGTGATATTGGTTTTAGAATGCCACACGATTGGTTAGCGCAGAGCAGAGTGCACGTTTGTATTGTTGTTAAAATACTCGGTGATTAGAAAAACACTACCATGTCCAAATTAGGAGTGCCATTTTTGTCTAATGTAATGTATCATTCAAAATGTTTCCAAAGCTTAGAATGTATTGGGTGTACAAATTAGTTCGGTCCGTTTTTTGTGTTCAAAAATACATTTATTTCGAAACAAAATGAATGAACAGATCAATTAAAGTATTGTCCATCGCTGGCTATTACTTTTTCCCATCTCTCAGACAATTTTCGAATTCCAATGATTCTGCAAGCTCCTCTTGCGTTTGACTCTGATCTTCTTCGAGTAATGCCTCTAATTCTTTGTCCTCGAATTTTTTTGGCTGTCCAGAGCGAGGCTTGTCTTCGACGCTGAAATCTCCATCCTTGAAACGTCGAAACCATTCCCTACATGATTTATCAGTTGGAGCAGCGTCACCATAAACTTCGACAAGCATTCGATGGGCTTCAGCTGCACTTTTCTTCCAATTAAAGTAGAAAATTAAAACCTCCCGCAAATGCTGCTTGGTTAACACAAAATTCGATATTTTCAACACTGTACAAAACAAGGTTTTTGCATGAAACTCAAAGCGATATAAACTGAATGTTATTGACAGATGTCTAACCTCTCTGAAACCGCCAAAATCGGCTGTCACTATGAACCATTCATAACAGCCAGAGCCATCTTTTGGAAACGGACCTCACTAATTTGTACTCCCAATACTTTGTTACAACTTAAAGTTTCCTAGAATTTAGTATCACTCCATCCACTATTATTTTAAAACTTTATTACTTGCCATTGTAATTATGTAATTATGATACTAATATTAATATGTTAAATAATCTTATGGTACATACAATAATAATTGTATTTCTATGCGCTATAATCTAATTAAAGCTGACGAACATTTTTACTTTATAATACTTGTACTTATATTTATTTTTAAATGTGGATACACCGGAGAATGCTACGGATACCCTGGACGGATATGGTCAGCAACACGAGGGTTCTTCAAAGAGCCAAAGTTGATAGAGAGTTGCTGACTAATATTAAAATCCGAAAGGTGTCCTATTTGGGTCATGTACTTAGAGGAGCAAAGTACAAATTACTGCACCTGATCATCCAAGGCAAAATAGAGGGTCAAGGAGGTGTTGGCAGGAGGCAAATCTCCTGGCTCCGCAATATACATGATTGGACTAGCATAAGGGGCGTTGGGGATCTTTTTCGGGCTGCCGGGGATAAAGATGTCTACTCTCAGGTGACAGTCAACGTTGGGGGACCTGACTTGACACTAGGAAGAAGAAGAAGACAGAAAAAATGCCTGTGTCGTTCGAGGGGAGTAGCAAAGACCGCCATAGGATGGACTGACTATCGTACTATTAGGTGTACAATTAAGTTTCCGCCGTTTTTTATCAAAAATTGGGCATTTATTGTGAAAGAACGGAACCTCATGTTTTATTCGAAGTATTGCCCATCGCTTGCCACTACCTTTTCCCATCTTTCTGGCA
This sequence comes from Odontocerum albicorne, assembly GCA_949825065.1. Classification (NCBI taxonomy): domain Eukaryota; kingdom Metazoa; phylum Arthropoda; class Insecta; order Trichoptera; family Odontoceridae; genus Odontocerum; species Odontocerum albicorne. The sequence continues at coordinate 1,185,193 of OX463867.1, read as the reverse complement.
GCATACGGATACAGCGTCGGAAGAATGCTTCATCTTTTGAGGCTATCCACGAATCGACCCAATTTTTGGTATCTTCATATGATGTGAAGTGCTGCTCAGACAGGTCATGCGTCATCGATCGAAACAAGTGAAAATCAGAAGGAGCAATGTCTGGTGAATACAGCGGGTGGGGTAAAACTTCCCAATTGATTGTTTCCAAAAAGGTTTTGACCGGCGCCGCAACATGTGGACGAGCATTATCATGCAGGAGAATAATTTTGTCGTGTCTGGAGTAGCAGTGGGCGCGCTTTTCCTCGAGTGCTCGACTCAATCTCATCAATTGTGCTCGGTAGACAGCCCCAGCAATGGTTTCGTTCGGTTTGAGCAACTCATAATACACGACACCAAGCTGATCCCACCAAATACACAACAAGAGTTTTTTTCCATGAATATTTGGCTTAGCTGTAGATGTTGAAGCATGGCCAGGGGTTCCCCATGATTTCTTCCTTTTTGGATTATCATAGTAGATCCATTTTTCATCACCAGTGACTATACGGTGCAGAAAACCCTTTCGTTTATGCCTGGCAAGCAGCATTTCACATGTGGAAAATCAGCGTTCAACGTTTCTCGGTGTCAGTTCATATGGAACCCAATTTCCTTGTTTTTGAATCATTCCCAATGATTTCAACCCATGTGAAATTGCTTGTTGAGTCACTCCTAATGTAAGTGCAAGTTCTTCTTGCATTTGGCACGAATCTTGATCCAATAATACTTCCAATTCCGCGTCTTCGTACACTTTCGGCCTTCCGCTACGTTCTTTGTCTTCGATGTCAAATTCACCGTTCTTAAACTTTTGAAACCACTCACGACAACTTCTCTCACTTAAGGCAGCCTCACCATATGCTTCTACAAGCAATCGATGCGCCTCAGCTGCAGATTTCTTCAAATTGAAGAAGTAAATCAAAAGTTCCCGCAAATGACGCTTATTCGGCTCAAAACTTGACATTTTCGAACACAAAAAAATATGTTATACTGATAAAAATTCACTAATATTTCAAGGTCATGTTGTTGACAGATGTCCAACCTTACGATAATGACATTTTACATCTGACAATTTTAACCATAACTTACTGGTGGCGCCAACTTTTGTCAAACGGCGGTGACTTATTTGTACACCCAATATATTGTGAGGATTTGCTTGTCTTATAATATTAGAGCCATAATAAAATGTTTTGATTTTCGATGAATAGTTTTTATTTACCGTTGTATTCTTGCAGGCGGGTCTATCAGCGGCACCGGCGAGGGCAGTCTCAGCCGTGAAGAGCATGAACCTGCCGCAGCAGATCCGGGACATGAAGCTGCCCGACCTCCCTCAAGCCATCAAGGTGAGAGACTATTCTTCACAACCTCGACTGTTCCTGCTCTAAGAACCAGTTATCATCAGTGGTAATCGGCTTTCCAGAGCGGACACCATCTTCAAGTGTCCTTTCACTGTTATGGAATATTTTAAACCACATTTGACACACACGATCATCGTCACCATACACTGCCCATGTAATTTTTTTTGGTTTACGGCATACTATTTCCTTTGCAGTGTTAAAACAGCACCGAGCACCGAAAAAATGTTTTATTTTGTTCCATCTTTAAAATGATACCAAAAATAAAACAGGTCATGAAATTTGTGTAAATACTGGTCGAAAAGATGCGCTTAACTATTACCTTTCAAAAAGTAGTGTAATGTAAACACAGACAGTAATTTATTGTTCTTAAAAATTCGTATGATTTACTAGAAAAACTACAGAACATGAAGACATTTTTAGTTATGTATTCCTGTCATAAAAAAAAAACATTACTTTTAATAATAAAAATTGTCTTGCCTACATCCATTGTAAGTGTATTTAATATAAGGCAGTTAAAAGGTTAATAATATACATTCAGCACGTTTGGAATGAAGTTAGCAATGAAAATTATGTCCTAATGACATCTATGTAATAAATATGAAACTACTTGATCTGATTAAAGTTATTAACCCTTATCTTGGCAAAGTTCAATTTATCCAAATATTAACGTTTTTCTTTGGTGATTCCTTGTTATATGGCAAGTTATGAAGGAAAATTGAGGAAAAGAATCACAACTTTTCCTTATAGTTTTCTTTATATGTAACACCCACGTTACATTGCTAAAATACTAATTTTTATAAAACACTAAAAGGGCTATAAAATGATTCTATAATCTAAAACAAGAACAACATTAACATATCTGAATTATCAACAAATAAAATGGTTTGAATAATTTTTCTCTCCATGAAGTGATTAATAAGATATTTAGATTATTTACCCCAATTTTCAAAACGCGCCCACGCTGTCCAGACATGTTGACCCGATGTCGTTTGAAAGGTTGTAGCGTTGTCAATATTTATCACCAGATGATACCACTGCACACAATAGTGCATGTATAGTATTTGAATGTGTTGCCATATTTGAAATTACGTTACAGTTTCTGGATTCCAAAAAAAATCCCTTAATTAGTGTAACACCTGTGTTACTATGCCATGATTAAGGTTAAAATTTTTGCTGATGTCTAATTTTTCGTTTCTTAATTCCAGGATCTGAAGTTCTGACCTAACACAGCGCAGCCTAGCTCTGACCACCGTTCCTACATAAGCACCGACTTCCCTCCGTCTCGGGGGAGTTCTGGATTCCTATCCTCGAGAATTTCAATCGCCAACAACATCATCCAGACCTTCTATCCATCCTCTTCCAACCAGCAGGACTACGAAGACCTGCAGGATCTACAACGTCCGTTCGCTCCCAAGTTCAACCTTCCCTCGACTAATCCGTGCTTGAACAAAGACCAAGAGGGCTTCGAAGACAGTTTACTCAGTCGACGATCGAGCCTTCAAAGCCCTAGAGACATAGAAAAAATTATCGATGCACCGGTGACCAAAGAACAACCAAGTTTATTAGCCGGATATCAAGACATTACTCAGCAGTCTATGGATTACGAATTCTCCGAGAACGAAATGTATAATGTTGAAATTGGAAAAATATATAGTCTAGAATCGTTCGGTGCTAACGTCACGGACAAGTGTAATAAAGGAAGGAAACGGGATAAGAAAAAGAAGACTGCGTTATCGTCAGACCTCGTCAGTCTTTGTAGGCCGACTTTGATGTATCCGAATAGGTTAGAAGGTCCTCTCGACGTGGATGTTGACGTTAAGTCAATTTCGAAACAGGAGCGAAAGAATTTAAAATAAGAAATCTCATTTTTTTTTCTTACAAAATATTTTTGATGTTTTATTATGTTCTGAAAATAATGACCGAATTTTACCTTTGAATTCAATCAACTCCATAAATAAATATAACAGATTCTAACTGCCAAACAAAATCAAATGAACAAATAGTTCCTATACTTAAGAAATTGTAGCACGGTCCCTATGACAGTTCACAAATTTGCCCCAATACAACCTTGTAACGACGTTCAGTAATTTTAATTATTTTATCAACTTTAATATAAGCCTAGATTGTAATAAATAACAAGTTATTTAGGTAAATACATTACATAAAACTAACAATAATGACAAATCAATACATCTTGTTACAAATTAGCAAAAATGTGACAGTTTGTTAGAATCAAATAATATTTGGCGACATTCGTCAAACGTCACTACGTTAGTCTGCATTGGCTAGGGATGGGGTATACGATAATTGGATTTTCGATTTTTTTACACCTAAAATTAAATGTTCGTAATTAGTATTAATTCATAGTGGATCTTGGCCTATTTAAAGATAGATACAAATCATACAATACATTAGAAAGTCAGTATAATGATAATTAGGAATTTAAAACGTCAGTTTAGAGAAAAACAATTTTTCGATTTATAAAAAAATGATTCGGTTTGTAAAAAAAAACGATTTTACCCCATCGCTTTGAGACATGACGTTTAAAATGTCACAGGAACCATCCTACATTTTCTCTTAAGTATAGCAAAGAACGTTCGAAATTATGTCGACTATTATTTTCGGAACAACCTAATGCAAGATTTGATAATTTGGATGTTTTCGATGATGGTCAAAATTACTTGACACTGAAAAACAAAAAAAGATATCATAAAATTAAAAATTATAAGATTTTTTTATCTATTGGGAGTACAAATTAGTTCGGTCCGTTTCCAAAAGATGGCTCTGGCTGTTATGAATGGTTCATAGTGACAGTCGATTTTGGCGGTTTCAGAGAGGTTAGACATCTGCCAATAATATTCAGTTTATATCGCTTTGAGTTTCATGCAAAAACCTCGTTTTGTACAGTGTTTAAATTGTCGAATTTTGTGTTAACCAAGCAGCATTTGCGGGAGGTTTTAATTTTCTGCTTTAATTGGAAGAAAAGTGCAGCTGAAGCCCATCGAATGCTTGTCGAAGTTTATGGTGACGCTGCTCCAACTGATAAATCATGTAGGGAATAGTTTCGACGTTTCAAGGATGGAGATTTCAGCGTCGAAGACAAGCGTCGCTCTGGACAGCCAAAAAAATTCGAGGACAAAGAATTAGAGGCATTACTCGAAGATCAGAGTCAAACGCAAGAGGAGCTTGCAGAATCATTGGGAGTGACTCAACAAGCCGTTGTATATCCTCGCCTTGCTTTGGATGTTCATATACTTGTTTTAGTTAAGAGGTTGAAACACCCAAAAGATCCCAGCAGCCCTAAAGTCAGTGTTACCTGCATGCGGTGCACCTGCTAGTAAACTGAAAATGGTCTTTGGACTTGTTTTAGTTAAGAGGTTGCAACACCCAAAAGATCCCAGCAGCCCAAAAGTCAATGTTACCTGCATGCGGTGCACCTGCTAGTAAACTGAAAATGGTCTTTGGACTTGTTTTAGTTAAGAGGTTGCAACACCCAAAAGATCCCAGCAGCCCAAAAGTCAATGTTACCTGCATGCGGTGCACCTGCTAGTAAACTGAAAATGGTCTTTGGACTTGTTTTAGTTAAGAGGTTGCAACACCCAAAAGATCCCAGCAGCCCAAAAGTCAATGTTACCTGCATGCGGTGCACCTGCTAGTAAACTGAAAATGTTCTTTGGACTTGTTTTAGTTAAGAGGTTGCAACACCCAAAAATCCCAGCAGCCCTAAAGTCAGTGTTACCTGCATGCGGTGCACCTGCTAGTAAACTGAAAATGGTCTTTGGACTTGTTTTAGTTAAGAGGTTGCAACACCCAAAAGATCCCAGCAGCCCAAAAGTCAATGTTACCTGCATGCGGTGCACCTGCTAGTAAACTGAAAATGGTCTTTGGACTTGTTTTAGTTAAGAGGTTGCAACACCCAAAAGATCCCAGCAGCCCAAAAGTCAATGTTACCTGCATGCGGTGCACCTGCTAGTAAACTGAAAATGTTCTTTGGACTTGTTTTAGTTAAGAGGTTGCAACACCCAAAAATCCCAGCAGCCCTAAAGTCAGTGTTACCTGCATGCGGTGCACCTGCTAGTAAACTGAAAATGGTCTTTGGACTTGTTTTAGTTAAGAGGTTGCAACACCCAAAAGATCCCAGCAGCCCAAAAGTCAATGTTACCTGCATGCGGTGCACCTGCTAGTAAACTGAAAATGGTCTTTGGACTTGTTTTAGTTAAGAGGTTGCAACACCCAAAAGATCCCAGCAGCCCAAAAGTCAATGTTACCTGCATGCGGTGCACCTGCTAGTAAACTGAAAATGTTCTTTGGACTTGTTTTAGTTAAGAGGTTGCAACACCCAAAAATCCCAGCAGCCCTAAAGTCAATGTTACCTGCATGCGGTGCACCTGCTAGTAAACTGAAAATGGTCTTTGGACTTGTTTTAGTTAAGAGGTTGCAACACCCAAAAGATCCCAGCAGCCTTAAGGTCAATGTTACCTGCATGCGGTGCACCTGCTAGTAAACTGAAAATGGTCTTTGGACTTGTTTTAGTTAAGAGGTTGCAACACCCAAAAGATCCCAGCAGCCTTAAAGTCAATGTTACCTGCATGCGGTGCACCTGCTAGTAAACTGAAAATGGTCTTCGGACTTAGAACTACTTGAGTAGATACAAAAATGGTAGTATGTAACAAATATGCCGAAATTGGTATTATGTAGCATAATAAAACTGCCGAAATTGGTATTATTTAACACGTAATCAAACTGCCGAAATTGGTAATATGTAACAGATAATAAAACTGCCGAAATTGGTAATATGTAACAGATAATAAAACTGCCGAAATTGGTAATATGTAACAGATAATAAAACTGCCGAAATTGGTAATATGTAACAGATAATAAAACTGGTGAAAATGGTAATATGTAACAGATAATAAAACTGCCGAAATTGGTAATATGTAACAGATAATAAAACTGCCGAAATTGGTAATATGTAACAGATAATGAAACTGCCGAAATTGGTATTATTTAACACGTAATCAAACTGCCGAAATTGGTAATATGTAACAGATAATAAAACTGCCGAAATTGGTAATATGTAACAGATAATAAAGCTGGTGAAACTGGTAATATGTAACAGATAATAAAACTGCCGAAATTGGTAATATGTAACAGATAATAAAACTGCCGAAATTGGTAATATGTAACAGATAATAAAGCTGGTGAAAATGGTAATATGTAACAGATAATAAAACTGCCGAAATTGGTAATATGTAACAGATAATAAAACTGGCGAAAATGGTAATATGTAACAGATAATGAAACTGCCGAAATTGGTAATATGTAACAGATAATAAAACTGGCGAAAATGGTAACATGTAACAGATAATAAAACTGCTGAAATTGGTAATATGTAACAGATAATAAAACTACCGAAATTGGTAATATGTAACAGATAATAAAACCGATGAAATCGCAAACATGTCATTGACTAGAAATCTCTGTCGAGATGTCGTAAATATTATTTGGATTAGATTCAGTGTTTACTTTCGATGCAAGCGGACGGACATATCAAGTCAAATTGTTAATAAAAGTCCCGCGTGTGTTGCGATTGATTTGTGATAGACTATTTTTATTAGTTATTCTCATATTTCCTATCCTCAATTTTGTATTTTCCTGTCACATAACCTTGTGCTCTAGTTTTATGTGTATTTTTTTCTTGATTTTTTAACCTCTTAACAGTCGGACTTTTAACACGCGACGTAACAGAATGACGAATTGTGAACGAATAAATTCTATATGAAAATACTACCTTGATCAAAACGTTTTAGGACCGGCCACCGTGTGGCGCTGTCAGTCACCCGATTGGAATTCTTTTTTTTTGTTAGGTTACCACATCTATCATTGACACTTCCCTCCAAATTTCAGCGTCATAGCTTGACATTTGTAAAAGTTACGCTGTACTGAGTACATCTACCTTTGTGTGTGTTTTCGATTTTTTACAAGTTTGAAAATGGCATCAACTGTGCATCAACGAGTTTGCATTAAATTTTATGTGAAAAATGGATTTAACGGTCCGCAGACCTTGGAAATGTTGGAGAAGTGTTTTTCGGTGGCACGAACGCTTCAGAAGTGGTCGTGAGTCGGTCGAGGATAACGAACGCAGTGGCAGTCGAAAACCGATTAAAACATCCATAAAATCAAAGAAATGTTGGCCGAAAACCGCAAATTGACCATCAGAGAGCTGGCAGAGGACTTGAACATCGCTTATGGATCCGCTCAAGACATTTTGGTTAGTGATTTGGGCCTCAGACGTGTCGCTGCAAAACTGGTGCCGAAAAACCTCAATTTCATGCAAAAAAAGGACCGCATTGAAATCGCGAAAGACATGATTTCCATGAGTTTTTGACCAAAAACAACACGAATACTATCCAGCAGCCTTCAAATTCATCTGATCTGGCTCCCTGCGACTTTTTCCTGTTCAACCGACTTAAAAAACCGCTTCGCGGAACGGGTTACAGCACCCAAGAGGATGCCATGAAAAAATCGAAGACGACTCTGATGGACATACCGAAAATTGAGTACCAGCGGTGTTTCGAGTATTGGATCAAGCGCTGGCGTAAGTGCGTTGCAGTCGATGGGGAGTACTTTGAAGGGGACCATATCGATTTTGATGAATAAACTTGTATTTTCGATTTTATGAATAAAGTCCTAAAACTTTTTGATCAAGGTAGTATATTCCGTTCGGATAAAACAAGTTGAAACAAGATCTGGCCAAACGACGCTCGGGAGAAACACTCCCGACAAGTCGAAACAAGATTTGCCCGGACGAGGCTCGGGCTCGTTAGAATAAAAAGAAACTTCGTGCCCGAGTCATGCTCGGGCAAAACTGTCAGGTGGTTAATATACTTTGATGAGTTTTCGAGCCTTGCCGTCAATTTATATCTCCTCATCGCCCAAACTAATGTTATGAAATCTGCTTAGCCCCCTTTGCCGAAAACTGGACGGAGAGAAAATACAATTTTTTTAATGTTATTTAAAGTTATTGTGGAAGTTTAAAGACATTGTAATTTGTTTTATCAAACACTGTTTATTCCACTATAATAACGGTATAACTCTACCTGTTTCAAGGTTTTCACCCCATTATCAGGGGAGACTAAACAAGACTTTGCTGTCATATTTTAAATTAAACTGGAAATGACAATCTTGGGTACAGTACCCGGCGGCAAGTAATACACATCGGGCTTAAGAAAGAGACTGTCGCCCATAATCGGCTAACTTCGGCTTTGTAGAGCATTGTCTCTGTCATTCATACACGTGTTCCGTCGCGATTTGTCAGTCTCATCGTGCGACAGAGACGACGCTCTACAAAGCTGAAGTTAGCCGATTATTACCGACAGTCTCTTTCTTAAGCCCGATGTGTATTACTTACCGACGGGTACTGTACTTGTTTTGATTTTTTTTTCCAATTTTTTTGATGTTGATTATCCAAGTAAATTTTTTACCTTACATACGTACCATCACGCCAGTTCCCTGTCGGACACATATCCTTAGCCTCTTCCACAATACATACATACACCTTCTTGTACAACTTCTACGATGTTTCTAATTTTCTTCATTTCCTTCTTTCAGAACATTATTCCCTTGATCCAACCATACCTTCCATATGCCTCCCACCCACATTTACACTATTTATCCGTTTTGTTAGTTTTTCTTCATTCATTCATTCCACGTGCTCTTACGACCCCAGATAATTAAAAGTTAAACTGTAAGGCTAAGGCCACACCAAAATGCTTCGCTAGGTGCTATGTGCCTAAAATACTAGGTGACTTCATGTATGACCACACCAAAGTGTTCGCACAAATTCATTTGACATTTGAGAGCAGTTGAGTCAACAAACGATGCCACTCTCAAAACTAACCAATTCCATTACAACTTACCTTATCTTTATTTACTTCCTGCGCAACTTCATTCCAAAGTGATTTTATTACAGGTACATTTTTGTATAATTTGCTCGATGGGTTCCACAAAGGCTCCCTTTTATACACAGTTGTTATTAAAACTTCCGCCATCTTGTAAAATCACTTGGTGACACAATCAAATTAACCAACACTAATCGTCATGTAGTGTGGCGCGAAGCGTGCAGTGTGGCCATTGCGATAGTATGCGGTGCGTTGGTTCGCTAGGATATGTCGCCTAGCTTGCAGCGTAGCTCTAAGCACCAAGCGAGGCTCCTACCTGTGTGGCCGTGGCTTAAAATAGGAACTGAAACGGAGTTTTACGATATTATTAAATATTCCTTCAAGGATGATGATTATAGTAGATTTTTATGTATGAAATATGTATCTTAATTCATTCCAAGTGCAAAATTATGAATTGTAAATCTTATTTGTAATAAATAAATATATATATTATTAAGATATTTACAATGGATCTTGTTTATTTATTATTATGAGTGGTACCCAAAAGTACAGTAGATTTCCCATTGAGATTTATGGCCATACGGTAACGTACTACACTTCCGTGGAGATGGTCGACAATTTGGACTATCCTCGAATGTTCTACTCTTCTTGAATGACACAACCATTCGAGGGTATTAGGATATCTATGTATTCAGTCTATATCAGAACTTCTTCTTCTTAAACTTTCTGTAGACTCTCATGAGTCTGTTACTGCAGGATTGTCCTGTGATGCTGAGCTCCAGCTATCTCTCCATCATTTCGGGGGTCTCCCTGGTGGACGCCGTCCATCCGGCACCCCATGCAGAGCTATGTATGGAATTCTTGTGGAATTCATTCTCTGTACATGTTGGTACCAGTATCGTCAATGCTGTCGTCCCCATCTGACCACATCTTGGACCTCACAGACCTCTCGGATTGTGGTGTTCCTTACACGATCACGCAAAGTCTTCCCAGCAATAGCGCGCAGAGTTCTCATTTCCGTTGTCCTTAGCATACTTTTTGTCCTGACAGTGTCCGCCCTCGCTTCGATGCCATATGTGAGGATAGGTCGCACACAGGTCTTATAAATGCGCACCTCGCTATCCGTTCTCATATCTTTATTCCTCTACTATATATGACATCTCTCAGGCAGCACGCCACAACTGCAGCTTTATCTACCTGAGGCCTTACTTCTCTGGGGAGGTCATGAGAGCTGAGCAGTTCACTGCCGAGATATCTGAACTGGGTTGCTTGTTCAATTGGCTCGTCACGTACTGAAATTCTGCACTCTAGTGGGTCTTTGAAGAATGTCATACATTTGGTTTTTGCTACGGAGATAATCATATTGTACTTTGAGCAGGATTCATCGAACTATACCAGGACTGTAAATATGAAACCGGAATTTGCTCATAGAGAGCTCTAGTTGTCAATGTAGTGACGCCTTTTTCTTGTCGACTGTAAGGCCAAATCACTATGGATGGTAGACAATGCTCTGTATTTGGTGGGATCAGAAGGGTGTTATCTATTACGAGCTGCTAAAACCTGGCGAAACCGTTAATACCGAACGCTACCGACAACAAATGATGGATTTGAACCGAGCATTGCGTGAAAAACGATCAGAATATCAAAAGAGGCAACACAAAGTGATTTTGCTTTATGATAATGCACAATCGCACACAGCAAAACCGGCCAAGGAAACGATTGAGGCGTTTAGTTGGCAAATACTTTCGCATGCGGCTTACTCACCAGACTTGGCTCCATCCGATTACTACTTATTTGCATCGATGGGACACGCACTTGCTGAGCAGCGCTTCGCTTCTTACGAAAGTGGCTCGATGATTGGTTTGCCTCAAAAGAGCAACAGTTTTTTTAGCGTGGCATCCACAAATTGTCAGAGAGATGGGAAACAAGTGTAGCTAGCGAAGGGCAATACTTGGAATAAAATATTTGTTACCATTTTCATACAATAAATGTGTATTTTCTATAAAAAATTCCAGTTTCATATTTACAGACCTATATTCTTTCAAAAAGAGAAATTAAATCATGCCAGTGTACTCTGATTGTCTTACTTTGTTGTGTTATCGGATCTAGTACAACAGTGTGCCCCAGTGAGTTTGCTGGTACGCAACGGCTCACTCATTTTATAAAAACTCCACAGCGCAGTTTCGTTTTCCGACTGAATTGACTTTGAAATAGTGAGGGTATTCTCGACAATGAAGTCTCGATTATCTGAGCTAAATGAAGGTGAAAGTGGTCCGGACAATCGAGAAAATGAAAATAATGTTTATTACATAATATTATCTTGTAAGTACAGTAGAGCGCTGATTATCCATGGTAATTGGGGGACATTTGAGCCCAGATAATTGAAAGATACAGTTAATACAAATTAAGTTTTTTTGAGTTAAACTTTTTAAGAGTTAAACTTTTTAAGAGTTGAAATGCTAGACAACTTTTATTGACGCGGTAGGGCTAATTGGCCTGAACATCACGAAAAGTGAAACGGTGTATTATATTATTATTTATTATTAAATATTTTATTTAATAATAAATTATTATTAATTATTTTATTATTAATAATGATTTATTATTAATAATAATTAATAGTATTAAGTGTATCATTTTGTTATTAACATTATTATTTATTATTAAAATTATTATTTATTATTAAAATTATTATTGTTTATTATTGAAAATTATTTTAGGTTATATATTATTTTTATATTAATATATTTAATAATTATTAATTTTATTTTATATTATTTATTTTAATATTTATTTAATGTATACTTTATATTTAATATATAATTATAATAATATATACCTGTTATTATAATATTAATAATTATATTATTTATGTATTATAATAAATTATAATATAATTAATAAATAATATAATAATAGTATTATTAATATAATAAAAATAATTAATTTAATAATTAATAATAAAAAAATATTGATTTATTTAATATAAAAAAATATAAATTTAATATTATTAAGTGTATTATATTATTATTAAAATTATTAATATTTATTATTAAAAATAAAAAAAATATTATATATTTTTTTAATTAATTAAGAGGGATTTTCTTGAATTAAATTCCACATAATCATTTTTTATTTAATTAAGCGAGATTTTCTGAATTACATTCCACATAACCATTTTTTATTTAATTAAGAGAGATTTTTTTAAAATTAAATTCCACATAACCATTTTTTATTTAATTAAGAGAGATTTTCTTGAATTAAATTCCACATGACCATTGTTTATTTAATTAAGAGAGATTTTTTTTAAATTAAAATCCACATAACCATTTTTTATTTAATTAAGAGAGATTTTCTTGAATTAAATTCCAGATAACCATTTCCTAATCCTACAAAAAAAAATCATGAACAAATGGAAAAAAAGCAATGCATAAAATCAACTTTTCCTAGGAGCTAAGAAGTTTCACTTCTACTGCGCGAGAGTATCACGCATCTGTTTTTTTTTATGTAAGATGAGTATATAAGCAAGCTTTCTCAGTATTTGATAGATACAACCGCTAAATGCTGGTACCATACCAAGGTATTTACATTGGTAAGCTCTGGATCTACATATTTTTGTGTTTGTATGAATGCAGAGAAACACCACCATTTTCGTAGCATCAGTTAATTGATATAAACTATGCTATTGTAAACTAAACTGGGCTAAAACTATGCTATTGTAAACTAAACTCTATACTAAACTGGGATTACTGCGCCACAGAAGACCACGGTTAATCTAATTTACGAATAATTGAGCCCCGGATAATCGGAGCTCTACTGTATATATATTTTTAATAGAAATAAAACTATCTCATATCTTCAAATAAAAAACACGTGGCCAAATGATAAAAGGTAAGCTATGAAAAATATTGAGGGAAATATGGTGTTGAATGTAAATTTAATACGTGATATTGCCTCATTATATGCCTTAAGTAGATCATGTAGTAGAGTGAATGGTTTCTTGACTGAGTAGCTTAATATTTCAAAAGGGGTAAAGCAAGGATGTGTCATGTCACCTTGGTTGTTTAATATTTACATAGATTCATGTGTGAAGGAACTATAGAGGTCAATGGATGGCATACAAATGTTGAATGGGAATGTGTCGGGATTACTGTATGCTGATGACATGGTAGTGTTGGCGTAGAGTGAATATGAACTACAGAATTTGATAAGTAAATTGTGTGGATATTTTATATAATTTTTAATTTTTTTAATGTTAACATTTTTTGTACTTTTCAATGTAGTTGGGCTAAGCCTGTATTGAGAAAAAAAAATTGCATGTTTTTTACGACCATGAAACCTTATTTACTTTGCTCTGGTTGGTTGGTAATGCAAATGGATGGAGAAACATTACCAAATTGTGACTCCTTTAAGTATCTTGGGTCACTCATCCATAGCGATGGAGGATGTGCAGCAGATGTAACACATAGAATTAGTGTGGGATGGATGGAGTTTAGATCAATGACGGGAGTTCTATGTGATCCGAAAATGCCAGTAAAGTTAAAAGGAACAGTATACCAAACGATTGTCAGACCCGCACTACTCTATGGCTCCGAATGCTGGACGATGTATAACTCTTACTCTAGGCAACTAGAAACTGCTGAAATGCGCATGCTAAGATGGTCAGCTGGTGTGTCCCTAAGAAACAGGAAGCCTAGGTGTTACAGACATCAACAGCAAGATGGAGGAGAGGCGATTGAGATGGTATGGGCACGTTGGACGCAGAGCACCCGATCACATTGTGAACCAGGCAATCTCCGTGGATCTTCCTCGAATAACAACCAGAGGAAGACCAAAGAATTCGTGGGTGGTGCAAAAAGATAACCTGATGCAGAGGCACAGCCTGGGGGACGTAGTCCAGGACAGAAGAGCATACAACCTGAGGACGAGGAAAGCTGACCCCAACAGTCTTCGCAGACAATGAGTTGGGATGGAGCCAGGGAGAGAGCTCTGGTTGGTTGGCAGAGATTGCCACCTGGCAATAAGCTCGCCAGATTGTTTTAACAATGAAGTTTAAATAAATAAATAAATTTGTAGATATCTGTAATGTTATTCAGTTATCTATGATAGAAATGATTATCAGTGGGTTTTTCCTACGAGTATATTTGGCAGTCTCCTGATAAATTGTCTATTTTAGTCACAAATTATTATCTAGTCTTGCGTAGGCTTAGAATATTTCATATTGGTCTACTGATTAAGGCTTGTATTTTTTCGAGTCGAAAAGTTTCTTAGATAATAGATATAGATCATTCAGCCAGAAGAGTCATTTTGCAATAGTGTGAGTTACACTCTCTGTATTACACAACTTGTGTAGTGGTGTTGGTTTTAGAATGCCACACGATTGGTTCGCGCAGAGCAGAGCGCACGTTTGTACTGTTGTTAAAATACTCGGTGATTAGAAAAACACTACCGTGTCCAAATTAGGAGTGCCATTTTTGTCTAATGTAATGTACGAGGCATATCCAGAAACTAAGTGTACTGAATTTTTGTAGGTTACAATTTTTTTTATTTAAACAAAAAAATTACGTGGTTACCGTAGTACATATGTAAGCTATTTTTCGACATAGTCGCCATTCCTTTCAATGCAGGTGGTGAAGCGGGGTATCAACTTGTTGATGCCTTCCTCGAAGTAATTTCCCGCCAACCCCTCCGTCCACTTGTCCACCTCCTCCTTTACCTCCTCGTCGGTTGAAAACCTTTTCCACCCATGTGCAGCTTCAGGGAGGTAAAGAGATAGTAATCTGAAGGTGCTAGGTCAGGGGAATGCGCGGGATGGTTCAGGACATCCCATTTAAACGAGGCGAGCAGTTCCTGCGTGGCGTTGGCCGTGTGTGGTCTTGCATTGTCGTGCAGCAGGCAGACTCCCTTTGTCAGCATGCCTTTACTCTTGTTATGAATCGCCCTCCGCAATTTTTTTAGGGTCTCACAGTATCTTGCAGAGTTGATGGTCTCCCCTTGAGGCATATATTCAATTAAAATTATGCCTTGACAGTCCCAAAAAACGGATGCCATTATTTTCTTGGCTGAAATTGTGGTTTTGAACTTTTTGGCGGAGGGTGAAGAGGTGTGACGCCACTGTTGAGACTGCCTTTTGGTTTCAGGCGTGTAGTGTGCAACCCAAGTTTCATCTCCAGTAACGATGGAGCGGAGAAATTCATCTCCATGGAGTTTTCAGCGCCTCAAAACTCTTGCCTTTTTTACAAAATTTCGCACTTGGCGAGAGATTGGTTTGACATTTTTCACGAAACGTGTTGTCGCGTCGACACTTCTCAATGTACTGACCTCGAACCGGTCTCGTTGTGGAGGGGAAGGGTCAGGCTACACGGAAGTGTAGCCAACATGTCGAAAATAAAATCCATCCGGTCGTGAGAGCCTCAGTACACTTACTTTCTGGAAACGCCTCGTATTATTCAAAATGTTTCCAAAGCTTAGAATGTACTTTGTTATAACTTTGCTAAAGTCTCCTAGAATTTAGTATCACTCCATCCACTATTATTTTAAAACTTTATTACTTGGCATTGTAATTATGTAATTATGATACTAATATTAATATGTTAAATAATCTTGTAACATACAATAATAATTGCACTTAACTTACACTTAACATACAATAATAATTGTATTTTTATGCGCTATAATCTAATTAAAACTCGACGTCACAAGAGGGAAACAATGATGCAGAACCATAACAGGCCAAAAGGCCTAAAATAAGATTTAGAAGATAACAATATGTATAGGTCACATAACATATATAGTCACACAGCAGCAATGGTAAAACACAGATGATACATTACAATACAACAATACACAATATTTGTACCGGACAGGTACAAAGACTGTAGATAGGTGCTTGGTCGCCGCGTAGCGCTCAGAGAATCGAGCTAGCGAATTCCGTGGCGAAGATCCAGCAGAAGAAGAAGAAGAAGAGCAGGGAGAGATTCCTCTCAGGCAGTCGATGTAGGGTAGCGGGTCTCGAGTAAAAACACGGTAAAATCGGTATTACTGAGAATATATTTTTCCGAAGAAGTGATAAACACATTGAGAAGTCATTTCCAAATTGGGGGGCCCTCTATATTAATGGTCAATCGGTGATAGCAAGCGCCCGTTACCCACAAAACACAACCATTTTCATGGCGCGGGGCGCCGCTTAGCCCGACTGACCCTGGCCTTAGTCTCGATGCCTCGGCCGCCAGCACATTTTCCCTGTGCGGTCGCGAGCGCAATCAAACTCCAACAAACAAACATTTTACATATAAATTCTACACATTATTACAACAAATATCATAAAATTACATGACAGTTATACATATAAAAGGTTCATACATAGATGAAATAGACAAATACAAGTTTACATCTCTTTTATATATATATATATATATATATATATATATATATATATATATATATATATATATATATATATATATATATATATATATATATATATATATATATATATATATATATATATATATATATTAGGTTTACAAATAAGTTTCCGCCGTTTTTTATAAAAAAATGGGCATTTATTGTGAAAGAACGGAACCTCATGTTTTATTCGAAGTAGTACCCATCGCTTGCCACTACTTTTCCCCATCTTTCTGTCAGCATACGAATACCGCGTCAGTCATCATCATCATCTTTTGAGGCTATCCACGAATCGACTCAATTTTTGGTATCTTCATATGATGTGAAGTGCTGCTCAGACAGGCCATGCGTCATCGATCAAAACAAGTGGTAATCAGAAGGAGCAATGTCTGGTGAATACAGCGGGTGGGGTAAAACTTCTCAATTGAGTGTTTCCAAATAGGTTTTGACCGGTGCCGCAACATGTGGACTAGCATTATCATGCAGGAGAATAATTTTGTCGTGTCTGGCGTAGTAGTGGGCGCGCTTTTCCTCGAGTGCTCGACTCAATCTCATCAATTATGTTCGGTAGACAGCCCCAGCAATGGTTTCATTCGGTTTGAGCAACTCATAATACACGACACCAAGCTGATCCCACCAAATACACAACAAGAGTTTTTTTCCATGAATATTTGGCTTAGCCGTAGATGTTGAAGCATGACCAGGGGATCCCCATGATTTCTTCCTTTTTGGATTATCATAATGGATGCATTTTTCATCACCAGTGACTATATGGTGCAGAAAACCCTTTCGTTTATGCCTGGCAAGCAGCATTTCACATGTGGAAAATTGGCATTCAAAGTTTCTCCGTGTCAGTTCATATGAATCCCAATTTCTTTGTTTTTGAATCATTCCCAATGATTTCAACCCATGTGAAATTGCTTGTTGAGTCACTCCTAATGTAAGTGCAAGTTCTTCTTGCGTTTGGCACGAATCTTGATCCAATAATACTTCCAATTCCGCGTCTTCGTACACTTTCGGCCTTCCGCTACGTTCTTTGTCTTCGATGTCAAATTCACCGTTCTTAAACTTTTGAAACCACTCACGACAACTTCTCTCACTTAAGGCAGCCTCACCATATGCTTCTACAAGCAATCGATGCGCCTCAGCTGCAGATTTCTTCAAATTGAAGAAGTAAATCAAAAGTTCCCGCAAATGACGCTTATTCGGCTCAAAACTTGACATTTTCGAACACAAAAAAATATGTTATACTGATAAAAATTCACTAATATTTCAAGGTCATGTTGTTGACAGATGTCCAACCTTACGATAATGACATTTTACATCTGACAATTTTAACCATAACTTACTGGTGGCGCCAATTTTTGTCAAACGGCGTTGACTTATTTGTACACCCAATATATATATATATATATATATATATATATATATATATATATATATATATAATATATATATATATATATATATATATATATATATATATATATATATATATATATATATATATATATATATATATATATATATATATATATATATATATATATATATATATATATATATATATATATATATATATATATATATATATATATATATATATATATATATATATATATATATATATATATATATATATATATATATATATATATATATATATATATATATATATATATATATATATATATATATATATATATATATATATATATATATATATAATATATATATATATATATATATATATATAATATATATATATATATATATATATATATATATATATATATATATATATATATATATATATATATATATATATATATATATATATATATATATATATATATATATATATATATATATATATATATATATATATATATATATATATATATATATATATATATATATATATATATATATATAATATATATATATATATATATATATATATATATATATATATATATATATATATATATATATATATATATATATATATATATATATATATATATATATATATATATATATATATATATATATATATATATATATATATATATATATATATATATATATATATATATATATATATATATATATATATATATATATATATATATATATATATATATATATATATATATATATATATATATATATATATATATATATATATATATATATATATATAATATATATATATATATATATTATATATATATATATATATATATATATATATATATATATATATAAATATATATATATATATATATATAATATATATATATATATATATATATATATATATATATATATATATATATATATATATATATATATATATATATATATATATATATATATATAATATATATATATATATATATATATATATATATATATATATATATATATATATATATATATATATATATATATATATATATATATATATATATATATATATATAT